>JAUPFR010000004.1:7989909-8589909 GCA_036925125.1 Oreortyx pictus | reverse complement strand
CATAAAACCATGACATAGATGCTGATACTTTAAGAAAACCTAGACTTAAACAAGCAGTTTTTCCTAATGACTAAAGAAAATGTCTGTAGTACATAAATAAAGACTGGAAGATCAAAAATGAATGGATCACACATACTGGAATGGACCTCTGGAATTTGTCTAGTCCAGTTCCATTGCTCAAGCAGTGCCATCTAGAATGTCTTGCCCACGACCTTCTCTCTCATATTCCATTACATCTTGATATAATAGATGGCAGTGATGGCAGTATCAGCATTTGCTGAACATTTATTGAGACCAAATGGTGGGTGTAAGCACAGTAAGGTGGTAAGTAGTGTGCTTCAGCAATGGCACATCATAGCAGCTGTGAAACTGTCGGTTACCTCTGCTAGTGTAGATTTTTATGAGGATAGCATGCTGACAAAAATGCAGAGCTAGTGGTATTGACTATGTTGAAAACTAGTGTTTTGTAGCTGAGAATTTTCTCTATTAAATAGTGTTATTTACCTTGCATTTTTGTATCCATTTTAGTTTACATGGAAATAAATAGGCAACATAACTTTAGGGTGACCTACACGTGCACTTCCATGTCAGACACCATTCTGTCAGACTGTCCCTCTGCTGCCGTCTGTCACATGGCAACAACTTGTAACAGAATACTTGTGGAAAGGTTCTCCCTCCACTGCCATACCACCACCACCTGCCTCTGAACACGTGGATCAAAATAATAAAATAAGAAATTTTACTTTCAGAGCAGACCTCAAAGAATATAAGTAAAAAAATTATTGCATGTCTACATACTCTGAAAAAAATTTCAAAGAACTCTTCCCTTCCACTCTTTACTATTATTTTGCATGAAGTAAACTGTAATTTTATTGCCTTCCAAATTTTCCTGCCATTATAAACATGAATGAAACAGCAATACAAATAACTAAATAACTCTGTCTAATTAAGGAGAGTAAATACCTGAGTTTTGGAGCAGGAAATATCAAAATATGATTTCCACAAAGATACGTGGTTAGATATGGCCATAAATGCATGATTAATTCTAGGTTTTCACCTTAGAAAATGAAAAACAAAAAGATATAACTAGACCTAAATTTTATCTTTTGTTCCATTGCTTTTATAGCTATAGTTTGAAAGAAGATTTTCTCTAACTTTTGGATAATTTAGATCCTCATGTACACGTATCACTTTTCTTATCTGTTAGATTTTCCATTGTTCTTTCATCAAGTACACAATCTTATTTTTTGAAGCAGAGCTACAATAAATTCTTACTGCAAATTAACTTCTGCAGAAATCTTTTGCCAAATCATAGTTTTTTATAGAACATCTCATTGCAAAATAACTTCTCACTTTAATTTAAAGCAAAAATAACATTTGGCAAAGTAATTTTTCATGGCATATCACAAACTAGTTTTTCTCTGGTTCCTATTTCCACTATTTTCTAAAATTTCATTAAAAAAAACAACTTACTTTAGTAGCCTTTGTCTTCATCATTATAGAGAGGTACTTCATCTGTTTGATAAATATTCCTGCTTCCAAAGTTATCATGATATTTAGATTTATTGATTTTAGGCAATGGAGTTGAAACCAAATGAAGTACATGACTTCAAGGTAATTTATCACATTGATCATAACATTATTAATGTCCAACATGCATATGCTTTTCTTATTTTGAAGATAAATGCATTACTAGTGCTTACAGCTTATTGAGTTAAAACTATAATACAATATTTCCAAAACAGTACGGCAAAATACTGAAGACCTAGAAATTTGGTAGAGTCTGTGTGAATTTAGACTTCTTTTGCTTCCTTTTCCTGCTTTCCCTAACAGATCTTGCTTTAAAGAAAATTGAAACATTTATCTAGGAAGATGTTTATGGTATGAACAACTGTGATAATAACAAAATTATAAGTTCCAGCTTTCTATAAGAGATTCTCATAATGTACAATGAGAATAAAGTGTCCACTGGACATTTTTTGGCAGTGAATAAAGAATAAAGATCTACCTCATTTGTCTCTTTTTTCTACCCCTTCTTACTCTCATCTTTAGAAATTTTATGCATTTGTGGCAACTGTGTTGTGGGAATATAATGATAGATCTGTCTGGCTAAGAATCTATGATGACACCATGTGGAACTGGAGCACTGTGAATTCTCACTCCAGTTGCCTAAAATGTGGATTTGCAGCTAACTGGTAACTAGAGACAAAACTGTAACAATCCTGTGAAGGCCTCAGAACAAACAATGTACTGTACCACTCATGAAAGGTACAGAACAAAAACATGTGGTGCACAAGTGCAATGGAGAAGCGAGGAGTTAGAGGTCTTGCTTAACATGGTCTTGGGTCCCCACCCCCCTTAACCACGATCCATTATTACCACACAAAGGAATAAGCATGGCTGGTACAACATGCACACATTTCATGATACTGGACACTCTCTGGCTTAATTGGAGGGGACCATCATATTGTATAAAAAGCACTGCCAAACCCACAGCCAGCAACTCTCTCCCCACCACATCTTTGACCACCCCAGAAAGAGAAGAAAGAGAAGAAAGAGGAAAAGAGGAGCACAGACCCTCAGGACATCAAAGAATCCGCAGTGATTGCTTTTCTATCCTTTTTTTCCTTCATTCTCTTCTGTTTTTCCTTCCTTGCTAACCTGTCTTTTAATAAATAAAGGCACACTCTTCCTTGATCAACAACTTGATTTCATTCCAAGTCTTAGTTCAAAGGGACTAGGATCAATAAAACAAACCACAAGCCGCTTCAGCATCCAACACACGTTAAGAATTCTGCTTGTATTATCAGCTATATTTAGTAGTTAGAAGAAAACAGAGAAAGTTGGAGTCCAAACTGAAGGTGCAAAGGATGAAATAGAAGAAATTTTTAACATATAGGTGCAGAAAAAGCAAGACTAGAGCAAAGCAAATACAGGAGATATGTGTGCTTATTGGAGGGAGACTCTTGCTAAGGAAGGAAGAAATGAAATAGAAATGAAAAAAAAAACCAACACAATTATACCTTTTTGAAGTAACAGAAGAAAAGGCTGAAGCAAAAAAACTCATAGCTGCTGCTCTAATTTGTATTGGTATGAACTCTATAGTTGTCCTGAAGAGTGGTAGTCAATTGTCTCACTGATTGATTTTATATTCAAACTTCCTGAAGTTCCAAAAAACTTTATTTATATCCTCCACATTTTAGAAGAGGTTAGGAACATCTAGACAACAGTAATTCCTTTGGAAGGAAACATTACTGAAAAAGCATATAAAAACCTGATTTTACACAGTCTGTTTAGAAATAAAATTACTTTAATATTTTTGCATTCAAAATCCATATATCAAGAAAGAGAAGGAAGATAATTTGAGTGTTGTGTGAACGCACTATGGACAGTAGCTAAAAAGGTTGAGCATAATCCCACCAACTGAAGAAAGCCATTCTAACATTCCAGAATTTAATTTTAGCATTACAAGAGATTTAAAAATGTTGATCTAATGAATGATGAATGTTCAGCCTGATAAGCCACTGTTATTTCTATGCTTCTTACTCTCCATTTTAATGTAAGCTTTCTATTTCATTTTGCACATAGTCAAAAAGATGTTCTCCCCTCTTAATCGTATCAATAACACAAAGATTACTGTCAGTACTTCATAGAAAATGTTCCCAAAACAAAATTTTGCAATGAATTCATTCTGATTTAGCATAAGATGACTTCAGAGGGGTTCTTCAAATTATCCTTGGGCAGAATGAGGCCTCACATTTCTGAAATAACCCCTTGCATTTTAAAATAAACTTCTGTTTCTTATGGTTCAGAGGTACATTCTGTCAGTAGATGAAGATGAAACTACTTTTAATCTGAATTTATTACCAGTTGAAAATTATAGAGCTATAAAATATGTATTTTTTGTTTAATGGCTCAAAGAGAAAAGAAAAACACAAGCTCTTTCCAATAGTAATAATAATTATTATTATAATAAATGGTTGTAAATGTAATTGTACAAAAAAAAATGCATTTTTAGTTATTTTTAAGTATGTAGCTCTTATTGGGGTAAACCTTAAAACTGAAAACACTTCCAAAAATAAGTGAAATATTTTTTAAACTGGTGGAAGAAAATAACTTCTGAAAGTTTAATGCAAACAAGGCAACGTCATTCTCATTTTCCAGGTGAGAGTGCCTGAAACCATCAAGCACAGAAAAACTGCAAGTATATAGTATTTTATGTTAGTTTTTTTTTTTTTTTTAAATAAATGAAAAAAAAAATCCACCATATATATTAGAAGGTGAAAAAATCATAGATTATGGATTTTATACATGATTATTCCTATCTCAAAAACCTAGATAATGAGTCATAGAAAAACAATCAACAAATAAATAGAAGTACCGAATGACTCACAAATGTCCTAAATAGACATTTCTGAAAAAAAATTTCTGTTGATAGCAACAAAAGAAAATTTGCTGTCCAGAGGAAGGAGACTATCCTATTATGAGCACTACGTTATGTTACATGTGACAGCAGATAAAAGAACTGAATTTTAGTGCCTTTACTTCTGACAAAAAGAAAACCTCTTCGAAAACATCCTGGGCTTTTATTTATTTATTTATGTATTTATTTTGCGTGTGCGTGCGTGCACGCGCATGTGTGTGTGTGTTAAAAAAATTAAGGGTTTTTTTTTTGTTTTTTGTTGGTTATTTACACTGCTTAGAAAGAGCCTGTTTTATTTAGTTAAGTTAAAACAACAACAAAAACAAACAGAATGACTTGTGAGAATAACATATAGGAAATATGTATGAGACAAAGTCTGAACCAAAACAAAGCTTTGCATAACTAAAGACTAAATGAACCTTACTGTTTTTCTTTTACTTGACCAGATTCTGATATGTGACTTACAAATCTTTGACCAAAATTTAGTTGTATTTATTCCCACTAATGCGAATAATTGGATTAGCTTGTTTTTATGAAGAATACTTTACAATATTTATTCACATATAAAGGTAACGAGACTCTTCATTTTTATTTTATACACTAAGAGGAAGAATTATAACCATTCTTCGGTACAATTAAGAATCACTTAGATTCTTATTGCAAGATATGTTTAGTTTCATCTTACCCGAAGGGACAAACTCCTTTAAGTAAACATTTACAGAAGTGTACTAGAATAATACATAATGAGAATGAGATACATCCTATTAAAATAATGCGATCCACAATTTGGTGCTCCAAGCATGACCATTCAAAGCTTTCTGATTCTGAGGTTGATTATATTCTGACTAGATATTGTGGACTGCTTTGCATGATTAATCATCTCAAGTTATTATTATTTAAGCTATTTAGCTCTCAAAGTCAATCACAGCTCACAATATTTTCTTTATTTACAACATGAAATAATGCAGGGGTAGAAGTCCTCTTGAGATATTTGAGAGGAGTTTATACTTTCATACTGATGGAGACTGTACACTCAAGGTCATACAAAGGACATGTGTGGTACGGTACAGAATATAGCCCTGCAAATTTACATTACTTTATGTTATGAGCTAAACTGGGTGTTTATGAATGAAAAACTGACCTGGGCTCATGTGTGCTCATGCTATGTGTGCTTGTGGCTCAGAAAGCAAAGTGCATCTTTGGCTGCATCAAAAGAAGTTTAGTCAGTAGGCTGAGGAAGGTAGTTGCCTCCCTCTGCTCTCACAAGACCCCACCTAAAGCACTAGCATGTTCAGCATCAGAAGGACATGGAGATGCTGGAGTGAGACCAGAGGAGGGCCATGAGGATCATCAGAGGGATGGAGCACTGGAGTGTAGCAGCAAGACAAGGTGCAATGTCTTTAAACTAAAAGAGGATAAATATTAAGAAGAAATTAATCTATGTGAGGGTGGTTAGGCGCTGGAACAGACTGCCCAGCATACTTGTGGATGACCCTCTTCTTGGGAGTGTTTGTAGACAGGTTGGATGGGGATTACATTCTCAAATCCTTTCATTAGACATTTATTCACAGAATTATTTATAGAACCAGAATTCCAACCATAAGCATAACATCTAACTGCAACCTCAACCCCTAGTGATAACTCTAACTGTAAAATTAGTTTCTCAGGCCTAACCCTTACCTTAACTCTAACACCATTCCAAGACCTATCCCTAGAACCTAACCTAAAACCAAATCCTTGTGCCTAAACCCTGAAACCTAAGGAAAACTGCTAGCTTCTAGTCTGAAAGCAGTATACTATACATAGAAGACCTGTACTCACTCAGTGGTTACCCAGTTCCATAATGCACAGTACACTGAGCTGGGGCAGGAGCTCAATCAGAGATCAGGTGTTCATACCTCAACTTAATTGCTGCAGTTGCTGAAAAGCTTGCTGGCCTTGTGAAACTTCAGGAACCTTCCTTCAATTTGATTCTTCTCTGAGGGATTTTATATCTCAGATCAGTTCTTTCCATCCTAGAGGGTGTCACCTACTTGTTTGAGGGTGTTATTAACAGTCTGATATCACTGAGAGGACAGTTTAAACTCCTCTGTGCTGAACACCCTGATCCTAAATTAATTTTAGGCTGTTTTCATTCAAATTTTCTCTGCTCTCCATTTTCAATTTTTTATTTCTTTATTTTCCCTTTCACTTTAGGACTATGCTTCATTCCCAGTCTTTATGGAGGTGATCTCCACTTGCTCAGGTAGAAACACTATGTTGTTAGTAAAAAATGAGAAACTAGCAGCATCTTGAATATTAATGGCTACATGCAAGGCAATTATAAAAATAATACTGTAGAGACTTCCACAAAAAAGCTGTCTGAAAACTTTCCTTTTCCTCAGGAAAAGTTCTTTACTTTCATTGAGACATCTGGACAATGTGCCCGCAACTTAATTTTCAAAAATCTTTTTCTTGTAATATATTTTTCCAATTCAGGTTTAAACAGAGAATGTCATCCTCTACTTCCAATACCACCTAGATTTCTACTGTCAGCTTTATCAACTTCCTCTCTGTTTTTTTTTAAAGTGTTAAGACATCCACCATTGTAACTGGCACGTCATAGCATGACACTTCTGTCCTTGATGTGGTTTAGAAAAAGGGAGGAAAAAAAGAAATTGGTGGATGGATATAAAAAATTTTACCTTCAAATCTAGGGCAAATAGAGTCTTCAGTACTATCATGAAATTCTGGCAAACAGAATAATTAAGGAAATTATTTTCCACTATGAAACTGTGGATGGACCACTTAACTTTGCATAAATCAGTCCATAATTAGGGAAATTATTTTCCACTATGAAACTGTGGATGGATCACTTAACTTTGCATAAAGCAGTCCCTAAGTCTGAAGCAAATACTCTTACATCTGCTCCAAACTCAGTCATACTGGTTCTCCTTTAAGATTTAAGGAATTATGTCAACTGTATTGGCTGGCTTCACAAAAGCTCTTCCTGTAAGCCTGTGCTTATTCTTTTTCTCCACAAAAGTAATGTTGGCTTATAAAAAGTTTCCTGATGAAGCTTTGCAAAAGATCTGGAGAAAATAGGGTAAGATTCTGAGGGATTCAATTCTGGAAAGCCTGCCAGAAGATTGGTATTAAAAATATTAAAAGAGTACAAGATGGAAACAGTCTGAGCAAGACCTCAGAGATCCTGATGTCTAGGAAAAGGTCTCAGCTTCATGATAAACAAGGAGAGAAAAACAGAACATGGTTATTAATCTATTTACAAAGAGAGAAGGGAAAACAACAACAGCAAAAAGAGTGCTTAGGTCCCAAAGCTTTTGTTTGCTGGAGGGAAATTGAAAAATAAGCTGTTCTCCCAAGCAAAAAATCATAACAGAATAAGTAGGATCATTGTTATAGTGCTCAAGCTATAAAGTTATTTACTTGTTTTCACAATTATAGGTAGGATGATGAGGGGCACAAAAGACAGTTAACGATAGGTGTGCAGCTTGTAGTGGAATTTTGTCAGGGAATATTGATGAAGACTGAGTTAGTTCAAAATAGATGACCTAAGAGAATCTGGAGAGAAGAGGCAAATTAAGATCTGCTGTCTTCAAGAATCTCTTTGGAATGTAGCAACTGACAAGAATGCTGATGAATATATAAATGTATGTATTCTGTCAACTATACTCAATTTCATTAACATTTTGAAAATTAATTGTTAGAGAATCTGCTGACAACAAACAGTGTGAGCAATAGCAAATCAAAATGAAACACATTTGTAATGTCAGAGAGGAAAATTACAACATGCAGAACTGACAAAAAAAATTGATGCACTAAAAACACTAGCAATAAAATATGCTATTTGTCATTCTGTGTATATTCAATAGGGATTATTACACAGAGAGCACCAGATTTTGACTTGGGTTGGTAAGAAATGACAAGTCAGAGTCCAATCTTTTCCATGGTATTTAACGACAATATGATAGTAACAAGAGAAAGAATACAGAGTACACAAAGAAAAGAAGCAAGCATGAAGAATGATATCAATATAGTGTGCAATTCAGGAAGCTGATATATAGTACTACATTGCTGAGTGTCGTAGGCATTATCTATGGACAAGAAGAGTGTTAATTGTGTTTGATTTCACAAACCAAGAAACAGTTAACAGTGCCTATTACATGACTTTCTTCTTCATTATATCAACATATTCTAATATTTTAAAACTGTTTAATTTTAACACACTGTTTCTTTTCTAACCAGTTTCTGAAGAATGCATCCATCAGTAGGCAGACTGTACTCTTCTTTGTTGATGTAAATGAACATCTCTCTTTTTCAAAATCTATTTTTATTCAACCTGAAATCTTTTCTTATCAAAATAAATACACAGGTCACTATTAAAATGATGCCTGCTATTTATTTCCATGGAAACTACAACAGATACAAAGAGAACAGTACCACTAGTGGATAGGGAAAATTTTCAGCTACAAAACGCTGCTCTGCAGCATAGTCACCCCTACTAGCTGTACATTTCACCAGTGACAAACAAGAGCCTGCATGCTCCACTTGTAACAATCTGCATGTCCATCCAGAAGGTGGCCCAGAACTGCCTCACTGTGCTGACATCTTAAATTACTCCAGAATACCCTTTCAAGCTATTTCATTTTGAAAATTCTTTTCTCCATCAAAACTTTTAGCATTCATTGTTTAAGAAGCCCTCTTCCGGTGTGGTGCAAATTGACGTTTCTCTCTCTCTTATTCTGTTATTCTGCATTTTATCAAACTGTGCCAATTAATTCAGGGACAACCAAAGTAGTCAATTGGTTGTAAGCATGAAGTACAATTTTTGCTACATGATCCTCACCTTCTGAGGTGAGATTGACTTTGGCTACTGCATGCCCAGTGTGCTGCTTGCTCACTTTCCCTCCTCAGCAGGACGGGGTAGAGAATTTGGTAAAACAACCGTGGGGCTGAAATAATTAAAAGAAGGTCATTCAGTTACGATCATAGGAAAAACAAATCAGCATGTGCAGATTAATGTCATTTATTCCTACTGATAACATCCTAGCACAGTGAGAACTAAAGCCAAAATAAAAACACTCTCCCACATTCTCTTTCCACTCTGAAATTCCTTCTCAATTCCTCTTATCTCTCCTTTGCTGCCTTAGTCAGCATGTGGGAACAGCTCTGCTTGTCACCGGTCCCTCAGTGCCTCTTCCCCACTCGGGTCCCTCCCATGTTTGCCATCCTTATCCAAGCAGGGCCGGCACCACTCTGATTCAGTTCTGTAGCACAGTGCCCACTCCTCGGGCAGTGCTGGAGTGCTCATGGAGCAGCTGGAGAGCTCAGTGAAGCCTGATTGATTTTCATAGTCCTTTTTTAATAGGTCAGGCAATGGAAGATTCTTCCAGCTCTCCTTGCATTTTATACATTGTTGGTTTAGAAGCTTTGATAACTAATGTACTATACATTATACATTAGCTATAGCTTTTGTACCTTTGGATGAGCCCTGATCTCATAATTATCTTTTCTGTATGCGTTTGTAAATTCCTAAGTCAGAAAGCATAATACTCAATTAAACTTTCAACAATTCACTCCTCTTCTAGTGAGGGCATAAGAAGAAAATGAAAGTAAACGCTACCTGATGGAGACTGTGACGTTTTTGCTAATCTGAACGGATAATGATCTGGTAATAGCTTAATTGTGGCAACTCTTGTTCCCATGTAGAAAACAGATTATGTGTGCATGGTTTGAGACAATGTAGATGCAGAAAAGATGTAACAGTGGACTCTTTATTCACTCTTGTCACTTGGAAAAGATATTTGAGACTAACCGTGGAGGGCAGTCCAAAAAGATCAGCACAGTGTGTATCACTAGTCAGAAAGAGCAATAGAATTAGGAAATGTCAGGAAAATACATTATCACAGTAGTGGGAAATGAAAAGATGAGAAACCAGAATTGTAGATAGAGCGTAGTTTCCACAGAAATAGAGACTAAGTGTAAGTTTTCAGCTTGGAAAGCAGAGGACTGGGATATGTTTGAGAAATATTTAAATGTTATACTAATGTTAGTAGGGAAATATTGGTGATAGGTCTACTAGGTGATCATAGAGGTCTTTTCTAACCCTGGTGACTCTGTTCTATTCAGTGTTGTAATCACTGGGATCCATTTTATTTATTGTTTCAGTTGTGCTGAAACTTTCATCTCATCAAATCATGTCTTGCAGAGCACTTCATTGCTTATCTGTGAAAATGATTATACTAAGACAATTTTAACTACAGTTTCTGGCATATAGAATGCAATGGTAGCAGCATTTGATTCCAAACTCTATTTTACAAAGTCAGAAGGAAGTTAAACTGCATTGCATTCAAGAGAAATCTGATCTGATTTTAGAAGAAAACATAGTAACAGATCTTTTTTCTCTTAAAGCACAAATCACAACATCCTTAGCTCAACAAAACAATCTGTTTTCCTGAAAAAAAAATCATTCTGTTCTCCATTCTGTACAGACATTACATCAGGTATCTGAAAAATTACTTTTGCAGTAAAATTGTTTCTGAAAATCTGAAAGGCATACTCAACCCCTGCCCTATAAGGCACTGTTCAGCAGTCGTGAAAGCAGAGTATGTCCATCTCTACAAATCAGAAACTAGAAACTGAGGGAAATGTAAAGATGATGCTAAAGTAAATGATTACTAAAATAAACAGCACCTGTCACTGCATAGGCACTTTACTATGCCTGCTGGGTTTTTAACCTAGCTCTGATAAGATATTTGTCCTTGTCAGTCAACATTCATTCTGGAATAACTTAGGAATTTGAAAGCATTAGTAAAAATGTTCCCAACAACCATTTTGGATATGGCCACTCTTTTTGAGAATGCTGGTGGATTGAAGCCATGTTTTGTCAACTGGCATTGAGACCATAAAATTATCAATTGTGCATTTTAGTTGTTAATAATGATATATGCAATCAAACTGGAAATAATTCAGCAAGTCTTTATCATTACTGTGCTTTTTATTATTAGCTTTATGAATTCTTTCTCTCTATTCCAAACATTTTAGAACATGCAACCAGTTTAGTACATATCAGTAATTTACAGGTTCTACATGGAACTGTAGCCAGAAGCTTTCATAGGACTACAGCTGTTCTTGCATTATGGATGCAGTGGAGACAACCTAGAGACACCAGAATGTCCAGCAGAGCTGATAAGATGTGCTCTCTGTGAAGATCTTTTTGAATAGCCTGAAAGAGCAGTAAAAATATGGCCATAAGTGCCACAACACTAACATAGGTTTTGTGATTACTATAGTTTCTGAAAAATGTTTTGAGAACCTCAGAAGGATACAGCACAAATATATATTTTAAGGCCAGAGTATCCATTCACTGCTCCATAATAGAGTCCGTTTTCACTTTCTGAATCTGCCCATGTACATGAGCAATTACAACGAAACAAGTTTTGAAGACATTTTGACTGGAAGTATGACATATATTTCATCCAGATTTAGAAAAAAAAAACTAATTTAAAATCCTTTAGTGTATTTTAATCTGGTAAAGCAAGGTTAGTCTTATATGAAGCATTAATTATTTAAAGTAGCAATAATAATAATTACAGATTACGAGAACATATAATGTCTCAAATTGACAATTTAAGCAATATTTGCTTAAAATGTGTTTTTTTTCTTTTCTGATGAGACTACAAGATTGTGCTCAAGAGAAATAACTCCTGATAAGCATTATATAATTATATTTAATAGTCATTGTTGGAAACAGTAAAGCAATATGCCAGGAAAAATAAATCATGACAGATTCTGCAAACTATTAGGTAAAGATCATCCCTGGCGTAGTGGCACTGAAGTCAGTGGCATTATACCAATTAGACACAGTTTATTGTGTCTTAGTCTCAGTAATTTACTAGCACACTCCAATTCCATCTTTGGTTTTGTGATTACTCACTAAGATTACTCTAATTAAGGCTGACAAAACGCCATGCATATAGTAGAGTGGATCAAACTAATCAGTTAATGTTTTGTCGTAGATAATGAAAAGCTATGTAATCTGACAGATATTTTGCACGGTTACATGGTAATATGCTAAGAAGACATGAATTCTGATGTATCAGTACGCAGCATGGTCTAATGGCCTCAGAAGGCACGGAGAAAACATTTCCAAGTGTGACTTCTTCCTGTGGGCTCTGCCACCAGTTTCCCCACAGACTGTGATGCTTAGTGCTGGATCAATAAGATGAGTCTCTTGATACAGAGTGGGTTCTGGTGGAAACTTCTCTGTTTCAAGGTGACATTTTTTTTTTAATTATTGTTCTTCATCAAAAAACCTTAAAATCCACATTTATAGAGACAAAGTTTTAAGGTGCAGCAAAGTTTGGACTGAGGGAGGAATCAAAGAATCACAGAATTACAGAATTGTAGGGATTGGAAGGGACCTCTGGAGACCATCAAGTTCAAACCCCCTGCTCCCTAGACCAGGTTGCACAGGTAAGCGTTCAGGAAGGTCTTGAATGTCTCCAGCGAAGGAAGTTCTCAGTGACATTTGAGACAATTTTGTTCATGCAGGAGAAACAAAAGAGAATATGCTAGCTCTGCTGCAAATCTAAGAGAGTTTCTTAGTTGTCTGCTTTATCAGGCATGTGCAGAAGTATGATTATGGTAATTCTGAAATGACAACATTTTGATAAGCACAAGTTTTAGAGGAGTCATTTTACTAGTGTAACCTAAAATCTATTAGATTCTAATACAAACTCACAATTTGTAAGATGGAGTTGTTGTCTTTTCTGTGTCTACATATATACTCTCACAGCACAAGTTGTAATTGTCATCTTTTTCACAGTTTATAGTTCAGTCCAGGAAGAGGGATATCTGAGTGGCACTTACACAGCACTAAGTATACAGTGTAATGAGTTTTGCCCAACAGTCAGAGTTGTTGGGGACGCTGACCCATGCCCAAACAGTCAAGTACATTATTCTTGCTATTGCATCTTACCTGTCTATCTTCAGTGTACTATAGTCACTTCTTTCTTTTGTTCACAGCATAAAAATGCAGCTCATTTTAAGGAACAAGTGTTCAAACACTGCTAGCAAAGTTTGTTTTCAGAGCTTTTATAAGGAAGTAGCATAGAGGTGGAGTCAAAGTAATTTTTGAACTTATCCCAAGACGAAAAACAAATCTTAATGATTTAAGTTACATTTATAGCATAGGATTTTCTAACTTGCAGTCTGCTTTCACTGAGCCTTTCTGTAAAACACACGTAGAAGGTGTCTGGATGTCTGGTTGTCTATCTGTGTGACCTACTGTAGGGTAAGTGCTTCAGCAGAGGTGCTGTACCTCCTGAGGTCCCTGACAAGACCTGCAATTCTCTGATTCTGTGATTCTAAGATGTGTTACATAGGGACATGGTTTAGTGGACACTACTGGTGGCAGGTGGATGGTTGGATTACATCATCCTAGAGGTCTTTTCCAAACTTAATTACTCTGTGATTCTATGGCACTTGAAAAAAACACATAAATAGATTGAAGAAAGCTCAGTTAGATATGACCTTAAATGATGGAATGAATCTTATTCCCAATTAGTCATCTGAAATATGAAATCTTTTGTTACAATCTTTCTTCTTTTTTAGAGCTACTGTTAAAATACATAATACAATAAATCAAAAGTTTGGTTCAAGAGAGATGCTGAGTCCAAACACATGCAAGAATAGTAATTTTTTTGAATGAAGTATTAACTTTGTCTAAAAATGAGAAACATCTTAAACACTTTTCTCATTGACCTACAACAGAATTCCAGATTAGTAAATGTAAAACCAGCCATTCAATCACGTTTTACCCGTGATAACAAGGTCTTATCTTATGTTGGTTTTGTGGCTGTAATTTGAAAGGAAGAATTTCATTAACATTTAGGCTTATTGAACTCGTAAAGAAATGCATTAATTTTTGATAAATATTCAAATTTTTCTAAATGACTTATCTTGTTCTTTTGTTGATTGCTATCCATCTGAAAATAAAAAGAATAGAATGGAAGCTGGGGAAAACTAGAAAGAAATGATTCTATTTTTCTATTACGGTTATTCCATTTCCTAACTTCTTAACATATTTTCAAATGGTTGTCTTAAATAAATCTGATTTTCCAATGTTTAATAGTCTTGATAATACAGTAAATATAATGTCTTTCAGAAAATGCTATCAAGGCTGAAGAGTGATTGTAAAGTTGGGAGATTACTGAATAAATATTACTAGAGGAATTCAGCAGCAACTGTGCTGCACATTTTCTTTACCCCACAGTCACCTGAAGAAGTATTATTTTTCTCCACAGGGCCTATTTATTCTATGAGGATCAGAGAGGATAAGAAGATTTTCAGCATTTTGTTTATCCATGTTAGTTAGTGACTGGCATGGGTGTTTTTTTTTGTTGTTGTTTTTGTTTTTGTTTTTTACATCATAATGCGCTCCAAAGACAAAATTTTTGCTTCAAGTTGTCACATTATCTTCTTGACGTAATTCTCAGGGATTGAAAATATGTGTAGTCGTTTACACTTTGAGAGATTATGAGGTTCTACAGCTTATTTTTATGGATAAGGGTCAGAGGTGCATTTTACAGATTGTTTGTCATTCTCTTAAGGGCCAAATCGTGGCATGTCTTAATTTTGGGTATTTTGCATGTTCCCCTGCCTACCCATCCCAACAGGCTACCATTACAGACTACAGAGAAGAGAGAAGAGCATGCTCAGATACATACAATCTTTCTTCAGATTCTTCATCCTCTGTCTTTCTCCCATTCCACAATTTTCAGTCTTGCTCCTGTTTGTTTTCTTTTGTTATGTTCTCACACCAGACCACCTTCGTTTTCTAGTTTATCCAAATAATTATTGCTCGGATATTTCAATTGCATGGTTCAGAAAACTATTTTTTAGTACGCAGATTTTCCAATTCCTGGCATTTGCTGGTGAATAGTCTTTTTCTCCTCACTCTTATTTAGAGAAACATTTGATCTGTTTTGGATTATTTATTCTACAAACATTTAATCTGGTGCAGTGACCCTTAAGAATATGCATTCCTAAGATTTGTACATTTGTAGGATCTTATGAAAATGTAGAAATGTTACTAGGTGTCCAACAGTACTGTACTGTATTTTCAAGATTTTAAAATATTTTGTCTTAAAGATACATAAGCAAGATATAAAGGAATCACTGAGTTTGTATTGCAGAGTTGCTCACTATTAAGTACACTCTTACAATGTTACCGAAATTTAGAGGAGCTATCTTTTGCCTCTACTGCTATGCCAGCCATTGTCAAAACAATGCTGCAGTAGCTTCATGTAAGAAAAACAAACAAAACCAAAACCTTTTCATTTAGTTTGAAAGAATGTACTTAGTTCATTCCTTACACTGAAAAGAGGAATTTTGAAAATGTCTCAGTGAATGCCTTAGGGAGTAAATTGCAACTAGATCTACTAAAAATGATTTATTTTCCTTGAGATACACATGGGCTGCACCAAAATTAATACTTCCCATTTTATTATGTTGGACCACATCAGAGCTATATGCTGATCATGCAGCAGTATAGGTTGAACCTTTCCACCAATATCCTGTTAACATTTTGTTGCTGGTTGACAGATGACAGCAGAGGGGTAATCTGACAGAATGGTGGCTGACATGGAAGTGCAGATGAAGCAAAGGTGTCTCATCAAATTATTTCATGTGGAAAAAATGGAAACCAGTGACATTCACTGACACTTGGTGAATGTTTCTGGAGACCAAACAGTGGATGTGAGCACAGTGAGCCACTGGGTGGTGTGTTTCAGTTGTGACAACAGTAACATGAAAGACAAGCAATGTTCCAGATGGCCAGGCAGCTTGTTATGAGTGCATGCAGGCTCTTGTTCATTGCTAGAAAAAAAATGCATAGTGAATGGTGATGATTATGTAGAAAAAATAGTGCTTTGTAGCTGAGAACTTGCTCTGTCAAATGTTATTGTGCTCTTTGTATTTGTTGCAGTTTCCATGGGAATAAAGAGGAGACACGACTTTCAGATGAACCTTTTAACTATCTTTTCAGATAGTATTTATTTTTCTACTCATGCTCTTCTAGCAGGAGAGCAATTCTATTTACCTTTCACGCTGAGGTGTATCACTTAGAAAAATTTCCAGGTCTCATGGTACACAGTTTGTCAGTAAGAGATTTCTACTAGTAAAAAAGTCCCTTCATATTCTACTGTCACTCCTGTTAACTCTCAGAAAATACCTGGTGTGAGAAGCCTGGGACTACATGTATTTGATCAGCTGGAAAATAAGTGAGCTGGTGTATTGGAGTTGCATGCAAATTAACATTTCTGAGAAAATTTACATTCTGAACAGACATATCTGTCATTTCTTGCTCTATTTTTTTCCATTTTCAAAAATGCAATAAATTGCTGAATAATATTTTCCAGTGCACAACCTTGGTGATGGAGAGTTTCTCCTTTGCAGCTAGATGCTAAGATTAGGGTTATGTTGGACAGACTATAGATGTAGGTTTTGTTGTTGAACAGGTATGTGTTTGCATCAAAGAAACTCATGCTAAATCCTTATCAAATATTTGTCCCTCTGCTGAAAAATAGCAGCAAGATTCCTACAAAACATGACCTGCTTTGCTGAGTCATCATTCAATTTTACCATATACCAAGTGTGTAAGATGCAGATAGTGGCATCTTGATCTTGTGTGCACACCCAAATCAGATCTTTCTGAAAAGACTTTTCAACATAAAACAGTCTGGCAGTAGTGAGTGAGCCAAAAAGACCTGGTTCAGTCTGAAAAAAACATGTCTCAAGCTGCCAGAAAGAGGGAGAGGAAGCAGTTAAGAAACTGTTGTTCAGAATATGGGATTGTTTATAAAGGTTAGTAACACAGTTATTTTATTAATGGCTGACATCAAATTCCTATACAAATTATTTATTGAAAATATCCTCTATAATGTTTTTGGGTTTTTTGAATTTTTCTAAATTCAGTTTCCAAGAACAGATCTATAAGAATGTCTGAGTGACGACAGCCTACATGATATCTGGGTTGAGGATGTATGCAAGCAAGCAGAGAACATCATGGATGGACTATGGCCAAGTTCAGAATGTTCATGATTTGTTTTAACGAAAGAGCAGATCTGAGTTTCTTAGACAAGATCTAGGCCAGGAATTCATAGATAGACTCCCTTAGATTAAAAGATGTGCAATTTTTGTGGGCTTTGGTAGCCTGTGGATCATGAATTATTATTATTTGAATGAATTTTAGGTGATTCTGGAGCATCTGTGTTTCAGTCCATTGTGCAAAGGGACCAGGGTCTCCCTCACCCATTACCTTTGTAGACATCTTCACATACAAGGACTGCCATGCTGAATAGCTCAAACAAAGAAGAGGTCCTAGCCCACACTCCAGTTTCTAAAACAGATGGCAGCATCCAGTCTTTGCTAAACAAAGAATTGCAGTTTATGTATTTGCACTGACGCCAGCTGTCTCTGTACAAACTCATTGGAAATGATGCAGTGTTGGAAAAATTCTCAGTAGAGAGTTGTCTGATTAGGACTGTTAGTACTCTGGCATCCAGCCCTGGCTAATTTTCGATGTTGGATGAGAATCTTGTTGTAAGGTGCCAATTTTAGAAGTGACCTGAGTGCTGGATTTAATTTGTTTCTCCTGAAGATTTTTTGAACTTCTTATAATAGGCATAAAATAAGAAAGTAAATTCTATATCAAAAAAGTGTTTGTCTCTGTTTGGACATCCATACATTTGAAGAAGCCTCATTCATTCTGTCACATTCTCAGGACATGAGAAAAATATGTACCTATTATGCTTACTAACGGGTTTTAGAACAGCTTCTTTTTAGTGTTGATGGTTTATAGAAGTGAATCACTGAATTCTATATCATAGCTTCTCTGCTGTGAGTTTTGCCCGAAATAGAAGTTAAGACAGTGGGACCACTGCTTGCCTGTGCATCCCCGGCAGCCCGGCATGACTATTGGAGTTGCCACACAGCTTCTTCTTATTCAGACTACTATGCTTGTTTCATTTGCTCACTCTTTGCTGGATTAAAACACTGTATTTCCTTTGTCCATTTGGAGAACAAAGAGAAGTACAGAAACCATGGTGGAGGGCAGAAACAATCGGGTTTTACGAATAACAGCATCTATGCTCCTATAGAACAGTAGGTAGTCTGAGATGCATAATTGCAAGCACCTCTTTGAATAATGTCAGAGGTTTATGGTTTCCATGTTCTTCCCTAAGACACCCACACATGTAAGGCTAGGGGGTCCACAAAGTCATTAAAAATTTTAACTAGAGAAGCAATTCAGCTATAATGAAAATCAATATATTCAATTGAGCATGTATTCAAGGAGAAGATTATAATTACTTGTATTTGATAAGTATTGGCTACAATTCATGTATTACTGCAATAATTATAACCCTCAGATATTCGTTATTTTTAAGTTAGGAAATGTATTTTTCATCCTCTGCAACTTCTATTAAACAAAAACAAAGAAATAAAATAAAATAAAATAAAATAAAATAAAATAAAATAAAATAAAATAAAATAAAATAAATAAAATAAAATTCCCCATAAAGTAGTTTTTTTACTTATACCACAAACATCAGACAGAAATTTCCTTCTAAATTACATGGGCATTATAATGAAAATGGACATTAATCACATTAGATTTGACACAGCTCTTAAATCAAATGAATTTGTAACCCACAAGATTTAGAATGCGATGAAGTGTGGCAATATCACCTGTCACCAGTCCTATGAGATCTGGGTTATCAGGTGCTTGAAGTTACAAAACGCAGTTGTGTACACACAGATGTTTTTATACATTATAAACCTAATGTGACAGTATCAAAATACATTAGTGTCATTTTTTTCTCTCTTGAGATATGTACATTCGGAGTTTTGAGGAATCTGACTTGTGCAATGAATCATAAAGACTTTAGGGTGCTGTTTCTCTCCAAATGTTTCTATAGAAATCTTTTTCTATCAGATGACACTTGCTATACTTTGGTGATCTTTTATAGACTTATTGTTTTGTATTTTTATCACTAATTTACCTCTTTGTCTCTGGAAATATGTGACGCATGTGTGGATGTACAAATCACCAAATGAACAACATTGGTCCTTTCTTGGGGAGACTTTTCCCACACCATGAGTGCAGAGGGAGTGCATGCGTCATTCTTTTGCAAGCTTCAAACCAGACCTTCCACCAAACAGGAGGTCCACGAGGTGGATAAATCCCAGGCTCCAGGTAGAGGAGCTTATGTTTTGCTAGAGAATAAAAATATAATGTTAATAAAGAAATAAATAGAATATTAACTTAGATTGGCTGAGGAGAGATTACAGGTAAAGTCCTTGCTTAAAGTTGATGCTTTCTTTGTCATGTAAGCTGCTCTAAGCATATGCAACTCAAATTGCAGTATTTTTTGCCTAATTCTTAAGACTTTAGCTTCACTGACTTTGTGGGAACGTTACATCAGTTAAATATGCAGAAAGGTCAGCCTTTCTTGATAAGAAAAAAGGTTTAAATGACATTGGCTACAGCTAACATTCAATTTTTTCTGTTCTCTAAATTACCTCATGTTGTGGTAACTCCCACAACTAATTCCACAGGTAATTAGAAATTCTGAGAAGGTGAATGATAATCATCATAAATCATGAAAACTAATTAATTAGTTCCTGTTGTGAATAAGGTATAAATGACATGATCTTTTCATGGTGTATCATATCAGCATGAGAAAGTTGTTTCCCTTTTGATTTAGTGAGCTGGTGGCTCGATTACTGTAGTACAAGGTGTCAGTTTACTTCATTTAGAAGGAATAATAAATTTTTATTTTTTAACTTGTGCTTTTATACTCTGTAACATAGCATCCAGAAGGCAAAAATGTAATACATGTTGCCTTCCAAGTCACAGCTCTGTAATTAAAGAGAAGCTTCCTGTTCAACACAACTGAGATGCAGATTGAATGCCTCTATAAAAGTTAAAATGTTTATTTTCTCATTGTTTTAGGTGTTACAGAGTATCTACAATCAAGTAAAGTGCAATGAAGTATGTTACTGCATTTTTTCCTTTTAGTCCTGTAACTCTTTGAATGTTATTTGTGAAGATTTCAGTTGAATGATATGAAAGTTATTTTCTCCTTTTAAGCCAAAATACCATCATGAGTGATCTCATTCTAATGTATACATTTTTTTCTTTTTTTAGTGGGAAGGCTTTATCCAAGTAAAAAATAAATCACATGACTATATGGATTATCTCAGGGTATATTATTTATTTATGGTGTCTCCATATAATGCTCATGGAAAATGAGGTAATTGGTGGCAATGAACATAGCTACACCAAGGGCAACTCAGACCTGACAAAGTAGATGGCCTTCCACAATGAAGTTACAGTGTCAGTGGATAAAGGAAGAGCAACTGACATCATCTACCTGGACTTGTGCAAAATGTGTTTGACACTGTCCCTTTTGACAACCTGGTCACCAAAATTGGACAAGAATGGATTTGACGAATCTTCAGATAAAGAATTGGTGGGATGGTCACATTCAGACAGCCGTGGTCAACATCTCATTGTTCATGTGGAGACAGGTGACGAGTGCTGTTCCTCATGGACTGGCAGGTGACATGGACAGGAGGATCAAACATGCCCTCAGCAAGTTTACAGATGACACCATGCTGAGTGGTGAAGTTGGCATGCTAGAGGGAAGGGATGCTATCCAGAGGGACCCGAACTGTCTTGAGAGGTGGGCCCATGCCAAACTCATGAAGTTCAACAGCACCAAGTGCAAGGTCCTGCACCGGGGGCAGGGCAACCTCAAGCAGAGATACACACTGGATGGAGAATAACTTGAGGTGAGAGCAGCTCTAAAGAGAAAGATTTGGGGATGTTGACTGATGAAGGGCTCCTTTATGTTCTTTTTTCCTTCAACTTTTTTTTTTCTTAGAGGAGCTAACAAGTAGGATTTTTATTGCTTTCCCTTCTCTTCTGATGAAATAACTATTTCACAAGCATAGATTAATAAATGCGAATATAAATGATCTTTTAAAATATAAAGAATGCATTAAATGTGTATTTATTTATTTATTTATTTTAGAAATATGAGCTGGGGAGCTGGTTTCTGTCTTTCTGTGAAGTGATTATTGAATATCCCATGTGAGTGGTTATACTGAATATCTCAGTGCATTGAGTGGGAAGTTCAGTTTGCCAGTTTAGAAAATGCCTAATTCAGCCCTAGCAAGTGATGTGGCAAGTAACTCCAGAGGAAAATAACCAGCTTTCCTTCCTATGGACATATATATTTTTGGGCCACTTCTTAGGTTTTTTCTAAAGAGCTGTCTGAAAACATCGATTAAAGTGTTTTTCATAAAGAAATCTTAAAGAAGCTCTTCTCTGACACTTCAGCTTCTCTGGGATTTTTTAAGAAAGTTGCATTGTGACACAGTCACACTCACTGGCCTAACTATGTACTTAGGGTGAATATTTATACGTATTTAGAAAATTTCATTCACTATGTTTATCTATTAGAAACCACCATTATACTCATACACTAATGTAATACTCATTTAAGATAAAAAGCAGAAATCATTACTTTGATGACATCACTTTCAAAGGTGATACTGAGATTATGGTGAAGATTAAAGAGAAAACCACAATGATACTTGTCCTCTTGTGACAGAAAGCTCTTTATTGGACAGAACAAAAAGAGCTGCTTTTTAAAAATCTAATTCATAAAGAATTCAAAGGGAATTAAAAGAAAAGCAGGCTACTGGTTTCTGAGGCAGAAAAGACTGCACAACTTTTGGCCTTTGAAAATTTTCACTCCTGTCTTTTTTTTTTTCGGATTTAACAGTGCGTATATTTGACAAGTTATGTGTAAAGGGATAATTATTTTCATTTATTCAAGTGCTAATGACTGTACAAGAACAATCTTTCACTTTGATTTTCTTTTTAATTAAATTAGTCTAGCAGACTCATTTACCTGTAAGTAAAGTTGAGAAATTTTTCATGAACTCAGAATAACGTCTATAGAGAACCAGTTGCCAGTTACTATTTCATTGTTGTTACAAGATTTGGTACAATTTTATCAACTTGTATTCAGATTTATCTTTTTATTCAGTTAGCTATTCTTGTAGCAAATATTACAGTAAGACCCTTTTCATCCCTTTTCCCATGTCAATAATCTCTTTGATTAAAACAAATTAAAACATAAGTGTTCCACAAGGCTTTACTATGTTACCCCAAGACTACCAAACCAGTTCAGAGGAAGATCCTCTACAGATGTTCAGTGAGACTAAACAGCTCCAGCACTTTCAAATCCCATATATAATGTTAGGGGGGCAGGAGATATGAAGGTACTACAAAGGTTTCATTCAGCTTTCTTGTGTTTATGCAAGGTAGAAATTTTTAACTCTATCTAGTTGTGCCTTATTTCTGCAAAACCTCCACACAATGAGAATAAAAGGGTTGAGTGTACCAACCTTCTTACTATGAGTCTGCAATGACCCTCTCCACTCAGCATAGAGAACAGAAGTACTGTCTTAACTTGTATTTTCTTTGATGGAACACTTAGGGAAGACTTTTTAGAAGGAACAAAAATAATATATTCAGAGAATTTGAGATGATGGGATATGTCCTTTTTGCTACTATTATTCACCATGTTCAGTCTGTGAGATATTCGGTCTAATGCAAAGCCGATACAAGAGTATACTGACCGAAGATGTAAGCAGATGCTTAGATCTCATAATGGAAAATCAGCCCAGAACACTGTTCAGAGACTTTTTTTTCTTAAATCAAAAATCTTCTGTGTTGTATCTTTTCTCTTTTTCTTTTCTTTTCTCTTTTCTTTTTTTTTCCTCCCTTGCTTTGATGGTACTCTTATCCTCCAGTTCTGCTGATTTCACCTTGGTAGTTAGAAAGAAGGTTGCTATTGTATTGACATTCACATTATGCTCTAAGTTGTATTTTATCATATATCTTGTTTTTTTTGACTGCTTTAGTTGTTTGTTTATGTGTTGTTTGTGTGTGTGTGTGTTTGAGCTGCACTGTAATGGCTATCACTAATGTTCTATGGTAAAATGCCCTTAATTTTAAGATGTGGTTTTCTCATTCCAAAATATTGCAGTGTCCATGCACTGCTAGTTTCTTTTGTAAATCAGCAGAAAAAAAAGTTAACATCTTCAAAATATCTGAAATTTGTATTGTAAGATGTTTTTGACAGGCATTTAATGGTCATGAGGGAAAAAGAAAATAATATTTGAGTGCTAGGTTCAGACAGTAATAACTTCCGTTCCAAAATATTATGTTTCACTCCAAGTTCACAATTTAAATAAAATGTTGGTCTGACTGCAACTCTGAAGTAGCTAACATCTCTGTAAAATTTCATTTCCTTAATTACAGGAATAGAATTTTGGAGGAAAAAGCAATAGAAAACTTCTGCTACAATCTTCTTGAATGAACAATAGTTTGTAACTGAGGAAAAATTGCCTTTCTGATACCAACAAGTTATGAAAAATAATGTAACTAGCAGAACTAGAGAACTTTGATGGATAATTTGAAAGCTACTGTGAAGACTTTTATCAATCTCTATGACACATTGTTTACATTAGCTAAGATATGAGGCAGTCTGGGAAAAAAAGAATAGATGAGATGGAAGATATGGAGATTTAAAAAGAATCCAAACTGACAAATGTCTTCAAGGGCTGAAAAGGGGGGCTGGGAGGGGGGAGGAAGAAGAAAGAAAAAAATAAACAGAACAAAGGAAAAAAAGTAGCTGCTTTGGATTTCAGTAAGACCTGAAAGTGAGTTTTTGAAAAAATAAACTAGAATGAAAAACAAAAAAGGAGTTAACTAAAAAGAAAATTATGAAGGAAATGATATGCCAAATTCTTTAGGCATGATGATGATATTATCTAATTGAAGTACGATAAAAACAGAAGTGTGAGTGTAAGACTTGTAAATAAATTCTAAAATAACAGTGAAGAATAAGAGCAAATAAGGAAGCAGAGAAAATAGGCAGGTGTGCACTCAAAAGTACATGAAAAACAAAACAATAGCAATCAGATAAAACTGCATATTTCTACTTTAAGGATTATAAAGTAGAACCTCAAAGAATGAAATTCAACACACACACACACAAAACAACCACTTCTTGCTGAAACTTTTTAACTTAAATTCTCTCTAAGGGATATTTTGAAAGAATGTACTTGGATGTGTCACAGCAGTAAATTTAGTTCTCTTGTAAATGCTAATTGCTGTGAAATAAGTTTCAGTTTAGCAAGAAGCAACTCTGAAATTTGCCAGACCCAATGGTTAAGTCATAGAACAGGAAAGAGTCAGAGAAGATTCCTTTGGCTAGGATAGGTACTCCAGTTGTTTCTGAAGGGTAAGGATATGTGCAAGGAGAATGTCTTTCCTTCACCTTTCTCTGGTGAAGATGCTTCTTTTTAATTGCTATTAGGGACAATTATGTAAATAATTAATCAGGGCATGATTATTTGATCAAGACTCCGTTTTGTTGGGAAATTGAGGGGAAAGGGGTACCCAGAGATCAGAATGCACCAAGACCCAGAGCTGACAAAACAGTCATGGAGAAGCTCACAAATGAAGACTTCCAGGTGACACTGGTTGATGGACTACTGGGGATGCAGGCAGAGAGTCTGTGCTGTGCTGTACTGTGCTGGGAGTAGCAGGTGTGTGAGTGCCGGTGTAGTCTCAGGGATGTTGTGTGTGGGCCTCAAGAGGGCCTGCTGGCTCTGCTACCCCCTGGGCGGTGGAGGATTGGCTGTGCCCTTCAAGTATGGGGTCCTATGTGCAGGGCCGGTGCCAGCGGCATTGGACTTGAAGTCAGCTGTGGGACTATCCCTGCCTGTAATTCTCTGTGTGTGTACACGCCTGTGTACGTCTGTCAAGAAGTAGCTTTGCTGCTGGCTGAAGATGAACAGTGGAAAGTGGCAGCCAGGCAGGCCCATCCACCAGGGTATTATGATTTGTCCTGGGCACCACATTGGGTTCTAGCAGCTAGGCAGGAGAGACCTGGGCTGGAGGAGGTGGCCATGCTCCTTACATCCCTTTACATAAGGAACAAATATAAGGAGAAAGTCTCCTGTGATGCTGTCCAGAATTCTTGGCACTAAATTTATCCTGAATTCCCTGGCAGTTCATCACAGTTGTTCATGTTGATACTAATTATTAAATTTTTTATGTACCTCAACACTTACAGGTTTGTACCAAGACCAGAAGTCAAAACAATAAAATCCTGAATAAACACAGAGATCAACTGTATTTGTATGAGTTGTAACTTAGCAGAAGCCAAAAGTGTAGGAGATCTTAAAGGAAAACTCATGTCAGTTCCATCTCCAGCACCAGGTAACATGGGATTTGATGCTAATCCAAAGGGTAGTTATGACAGTTTCATTCCTCATATTACCTAATGATAAGCACAGAGATTCTCTCTTGCTCAGAGTATGTTGTTTACCTGCCCTGTTGCACATGACCCAAAATGGAGGAGGTAAATTCTGTGGCGTTGCTCTAGTTCCCTCTCAGCTCACAGCTAAAATGTACAGCTTGCACGGTACAGCAAGGTACCCTGCCCTGCTTACTGAGTCCAAGTCATTCCTGATCCTCATCCCAAAGTCAGTGGAAAAGTCTTTTCCTCTGCAGTGTATCGTAAAAACAGAGAGAGAGAGAGAGAGAGAGAAAAAAAGGAAATAAGAAAGGAGAAATAAAACATAAAACATGAAAGAAAAAAAAAAGATAAAAACAGAAAGAAAAGAATGAAAAAGGCAAATAAGCAAAAGAAAAAAAATTAAAAAAAAATGTAAAAAAGGAAAAAAAAATGAATGTATTCTCTCAACATAAAATGAAAAATAAGACCTCCTGCAAATAAAAATGCAAGATGCTTTCTACCTTCTTTCCATATGAGGATTCTAATTCAGCTTTGTTCTTAGAGGCATTCTGTGTTCATCTACAGTTCCAATATACTACTTAGAGTAAGACAACAGCAAAAAAAGGAAAATAAAACAGTCATGTTTTAAATTAGCTTATTTGGAAATTAAACAGCAAAATGGAAGGATGAAGTAAGAGGTGCTTATACAACCAGCTAATCTGAGTAAAGTAAAGCTTGATAAGTAACTGACTTGTGATATTTTCATTGCTAGGAGAAGACCAATGGGCGTAGAAGATAAGTTAAGCAGAGTCTTCTCCTTTGCATGGGAAAATGCTAATCATAGAAAATAAATATATTACAGTTTATTATTTTGACTTCTTTTGTTGACAACGGGAAAGCAATTACTCTCTCTTCTTATGCAAAGAAAGGCGTAGAATAGGTTGTGCTGACATTCAGTGAGACCTGGTTTAACAAGAGCAAGTGTAGAGTTTACCGCCTAGGGAGGAATAACCGCATGCACAAGTACAGGCTGAGGGATGACCTGCTGGAGAAGAGCTCTAAGGAGAGGGACCTGGGTGTCTTGATCAGTGACAGGTTGTCTAGGAGCCAGCAGTGTGCCCTGGTGGCCAAGAAGACCAACAGGATCCGGGGGTGCATTAAAAAGAGTGTGGCCAGGAGGTTAAGGGAGGTGATCCTCCCCGTCTACTCTGCCCTGGTGAGGCCTCACCTGGAGAACTGTGTCCATTTCTGGGCTCCCTGGAACAAAAAAGAGAGAGATCTCCTCAAAATAGTCCAGTGGAGGGCTACAAAGATGATAGAGGACGTGGAACACCTCTCTGTAGGTTCCTGCCAACTGAAATTCAATTCAATTCAATTCAATTCTGTTCTGTTCTGTTCTGTTCTGTTCTGTTCTGTTCTATTCTATTCTATTCTATTCTATTCTATTCTATTCTATTCCATTCCATTCCATTCCACTCCACTCCACTCCACTCCACTCCACTCCACTCCACTCTACTCCATTCCACCCCATCCCATCCCATCCCATCCCATCCCATCCCATCCCATCCCATCCCATCCTATCCTATCCTATTCTATCCTATTTTTCTATTCTATTCTGAAATATCAGTCTTAAAAAGTTACCTCAAAATCAGAAATGCAAAAGTGGAAATATGAGAAGACAGACTTTGAAAAAAAAGAAGGAACTAGAAGGGAAGAAAAAAAGAAAGATCTTTCAAGAGGATATGTGGAAAGATTTCAAAGAAAAACAAAAGTGTAAGCATTCACAGGAAAAAAAAAAAGAGTAGTATCTTTTTTTTATTGTATATTTTCTGTACTGTTACAAGAGGTAGATAAGCTATTTTCACATATCTGGATTTTTTTTCCTTTGTTTTAAATAGAAAAGATTTTCTGAATCTAGTGACAGCACTCTGCATGCTCTATATTGTAAGCTGTTTGTACTTGAAACATAGTATATCAGTTTTTTATCATAACGAGTCAGAAACATCACGGAGTGGTTTGCTTGTCCTTCAGGCTTGTCCTCATCCAATTTGTGCTGCTGTGCCATGGCAAAGATGGTGCAAAATAATAAATCATTATTTAGTATAGGCACAAATTGTCTCTTTTCTGGCATAAGTTTTAGATACAGTATCACTCAGAACCATCCACGTAAAACAAACAAACAAACAAAACCCCCCAACAACAATAAAAAAAAGTCACCTGTCTTATTTGAAATCATTTACAATAATTTAATCTGTTGTTTCCACAGATAAGAAAAATAATGTGGGATCTCTAGATAAAGCTAGTTCATTTTTGTCTTTTGTAAATTTAAGGGTTATGTTATAGATAAGACCAACTTCACTCTTTCAGCTTTACTAAATTATTTTGCAACTTTATTTTACAATAACAGCTAGAACCACTAATGATTTATAGCTCTATTATGCCTTCTTGTTTTCCCAGCTTATCCT
Organism: Oreortyx pictus; assembly: GCA_036925125.1. Classification (NCBI taxonomy): domain Eukaryota; kingdom Metazoa; phylum Chordata; class Aves; order Galliformes; family Odontophoridae; genus Oreortyx; species Oreortyx pictus. The sequence continues at coordinate 8,561,629 of JAUPFR010000004.1, read as the reverse complement.
CAAATTAAGTGAATATATCATGACAATACTTCCTTCAAGTAATTTTCATCACTGAAAGTGCTTTCTAGATATCATGCAAACCAGTACCAAGCCTTCCCGAATAACATACATTTATAAATCAAAGTGAGTTAGAAATGTATTTCAAGGGTTAGGGAGTATAATATTTACATTCTTACTTATAAATATAAATAGAGCCTTTATGCTGACACTGATGTTTGAGAAAATTCTGTCCCTCTCTGTTTGCTTTTTTGAGATACTGTGTGTTAAAGGTGAGGCTGCATCAGTGCTAAACATATCAAGAGAATAATCTCTTTTGACCAGCAAGCACCACTGTGTTTAATGCACTCCAAAATGTAATTTGCCCTCTTGGCTGCTGAGGTTCAGTGCTGGCTTATGCTGAGAAGCCATCACCAGCACCCCCAGACCTCTTTCTGCTGAGCTGCTCCCAGCCACTCATCTGTCTGACTGTGCATTTGTCTGATGTTGCTGTGTCCCAGGAGCAGAAGACATCATTTTCCTTTGCTGAACTTCTTGCCTTTGATGATTGTCCAATGCTCCAATGTATCTAGATGCCTCTACATGGGCTGTAGTTCCTCCATGGAGATAACTTCACCTCTCAGTTTAGCAAATTATCCACTGTCATTGATAAAAATGTTGAACAGAACTGGCCCTAAAACTGAGCCCCAGAGAACACTGTTAATAACTAGTCACCAGATGGACATAGTGCCATTCAGTACAACACCCTGAGCTTAACTGTTGAGCCAGTTCTCAGCATTTTGCTATGGTAAGGACTGTAATGAAAAACATTGTATTATTATTAAAATACAGGAATTATTACTGTAAAAATAAAGATCCATAGAACCTTGAGTGAATAAACATGAAAACAAAAGGAAAAATCATATCAAGATTCATCAAATAATTTAATTTGTCAAACTCAGGTTTATATACAAAAGCAAACATAAAGAGTATACAGAAGATTTTTTTCTGTAATTAAGAAATGTTACTCTAACATTTTATTGTTAGACAACTACATAATTGTCAATGTTTCTGCTTGTGATCCATGAGTGCACCAAAATTCTCCCTTAAAATAATGCAGAAAAATAACTTTATTGAATTTCTCAAGCAGTTTTCATGTTTTCTCGAATATGTATGATCTGAAATTACAGGAGACTTTACTTTTTGACACTTCCTGATTTTGTGAATAATTTCAGTGGCTTAAAAACAAAACAAACAAACAAACAAAAAAGCAAAACTTCTATAAAATACCAGAAAAAATAAAAAAAAATAAAAAAAAAAGAAAACTAGCTTTATCAGGCCAACTGCCTAGACAGCAAAGGTGGAGCTCTGAGTGGATGACTCCCAACTGTTTTCCATCTTCAGATGTTTAGATGCAAACAGAGTAACAATAACAAAAAAAAAAAATAGTAAACATTTTTGCTGCCTTTCCCCTAAAGAATAAAATAGTGTCAGACTTTTATTTTCCATCTGGTTAGTTAAAAGCTGATATCAGAAAAAAAATTAGGTATGTTGTAACCTTTAAGATAAGGGAAACTGATTTCCAACAAAAGCAACAAAAATTGCTTTAAAAAAGTACCATAATGGGAATTCTAGGAAGACAAATCCCTGTAAGCAAGTGGTAATAATGAAGCCACTGAGAACTGAGAACAATAAAACCAGTAGTAGTGAAAGGGTGATTATTTTAGAGAAAAAAAATCCTCTACTTGAATTATTCTTCTGTTTCCAGGTATGTATGTTACTGCGTTTTTGGTCATGGACATTGATCAATGCAGCCCTTGACTTCTTAATGTTATGAGACACTTGCACCTTCAGCCTAGATCGGATCTTTAAATTAAGCAGCTTCCATTAACCATGTTTTCACTGTAAAGAGCTAGGTATCTGCCTACTTGCAGGAAAAAAAAAAAATAGTCAAAGAGAAGAAGAGATTGTAATAGCCCTGGCATAGTAACTTTTATTGCATTTACCAGGTGAGTTTGAAGAGTTGCTCAGGGTGGAAGTAAAAACTTCAAAAAGGAAACGGTTATGAAATGAAGTTATATGTTGGCTTGGGGCAGACGTTTCCCAGATAAGATGAATATATTAGTGTGAGGCTGTGTAATGTAATAAATCACCATTATTCCATTTTTACAAAAGGAAGATTGAGGCACATCCCTCCTAAATACAGCCATTTTGACATAACTGTTCAATGTGTCCCTGTATTTTTTGCTACTGTCTAACATACAGTGACATGGTAATTTCCCTCCTGGTGAGAGTGAAATACATTCTACCTGAGATAGCTGGCTGAGGATGGAATGGCTTTCATGGGCCTGAGAGACTTGCTCAGAATTAATTCTATTTTTAAAGTGGCTACGGGAGAAATACTGTTTTATATGACGTATCTAGTGTTAAATAGGAAGTTTATTTGAAGCTGTAGTTTCAAATACAATCGTGTCTTTCCAGTTCTAAGAGTCTTTGTCTTAAACCAGAAATTACGTGATGCAAACAATTGGAGAGGCTGCATCAGACCCTGGGCAACCTGATCTAGCTGTGGATGTCCATGTTCATTGCAGGGTAGTTAGACTTGATGATCTTCACAGGTCCCTTCCAACTCTAACAATTCTATGATTCTTAGGACAAGTAAGTGGTGGACTTGTGGTTTGGCACTATCAGCTACCTGATGCAGGCTTTGCAGAAAACAACTGACTGCTTTTGCATGAAAATCAGGTAACTTGTGATGATTTCAAAACTTTTCTGCCTTGTGGTTCTTTTTTTTTTTTTTAATGAAAAACCACAGAAAAATTATGAAATAACTTGAAGAATAATGTCTTTATTGGCATGGGATGGATTGTCAGAGAAATTTTACAGAGAACACTAAAATATGCTATTGAAGTGTTATCCAAAGGAGATTTCACTTAGCCTGCCTCCAGACTGAAGATGCCATCACTGCTTCAGGATAAATTCTTCCTGCATACGTGCCATTGATAGAATGATAACACAGAAAGAATGAAACTGAATTTTTCTTCACATTCAAAAGAAGATAAAGTGATTGCAGAGAAGTATCATGAGACCAAAACTCTGTTATGCAAATGGTTTGCAGTACTTCAGTTACTCATAGGCACTCACAGAAGCACTTATATGTCAATTTTGGTGTGCATTAAACACATCGGCCTCTGAAAGCAACACCTTCCTTGGGTTTATTATTCAAATGCTAGTAAATAGGTGAATGCCCTCCCCTTCACCTGCGGTCCCCTGAGCTGCCTTCTTAAATTCCGTGACAGTTAAGGTAATATTAAAATCAGACAATCCCTTTAGAACCTAAAATAACAACGTTACCTAAGTAATATCCACATTACAGGAGCATATAAGAACTGGATAATTCAACTTTCAGTGAGTAGATTTGCCAATATGGGGAAAAACCTTAGCTGATGTAATATTTTCTTCTCACACATCGTAAGACCTAGCCTGCTGTCAACGGTTTACCGGGCTGGATCGGCCCGGTTCCGCGACGATTGGTGTGGGGGACCCGCAGACCCACGCCCCAGGAAAGGGAAAGGGGGAAAGGGAAAAGGAAAAAGGGAGATGGGACTAGAAACAAAACAGCGGCAACGATCTGAGGAGGAAAGCTAATTTACTAAATAAGATATCAGAAAGCAAAATAACACAATATAATACAATATAATTGGAATTGAAGCTAATAAATCAAATAAAATGAGCAAGAGAGAGTGTCCGATAAGCCGAAGGCCTTACACTAATGCTGAAGGCGATACGGCAGCGAGCACCCACTGCTGAGTCGATCCCGAAGGAAAGAGAGTGTCCTGTGAGCGCAGAGGGTTTTTATCTTTTCCCTCTGAGCGGAAAATACGTAAAAATGCAAAGCATCGCAAAGTCCTCTGGGGAATGTAGTTCTTCTCTTCTGAGACAGGTATACCCGGAAATATCAATGATCTATGGAGTTGGAGTATTAACTCTTTAACTCTTAATGCACTACATGTTGTAATGATGTGGAATACCAATACCAAAAATCAAAAAACCATGACACCTGCACTATCGCAGGGAATCCAGAGGGTTAATCAGTGCTAAATGTCGTAATATATAGTACTTATTTTAATATTTTCTGATTTAATATTAATTGCTGCTGAGATCAATTTTCTTCTAGTTCATTTGTTTATTCAAATATGTAGTGATGCCTGTAGAAGAGTAATCAATGAGAAAATAAACATGGGTTTTAATTCCTTCTAAATTAGGAAGGATTTATTTTGTATGTAGATGTGCGATTGGGTGTAGCAGTCTTCTCAGTAATGAAGATGAACTGAACTCTCCAGGTATTCAATTCTCTCTTTGTAACTGCATTGATGTAATAATGCAGAAGCATTCTTTTGCGTTTAGCTGCTACCAAAAAAAACAACATCTGAGCAATGAGTGTGGTGATCAGGCAAAGATGATAGAGTTATTAATATGAATATCATCGTGCTACCACCAACTTTACTAGTTCACTTTGTAGACATTATCATGTGAATTGCAGTCTGCAGCCCTATTAGTTAGCAACGTTTCCACAACTTAACCTTTGGTGCAACTTTGACTTAACAGATTTCGCTGTGTCCTTACAAGAATGAGGAAAAAAACTAACAAAACTAATTCAGGTTAAAATAAACTAATTCATGTTAAAATAAAGAACATTGCCAAGATTGGAGAATATGGATATACAGTTTCTTGCATAAAATTCTGGAATGAAACCAGTTGTTGTCAAGAAATTACATGAAACTAAATATGTTTCATTTACTATGGAAGTAACTAAGCTGTCTTGTAGTTTTTGGATTTCCATGAGTAAAAATCTATTTCTCGGTAGCTCATTGTACAAGTTAGACTTTGTATCCCCTAACCTTGAAGGTAAGTAATCTTCTTGAAATATTACACTGTTGGTAGAAGGCAAGTCTACCTGCACACCTACAACAAGTCCTGCTTGTTTAGATAAGGTTTAACATAATGTTTGTGGGGATTATACATATGCTGATATTATGCAAGTGAAATATCTCTGAATTCAATAAAAATACACAGAAAAAAATATTAGTAAACTACTTAGAATTTTTTTTCTGTAATTACCATGCAAAATATGTTTACACAGGTATCTCTAATGCATTTCATGAGGTCTGTTTATACAATGGGTGAGAAGAATTATCTTTTTCAACTCTCAAAGGACTTCTGCGGACAAATTCCTGTATGGTTTCCCCTGTTGTATAAAATTGTCCTGAGATACACATGAAAACGTATTTTGGATTGTTTAAACATCGTATTTCCAAATAGCCTTGCTAAAACTACTGGCTTAGCAGAAGTATAAAATGCTATTTCTCATTTCACTTTTGTGCTTTGTGATAGTTTTTTGTTTGTTTGTTTTAAAGCATCTACTTCATAAGTTCACTACATGATCTAATTTTTGAGATTCTAGAGCATCCATTACAGAATCCATTCTCAACTTCCAGTCTGCTTAGGTTGTTCGTTGCAGGTTTCTTTTTGTTGCTGTTTTGGATATTCTTTTGGTTTGTTTGTTTGTTTCCAGGGGAGGGAGGTATTTATTTCAATTCACAGCTCTGGTCATCCCCCCTATCCATACATTCCTAGTTCTGTATTGACTTTGTAAGATGATGGACCCAAACAGTGCTTTACTTGAGTCAGTTTATATAACAAGCTTAATGTTTCCTGTTTTCTGTCTGTTTTTTCTTCGTAAAACATAATGGTTTACTTAATTTTTCAAATATTTAAGCTGTTGTTCTCTAGTAGTTATACTGAGTGTCTATTGGACCGTTTTTCTTAGATGGCAATGAGTTAAGCTAATTTATATTGACATTTATTTTTTTTCCTCCAATGTGTTTATTACTTTGAATTTTCTAACAGTGACTTACACTTGATATTCTTAATCCAGTCATTCAGTACCTGATCTTTTGCAACTCCTTCTAGCCACTCTTAGATTTTCTTGTTCTGATTAATTTGATAGCACCTTCAAACTTTATTTTGTCTTTTATCTGCTGTTCCAGATAGTTTTTGAAAATTATGTATATTGCATTTAGTGTTATCACTTACATAGTTTGAAACAGCTCTTTCATTAGGAGATATTTAAACTTCACTCCTTTCAGTGTTAAACACTACTGGCTACTCTTGATTTAATCTCAACTTAAAATGAGGAATTTTTTTTTCTTTTCTGTTTATGATAGATCTAAAAAAAAATGTTTCCAGGAAATATTACTTTCCCTGGCCTTAAAAAATCCTTCAGCAGGAAAGTATCTCTTTCAAACAATCTTTGCAAAATGGACTTACCTCTACAAAACCCATTCTGGCTGACCTACTGGCAAACATACTTCCTCTGATGAATTAAGCTTGTCAGCAAATGACATTGCACAGTTGTTAATTCAATCGAGTGTGAAAGAAATTTTAAAGTGTAAAAACATTAAAAAATCTTTAGACCACCTACCTGATTTTTTTACTTTAAAGAATGAAACAATCAACTTGAAACGAACATAACAGCACTATAAGACCCTTTTTTTCCCCTAGTGAAGCTCATTTTCACATGAAATGACAAAAGGAAATCTATAACCTGTAGAGCAATTTCGAAAGGTACACAATCAGCTCACTTTTTGAAGAACAGTAATCACACAACACCCAGCTAATTTGTAGTTCCAAAAAACCAAAGTGTTTAAGTGCTCCTCAAAGCAACCACTATCAAGTACCTCTGCTTGCTCATTTGTCTCTATTTTCCACCAGACATTGTTTCATAAATACATATATTTAAAAGGTGCACAAGGACTTTTAACTGCGGACAAAAATATATAATTAAATGAAGTCAAGACTTTAAGGAAGTCAGGAGAGAGATACAGTTAAGAAATTGTAATGTTATTTATGGAACGGTCACTATTACAAAAACAAACAAGTGGAAAACAAAACTAAAAATAATACAATGTAAGAAAAATAAGTATTTCAGGGGAGATGATAAATTCTCTGTTTGCTGAAGTCTTATAACATCTGGGATCTTTTATCTTCCTCAAGACTGGCCAATTATTTTTTAACAAAATTATTTTAAATCTTCCTACAATTTAAATATATCGTTTTATGTTCTTATAAAGCATTAAAAAAATCTGTAAATTCTGTACTAAAGCAATGGAAAACCATTAGCTTACAATTTCTGTCATTAATTCTCTTGATCCTTAAATAATGTTTTGAAAACAGAATATCTGAATAACACAACTTTCCTACTGGTATAGCATAGTATATTTCTTTCCTTGTCTAGAATGATGCAAGAGTAAGAAGATAAAGAATAATATTGGAGACATAGTGTTGATGGCTGTGAAAGACAGCGATTGCTTCATGTGTCAAAGCTTGCTTTCTGAGGCATGTTTTGCGATAAGACTCTGGCTTACCTAGGAGGGGAGTGGTGGGCATCACGCAGCCTTAACAATAGGAGGAAAAATGACCGCACAACTTAATGTGCACCACTACACATTATGTAGAACATAACTGTGGTATAATTATGTACTTATTGAACATAATTTTGTTAAAATCATATGCAAAATTTGCATTACATTTGGGTGTGAACTTCTGGGATTTATTTCTTTAAGCAAACAAAAATAAATTAAAAAAATAAGTAATGTGCTCTGTCCCACTCACAATAAAGAATTTCTCTTGTGTGTGTTTCAGTTTGAGTTCAGTGCTTTTTGTTCTCGACAAGCGCCACATACAGTAGCCTGGTCCCATCCTGTTGACACCATCCCTTAAGATTTTCATACATATCAATAAGATCTCCCCTCAGTCTTCCCTTCTCCAGGCTGGATAGACTCAGGTCCCTCAGCCTTTCCTTACAGGAGGTATTCCAGGCTGCCACATCTTTGCAGCCCTCTGTTGGACTTTCTCTAGAATATTCCTATCTTCCTTTAACTGTAGAGCCCAGAACAGGACACAGGACTGTAGATTCTTTCTCTAGCTGCTAATAACACTCTTTTGAATGCACACCAGTTACCACTGGAGCGCACTGCTGTCTTATGGTCAGTCTCACTTACCACACAACGCGATATATAAGGTTTGTGTTGTTTCTAGAGATTAGTGACAAAGCACATGTTTTGTATTTTATTTTCTTATTTGATTTTGTCACTATTTCACAATAGCATGATATTCATACGTTTCAGCTTGTACTCAGATTCTGCATCTTTCTAGTATTATGGAAGAAAATCCAAACTTCAACTTCAGCTTTCAAACAGGGTGATTTAATGGTGTTCTTCATAGAAGTGTTCATCTGGAAAAGAATCTGGTATTGAAGTTATATCTCATAATGCAGAGGTCATCACAACATAAAGACAGACACATATATAATAAAATTGGTCCGTATAAATCTGTATTTTATCTCTGCACAGTAGCAGATGCCTGGAGAAATGACAAGAACTAGAATCTCCCGTATCCAACATTTGGCCTATGCTAGAGTTTAATCTCTTAACACATTAAAAATGTTTAAATAATGAATGCATGAAATCGTGACGCTATTCAATTGATATTAATATTTTAATTTGAAAATAAATAAGGCCATCAACTGTAGCGTACATGTACACATGTGTAATTACCAATACTTTTTTTTTTCCTGTTATTTTTCTGTCTTAGTTTTCTCAAGACTTATGAGTTCTGCTTTGTTATTTTTCCAGTTCTCACTCTCATCCCACTGAGAGTGGAGGAGTGAGCTTCCTGCTGGGCTAAACCCAACACCTTCAAACAGAATATTTTATCAAGGTAAAATTTAAAAGAACATCTATACGCATTGCCAATATCAAGCATAAATTATCTACCATTAAATTGTGGCTTATCAGCAATTAATTGAGCTATAAACTATTTCTTTATGATGTACAACCTTCTTTGGGATTCCTACAAAGTTTAGTCGAGTCCCTGTGACGTATCAATCAAATTAACATGGTCACTACACTACACATTTGCTCTTTTTCAGGCAGAAAATTATCTAGTACATGTTGTGATATTATTTGTCAAATAGAAACCTTATTTTTTCTCTGGCATAAAACAACCGGTAAACATTTAATCTACCTTTACAAGGTAAGATAAATAGGTTATCTTTATTTTCATAAAACTGAACTCAGAGAATTACAAATATACACGTTCAATCAACAAAATATCAAGTATAGAAATACATTAAGTAGGAAGCTGCCAGTCATGAATCACAGTCTGTGAACAGTAATGGTGAGACTAAGGTAAGAAAGGCAGAACTGTGTCTTTCAACTGTTGGAGGGGCTACCTCAGAAATTCAAATTGAAGTAGGCCTGTACTTTTCCCTATCTATGCCAGAATCATTTTGTCAATACTTAATAACTGTTTCCAGCCCAGGTTTTTTTGGTTCTTTTTTTTATGTTAAGGAAGAAAGCTAATTTCAATGATATGACCCCTGTGAATCCCACTTCCAGCCACTCCTCTGTGGCAGAATCTCATTAGGATGAGACATCTGTTCCTAGGAAAAAAAATCTTTAGAACACTATAATCAATCTCAGTTTATTTAATTCACATAATTAAAGACTACTATTAATCAGATTATAATGTCCAATACATAAGATAACAGTTTTCATGTTACTTGAAAGAAGCAACATCTATATTTTTGTTTAATTTTCGTTGACTAATAATGTAATGAGCCACATTACTTCTTATCCTAGCCTTTAAAACTCATGCCCAGAAATTTCTTTCAGATCTGGAGAAAGGGAATAAATCCAGTTAGCTAGCAGCAAAGTAAGACATGAGATCATTCTAACGTCCATAGAGTATAATAGATACTGCATTAATCCATACAGTTCTTGAGGGAAAAATGCAGAAATCCTATGATCTGCTTTGTTGTGAATGTTAGACCTTTGGCTTTTCTAGGCTGCATTGAATGAACAGGAATTGTCTTGGGCCCCATACACATAGATTTCTCTGAAAGTAAAGCCTCCTTTTTATTACCATGGTACCTACAACACATGCAAACACGATAACACTCTTTGATAGAGCAAATTCTCGGCTACAAAACAGTATTTGTCAACATAATCACCACCATTACCTATGCCTTTTTGCTAGTCATGAGCAAGAGCCTGCATGCTGTGATCCTAATCTACTGTTCCACGGCTGCTATGATGACATCATTGCTGAGATTCACCACCCACCACCTCAATCTACTAAAATCCACTGTTCAGTGTCCAGAAACATTCAGAAAGTGTCAACAAATGTCAGTGAGTACCACAGTCTCCTCATGGAGAAATTCAGTGACAAACTTTGCTTCATATCCACTTCTATATCAGACATCATTCAGTTACACTGCTTCTCTGCTGCCATCTGTCACGCTGAAACAAAATGTAATGGAATGTTGATGGGAATGTTCAACTTCTACTGCCATATCACCAGCATCTGTCTCTGACAGAATGGGCCAACATCATAAAATATGACTTTCAGAGCAACCCTCATACATAATTCAGTTAAATATACATAAGTAAAATACATTTTACTTTTTAAAATTTTCATTAATACAAAAATACAAATTAATGCAATTAATAAAAAAAAAAGAGAAAATAAAGCACAAATCTAGTGAGATATTTGACTTTGCTTTTGTGAAACCATGCATCAGCGGGATTCAATGCCAGTGGCTGCCATTCTTAGTGAGTTCTCAAATATCTCTTACCAAAGATGTTTGATGAAATTTTACTCTTCTGTGCTTCATCCTTGAAAAAAGTTCACAAATTTTCATGCTGCCAAAAATCCCTTGCATAAGGTGTGACTATGATGCAAGGGATATTTTCCTCTGTTAAGATAGGACTTACAAAAGTCCATCAGAGAGACAGGATTACTTTTCTGGATTGAATATTTAATTGCAACTCTGCACATTCCATATGAAAATCTGGAAGTTATGTTTATGTTGACTGAAAATTAAGCCATAAATATATTACAAAATTGATTTTTTTTTGTATTTTTTTCAATCTTGAAACGTTCTCAAAGTTGTAGAATCATCAAATCATAGAATGGCTTTGGTTGGAAGGGGTCTCAAAGAACATCTAGGTCCAACGCCTTGCCATGGGCAGGGTTGCCACTCACCAGGGCCCTGCACAAACTGGCTCTGAGCACTTCCATAAATTCATAGATACATTAGGTTGGAAAGGACCTACAAGATCACCAAGTCCAACCATCCTCCCACCACCATCCCTACCCACCAAGCTACTAAATCAAATCCCTTAGCACCTCATCTAAACGCTTCTTGAGCAGCGCTAGGGACGGTGCCTCAATCACCTCCCTGGGCAGATGTCATGCTCCAATAAAGGAGGGAGACGAGGTTCTTTGATTATGTGTATACCCGGCGTGAGATTAAGACACAACGGGTCAAATGTTAGCCCAACCAGTTTATTACAACTACTAGTTGCTTAGGGATATGGGGGAGGGAAGGTGAGTGATAGAAAAGGGATAAAAATCAAGGAGTCTTGATAGAAAGCAAGAGAGATATAATCACCACCGTGGGTCCAACGAGGTTCGTAGTCTCAGGAGCTCGTCTGGTCACCGCGGGGGATGGGAGATGGCAGCAAGCAGGCCTCAGGGTCCGTCTTCGGGAGTTCTCCTCAAAGATTTTCTCTTTGGGAGTTCTTCTCCAGGAATTCTTCTCTTCACCTCCCAAAATCCTTGGTTCAGTGAAGGCCTTTTATCCCCATTTCTCAGGTGTTTTTTCTTTTCTCTTGGTTTGTGTGACATGTCTGGCCTAACAGGATGTTGCCTTCCTTGCCATGCAGGAGCATTGTCTTTCGGTTGTTGTCAGCTTCTCCAAGCCGTACCCCCCCCCCCCCCCCCCCACTTCTGCTTATCTTTACAACCATAAGCAGAGACAATGAGGCAGTTATCAGTCAGAGTCCTGTCACCAGAAATGGCCTTACAAAGCAAGCTTTGAGACAAAAGAAAGGAAAACAGTTTCTGTCTTTCGCAGCAGGCCATTCCAGTGCCTGACCACTCTCTCAGAGAAAAAAATTTTCCTCAAATCTAATCTAAACCTTCCCCAGCGCAACTTGTGGCCATTCCCTCTCGTCCTGTCATTAGTTACCTGGGAGAAGAGGCCGACCCCCTCCTCACCACAGCCTCCCTTCAGGAAGTGGTAGAGATTCCAGAGATGGGGCATCCAGAGCTTCTCTGAGCAATTATGTTCCAGCACTTCACCGCTCTGAGTAAAAATATTCTTCCTAACATCTATCCTAAATCTCCCATGTTTTGGTGTAAAGTCATTCCCCCTTGTCCTATCACTGTCAGATCATGTAAGAAGTCAATCCGCATTCAGTTTATAAGCTCTCTTCAAGTACTGGAATGCTGCAATGAGTTTCCCAGGAGCCTGCTCTTCACCTGACTGAACAAGCCCTTTCTCCCTCAGCCTGTCTTCACTGGAGAGGTGCTCCAGGTCTCTGATAATCCTTGTTGCCCTTCTCTGGAACTATTCCAACAGCACTGAAATTCCTTTATCACAACTGAAAGCGCAGCTGCCTACTTTTTGCTGTTCACAGGACTCCATGTATCAAAATCTATGAATTTATTTGCCATAAGTTAAGCTGGCACTGCACTGTGCCCTGCGCCCTGTTTTCAGTCCAGATGGGTCTACATCAAACAGTAGACAGCTGTTCAGTTTGCACTGAGTAATGATTGTGCACTGGGGCCAGGCCGAGCCACTAGGCTGGGCAGAGTCACCACCTTCATAGTGTGGGGCACAGGGCAGCCACAGAGAGCTGTGCAGGGATGCAGGTTGAAAATACCTGCTCTTTGTTATAAAAATTCAATAGATTTTGTCAAATTCTGGGATGTGGAAAAATACTGTTCATGACAAAAACGTAATGCAATAGCAATAAAGACAGACACGAGTAAAGGAGATCTTTTTAATATCAATATTTTTATCACTGGAAATGAAAACAATATTAATCTATGTCTTCAGAGAAATATTTCTTTTTCAGCAAAAATCCTGAAGATAGTAACAACTCTAGAATACTTTAAATTTACTTGTGTTACATTATAAGGATTTTGATCGGTCTTTATAAATTTGTGATGTTTTTATGTATATTCTGCTTTCTATTCTGGTCTTTCTATTTTTTCTATGGGGAACTTGTGCACTTTTTAAAATGTGCAAGTATATCATGGGATATCTCATCTCTTGTCTTCCTGTTTTTAGTTAATCAGATATCTAAACTGATCCATGACATTAAAGTTCATTCTTGCAGGGGATTTCGCTCATTATCATCTATTAAATATCTGTTCCACAATTCCAGAATATCATGTTTTGAAAACCTATAATAAAAATCTGTGGTTAGGTCAGAATATTCAGTGTATTCAAAATTCCCTCCTAAACAGGGACCTTTCATCTCTTGAGCTGCAAAGAGAACCCTGAACATTGACAAAGCATTTCCTCTGTTTGGTATTCTGTGGAAAATGTGTTGAAGGAAGAAAGAATTAAAATTGTGTTATTCTTTTTTTAAGTTTATTTAGCCCTCAGAGGTATTTTATAAATCTGATAACTACACATAATTTTACAATTTAAAAATTTTACATAAGAATATAATCTGTTTTTAGAATTTATTTTCAAGTGTTCTGAAAGAACATTTTTATTGTGAAACTACTTCCACTGGCCTCCAGAGTTTTTATGAACTTTCAGAACATCAGAAAAGCAGTTTTTACTTACTTTTTTTTTAACGCACACAATCAAAATAAGAAATATTCATTTTGAATAGAAATTCAATAAAAGTAAGTACACATCTGTAAAAACAAGCCAGTTTCTATAGCAACTATTTCTGACTTCCATGAAGGTACACGAATAAGGAAAGTTACAAACACACTTAGTACAGAAGATATTTTAATACATTCAAAGGTTATTTTTTAATTTAGTATGGCATTTCATAGGAAGTCAATCGGGCATACACACTCCTTTAAGTGATATTAAACAACTGATAAAATACTAAATGAAAAGAACAGGAAGATATTTTGGGCCATACTATAACTTCTAAGCAATCTTTCACTTTAAAAAACATCATTTATTTATTTATTTATTTGTAAATATATATAAACTTCTCCTTTCATAAACTTCTCTTCTTTAGAGTCTCAAGAATCTTTTGCTTAGCTGAATTCTTGTCTTTCCTAAATGGTACTTATCTCAGAAGAAAGCAGTGACGTTAAAGTGACAAAGTAATTGAAACAAAGACTGCAGAATAGATTACCACATGAATTCATGTTCCCATCTTGATAGTTAACTGTTGTTCAGTATTGAGGATCATTACTATTATTCTACTATTATTTATACTTACAGATACTGAAACTTTACCCAAATTTCTCACAATTTACTATAATTTTATCAATAGCTCTCTAATTAATCCATAGAGAACTGAAAAAATAACCTAATTCTGAGGGCAGAGAAAACAGCAGTGAATAAAGCAAGTCTTCTCTTTAGATAAACGTGTTTAAAGTCCTAAACAAGTCCAAAGCTTTCATCATTACAGGTTTCCTAAATAGCTATCAAACCTTAACATGCCCAAAAGTTCTCGATTAAAATGCTCTTGACCATCTGTGGAGCTATTTCAGGCACAGTTTTGAGCCACTTATTTTGTGTATTTGCTCTGTGGGATGAAAGGATAAGTCTCAAGAGCTCCAGAGTAATCCTATGGTCTGCAAAGTGATCAGTTTAGGAATGTTTACTTTGTTGTGTAAAATGAAGAAAAAAGTGTTTCATTCTGATTTTAAAACAGAGTAGCAAGAACTATAGCGTGATCTGCCTAAAGGTTTTATTGACAAACATGGAATAATGGTTTTAAATTTGTTTTAGCAGCTCTAATATACTGGCAAGAACAACACTGCAGTGACTGCAGGGCGTTTAGTAATAGTGGTGAGATCATTTAGATATGAATTTGTTTTCTGTTTGTTTCCATAACCTCTTGAGGAAGATTTGATTAGGAGCACAAACAGACACTCTGTACTCAGCACCACAGGATGGTGGGCATGGAATGGGCAGTAGGCACTGTCCTGAGCTGTTAGAGTTCTGGAAGTGATTGGACAGTGCTCTCAGAACTATGCATTGAATTTTTGGTTTAAGAATTGGACTTGATACTCATATGTCCCTTCTAGCTGAGGATATTCCATGATTCTATGATTTCCTATCTAACATTAAGGCATAGTCATAGGTCTGACAATGTTACCAAGTTCCACGTATCTTTTATTCTCACATGTATGATAATACAATAATTTATTAAAGAATGGTAATAATTTCCCACTGTGTTTTGTTTGCTTTGATTTCATTGTTTGCTTGTTTTTAACTAAGTGGGCATTGGCTGTATTTTTTCATACTAAGAATACCATTTTTGACAATTAAAACAAAGCCTGCTTCTTCATCTTCTTTTAATTTTTCCTATTCATATAATAATTTTCTCCTGCAAAACATG
This sequence comes from Oreortyx pictus, assembly GCA_036925125.1. Classification (NCBI taxonomy): domain Eukaryota; kingdom Metazoa; phylum Chordata; class Aves; order Galliformes; family Odontophoridae; genus Oreortyx; species Oreortyx pictus. Next base: position 8,546,195 of record JAUPFR010000004.1, on the reverse strand, counting down.
GAAAGAAATTTACTATAGCTCCTGGCCTACAGAGGTGCACTGTCAAAATATACAGTTTGATTTTATAAGGCAATAAAGAAAACACAATAATAAACTGGTATTTTTTTAATTATTTTTTTTAAGATTGCAATTATCTTGAATGTCTACATTTGTATAAAATTATGAAGGATAATCAATTTTACCACTCAAATATATTCCTCATTTACATATTTTATCATATCCCTGTATTTATACAAACTACAAAATTAGAGAGAATACAAATGATTCACATCTGGGACTTGAATTATTCCACTCAGATGTTTTAGAATTAATCCTGGAATCTCTAATTGCTTTTCCTTAGCCTTATGGGCACTGCAAAACATGCAATATTACAATATCATAAACTGGATGTGTGCATATAAACAGAAATACATTTGCACATATATATTTATATTAAATCAATTAATCACCGAATTAAAAAAAGAAAGAAAACCATCAAGTAAACCTAGTACCAAATAATTCATATAGAATCATGCATAAGAGCTCCACTGAGAGCACTAATTTCTCAGGAAAGAAGTAGCCTACTCACTGAAATAAATGAAAATCTTTGTACCAAATTTCTTATATAACTGGCAGATGTAAATTTTGTTCTATCTGATAGGAGTCATATTTGTAGGATTTTATGTAAAACATTTTGAGATTGGAGACATGATTTGTAAAGGATCAACATTAGTATCATCAGATAGAATCTGTGAGGAAAAAGAAAAGAAATAGCATTCTTAAAAACATAATGATCCTTCTACTCAGTATTTGTGAAGTCACACATGGAATACTGAGTACAGTTCTGGATACAAAAGAGACCAAGCCATACCGAAAAGTACAACAGATGGCACTCACATAGGGCAAGGCCATTATAGCTTGGGCATTCAGCCTGGAGAAGAGTAGTTTTGAGAGGGATCTCAACACTGTCTATACATACCTGAAGGAAGGGTGCAAAGAGGATGAAGCCAGGCTCATTACAGTGGTTTCCAGTTCTGGGATCAGAGGTAACGAGCACAAACTAGACCACAGTATGTTTCATCTAAATATCAGGGAGAATTTCTTTCCTTTTTGTGCAGGTACCTGAGCTCCAGTACAGTTTGCACAGGGAGGTTGTGGAGTCTCCCTCCTTGGAGATCTTTCAAAGTGATGTGGATATCATCCTGAGCAACCAGCTTCCAATGTTTCTACATGAGTTGACAGGGCTGATGTCCTCCAGAAGTCCCCTCCAACCTTAACCATTCTGTGACTCTCTGAAGGAAACTTTTACTGTTTAGAAATTTAAACTGACTGTTTCAGGAAGCTTAGTGACATTTGATTAGATATCGTTATTACTCCCACAGCCTTATTAAATAGTGCATCTTGCTCAATTAGATTTTCTTCATGAGTTCACTTACATTTAAGTTTCCCAAGTCATTCATAACGAAAATATCACAGTACCTGGTGCAATAGAACAGGCAAGTAGAATGATAAATTAGGTCCATGCTGAGCTGGGTTTTTATTTTGCTTGTTTTAGCTGTGAGATCAAAGCCTTCTCTAATATTTGATACTGATGCCCATAAGGCGGTAAACTCTCCAGAACTGTATTCTTGCTTTGTCACTGATATAAATGTCAGTCAGTTTACTTAGCTGAGACAGACTTCTGAGATCAATGGCAAGGATTACTGTGAGGATAAAGGCAAGAATTGCTAGCTGGTGCAAATCAGTGGTCAGTGTAGAAAATGTCAAATAAATTCAACATAATTGCTCTATTAATTTGAATAATTTCTGAAAAAATTTGGAATACTTCATATCAAATTATAAACTGCAAAGCCTGTCTTCCATCCTCAAAAGATTCCATAAAAATATATTTTTATTTAATATATATTATACACATATAATAGATGAAATATATATTTATACATATATCCCAACACATAAAGAAATTTGAAATTTGAAATTCCTTTGCATGCTTCACTAAAGTCACAGTAATAACAAATACAAGTGAAAGAATTAACAAAGTTTTCTACTGGGAGATTTTTGTGTATGGAGAAGAGAGTAAACATTCTGAAAGAGACCAGTGCCCTCTGAACTGCAGTAACTGCTGTACCATAATACCTCAAAATGCTAATATGGAAACATATTTCAAGCTAAAGAAACAGCAGAAAAAAGGAAGCCATTGCATTTGGAATATACTAGGTTATTTCTTCTTCTTAATGTTATTGTTATCAGCATGATCTTTATCATTATTTGCTTGTGTGTTGAAATGGCAGCAATAACAAAGTAAGAAAAGCCTGATTCATTGAAGAGTGCAGTCATTACACTACACTGGTCAGAGGTAACAAGAAACTGTGTTCTGAATCACTTTGTATGTTTTTTATTATTATTTTTGTTACTACTACTACTGAGTTTTGATTCTGTTGTTATTATTTTTCCTTCTTTTTCCTGTCCTATTAGAAGTCTATTTTTATCTGCCCGTAAGTTTTATCTTTTCATTTTTCCACTGTGAAAGAGTGAGTGAATAGTTGTGTGGTACTTAGACGCCTGCTGGGTTAAAAACTTCAGAATGGCCTCATAGTTCTTCTGAATCCTTGAAGACTCTCAGAGATAGTTATCTTTAATCTTTCCTATGTATCAATACGACAGCTGGGACAAAGATTCCCCAAACACAGTACATCTTTGTATTTGGATACAAATAAAAAGTACAAATGCTGAAACAAATCCCTGATGGCTTCACTATGTGCTCTCTAGCCAGGCAGGCATATATTTCAGTAATTTTCTGCAAAAGTTAATACTCATGATTTTAAACTCAAGAGACTTAAGTCATGGAAAATTATGTAGATCTATTGCTTTTGCATATCATACTTATTTTATAGATTTTCTAAGAGTTTAGATAGTTTAGTTATCTTTCTTCTGTTCCAGCAATTTTGTTTTATAGCCTAATATTTCACAACTTAAGCAAGAGTTGACTAGAGGTTCATGCTAATCTTTCAGGTTTTTTTAACTCACATTAATTCTTCTCATGTCTTTATTTCAGTGTTCATTTTTCTAAAAGCCTTTTTCAACCCTGCAATCACAGTTAGCGATGATGTGATAGAGAGCCTCTTGGTGAAGGGATGGATAGGAAAGCAGATGTAGTTGTGGGTATCTAGTATCAGTCACACAGGATGAAAGCACAATCAGCTATTCTATAGGCAATTAGGCAAAATCTCTAGATAAGTTTCCTTCACCCTTATGGGATATTTTAACTGCATTCATAAAAAGGAAATATCATACTGCTGTGAAAAGTAAGTCTGGGATATTTCTTAAGCACACTGAAGAGATTTTCCTGTTACAAGTACTCAATAAGCACCTTGAAAAGGTGCCCTCCTAGTCTCGTTTTAGAATACAGAAGGTTTGAAGAAGACGTGACAGCAGGTGACTTTTTCGGCCACAATGATTTAAGTTCAGCATTTTCGGTGTAAGGAGAAAAAAAGCCAGCAGATTTGCTACCTTGGATTTTAGCAAAGCCAGCTTCAAGTACTCAGCTAGCTAGCAGAGTCACCTGACAATTTGTTCCAGAGGACTTAGGGACCCTGGAGATTTCCGTTATAAGTCCATAAGGAGGCGTTCCCATTGTGCCACAAAGCAAGCAAGCAGAGCAGAAGATTGGCTTGGCTGAACAGGGAAATCTTCTTAAAACTGTAATAGAAAATGGTACCTGGAAGCAAAGTAATTTCTAAAACAGGGATGTTATAGAAATTAATTTAGTATTTGTAGGTGGAAAATAAGAAGACAAAGTCCAACTTGAACTAGTAGTGTGTCTTTGTAGCCAAGAGGTCCAATAGTATCCTGAAGTGAATTACAAGGAGTGTGTCTATCAGGTTGAGGAGCTCCCCATCTACTCTGCACTGACGAGGCCACGTCTGGAGTACAGTGTTCAGTACTTGACCCCCAGTTCAAGAAAGGAACTTCTAGAGGGAGTACAGTGATAGGTCACAAAGATAATTAAGGGCCTGGAGCGTCTTACGAGGAAAGGCTGACAGACCTGGGACTGTTCAGCTTGGACAGGAGAAGATTGAGAGAGGATCTATTCTGTAATAATAAATATCTAAAGAGTTTGGGACCAGGCTCTTTTTGGTGGTCTTCAGTGACAGGACAAGGGATGATGGGCATGAGATGGAACATGAGCAGATCCAGATAGATATGTGGAAAAACTACTTTACTTTGAGGGTGACAGAACAAGCTGCTCAGCAAGGCTGTGGAGAATATTCAAAACTCACCTGGACATTTTCCTACATTACCACTGTAGGAAATCTGCTTTTACAGGAGAGGGAGTGTGAATTAGATGATCTTCCGAGGTCCCTCCCAGCCCCTATGATTCCATGCCCCTGTTCAATGTACTGTCGGGTATCATCAGATTAGCCTTCCAGGAACAGGAATTATTTCTGACATGTTAGGAAGTATATCACAATGTGGAGTAGAAGACTAATAGTCTGAAACTAAACAGTCCTGAAAAATTTTTAATTATCTTCATGAAACTAAGGTATTTTTACAGCAATCCTGTCTTCCTGTTCTGGCCACCTGCAGCCTTCTCTACATAGGGATTTCTTGGTCTGGCTATCCCAGGACAATAAAGGACTAAGACAGTGAGCAGCAATAGCAAAAGAATTATGGAAAATGTTAAGGAAAACTTATGTCGATGTTTTGCATTTTTAATCATCCTTGGATTGTGCAGCCTTTCTGCTGTCTAATCTCTCCCAAATCCTAACTTCAGCTCCTTGCACTTCAAATTCAGGAGTGCTGCATTGTTATTTGGGCAAAAGAAAGGGTGGGAAGGGTTATCTGTTCCTTGTGACAGACTTTTAAGGTAAGTTTCAGCTACTATCAAAGATTTAAGAACTTAGGTAAACCAGAGTCTCAAATTTTAGGGTTTTGTAATAGTGACTATGTACCCATTCTGACAATATGCTAATGTTTTTTTGTTGTTGTTTTTGTTTGTTTTTTTTTGCATAGCAGGCCTTTTATCACTTTCAAGAACCTTTCCTGAATGAATGTCTAACCAGGAGGTGAAGACTTATTTTGCATGAAATGTTAGTTCTCTTTAGAAACACTGGACCTTGCCACAGTTTCAGTATTCATACATAGTCTTAGCATATTGTACTGTAGATAATCCTCACAACACCGTCAGTAAAAATGTTTAGTTTATTATCACAGAAGAACAGAAATTAACTCTAGATGGACTAGGGGATCAGCAAATAATGGAATATTTGACTAAGAATTTTCCCTAGGGTGTTTTGAGACTTTTGTTAAGGCTGACAAGCAAAGTCCTTCTAAAATGATGATTAGAGCTGCTGGGTACAATACAAAGTGCTGGCAATAAACCCCTTAATATTCCACCAAGAAGTCAGAAAGCAAGAATTCCATCTATAGTTTTTTAGGTTTAAAAATTGGCTTCAGCTCCTATTCAGGGAGAAATAAATAAAAATTAAAAAAAAAAGAAAGAGAAAAAACAGGAGTTCTCTGAAAAGTTTAGCATATACCTGATATTTTACAGTATGCCAAGATACCTAAGAGTTTATTGCTCAGTCAGGAAATTTGTCTAGGGCTTCAGTTGCTGTAAGCACTATAAATCAGCCTAGTCTTTGAAACTGAAACCCTGGAAAACACTCTGACATACAGAAAACCAGACACTGCATTCCACCTGTTCTACTGAACATTTCTATCAAAACAATGAAGTGAAAAATAGTAACAATAAATATCTTGAAAACAAACTTTTTCCCCCCCAAATAATCATAGGGTTATTTGATTGCAACACTGACATTTTTACATTGATATTTTCCATTTTTAGTTGTTTTCAGTTTGCTTACTTGCTAGGAAACATTTAAGTCATTGAACCTATTGCTGTAAAGGAGGAGATTAGTTCTGTTTGTGTCTCTTTTTATAAACTCGGTAAAGCACATAGAAATTAAGTATAAACTTGAATGATTTTTAGTATGCTGGTGATAGTTACTAATATCTCCACAGAAATTCTCATAAGATTGCAGACATTTTACTGGCCATATATATGGATCACTAAAAGAGAATAACAGAACAAGAAGTTATTCCCTGAAGTATTTTACAGAACCACAGAATAGTTGAGATTGGAAGAGACCTCTGGAGGTCATCTGGTTCACTTCCTACTCAAGTAAGGATACCTAGAACAGGTTGTGAAGAGCCATGCTCAGATGACTTTACATCTATTAGGAGGGAGACTCCACCACTTCTCTAGGCAACTTTCACAATTGCTTAGACACCCTCATACTGAAGAATCGCACAGACATAGAATTGTGGAATCATAAACTATCGTAGAATCACACAGTCATAGAACCGTGGAATAGCTTGGGTAAGAAAGGATCTTAAAATCATCTAGTTCCATGGGCAGGGATGCCATACTCCAGATCAAGTTGACCAGTGATAGAGGTGAGGCTGACTGGCCTGTAGCTTCCCAGTTCCTTCCTCTTACACTTTTTATAGAATGGCGTGGCATCAGCTTTCAAGAAGCCCTCATATACCTCTCCCATTCTCCATGGCCTTTCAAAGATAACAAGAAATGATTGGATAATCACTTCTATTGGCGCATCTGGTCAAGTCCCATGGATTCACATGCACTGAATTTGCCTAGAAAATGTCTGACTAGATCCTCCTCAAGAAAGGTGAAGTCTTCCTTTTCCCAGGCTCTCTGTCTTATCTCCAGGGTCTAGGATTTCCAAGGGATAACAAAGATCAGAGCAAAGAAGGCATTCAGTAACTCTGTCTTCTTTGTGTCTCCATTTATCCAGGGCACCCACCTAATTCTACAGCACGTCCACATTTCCTGTAGTCTTCCTTTTGTTATAGATTGTACGGGAACTGTTGAATCACGGCCTGAACCACTGATTGATCACCTGAGGCAAGCACTGAGTCAGCCACAGGGATTCAGGTGAAGGTAATGTACCTGTGTGATTGGAAGGGGTGGAGTCTGGCTCCACCTCTCCCAGACCCCATTTAAGGGCTGACCACCACCAGGGAAGGGTCTCTTGTTGGAGATCCCTCCCTAGTGGAGGTATCAGTAAGGCTCAACCATCTTCAAAGGTGAGCCACTCTCTTCTTACTAATTGTCTGTATACCATCTACTTAAGCCTATCTAAAATATACCATCTTCTGCGCTATTTCTTTTGAGTGCTATTCTTGGGGGTTATTTACCCTACACAGATATACTTTAAAAAAGTTCTTCTTCTTGTTCTTCCTCACCAGATTTAATCCAAATTGGGTTTTAGTTTTCCCTGTGATATCTCTGCATTCTGTAACAGCATTCCTACCAAGTGGCCAGACCCTATCTCCACATTCCATCAATGTTCTCTTTCCAGTTCTCTCATTACAGTCAATGTATTTTTCTGTTTTGATGCAAAAAAAAAAAAAAAAAAAGAGTAAAGAATGTCTCACTATCTGTGAATTTAGTCTTTAAAGTAAGCAGTAAATTATTCTTTCATCATTTTAATTTTAAACTGACATGTGATTTCCACTATTATTGACTGTGAACTGTGGCTTTACCATCCTGTCAAGATCAGGGTGTGATGCTAATCAGCAATTAGTAATAACCGAGGAAGAAAGAGTGCACTTAAAAATAAACAGCAATAATAACAACAAAAAAATGTCAGGGAGACTTTCAGAGGTTCTTACAACTTACTTAGCAACTAGGTGGCAGAAAAGTATATCAGTTTTAATGCATGAGAAACCCAAGTTACATTAGGCAGAGGCAACAGAAATCAGTGTGTAATGAAGATTTTTATTTATGCAGACAAATAAACCATTCTTTCCAGTGCACATGTATTTTTCCACCTAATTTGCTGCCAGTATCTAAGTATAATCCGCCAAGGGAGAGATGAAACTCAGTAAGCACATATTCAGGATTTTACTTATTTATTTTTTATGGGATTGCATCATATAAAGATGTAATCTCTGGACTATTACATTCTGAGTAAACAAAGCAATTCATAAAATGACGTTCAAAGAATTCATAAATTTTGTACTTCTGCCATTTTTTTAAATTTTTGATCATTTTACCTTCTAAAAATAATAATAAAAAAAAATACTGTGGAAAAGTGCCAGAAAAATAATATCATTATAACCTAAGTGTTTACAGAACTGTTTCCCTGTATAGCTTTACGAGACAGTATTTTTTACTACAGTAGAACTTTTTATACAAGGGACTGAAACAAAAGTTTCAAGTGTTGCTTTTCTCATCAAAACAAAGTCCTGTTCGGAGAATTTTAGAATTTTCACTTCACTGTGCATGGGTATTCTCCATCTCAAGCTTTTCCTCTGTGCACATTGAATAAATGCATAGCCCATAGTACAGGTTTAAACCTATCTCCTGCTTCTGAAATTGCTTTTGTATACTCTGAATATGCCAATAGAGAAGTGACTTCTGATCTTAGCTCATAAATAGACCTCTGCCAACTAAAAGTATTTTTGAGATTTGCAGATACACATCTGCTGTAAAATAGCTTGTTTTTATCAGTGAGTTCTATACCACAGATACAAAATCACATAATGTTCTGTGATAAACAAAAATAAATCTGCCAATTTTTGAATGATTTTTTTTTCACATCCTGCAGATACTCAAGAACAGACAATACTTAAATTTTCATATACTAGAGGCATTTTTTCCATTTGTTCTTTACAACACTTGATTATAGAACAGATGTAATTTTGCAAAGCTTTCTTTTTGAAAAGTTTGCTTTTGGTATTCTTATCCTAATGGATTTTATATGTCTCATATGCTTGTCCATTACAAGCCTTTCTAAAAGAGTTCCTTTCTATGCATAATTACCATTCAATTTTAAAATCTAAGATCTCTATCATTTAATCTAATTAAATGGCATTAACTAATGATGCTATTAGGCTGAAAAGCTGTGACACAATTAAATACAATTTCACTCTTTTTCTTTCAGCCGTTCTCTTTACTAGATTTTCTTTTGTGAATCTTCCTACTTTAATAATCCCAAGAGATATTACATATTAGCACTTCAATTAATCACTGAATTAGAAGACAGAGATAAGTAGAGACCACCGATAGTAATGATGTAATTACATTCATTATGCAGAAGGTAGTGTCAAAATGGTTAAAAAACAAGGCAAAACTCACATACATGCACATTAGTAACTGGAACTTCAGAAAAGCTGCTTTGTAACAAGAAAAGTGAAATTATTGTTCAAAGAAATAAGAGATATAAACAGTACAGTAAGAGAACAGTACAGAACAGTAAGAGCTCTTTAAAAGGAGTATGTAGAATAGCCCATTAACAAACTAAACATTAAAAACACAAAGAATTATAGAAAAATAAATTCTACCAGTTAAACTTTTGTCTAATAAAATTTAATATTTGATGGGATTATAAATTTAATTGGCAAAGATATCTGTATAAAAATTAATCATAGAATCATCACAGATGTGCCCAGAGCCACATCCAGACTTGCCTTGAATGGCTCTAGGGTTGGGGCAACCACAACCTCTCCAGGCAACCTGTTCCATTGCAACAACACCCTCTGAATGAGAAACTTCGTCCTAACATCTAGCCTAAATCTCCTGTCTTAGTTTAAAACAATTTCCCCTTGTCCTATAAATATCAACATATGTAAACATATGTAAGTCATTCCCCCTCTTGTTTATACACTCCCTTGGAGTACTGAAAGGCCACAATGAGGTCTCCTTGGAGCCTTCTCTAAGCTAGGCAAGCCCCGTTCCCTCAATCTTTCCTCATAGAAGTGCTCCAGTCCTCTGATCATTTTAGTGGGCCTCCTCTGGACCCTATTCAAGAGCTCTTCTTTTGCTGGGGCCTCCATGCATGGATGCAGTACTCCAGATGGAGCCTCACAAGAGCTGAGTAAAGAGGGACAATCCCTCTTCCTACTGGCCACCTCTTTTTTAATGCAGCCCAGGATATGACTGGCTTTCTGGGCTGCAAGAGAACACTTCTGGCTCATGTCCAGCTTCTCATCCATCAGAGAATATGTTTAGAAATTTTATGTGATACAGGATTGCAAGATATCATAGAATCATAGAATCATTAAGGTTGGAAAAGATCTCTGCAATCAACTGGACCAACCATCCACCAACCACAAGTACTTCCTCACTAAAGTGTCTCCCTAATTAGCAAATTTGCCCTTTCATTAATGGGTAAATCCTTCAGGGACAGTGAGTGCTCAATCAATCTTTAGAAGAAGACATTTTCCTAATATCCAATCTGAATGTCCCCTGGCAAACTTGAGGCCACATCCTCTAGTCCTACTGCTAGTTACCTGGGAGTAGAGGCCAGCACTCACCTTGCCACAGTTTCCATTCAGGGATTTGTAAAGAGTGATAACCCTTAACCTCCTCTTCTCCAGATAAAGAATCCCAGTTCCCTCAGCCATTCCTTATAAAACTTGAGTTGCAGATTCCTGACCAACTTCATTTCCCTTTTCTGGACATGCTTCAGGGCCTTAATGTCTTTCTGGTAGTAAAGGTCCCAAAACTGAGGTCAGGTTGACAGGACTGAAGCTCCCTCAATTCTCATTACAACCTTTCTTGTAGACAGGAGTCACAGTGGGAAGCCTCCAGTCCTCTGGCATCTCTCCAGTTGACCAGGAACACTGACAGATGATGGAAAGAGGGTTGCCTATCATCTCTGGCAGCTCACTCAGCACCCTTGGATGGATGTCATCTGACCCAAGGGACTTGTTACAGTCTGGGTGGAGTAGCAGATCTCTAAATATTTCCACTTGAATCATGCTGGGTTTATTCTGCTCCTCATCCCAGGCCTCCAGATCAGCAGGCTTGTATCCTGAAAATAACTGGGCTAAAAGATGTACGCCTATAGACAGTTGTCAAGCAGGCATTGGTAACCTCAACCTTTTCCTTGTCCTCAGTGGTCATATTCCACACTGCAACCAGAAAAGGATGGAGATTCTCCTTGGCCCTCGTCTTACAGTTAATATACCTGTAAACAATTTTTTTTGTTTTCTTTTGTTACAGTGGCTAAATTGAGCTCATGCTTTTTCCCTTCTCATTTTCTTCCATATCCTATTTCTTTGTCCCCAAGTAGCACATCCCTTCTTCCACAGGAAATAAACACTCTTTCTCCTTGATTTTCTGCAAAAGTTCCCTGTTCAACCCTCCAGTGTTCCTCCCCATCGAGACAGCTCACAGAGATAGTCAGCTCCCGTGTGTTAGAGTATGATACTTTATATGTATTCTATAGAATATGACATACTATCAGAAATTTCATAGCACCATATTTTTGATGAAGTCCTTAGTGAATTGCCTAAAATCTTCAAGAAATATTGACTTTTGTAATTGAAATTCTTTTCTGAGGTTTTCAGAAATTCACAAGATTTCTGCAACCTGTATTAAAATAGCTGAACAAACGATTGTTTAATGAAAAACACACTTTACTTTTATTCCTTCAAATATTTGAATACTGACCTATAACATTTTGCTTTTTGAATATGTCCGTGTGATTACTACATGCTTAATCAAGAGATTAAATTACATTGTCAGAGAAATTTCAAAAGATCTCAGAAAAAAAAAGAAAATTTAAAGAAAGACTGATTAGAAGAGCATACGGTATACAGCTACTATATACTTAATGCCCACTAATTACTACTGCTAATACCTTTGCATTTTTATTAAGTAAATATAACCATGAAACAGAGAGTATAAATATAAGAAGTAATATCTGTATTAAATATACCTGTGTCAGTATTTTTTCTACAAAGTAATATATCTTCCTCAGACATGAAATAGTGCAAATTAGTAATTAGTACTTACTCTATGTATTAGATCAATGTATTATGCAACATAAATATATGAAAACATAGATTAACTGCAAATTTGGCACTGACTATTGTATTCTGTCGGCTATTATAATCACATTCACAGTCCTTGTTTCAAGGAATTCACAGGGCATAATAGGAAAATAATTGCAACTAATATCATATGGCTCTAGGGAGACAATAGAAAAATTACAATGGAGGGATAAATTGGGAAGGAGACTGAGATTTTCCGTAAGATTTTAGTGTAGAAATAAACACATAAGGATAAACACAGCAGTAGCAATGGTCAACTGAAAACAGATGCTGGTGATAGAACACTGAAGAGAAAGCTCTACAGCTTTATTTTGCAGAAGATAATATAACTTCTTGTTCTCTGTAATTGTTAGTTTTTCCACTCTAAGCAGTGAAGCAACAAATGGAAAAAAGGTTTTTAGACAGCTCTTAATATCTACTTGTGTCCAAACAGACAAACAGGCTACCCCACTGCGCTTGTTTCTAGGCAGGCTAGCCTACTCTTAGATAGACATTGATAGGAGTTCAAGTTAAACTTATATTTTTCACTTACTCAGATTGCTAACAATTCATTAGTCTGTAGTGTCTGAGATTTAAAGCTGAATGAAAATAACTTCTTTAAACGTGCCACAAGTTGGACATCATGAATTATAATATCACGTTATTGAATTTACTGACACAATTTAACTATTTCTTAACAAATTTTTATCACCTTAGAATATTTTGTGGTATGTTGGTCTTTCCACACATTACAGTTGTATTGGTCAGATTCATATTCTTTCAGCTCTTTGATCAATTTCAGTCATCATCCATTAAGTGAAATTACTAATACTTCAGTGCAACATTGACGTCGTACCCAGGAACATGTTTAAGTGGGCATGGTGGTAGTGCACTCACAGTTGGATTTAATCCTTGAGGCTTTTTCCAACCTTCATGATTATATGACTCTGTAAATCTATATTTAACGATGACTTAAATCCAGGGAGTCTGAGATGATCAAGATTTTTACTTCCTCTGGCATTTAAAATAGAAGGATTAAAATAGATCAATTGATCAACAAATAGACAGATAGAAATATCTCTTTGTACTATAGTTCTAAAAAATAGAATATTCTGCAGCAAAGGTCACTTGGCCATCCTATATATTTTTGTTTTTCTTTTTCTTTTTATGCAATGTATCACTGATTCACACTGTAATTCAGAAACTGGTTACGACAGAAGAATTTCTTTAAAATATCTTAATATATACTATAATTATGTATAATTAGGTAAGAATAATATGACTTGTGAGGTAGGATGAAAGTAGCAGAATTAGTGTAATGATAGATTTGAACCAGAAGATAGTAGTAGATCAATATCATTATTATTTCACTTCAACATTTCATATTAAACCAATAGAACACATTTAACAAAGCTTACTAGGGAAAGGCTTTGCATTCATAATTTTTCCTCTCCTCATTCCCAGCAGTGGTGAGAGGTAAACAGGTACAAATTCGTAAGGGGTAATTCCTCAATTTCTGATTAATAGTGGGTATTAATGTTCTTCTGCAACTAGAGATTAGGTAACAGTGGCTCAGAGAGATGGGAGAGACACAGGTGCTCCTCACAAAAAGAAACAGAAGCAGAATGTAGGCATAGAATAGGCATAGAATGTCTACTTCTGCTTCTAAAGCATAGTGGAATAGGACAAGCTTTTCTCTATCTGTCTAAATTTCTTGCTACTATCTTGTATGCATTGATCACTCTGTTATCGGTAGCAACTAAGCAATCTTTCTACCTACCAAGTAAGTAGAAAGAATAGGTTGGGCATCTTTTCCTTAATAAGCTAGAGTGAGATCTCTCTACTGGTTTGGGAACAGACCTCATTTGGAACTCTTTTATTTATATCAGCCCTGCATCTTCCTTTAAGAATCAGTACACAGATAATATTCCTACAGAATAATCCTGGGACTAGAATATTTTTATAACTCAATTCTAATATATTTTTTTGTATAAAAATAGATTGAAATCAACCAAATTGATAAATGATTTTACAGTTACCTCAAGGAGGCAGCAACCTGGATACATATTGGAGTGAGGCTGGGCTTGCTACTCAACAGATATCTAATATTCCCTCTGGACATCTGCTTGTCAGGAAGTATCACGTAATGCTTTTCACTGGAAGGGAACTCTGAAGTTTCCCTGATATAAACTCTCTGGTCAAGCAGGGTCACCTAGGCCAGGCTTCCTAGTACTGTGCCATGGTGACTTTTGGATCTCTTAAAGAGTAAATACTTCACAACCACTCTAGGCAACCTGTGCCATCCACAAAATAAATAAAAACTTCGTGGTGTGGAAATCCTGCTGTTCCAATTTATGTACATAGCCTCTTGTCTTGTTCATGGACTTCAGTGAAAGAAAACCTTTTTCAGTCCTCTTTGCATTATTCCTTCACATATAAGCAGACATTGGTAAGATCCCCCTGAGCCTTCTCTTTTCCACACTGAACAGTCATGTTGTTGGCCGTTTATTGGAATTGAGAGTATGCCCATGTTTCTCACATACTGGGATGACAACAACAGGATACAGCTCTGAAGGTGTGGCAATACTAACATTGAGTAGAGAGAGGAATTACCTCCCTTAACTTACTGGTAATGCATATTAAGTAGGCTACTTTGTGAGGAAGGTCCCTTGCTAACTCTTGTTTTGCTTGCTGGCTACTAGGAAACCTAGGTTATCTTTACCATGCAGTTGTTCATCTGAACAGACACTCAGTTTAAACCAGTGCTTGGGGTTGTTCCACAGAACTTAGCACTACCCTTTGTTGAACTTCTTAACTTTTCTATCAGAACACTTCTCCAATTTTACAAAGTCCTTTTGAATGACATGATCCTCTGATATATCAGCCACTTCTACCAGTTCTGTCTCATCTGCAAACTTGTTGCAGTTAAACTCTGCTCCATCATCCAAATCGTTAATGTAGATGTTCATCAGGACTGTATGCAGTATTGATATCTAGGGTACACCATTATTTACTGACTTCAGGCTGACCTTGTGCCACTGGGAACTCCTCTCTTGACATGACTGTTTCTTCCCAACTTACTGTCCACTCATCCAGTTCACTGAGGTGTCCATTCCATGAGGACTTTACAGGGTATACAGTGTTAAACATCTTACTAAAAATAAAATAGATAATATCCTCTTAATAGACCATATCCTCTTCTCTCTTTTCCTCTATCAGGCTGGTCATTTCATCATACAAGTGTGCCAGTTTGTTCAAACAAGACTCCCCTTTGATGAATCTGTACTGACTGCTTCAGATGATCATTCTGCCCCACGCACACCTGAAGAAATCATTATTTCAACTATTAATTAATCACCCATGGAAAATATATTATAAGGATAGGAAACACTGGTTTATTGTCTGACATAATTAACTTTCACAACTGTAAGCCATGTGTGTTTAAAATGCAAGATCCTTTACACCGTTTCTTAATTCCTTTAGAGCCAAATTATGACACAGTATTATAAGAATTGTTTAAAATAGTACTTGCAATATTATAGTTCACAATACAGAAATGTCATCAATTTAAGCAGTTTATCAGTCATCTAATGACACTTACTGGATTTTGTAGTTTTAGAAGTCCACACAAAAAAAAAAAGAAAAATCATAAAAAAACAGATGGCAAAGTAATTTTTTATGAATCAAAGTATCCATAGAATGGTTCTTCCCTGTTTAATTTGAACACCTATTTCAGAAGAGTCAAATAACTCAGGAGTGAATTCCTTATTGCACTTACACATTAGTCACAACTTTGTCATTACTTCAATTATGTCTTCCTCCTTTATGAGAGGTAAATGCATAAACTCTGCATGCTCCTATTGAGCATTTAATTGTGTGACCTTGGTGATTAGAGTTATTGAATGCTTCTCTTTTCAATATCACATGTGCTGGATCTCCACCATAAAAGTGGAAAGGTATCAATACACATCTTTCAGCCTCATCCACCTGCCTAAAACTAAAAACTTTCTAATGTAAATCATCTCAGATTTAAAAAAAAAAAAAAAGTTTGAAAAATCCTTCAAAGATCAGTGTAGTCAATACCCTTGTCTAAAGAGAGTAAAAATCTCAGTTCTGTTTCCTTAGGCTTTCCTTAATCCCTGGTTAAATTACAAAGCATGGCTGACTCTACAGAGTTCAATTTTACAGCAAACTGAATGCTAATTACACTAAAGCAATAGCAGTTATGATACTATTCTCAAAGCATCAAAAGTTAAAGTGTCTGTAGTCCATCTGGGTTGTAAATGGCAATTCTTTTGATTGAATTTCTATATCGACTTGTATGAAATAATGGATGAACTTTCATACTGCCTCATTAATATATTGAGTGACTGAAATAATATTCTCTAAAGCATACAAATACACAGATGTCATGACTTCTTAAGTAGAGAGGAAAATAGTGAGCATTACTTATGACCTGAAAGAAAGAGATGTTTTATCCCCAAGGTGATTATAGGCAGAGAAATTAATTCCAGAAAGTTCCATTATGAATTTGTTTGGAATCTAAACTCCATTGATTTTCAGTTGTGTTTATGGTTCTTACCTATCAGCAGCGTTTGAAAATATTACCTTTAGCAAGTTCTTCAATTAGGTATAAAAATATCACAAACTCACACGGGACTGAATAATCCATCTCCCTTTTCCTTCCTTTCACAATATACAAACTTATACCTACATACACTGGCACATGGCTCAAATCTTGCAAGTGCACGAATATTAGCAATAGCTTTATGGTTTTTCAGGTGCTCATATGTTTTATCATTAAAACTTAATACATTGTAATGCAACCTGTTACATATGTATACAAAAGTAAATATTTCCAGGTAAGTGTCAAAATCACTGCCATATTGTCATGGTTTTATGATTTTTGGCATTGGTATTCCACATCGTAACACCATGTAGTGCATTAAGAGTTAAAGAGTCAATGCTCCAGCTCTGTGGATCATTGATAATTCCAGGTATACCTGGCTCAGAAGAGAAGAATTACATTCCCCATAGGACTGTGCGATGCTTTGCACTTTTACGTGTTTCTGCTCAGAGGGAAAGATAAAAACTTTTTGCATGTCACAGGACGCTGTTTCCTTTCAGATCAACTCAGCAGTGGGTGCTTGCTGCTGTCATGTCTTCAGTGTTCAATGTAAGGCCTTTGTTTTATTGGACACTCTCTTGCTCATTTTATTTATTAGTTTCAATTCCAATTATATTGAGTTATTCTGCTTTTCTGATATCTTATTTAGTAAATTAACTTTCCTCCTCGAGATTGCTGCTGTTGTTTTGTTTTTAGGCCCATCTCCCTCTCCCCCTTCCCGGGGCATGGGTCCATGGGTCCCCCGCACCAATTGTCACAGAACCAGGCTGAAGCAGCCCAGAAACCACTGACAATTATACAACAAGTATAAAGTTGAAGTCTCATCAGATTTCGTAAAAATTCTCACCTGATCACACAACACAAAGAATGCAACAATAATCAAATGCTGCTTCATGAATTCAGGATAAGTTGTGAATTATTTAGAGATTTGTCTCAGCTGAATTACATATGTTGAAATTTCTGGTTTTGTACTGTTACATGAAAGAGGCTGTAGTGTTAGAAGCCTGTATCTCACGCTCTACTACAAATTGTTCCAATTACATGAACAGTGACTCATAAGTCTTCTAGAGCTTTTCTTTTTTTTTTTTTTCTAAACTGGTTATTGGCATTTTTATGCTAGTCTACGTAAAATCTCATAGGATACATCACTCTATTAAATAAGAGAAAAATATTAGAACATCAACACACACGTATAATGTCATAACACAAGAACTCCAAGAAAAACCTGCCTTTGTTTCAGTGGGATTAAGAAGTCAATGACAATTTGTGACTCGAGGGTTTCGAAGACTAACTACAAAACTTTTTTCCCCTCTACATGATTTGTATACTTTCAACAAACTATTAACATCAGAATTCACACAGCTAAGTGCATTACCAAACATCTACAGAGCTACAGAAACTTTTCATTTGCTTTTACATACGGAATTGTAAAGTATGCTTAGCAAAATTGGTGTGAATGTATGATAAGATTTACACAACAGACAGCACTTTTCAGAAGGCACTACAGGTCTTCGGTGGTATATGGGTGAAAACATTACATATAATGCACAGTGCCTGAGCCAATAAACTCCTGGGCCCCTGAGAGGAATCCAAGAACCATCCCCTAGGAATTGGCTACAGAAGTTGGTATATTGTCAGTAGAAGCAAATACACAAATTAACGATTTTTTCCTTTAAAACAAGATGTTCCTATCAACTAGGAAGAGATGACAAGACACACTAAGATATGCACATGGCATAGCTGAAAAATCTACCCATTGGCTAAAGGTTAGTCACCCTAAAGTAAATACAAAACATAAATGTGATACATGCAGACTACACTTTCCATAGGTCACATGGCTTTATTCATGAAGTCCTAGCTGAAAGCACCTGACACTGAAATATTGACATCTATACTACTACTGAGCATTACTTACAGAAAGAAAGAAATAGCAAAGTTTTGTGTATGTACATACAGAATATCACAATCATGCCTCAATCACATATTTAGGAGCTCAAAAAAGGGTGGCATTTCCCTCCAGAACACCATTATTCTCAAACAGGATTTACAATGTTGTGTTGTTAGATTTTTTTTAAAATGGAGATTACTTATACCTGTAAATTACTCATACCTGTGATCTCAGGTGAGTATAAACCATTTCATACTCAAAGAAATTTGAAAATGAGTTGGAAAAAAGCCCAACATATCTGACATACGTATTATATTGTTCTAAAGAGAAGGAGGTGGATAATTCATGGTGATTTATTCCATACATTCAGTCTCTTTTCCCATTTACAGAATATTCACATCAAGATGCATTCCTTCAAATTTAAAATTGAAAGTTATTCAGTGATTTCTGCTCTCTGCTGCTTAATCTGAAAAGCTGTGTATTTGATATTTGAGTATGTGGTTTAGATGTGATTCATACATCAGAAAAATCTTCCTGTTTCATTTCTGTTACAGAGTAGTTTTGCGAATTATGTTATCATCAGTTTGCTCATGCAGGCCTAAATCCTAGTGTTACTGAATATTTTATGTTTCCCCACATCTTCTATACTTGTAAACAGAAGGGATTAAACAAAGAACAAATGCTTCACTTGGTTTCCATGTCAAGAAAATCAATGGGTAAATGGTGAAAATTCTGAAGAAAAATAAAATTAGCCCATGCAGAATACTGTCTAATCTCCTTACAGTTTATATTTTAAACTATTCCCCCACCCCACTGCCCTCAAAGCATGTGAGTTTCCCTGACTGAGCTGGGTGACTGAGCCAGAAAACTGCCAGAGGTAACATCTAACCTCATCTGTTCTGTGATTCTGTGATGTGCCCTTTGGAAGATTTTCCTGTTCAGGTCAATAAATAATATTTTCAGTTTTGCCTTTTCTCACCTCATATTTAGGTTCTGTGTGAATATCAATTTTTACAACTTTTTTTTTTTTAAAGACATTTTTATCTCTCTCTATAGAAAATCTAATTTAATTGCAGTAGAGCCCTTGATTGTTACATTCCATTGTGATACCACTGTCAACTAAGTGTTACTTTTTCTTTTATTATATTGCTTACTTTTACACCAGAATAGTGGTCACTTTCAGCTTCAGAAAAAAACCTCAGGTTTACCTGACCTGTAATTTAAGATTTTTTCTTTTCGTATTTCATATTGTCAATTTCAAAAAAGATTTTTTCCTACATCACCTATCTGCAGCATCTCCCATTAAGTAAAACTTGCAGTTCAGACATGCTGTTTCCATTGGACTTGCAATTATTGCTATGAACCACTTGATTCAATAAAGTTATTACTAAGAAAAAATCACAAAATTGTATTAGCTTCAACCTTGATAATGGTTAAACCTACCTGTTGCTAAAGTACATACAGTTCCTAAGAGAAATGCATTAATAGAAAAAAAATGAAGTACTGAAAACTCCTGCAACTATTAAATGTATCAATGGGAAAATTGACAGATAAATTACATATAAGACACAAAAGAAAATATATCAGGACAAAGTAATCACTTTATGAAGTGATTAGGAACATCTTTCCTTTTCTCTATTATATGTGCAGAAATTGGGCATGAAAAAATTTTGTCTTGAAGTTCAGGAAAGTAGTCTGGTTTACAAGAACTCAGTAATGACAATTCTCTAACCTCAAAGAGGAAATTGCTAAAATTAATATGCCACATACACCATTCTAGATATATTTACATCTTACGCTATAGGAAGAACATAGGAAATAAATATACTGAAAAATCATATCATACATTTATATAATTAATATAAAAAATGGAAACTTCTAAACCAGAAAATAAGTAAATATAAATACATGCATGAACCAATGTGATACACATATACACTACTTTCCAGCTGACTGAAAGAAGAATTTGGATTGAAGAACTATAGCTATGTGGGAGAACAATTTTAAAACAGAGCAAGATCTCTGTTAAGCGAGTAGGATGTGCATCAGCTGTGTCCTATTTTTTACCATGAAGGTCAACTTGCTGATAACCTGAATATTTTGAAAGAACCATAAATGGTATTACTTTTACTTGGGAGTAGAAATTATACCTCAAAATTACAAAAATATTTGCAAATAAAAAATGCATTTTCTTGACCTATTTAATGTTACCATAACATATTTTTTGAGACACAGAGACGTGTTAAATATCGGAGTTTGGAAAGTCTTTGTAATTCTACAACTCTTTCTTAGACTGTTGAACAACCGAATTCGGCTATGACACATTCCCTTTGCGCAAGTGAACAGTAAAGAATACATTTTCATGGCAAGTGCTGCTGTGTAGGAAGAAGAAACATAACAGAATACCAGGTTCAACGCAACAATAATATGCTGTGGGATGAGTATTGCTTGATGCTGAGATGTTTATGCCTAAATAAAAAACTAAGAGTTTCTGATAGTTATTTCTGAGAAACCCATCTGATTTCTTTCAGTCTTCTGAACTGTTTTCTTCCCTTGACTGAGCACATGAAATTGTGTAATATATAAATTAACAGAAAAAACACAAATCACTGAATAAATTTGGTTTTGAATTATTGTTTATGAACCATTGAATATGATATTAAATCTACTTCACATTTACAGAGTAGATCTCAGATGTTTTATATCCTCCTTGTGATGCTCAAAGCTTCAGCTTTGACAAGGCTGCAACATTTGAGTACTGATCAGCGCAATACTCCCAAATAATGTTGCACTAGATTCATAACCTTTGTTATGTGTTTTAGTAAAACAGATTTTGTATTAACTTAGACAATGGCGACTTCTTTGGAAGTTTTGTTAGGGCAGTATTGTTGAGATATTAAAAAGTATCTCAGCAACATAAGGTCCATGATTCCATAGAAATATAAAATAAATAAATAAAAGTCGTGAGATTATTTTGGTGCCCATATGTGGGAAAGAGTTGGGAATTTATTCATAGATCCCTAAAAAGATTTGAGAAATTGGACTCCTTCAAAGATACTGCAGAAAAAAGAAAAACAAATTATCAGACTCAGAAGTTAGAAGGTTACACTCTCTGTTAATGAACTTTCCATGATCAGCCGTTACTGATCACTACTGGAGATCAGACAAGCACCTGAGAGAGATTTGTTCTGACATACTACAATCTTTCTGACATTATAAATTTCACTGGAGAACTGGAGAGTTCCTCAGATCTACATATGAATCTCTGTTTAGAACATTAATGTCCTGGAAAAAAAAATACATATGTTAAACAATAATAATGGTAATGAATGTTGAATGGTAACAAAAAATTAACTGAAGTACTTCAGAAGAGTTTCATCTTACATACAGACTGTATGGTAGTGGGTAGAACTGCCTACCTCCATAATCTTGAACAACAATAGGATATGTTTTAATTTGGTACTAGAGTTCACTAGAATGACTTTAGAATTACTGTATGTTGTCTGAAAATAGCATGCTTCTCCTCCAAGGGAATCCAAAAGTCAAACATCAATTTAGGATATATTCTCAGTTCTAAAGAAGGCAACTGCTTGATTACAGTAGGATGCGTGAACTAGCATACTGTTCCACAGCGTTAGAGCATATTTTATAGTTATTTCATTTAACTTTGTAGATGTCCCATTATTTTTTGTTTAAGAATTGCTACAAAAGAATATTTTTTAAAACAAAACTTTTATTCAGTGTGCATGCTGTAATCTTGTTGAAGTGAAAGGTTTGAACTAGCATTTTACAATCACTGAACAACCTATGAACTCAGAAGGTTCAGAAGATCTGGGGAAACTGAGATGTTTTAAGGACAGCTCTTCTCAACCTATGCTTTCACAAAACCATGAGATAGAGCATGCTGGAGGGGACTTCTGGAGGTCACTTTGCTCAGACTGTCTGATCAACAAGGGGCATCCAGAGCAGGTTGATCAGAATCACGTCCAAGAGGCTTTTGAAGATCTCAAAGGAGGGAGATTCTATATCCTCTCTGGGTAAGCTGTGACTATGTACTATCACCTGCAATAGTTGGTAATGATATGCTTCCAGATGTTCAGAAGGAACTTCTTGTGTTCCATTTGGATCTCTAAATTTCATCTAATAAACACAATGCCTTTTGCATTCCTGCCTGTCCTTGATTCTCTGAAAATGCACACATGCAGATCAGTACATTGCCAGGCTTTATTCTTTACTCCATCAAAACAGTACACGAACTGATAGGAGATTTCCAAATTCAAGGTCTTGGATAACAGATACTCATATTATAAGACAGCATTGATTATATAAATCCAGAACACTACAAAATAATAGGATGCAGGTACTTTCAGATATTTTTGCACAGTTCTGAATGGAGATGAGAAATCTAAGTCCAAAATACATTAGATTGATAATATTTACCATCACAGACATATCTATTAAATACCCATCATAATGAGTGGGTGGAAAACAGTAAGTGATTGTGTGAATATTTGATTAAGAAGTTCTAAATTTCAAAACTGTATTTCTATTTTGCATAATTTGGAAAAAGATATTGACGCTAGCCTGAGAAACAAACTACTGTAATTTTTATTTATCCCAAGAGAATGAAAATCTTGTATAATGTAAGTAGTAATTACTCAATGACTTCCTAAAAAATGTATCCTTGCTATGTTTGCTAAAGCATCAGTGATTCCGATGTAAAGATACTATTCACTATAAAACATGCTGACTATACTTTCTAATATTTCTCACTTTAATGATAGAATGTCATGCTGTAATTTTACTATAACTTTATAATAATAATGGTTAAATACACCAGTTAATGCTTACTTTTTCCTGCTGTTAGACATGTGCAACAAGTACTGCTGCTATTTTATGACATAACATTGTAGTGGAACAATCCTGAAAGAACAGTAGCGTAGAAACATGGCTTTATAAGCCAAACAGTGAAAAAGAGTTTTCTGTAATTCTGCAGAATATTAAATATTTCCTAAATATTTAAATTTACTGGGAAGCAAAAAAAAAAAGTCCCAGTGTAATTTACTATTAAGTAAAGAAAATCATGTACATGTTAGCACCCCAAACCTCTTTGGCAGGTCTACGAAATAATTTTTCTCTTTTTTTTTTCTTGTTGTTATAAACATCATAAACTTTACCAGATAATAAAAAGCTTTAAAATTGAGCAATTCACTCCATTACTACAAGTTTTTGGAACACAGAGTCAACAATAAAAGAACTCAAGCAATAACAATCTCGTATATATTCCAATCTATATTATATATAATATATAATAAAATAAAATTATATAAATATATATAATATATATAAAATAAAAAAAAACAGTGAATAGTTTTCCCCCTTATCTTGTTGCTAAATTGGTAGCAGAATGCAAGACAGCAAAATATAACAGGAATTTAAGCTAATTATTCAAGTTATATGGAAGAGTGTCTGAAGGCTGAAAACTGAACTCTAATGCTGAAGGTGAGACAGACAGGGAGTAAAGACAGAGGAAACAAGCAGAAAGAGATAGTTTCACGACCTACAGTCAGTTTTATCTTTCACTCTCCCCAGAAGCCAGAAATGAAGAAGCAAAGTCTTCTGGGAGCCATGGTTCACTCTTCTCCTCCAAGAAAAGAGTCAGAGCATTAACTCTTTAACTCTCAGTTCACTACATGATGCTATGATGTGGAATGCCAATAATAAAAACCAAAAAACAAACTCATTTTCAGTACACTCAGGAGAGGAACTGAGCCACCCAAGCAGCTGCCCAAAGTTCCATACATCTTGTATGTTATTATTCTCTCATTCAAGGATACAAGTTCAAAGTCAACTTAACTTTGTCCTGATTTCTACTTCAAAAGTTTCCAAGCTAAACTGAGATAGAAATTGCAGTAGAATCTCCTCTCCCATGTCTGTATCAGTTTACTTAACTAAACACACACACACACAAAAAAAAAAAAAAATCAGGGTAAAAATATTACTGTAGAGACTAATATTTGACAGACTGCTTCTATTGAAGTAATTCCCTGTCTACCAAATGAGCACATATCTTTAGTTACTTGTGTCTGGTCTAAAACATGTGAGCTATAGCACAATATATAGCACTTTCAGACAATACCCTACAAGCTGTCAAAGAATAACAGTAGGTTGTTTCATGGTTCACATTTTCCTTCTTTCAATAAAATAAAATAAAATAGATGTAATTGTTATTTTTTTTCCAAATCAGAAACAAGCTGTCAGAAATAAAATTTCATTAAGTGTACTGCATCTGCAACAAACAACTTTTTTATATTACTATAATTACAAACTACATGTTGGAACTAAATACTAAAGCACTGAGCCGCTGATGCACTGAATAGCAAACGGTGGGTGAGAGAATATAGGGTGGTATATTGTGAATAAATGCTACTGAAATGATTAGTGTGTTTGAATGCTGTGGACCTTTCTGCAAGGAACAGGATCCTACTGAACGATAAAACAGAACTTCTTAAGGAAATAGCTGCTAACCACATAAATCTTTAAATTAAAAAAGAAAGATCCTTCCTCTACACAAAGATTATTTAAATAGAGTAAATGTATGAGATTTTCTGCAATCAAGTAAGCTACCTTTTAAATAAATCAACATTAGTTTTGATTATTCTGCTTAAAGCAAAACATAGCATCTTCTTTGAGAGATTTGTGATTTCTTCTCTGAGACTACGGTGGTTAACTGTAGGGAAAGGCAATAGGATATGACCAGTTTGAAATTACCCCCCAAAACAGGTGATGGACAAAACACAGTTTAAGATGAATTTGCTTACCTATACCAAGGATCAGGGCTCACAAAAAAAAACAAAAAGAAAGGATCTCCAGCTAAAGAATGTTACCTTATGGCAGACACCCCTTAAATGAGGCTTAGGGAGGGGTAGAATGTGGTTACACACCCCTTGCATTCGCTGGGGTGAATTGCTTTCACATGTGCTCCTGACTGTATCCCTTCTCCAGGAGCTTAATCATTGATTTAGGCTGTGACTTTGCAATTCTGATGCAAAGAGTTTTTGTATAAAAATATATTTTATCATCTATTTGGGGTCGTTTTTTGTTTAAATGTAAGTGCTTGTTTGTCACAGAGTCTGTGGTTTGAAGTTCCCTCTGTTTCCTGGTTTGACTTTCTGTATTCAGTATTTTGTGATAAGCATGCTGGTATCTTGGCTTGGAGCACTCAGTTTTCCCAAGGCAGACAGTCAGTCAGCCAACTAATCTGAAACATTTTGCAAAATACTTCAAGGAAATATCTTGTGAGCATCTCTTTTGCCTTTCAACAACTGTATCACCACACTACAAGAGAGACTCAGGAGTGCATGACATGGTCTATAAAAACATTTCTAGTGTGGCTATTAGTAAATATGAGATATTTCCTATGTTCTTTTGATCATCACCAGGGACTTTTAGTAGATTTATCTCCCTTTCTTTTTGGATCCCTCACTACAAGAAAGACATTCAGGCCCTGGAGTGTGTTCAGAGAAGAGCAATGAAGCTGCTAAGGGGTCTGGAGCACAAGCCTATGAGGGGCGACTGATGGAACTGTAATTGTACAGTCTGGAGAAGAGGAAACTCAGGGGAGACCTTATCGCTCTCTACAACTGCCTAAATGGAGATTGTGGTGAGGCGGGATTTGGTCTCATCTCCCATGTAACTAGCAGTAGCATGAGAGTAAATGGCCTCAAGTTGCACCAGTGGAGGGTCAGGTTGGAAGTCATGAAATACTTCTCTGAGAAATTGATCAGGCACTGTAATGACTCTAGAGGTGTTCAAGAAACATTTTGATATACCGAGGGACATGTTTTAATGAGAAGTATTGGTGATAGGTGGATGGTTGGACTGGTTGATCTTAGAAATCTTTTCCAACTTTGGTGATTATGTGATTGTATGAAAGATGGATTCCTTGTTTTTTCTGCCTCTACCTATCCATAGTTTCTTTTTCATTTTCATATTATAACACTCTTGTGAGCTTAGCAGCAGATCTCTTTGATCAAAATTATAATTTTAAGAGTATTATAGAAATAGAGTATTATAGAAATTTTGGTTCTTCCTGTTAATACATAAATAGTTTATACTACAGTTTATCTGTAGCTTTCTTTTTATGTAAGTAGTACCGAAAATGAATACAAAAAATAATTGTGTCAGAGTAACAGATAGTATCTCAAGCTATATATAAAACAATGTATCAAACATCTGACAGTGTTGGGTGTTAGATAATCAACCAATAAATATTAGACCTATGAAGAAAGATTTGTGATCTAATCATAAGAAGGCCAGAAGAGTGACATAATTTTTAACATTTCCATTTCTCTTTTCTCTCAGACGCCTTCATTTAAAATGTTTTCTCTGTTAGTTTTCACATTTTGATTGTACACAGATCCATCTTGTTGATTTAAATGTGTTTATAATCTGTTTATATGGTAATTCACTTTCTATGGTTTCATTTGACTTTTTTTTTTATTCTGCCAATTTAAGCTATAAGTCCTCCTGCAATGCTCACAGAAAAAAAAAAAAGAAACAATTAAAAAAATGTAAAAACCACTGTGAGTACTGGGAATTAGATAGAGATCAGAATTCTAGATCCCTTCAAATCCCCTTGGTCTTATAAAGAATATTTATCAAAAGTATTTAGCTGCTTTCAGGACTACTATTTAAATATCAACTTTGGAGTCTTAAATGACTTTATTCCAGCATGATATAGAAATGCCCTAGCCCCTGATAAGGTCTGTAGTTATCATCACAGAATTATGAACAGCATCGGTTGGAAGGGATCTTAAAGATCACACAGTTCTCACCCCCTGCTGGGAGCAGGGCTACTGCCCAAGAGATCAGGCAGCCCATCAGACCTGGCCTTGAGCACCTCCAAGAGAGGGACATCCACCGCTTCTCTGGGCAGACTATGCCAGTGCCTCACTACCTTCAGAGTAAAGAATTTCTTCCCATCACCTAGACTAAATCCCCTCTTTTACCTCAAAACCATTCCCCTTGTTCTGTCACCATCTGACCATGTGAAAAGTAGGCCTTCCTCCTGTTTATAACTGCAGTGAGGTCTCTTCAGAGCCTTCTCTTCTCCAAGCTAAAAAAGCCCAACTCCCTCAGCCTATCTTTGAAAGAGAGGTGCTCCAGCACTCTGATCATGATCAGCCCTCCTTTGGACCCAAAGCAAGAGCTCCACATCCTTCCTGCGCTCTGGGCCCCAGACCCCAGTGCAGTACTCAGATGGGGTCTCACAAGGGTATAGTAGAGGGTGACAGTCCCCTCTCTCTCACTTCTGTTACCACTCTTTTGATGCAGCTCAGGGTACAGTTGGCCTTCTGAGCTACAAGCTCACACTGTTAGCTTGTGTCAAGCATTTTGTTCACAGGAATCCACAAATCTTCCTCCTACTATCACTTTCTAGTATTCTTTTAAGCTGACTAGTATGTTAAACACAGAACCAGCCTGTATTTGAAGCTGCTACAGTCGCAAAATTGAAAGTGCTCAGCAACTCAAATCAATAATATCAGACACTACACTCACTGAAAGCATTACTCACTGAAGGGATATATTTTAAAAGAACCTGTGCAGCACCCAAGTCTGTGTTACTATATAAATGAGTTGAAATTCTAGGGTCCTGTTTGAAGAACCTTTGAATATTCAGCTATACTAATACATACTACATGTGCAGATCTTAGCATTGCTGAGTCAAATACAGAAAGAGGTACATTATGTTAAAGTATCAACAGATTCGTTCTGTTGAAACTTTGTGAAACAACTGTTTGCTTTCTAATGACTTTTTGCATGAAAATTAAGAAATGTAAAACATAAAAACAGCAGTTTATGTTGTCAGAGCATTTATAAATAAACACTAGACATATTAGCTATCTTTTAAAATCAAAGCATTTTGCTTCACCTTTCCTACTCTCAGCACTTTAGCAGACAAGTGATACTTGAGTAAAAACTGGTTACAGAAGAATTTTTACAGGTCAGAACAACTCCATTATGTTTTTCTAAATTAAAAACAAATTAAAAAGATCTCTTTTTGACAAGAATTCTTACAAACTGACAAACTTTTAATGTATCATGTATTTTCTTGCTTCAAAACAGAAAAACTGTACCAAAAATTATTTTATTGATATCCAATACAAGAAAACTAGTCTGTTGTGGACCTGGAATACAATTAGAACAGCCAGTACCAGGAAAATTGTGATTTTACTCTCCTCCAGCTTAGACCTAAATTTTCCAAACGTATATTAATATTGTGAAGAGAAAATAAATTAAAAGAACAATCCTTTTAAATATTTCTCTCCACAATGCAGCAAAAAGTAAGATTTATTTTCTGTATTTTCTTGCAACTTGCCTTCTATTGACTTCCAAATAAAAACAGGATTTTTTTACTATATAGTAGTCTAGTTTATAGCAAGAAAAAAAGCTCCCAGCCTACCAGTTTTGAACGTTTTGAAAGGTGCTAAGCCTTATTCCAAACTGTAAACATTCATGAAAAATAAAAACTCTTCAGCTGTTTCTGTTTTAAAACTCAGACATCCTTTCTTAGTTTATCAGCATGATTCAGATGTCCAACCACAAATTTCACAGCAGGTTAAAAGTCCTCACAAAAAAAACCCGATTTTATTTGTTATGGCAACAGAACCAATCTGCCAAACTTCAGAGCTGATTTTACAAAACAACACTTGAAAAAAAAAAAAGTATAAAAATTGTCTCAGACAGTTTAATCATTCTTCTTGGGAAGCAGCTGCAGCTGTAGAATGTTGAAGCATGGTAGCTGTAACCTGGCTCAGCCCACTGATAAAGCAGTTTTCCCACAGCAACTATTAACTTCAGAACAACTACGACTTTATTTCAATCCATATGAAACTATTCACTGTGAGTCTGCTGCAATTGCAAAATACAGTAACATAATTCAGTGCAGCAGTACTTGTGCTGCAAACACTCTGTGTAAAGGCTCCACACTGTGTTTTAGTGTGAGCAGGCAACTCAGCCCTGCACAGCCACTCACTCATTCGCAGAGAGAATCAGGAAGGTAAAACACCTGAGCTGAAATAAAGTTAGTTTCCTAGGTAAAGCAAAAGCTGCAAGAAAGAACAACGAAAGCAAATAATTCATTCACTCCTTCCTGAGGAGTTGGGAGGTAGGAGTTCAGCCGCTGTCAGAAAAGAAGGTCTCATCATACATGATGTTTTCTGAGGAAGGCAAATGCAATCACTATGAATGTGCCCTCTTTGTCCTCCTTCATTACAGCTTTTATTGCTGAGCATGACAACAAAGTGTATAGAATATTCCTTTGGCCTACATGGTCAGCTGTCCTTGTTCTGTTCCTTCCCAGCTCTTGTTGGCAGGACTGTACGAGAGGCAGAAGCGTCCTTGGCTCTGTGCAGCACTGCTTGGCAGCAACTAATATATCAGTGTATGATCAACACTATTTTCATCAAAAATCCAATACACAGTATTATACAAGCCTCTAAGAAGAAAATTAACTTTATTGCAACCAAGAACTGTGATGCTCAGGTATGGCACAGTCATTTGTTTGTTTCTTGTGAACTGACAGATCATTACAAACCTCACTCTCACTATGTATGTAACTTCCCCAGACAAACTGCCTTATCTCAAATGTTTTATCCTCAAAAAAGTAAAATACTTTCCCAACACTTCATAGATATGCAGGTTTGAAAACACTTTGTGAAGCACTGTAATCACCATCTTCCCTTCACTGACAATGCAAATGCAAGCTATTCGTGTACAACATATCATGGTTTTGTGGTTTATTATTGGTGTTTCCACATCATAAGATCATGCAACGCACTGGAAGTTAAAGTGTTAATACTGCAGCTCTGGTCTTGGAAGAGAAGAATGAACCACAACTCCCAGAATACTTTGCTTTTTTTCATTTCCATCTTCTGGAGAGAGAGAAGAATAAAACTGACTGGAAATCACAAGACTATCTCTTTGCTCTCTGGTGGATAAGAGAACTTCAGTTTTCAGAAAACTCTCTCATTTATTTGATTTAGGCCCAATCCCAATTGACTTACATTTTTGCTACTATAGTTGGTAAATTAAGTTTGTT
The DNA here is from genome assembly GCA_036925125.1 of Oreortyx pictus. NCBI lineage: Eukaryota > Metazoa > Chordata > Aves > Galliformes > Odontophoridae > Oreortyx > Oreortyx pictus. The sequence continues at coordinate 8,515,751 of JAUPFR010000004.1, read as the reverse complement.
TTCTTCCTCAGATCATTGTTGTTTTTATTTTATTTTATTTTATTTTCCTTCTGTTCCCTCTCCTCCTTCCCCCCCTTTTCAGGCCAGTGGGCCTGCAGGCCTGCTGTCGTCCTGTCACAGACACAGATCTATAGATAAAACTGTGACACATATATCTATTCTCCTTTCATTCTTTTGCCAGAAAATAATGCAAATTTTATATATATTTTATATTTTTACATATATAAATTTTATATTTTTACATCTTGTTGATGTATAAACCAATCCTTAGAATAATAAACAAGAAAAACCCTTGACTACACAATGTAATTAATTTTGTTTTAAATCAGCTTTTCTCCCTTGATTATTCCAACATTCTTCTAAACTCTGAGATGTGGCCAATCAATGAAACAAGAGATATTCTGGAAGTGATGAGAAAAAGCTCTTCTTCTGTGAATTTATTGCCCATTTTCTCAAAAAACAATTGTGAGCAAAATTGCAGAGCAGGAGATGGAACCTCAGACGCAAAGAAATACCCTACTCTGTACTGCAGAGCATAGCATGTGATTAGTATTCTCAGCATGAAGCCCTCCATGTATTGGTATGACAAATGTCTACATATGACTACAACTCATGAGTACAGAACAACCAATCAATAAAATTTGCATACTTATTTTAGTACTACTGTCTTTATCATCACCTATTAGCCTTTCTAAATGTTATCTTCTATAACTGCAGAATTTAAATTAACCGTTAATCCATCTTTACAGGCAATGCATATGTTAACTTTTTTCATGAAGAAATCTGAACTTGACTGAGTATTTTAAGGATAATTCTGTAAAGAGGGTGAGAGGCCATGAAGAATACTACTATACCTCTTCTCTAAGTGTCTTCTGTCTCTTCAGTGTATGTCGTGCCTTCAGGCTCCGTGCAACTCCATGTATTCAACCCTTCCCACATCATCTGAGATCACCAGATGAAGAGTAGAGATAGGTAAAGAGGCATCACAGTATGGCCATAAACCAATAAGAAGAAAAGAGATTTAAAATAATAATAATAATAATAATTAAAAACAACAAAAAAAAAAGTAAGCATAGACCTGTAGTGCAAAAATAAGAAAGTTTTGAAAACATTTACCTATATTGTTTCAAGTTCCCTAAGATACTAGAAAGGAAGCAGCAGATAGCTATCACTATTGTAAACAGCAAACTCTTATGGAGCAAACAAAATGTTAATGTATAAAAATTTAGACAATATTTTAATCTCACTGCCATTTATGAGCAAGCATTATAAGTTTAATTCAAAAAGATGATTCCTTTTGGCAAATGTTGCCACTATTTTCTTTCATTCAGATGGATATAGAGACACTTCCATTTTCCTGAATGGAAAGAAAAAGTGATAAATCAAACAACTTAAGGGGCCATCATTCTGGAACATAAACAACTGCAAAAATGTGGTCAGCAATAATTTAAAAGTTATTGTGTATTGTTTAGCTGGTATTACAGAAATAAGATTGTTAACTGACAAGCTTGTTCAGCTGATCTTCAAACTTTCACACTTTCAAATATTTTTTAGATGAACTTTGGCATCCTCATCATGCATTTTATTCACATCACACCTTAGAAAAATACTTTCCACCAACATTTTGCAGTATGAGATTCAAATTACATAACCAACTTTCCAGCTTCTTCTGAATTATTTTTCTTTATTTTTCCTCTTCAAATTGGTACTGAGATAGAAATTCTTTTTCTTTATCCAGGCATGGCATTTCAGTGAAGATATTTGTTGTTTAGGAATGGGTAGCTGGCCTTAACTCACTATTTAAATTATATATATCATGCCACTACACCAGTCATAAATCATAAACCCTGCATTTTTCTCTACAATAAATAGAACTAGTTTCTCCACTGGAACAAAAAAATATCGTGGAATCATAGATTCACCAAGGTCAGAAAAAACCTTCAAAATCATCTAGTTCAATCATCCACCTACCATCAGTATATCCCCACTAAACCAAGTCCCTCTCTGTAAAACATCTAAATGTTTCTTAAACATCTGCAGGGACAATAACACCACCACCTCCCTGGGCAGCCTGTACCACTGCCTCACCACTCTTTTAGAGAAAATTTTTTCCTAATATTGAACCTAGACCACCCCAAGCACAACTTGAGGCCATTCTCTCCAGTCATTTTGCTAGCTCTGAGGGAAAAAAGGCTGACATCCACCTTGCCACACCTCCATTCAGAGAGTTGTAATGACACAATGGCTTGTAGCTCATCTTTGTTACCTGTAGTGCATGCATTGCTGTAAGTGTACTTCAGCTGAGACATTTGTTTCATCCCTAATCCTGTCATAATTCCCACAGGTTTTTCTCTATTGAGCCTGATTTCACCCTTTTCCCCTTTCATGTCTTAAAGACCTCTCAGTGAGTCCTGCCAGTTCCTGGGTTAGAATCTGTTTCCCACTTTGAGACAGGTGAGACTCATTTGCAACCATCAGGCCAGGCACTGAGTAAACTGCTCCATGGTACAAAAAAAAAAAAAAAGGAAATACATTATAGAGATTGCACCAGCCTCTCAGCCGTGTATTTATTAGATGAGTTTTCCTGCTCCTCTCAGGATTCCTCTTTGCCACTAAAGAGAAAGAAGAAAATGCTATCTGTATTCCTTCTCCATCAACTAACTGTCCCAACACACTGAGGTTCCTTTCAATAGCCCTCAGGCTTCTCTCAGCATTGCTTCCAGCCAGAATCTGTCAGTAAGGGATAATAATCAGAAGAACAAAACAGACTAGAGAGTCTCATAGCACTGTACTTAACCCAGGCCCCAGGAAGACTGCACGCTTTCCTATGGGTAGGGTCTGGACAATGTATGGGGCTCTCTGTACTTCTCAGTGGGGAGTCACCCAGGATAATTACCCATATTTCCTTCTTGGCAGAGGCAGTCTGGAGGTGCAGCATAGACACAAAACCTTTTCCTAGACAAAACTAGGACTGCATATAAGCTACCAAAATGTGCATACTAATCCATCTTATTTTTATCACATCTGGTAAATTCAGTGAGACCTCTTTTGAAACTTTCTATTTGCTGTAGATTATTAAATCAAAGTTCTTTGTAGCCTGACACATAAAAACTTCATTGCTGCCCCCCTCATCCTGATTACATAGTGTCTTTTGATCTATATTTCCAAAAATTCCTTATCCTGAACCACATTAACATTCATAAAATTGTATGTGTTTTACTATTTTTCTTTACTTATGTATGCATAAAAACTTTTTGCAAATTCATCATCTATTGCTGATATTTAACTCACAAACCATAGCTTGAAACCATTATTGAAATTACATTGTGATACTGAGGCAGAAGTGGATTTTGAAAAGACTCTTTAAAGGAAAATGATATATTTTTTTGTAGAATTTCCAACATTACTCTTTTTAAATTCCCCATGTCTGCTAAATTAAGCCAATATTCCATTATGCAGGACAGTCAGTTATATTTAGAAAAATAACTAAACTTTTAGATGTCTTTTTGAAATGTGGTTTACGGGTATTGAGGGAATTCTGCTCAGTTCAACTGAATAAATTACCTCATTAATGTTAGTAATATAAAATTCATTTCATTACAAAGTGATTGATTTTTTGCAAAGGATTTGTTGTCTCGTAAGTAGTGATCCCTAACTTCCTTTGAGAAATACTAAGATTAAATCTCATACCAAAACAATTATAACTATATTCCTCATTTAGATATTGATTCAACTCTTTTTGAAATAGAATCAAGATCATACAAATCTATCTTGTTTCTCAGCTAATGTTCATGGTGTTTCCCATTTGCAATTAACGTGCTCATACCTCAGCTGAATCCTGACAGTTTATTCCCTGTGACCAAATAAAACTTTTTGGAGATAAGAGTCACGTAAGTACAGTCAGGTGATTATGCACACACACATAAGCACACCCATACAAATACATCTTGCTGTAGGTGTTCCCCTGGCAATAGCTTGTGGGAATTGGAGTAGCTGAAGGAAAGGTCACATTAGGGCTTTCCTGTGTAAAGCCAAATCTAAGGTTCGGAGGCCATTAAAAGCAGGCTCAGAGCAGCCCTTAGGCGAAGTTCTAACTGAGCTGAAGTTTTATCAGAGTTTTAACTAGAAATAAAATAAAATAAAATAAAATAAAATAAAATAATAAATAAAATAGAAAAAAAGAAAATGTCAAGATTCAGAGAGTAATATCATCTAAAATTCATTTCTTAATTTCCACTGAAAAACTGCTAATTTCTTGCAATATTTTCTTTCTTTTCCCTAGAATTTCATGTTAACACCATAAATTACCTCACAGTTTTTACCTCTTCTTGCTCCCAGAGACAGAACGTTCTTACCTTCTTTTCCTTCATATCTATAGAGGTCACTCCAAAAGTACTGTTTTCTGCCTTTTTCCATGAAAACTGCAACAGATAAAAGAGTACAATAATAGTACTTAATAGTGCAAATTCTCAGCTACGAAACACTGTTCTTCAAGATAGTCAACACAGTTAGCTATGCATTTTTGCCAGGCGTGAACAAGAACCTGCATGCCATACTTGTAACTATCTTCATCAGTGAATGTGACACACTGTCACTTTTGACACTGCTGAAACACACCACCTGCAACCTCACTGTGCTCACATTGGTGATTCATCCATAAACTTTCAGCAAGCATCAATGAATATCAGTGGATGCCATTTTTTTCCACATGGAGGAATTCAGTGGCGCACCTTTGCTTCATCTCCACTTTTAGATCAAAAAAACATTCTGTCAGACTGCCTCTCTGCTGCCATTTGCGATAGGGCAACAAGAAGTATTTGTGAGAAGTTTCAGCCTCTACTGCCATATCACCAACATCCATTTCTGACTGAGGCAAGATTTTCAGCAGCCTATGTGTGACAATTTAACTCTTCCTAGTTGAATCCTATTTTCTATCCAACGCAAGGAGTGGAATGAGTGTGAAATTAAGTCACTGGCATATTAATAGAGCATTTGTAGTGATAGCAATATATTCTTTACACATTTCCTACACATGAACTTTGTTTTCTCTTTAATAAGATACATATTACTCCACATGAGAATATAACAAGCAACATAGCTCCTTCCCAGCCTTTCCTTCAGAAATTTCACAGAAAACAGGACAGTTGTTCTGTGCCCTCTTACTGACCCGTGTGTTTTGTACCTCCCTTGACGTTCCAACATCAGTATGGGCAGATACTATGGGCAAATGGCTAAGGCAAAATAATGCCCCTGTAATGGATTCAGTTCTGGTCAGCCTTTATACTTCAGGTATAAAACTATCAGAGAGCATTCAAAAGTTACAAAGACGGTAAAGGGCCTGGAGGGCAAGGTGTGTGAGAAGCAGCTGCAGCCTCTAGGTGCCCTCAGTACAGATCAGAGGAGATGAAGGAAAACCCCATGGCGGCTGCAGCTCTCCGAGGGAGCAGAGGGCAGCGCTGAGTCCTGCTCTTTGTGACAGAGACAGGGCCCGAGAGAATGGCATGGAGCTGTGTCAGGAGAGGGGGAAGCTGGGGGTCAGGGAAAGGGCACCAGAGGGCAGTGGGCACAGCCTCAAGGTGCCAGAGTTCAAGGGGTGTTTGGACACGCTCTCAGACACAGGGTCTAGTAGGATTCAGTGGTCCCTTCAAACTAAGGATATTCTATGATTTAAGGCATTAATTATTATTAAAGTTCTCCAACATGCTTTCGCAACAATTAGTTTCACACAAAAGTCTATAGTCATTTTCTTCTTCCTGGAAACAAAGTTTCATCAACTTGTATTCATTTTTAACTTTTTCTGAAAATAAGACAAGTGAAAATGGCACAGATTTCCTCTTTAGAAAGCAAATCAGTATAATATGCTCTTATATAATAAGCAGTTTTACATATTCTTTCCATTGTGAAACTAAACTTATTTCAGTTGGAGAAAACACTACATGAAAACTTCTGGTTTGCTTGGATATATAAGAATTGGTTTGTGGAGCTGTTTTTTAAATAATCTGATTATTAATAGAAGCTATGAGATGTGGAATATTCATACAGTATGTGAAAATATCAGAAATTTTATAGATGCTTACATCTGATTATTGAAAAAGTGGAAAAAGTAGACAAAGGAATGAAAGAATGTTAAGATTACAGTCATAACATAGAAGGTAGTCATTAAATAAGAATTATCCAAAATTCACCAAACTCTCAAGGAAAATGAAGAAATCTAAAGCTGCTCAGAGAGAATATTATGCTTTTAAAAATGGAAGAAGCAAGGAGAGGCAAATTACAGAGAGATAGAAGGTCTGAACTATTTGAGCTACAGTGTTGGCTTAGATAATTTTTGCACAGCTGAGCATGCGAGCAGCAGACAGAAAAAACGTAATTTTCTAGAACACAGGATGAAGATGAGGTGTTAAAAGCATGCATAGGAACCATATGCCTAGATAAGAAAGGGGACCAGGTGTCCAAACTAATAAAAACACTGATGAGAATAAAAAGCCACAGTAGATTTCAGGAGCCCAGAATAAAGAAGTGTACCACAAGAAGATAGGAGAATTCACAACAGTATGGGTTTAGAAGTTTGGGACTTAGAGAAAGAGGCCAGGGAAGGAAGATACCAAAGCTTTATGAGGCAGAAAAGAAGTAAGAGAATAAACAATGCAGTTCAGAGAAAATGGAGAAAAATGGAGGCTGGAGACAATGAAAACTGGGAGACTAAAGCAAAATAAGCAGCAGACATAGTACCTGGTAACTTATCAGACTCAAATAAGAAGAATCTGGATTTTCAGTGTGACTTCTCATTAGTAAGACTGCAAGTTTCACTGTTACGTAATATGGATGCACCATGAATTCTTTTAGATATAGTAGTGGGGTGAGATTTTTGTATGGCTTGTTCTGGGAACATACTTGAGAAGAACAGGATTAAATGCCATTATTCACCTAGACTGGAATTTATCAATCTCATAATTCATTAAATATAATTTCATTACAGTGTACAGACTTACGTTCTTTGATCATACTTAACACTACTTTTTTACAGCATGATGGAACCTACGTTTCATTGAGATTTACATTGCTCTTCAAAATATAATGATAGATTCCTTTATTTTGGTTTTAAACAGCAGGAAGAAAGGAAAATTGAAGAAGGCTAGTGTCAAAATTTGCCAGTGATCATTATGTTGGGAAAAAAAATCTGTTACCTAAATGTCACAAATTCAGCATTCAGTCTTAACTTTTAATCAAACATTTGCATATTAAAGTTCAGAATATCTTTTTAAAGGAGAAAGTTACTCAAAACTTGGCCTTGCCGCAGAGGCAAAGCACACAGAAGTTCTCAATCATTCATACTTCATGCCTGAACAGAAAAACTCCATCTTTGAATAAGAAATGCAAAAAGAAAGAGAAAGAAAGAATATACATATGTATACAGATCTTCGGTACAGGCGTTTTGCACTTTTCTGTTCCCCTAGCAGCTGGAAGTTAATTTCTGATCTATGCATTAAAAATAGACTCTTTGCACAGTTATATGTGATTTTAGATTTTTTTTTCAGAATCTGATATTCTACTGAAAGAATTATTTCTTTGCTGGGCATACTGCAGTCTTTGTGGAATCTCTGCAGCAAGCTGATAATGATGTATAGAACTGTGTAGGGGCCCTTTCCTTGTACCATGTACCAGAATATATAGCACTAATGATTACTATGCTATTTCATGTAATCTTTAGGTCTATGGCAGCATTAAAAGCCTGTCAAGACAAGAAGCATATCAAATTTTTCTTCTGTATTTCTCCAACAAATCTGTCTCTTTTGAAAGGAAGAGAGAAATGGAGACGGGGAAAAAAAGGTTAAGCTGAGAATCTGTCTGCCATTAAGCAAACCTCAGAAAAAAAGTGAAAGAACCACCTAACAGTGTTGCAGTGTGCTTGTATTCCTTTACTTAAAGAGTAAGAAACTATTTAAAGAGTAACAAACTGTAAAAGTAGTCACTTTTTCTGTGCTTTCCATGTTATATCTATTCCTACTAGGAATTCTATGTTTAGCAAAGGATTAATTTCTAGTTGAACACGGCAGCTACTCATGAATATCATGGAGACAACTTTTGGTAGAAGTATCAACATTCAAGGTATGATCTTTATGTTGTATCCTGTAAATATTTTAAGACATGAATAAGAAGTATATCGTCCTCATGTGATTTGATTACATTTTATATCGTAGTGATCTGATATTCACCATGAGGTACTAAAAAATGTGGTGGTTGTTTTTTGTTTGTTTGTTTTGTGTTTTCTGTATGTGACACATTCTGAGATAAAACTTGGTAAAACCTTCTTGATTAACTGTCTATTCAAGACATACAGTTTGTCATTAGAAAATTCTAGGAACCAATCTTGGCCTCAGAGATCAAGCTAGACCTTGTATTGTCTTTACACTGTGATAGATCAAGCATACCTTTTGTACTGCCTGTGCAGAGCACTCAGTTCTGGTCCATTGCACAGACTCCCCAACAAGTACCATCATGGCGCTTTACAACCCATGGGTGCAAACTCATCACTCACAACTTAAGAGCTGTGTGCAGTTATACTATCAGAGCTGAAACCAGGGCATGGGAGGGAGGGTGCAGTACAGTCCTGACTCAAGTGTTGGAGGATTAGTTTATGCATTTTAATACACTGCCTAAACACAGCTCTGTGAACAGTGAAAAATATGTGGCTGTGCTTTCCATTTTAATTAAGGAATTTGAGAATGGGTTTCAGACTACAGAAAAAGTCATCTTTATTTTTATATATATTTGCAACTCCATTTCCAGTCAATGTAAATTAACTGTGAAATTCCAAATGAAATGTAGAGTATTGCAGTCAGATATTCAACTCAACAATTTGATCATGTCTCTTTACCAGACTTTAATACAACCTCTCTTACATGAAAAACATGTATTTCATATTATAATAGTGTATTACTCATGTCATCGCTTTTTGGCGGTACATACATTTGTGAACACATATTTTCAAGGATAAAGAACATGAACAATGAAATTCCATCAAAAATCTATGAAAAAAATCTTGAGAGTTCACTAAGAATAATAGTCATGACCATCAAACCTGATGCATTAGCTTCACAAAAACAGTTAAATAGCCCACTGGTTTTGTTCTTATTTTGCTCTGTCTTATGTTTTAATAAAAAGATGTATTTACAGAATAAGTTTTTCTACTTATATACATTAGCTCTATTACATCTGAGTTCTGCTCTGAAAGAAATGCATCCTATTTTATCATGTTGGCCCACAATGTAGGGGGTGGATGTTGGTGATATGGCAGAAGAGGTTGAACCTTTTCGTCAATACTCAATTACCTGTTGTTGCCACGTGACAGATGGCAACAGAGGGACAGTCTGACAGAGTGGTGTCTGACATGGAAGTGTATATGAAAGGTATGTCACTGAATTCACAGAATCACAGAATCAGAGGATTGTAGGGTTTGGAAGGGACCTTCTGAGATCATCTAATCCAACCCCCCTCCCAAAGCAGCTCACTAGGCCAGGTTGAGCAGGTAGTCATTCAGGCGGGTCTTGAACATCTCTAGAGAAGGAGGCTTCATCACCTCTATGGGCAGTCTGAACCAGTGCTCCCTCACCCTTCATAGCATCATAGCTTCATAGCATCACAGAATCACAGAATCACTGAATCACTGAATCAATCACTGAATCATTGAACTGCCTGGATTGAAAAGGACCACAGTGATCATATAGGATTCAACACCCCCCACCAAGGGCAGGGCCACCAACCACTAGAGCAGGCTGCCCAGAGCCACATCCAGCCTGGCCTTGAATGCCTCCAGGGATGGTGCATCCATGACCTCCCTGGGCAACCTGTTCCAGTGCGACATCACTCTCTGTGTGGAAAACTTCCTCCTAAACTCTAACCTAAACCTCCCCTGTCTCAATTTAAACCATTCCCCCTTGTCCTGTCACTATCCACCCTTGTAATCAGGCATTCCCCCTCCTGTTTATACGCTCCCTTCAAGTACTGGAAGACCGCAATCAGGTCTCCCTGGAGCCTTCTCTTCTCTAAGCCGAACAAGCCCAGTTCCCTCAACCTTTCCTCATAGGAGAGGTGCTCCAGCCTCTGATCATCTTAGTGGCCCTCCTCTGGACCCGATCCAAGAGCTCCACGTCCTTCCTGTACTGTGGCCCCCAGACCTGGACACAGTACTCTAGATGGGGCCTCACAAGAGCTGAGTAGAGGAGGACAATCTCTCCTCTACAACCTCCCTCTCCCTGTTGATGACCACTTTTTTAATGCAGCTTGGAACACAGTTGGCCCTCCAGGCTGCAAACACACACTGCCAGCTCATGTCCAGCTTCTCGTCCACCAGGACTTGGGGGTCCTTCACCTCTGGGTTGCTCTCAAGAAGATCTTCCCCCAGTTTGTATAAGTACCTGGGGTTTCCCCTACCCAAGTGCAGCACCCTGCACTTAAATGCAGCACCTTTAGTTTGAAGAAGTTCCCACACACATTTGTACAGAACTATTCTGTTTTATACTATTGTATTCCTATGCATCAATTTGTGACCATTTCCCCTTGTCCTATCACCACACACAGTCTAGAAGAGTCTGGCCTTGCAGGCAGGAAGAATGTCTGGCATTTTTCTGCTGTAGTTTTATTGATATTGACATTCAATATAGGACAAAATATCCGAGGGAAAGAACTCTGGAATGCTGCATATTCTCCTGTGAGAAAGGGGTAAAATTGTTATAAAATTTTGAATCACTAAAAACATTTTTATAAAAACTACAAATACAGAATTTTTTTATCTGGTACTAGGTACTTACGCTGAAACCTCTTTATTTCCCCCCCCCCCTCCAGTCCCATCTTCTTTAGTCACTTTAAAATGAACAGAAACTGTCTCACACAAACATCAAATGAATACAAAAGAGAAAGGATGCATGACAAATCAAGAAGCCTGTAAACTTCTTTCAAACATCTGCAGAGGTGAAAGACTTTTCCAAGCTTTCAGACTTATCCACAGCTACCAAACTGGCCTGAACAGGATGGTACTGACCACACTGAGAAAATGCAGCTACTGATTGGTTTGCAACCACTGACCTGCATCAGCTGATTCATATCTTGCATTGTCATAATGCAAATAAATGTGAGGAAAAGACATTACTGAATTCCCTAGACTCTCCTATTTATTCCAATTTGATCACTGGTCTTTTTTTTTTTTTTCACCTGTCAAGGCAAGTGACACACTGTTCCATTTATTCAACAGTGAAAATCAAATTTACATATTCAAAAGGAATTGCATTTGGACAGGAAGGGAGCACACAGAATGTATATGATATCTACTTACTGTCAATTTAATCCATCATAACAGCAAAGGTGAAACTACTTAAAAATAATTCTCTGAAATTCTGTTAACAGTAGCTGTTGTGAAAATACTTTATTTTTTCAATAATCATATCTGACTGTTGGCTTACTGAAAAATAATGGTTTGCACACCAAAACAATGAAGATACGTTCAGAATAATTCAGAAATGATTCCCAAATTCAGAAACCGAGTTCATAACTTGTTTTGTGTGAGAATTTATAATCTTGCATAGTATGGGTCTGTGAAACATCTGATGTGGGATTAGATCTTATTTCCATGTGAAAAAAAATGAAAGAATAAAGAGAGAAAACATGGGCCGTAGTTAAGACACTAAGAAATAAACATAAAACAAAAATCTAGAGAGAAAAAAGCACCTCATATAGTTCAACAATCATTACTTAAGTATTAATTCTACCAATACAAAATACATTTTTTAATGCAGAAATGTGGAATTTGAGATGTCCTTTTAGTTTCAAATTTAACATTCATTAGTGTGAGTTATTTGTTCAGTCTGCTACCTTTATATATTATTAATGCTCATCAGTCAATACGTCCGTAGTCGTGACATTTTGTTCTGAAGATATTTCTACAGTAAGTGACACATAGACTATAATTGCCATTCCTAGACTATATGAGCACTTTGACAGTACAATTCTCATACGCTACATCCATGGTTCAGTGTTACAATGGAATGCAAATCTGTGTTTTTGTATTAGTCAAAAGGAGGGGAAAAATATCAATTAAAAATGTGACTGCACAACTAGCTGAAAATTTTCCAACAAGTATTTATTGGAGAGGAGCTCTGCAGAGAAGGACCTAGGTGTGCAGATCGACAATGAATTGCAAGCTGGCAGTTTGCCCATGTGGTCAAGAAGGCCAGTGGTATCTTGGGATGTGGCCAGCAGATCAAGGGAGATGATCCTTCCCCTCTGCTCTGCCCTAGTGAGGGCACTTTTGGAGTATTGTGTCCAGTTCTGAGCTTCTCAGTTCAAGAACTTCTAGAGAGAGCCCAGTGGAGGGCCACAGGGATGATGAGGGGACTGGAGTGTTTATATTCTGAAGAAAGGCCAAGAAACCTGTGACTGATCAGTCTGGGGAAGACTAGGAGGGGATCTTATCAATGCGTATAATAGCTAAAGGGCATGTTTTTGTTTGTTTGTTTCTTTGTTTTACCAGAATACCTTTTAATCTGGAGGATTTTCATTCAGTCTCCCATGAATTGAGTGGAAATTCTGAGTTTTGACCAGCTGTAAAAAGAGTGGAAAAAGTTATTATTGCTGATCTTTCTTTCCTCATGCTCTCATGAAGTTTTATTGCACTTTGGAAAGGGAAACTGATTGAGAAAATTTCAGTTAAACTACCTGACTATGTAAAACAAGGGAGAGGTTAAGATGAACATGAATCTCTTGATCAGTTCCTAACGTGCAGCAATGTAGTCCCATTCTAGGGAAAAAATGAATGAGACAGAAAATAATATGATAAAAATGGACTGAGTTTCTGGAATAGTGTAAATGGTTTAACTTCGTAGAGGATGCTAGAACTGCAGATGCACTGTCTACCATTTATTCCCATTTCTAATAGGTCATTTATTTTAATTAGAGTGTGTGTCAGACACTATCTTGTTTGTTCTTTTTCATGAGCAAACAAATTACAGTATTTACTGATTAATCCTATTCCAGGTACAGTCATTAACAGTCTGCAAATACTATTACAGTTTTGGTCACAGAGGAATACCAGTTCATTAATGCTTAAACCTACCGTATCAAATTATAAGCCATATCCTCACAGAATCATTACTGAACAAAAGAGTGGAAGGAGTCTCCAAAAACTATAAATGTTTCATTTGTTTCAGAGCTGTACCGCTTAATCTGAGCACATCAGATTGCAGACAGAGTGCTAGACACTTCTATTTTAAACCAACCAACCAACCAATTAAACAAGCAAGCAGAATATATTTTCTACTTATTTCTACAAATATTTTCTACTTAGAATGAACAAACTATAAAAACATATTCAAGGCTTCATTTTTTTCCATTATAAGGACCAAAGTTATCTCCTCCACAGTTAGCTTTAGGATCCTTCAGGTGCTGCCTCTACTTTTTCCACTGGTCTACCTCCTGCAGCTTTCATGAACAACTGTGTAATGAATAGCCAGTTAGTTAGATATGAACATTTCTGCGTGTTTTTGGCAGCTCAGAGAGGCACCACAGTGTTTGCAGTTTGCAAACACTTTGCGGCTCATTTTATTCTTAACCTGATTCTGCATGTGATTTGAACTGATAAATGAGAAGTAAATCTATGTAATGATATTCTCAGGAAGGAGACTGAATTTTTAAGAAGAGAATATCCAGAAAACATGTTGGGACTATTCAACTATTAGAATGTAAACATTTGTTCAATTTGAGAAAATTTTTTGTAATTTTTATTAGAAAATATTTTTTCTATGGTAACGTAAAAAGGCCTGTTTCTACATTTCAAATAAAAATTTTAAGAGTTCTTCCAAAGCCTTTTTTTTTTTTATCATAGCTTTTTTGATTCATCCTCCTGATTTTAAAGAAAAGAACCTTAGGTGTTGAAACAAAGAATTTGCTATGAATAAAAATCTTTATGCTGCTGATATTTTCCCTTATTTTCTTTGTCAACATTGAACGAGTATCCCAGTTTGACATATAATGTATCTGAGCATTCTGTTGGGCTGTCAGAAGAACCATTTTACTTCATAGCCAGAGGACAAGAAGGGCCAGAATTAAAACCTGGTTGTCTTTGCTCTCTCAAAAAAAGCGTAGAAGCAGGAAGGCACATTCAGACAAATAATCAGATAAAGCCAATTTCCAGCAAGGAAAGAAACTCAGAAACATTTGTTAAAAAGCTTTCAGAAGTTCATATCTAGAAGGTGTACAAACACTGAACAGAAAGTCTCAAAAAATTTTATCCTGCCTCGAGCAAAACAATGCCTTGCCTAAATTGTAAGTTGCATTTTTCACTGACAGAGTGCAATATGTGATCGTAGGACAAAAAGAGCTTTATGAAGGCATAATAGATTAAAATATAATGGCATGTAGAATATAAAATATTAATAGAAATGAGCCCAAAGTTTCTGAACAACAAAAGAGATACTGTCAATGATAAATATTGACTCTTGCTGCTTAATGCTTCCTGATACCCTTTATATGAAAATACCCTGTGTGTTTCAAGTACTGGGGAAAGCTTGAGAATGGGCTTAACCAGTGTAATTGCACCATTCTTCAACAAATTAAGCATATATGCTATTTCCATAGCAGTGCCTCACTTCTGGAGTTGTTTGTACTCCACTGTAGAAGACCACCCAATATATTTTTCTGAAATTCAGTAAATTAAATTACAGACTACAGTAGTAATATAACTGGATCACTCTAGACACTAGTTCTTTCTAGTTCTTCACCACTGCTCTCCATTCATTTCAAATTTGTCTCCAGGATCTTGGTCATCTTCTTCTAAAGTAATTCTTCACCTCTTAGTCCCAAAGATGAAGAAATCTGTCAGCATATCCCTACTTATGAGGGAGGAATTTTTTACAAGAAAGTTCTCCTTCAACAGAATGTCTCCTTGCCCTAACATTCTCTCAGTGGCTAAATTCAGGCTACAGTTTTATCTCCCTGTTAATTGAATGCCTGTCATATACAGCTAGAAACCCTCCACATGCAATCCTCTTGAACTGTCATTAGTACACTTCAAATTCCTGAATGCAAGCTGTTTCCAACAATAAATCGTAGCCAAAAATGCTCTGGGCTTTATCCCGTACCCTTCTGAATTGTATTCTCTAAAGGCACTATCTTTTATGAAAAGAAATTTTATTTCCTTTGTTTTCTAATCAAAATGAATTGTTGAAGTCTTTGTTAGGTGTAATGTGTTGTTGCAAGATAGAGTTAGAGATTAAACAGTGAAAATTCTGAAGTCTTTACACAGGAAAAAAATTGGTTTTAGATTAAAACACTATGATGCTCTATTTTTAGCAAATTCACGGTAGTAATTTTAAAAATTGGCATAATATTCTTTTCTTGATCGCTGATTTCTACAAAATTGCATGAAAAAAAGATTCATTTCCTATAAACAAAATCATTTTTTTTCTTATTTTAAAAACATTGTTAAAATGACTCTTGTTACATATATATATATATATATACACACACTGTGATGCTAGTGTAAGTTTATTATTAAACTAAGAATGGATAATTAGTTAATACAACATTAATTTCTGTCCTTCTGTACAGGAATTAATATATAGAGAACCATACCTATTTTTAAGAATTCCCTTCAAAATACAAATAGATTTGAGATAGGAAGGGGATTTCTCTGCCGACCTGGGGGGCTGAGGGCAGCCAGGAAGTGGACAGGAGGGTGGAATGCAGGCTCACAGATCCCAGGTGGTGACAAGGGAGCTAGGAGCAGGGACAGTAGCTGGGGACAAATCACAGGTCCTCACCAGTGACATGCCAGCACACAGTGACAAGGCCACTGCCAGGTGCAGTGAGTCAGTCTGGACAATTGGATGTGCTGGGCACAGTGCACAGGCCCTGCAGATGCTGCCAGTGCAGCTCAGGTCAGAACTGGGGGCAGGAGCAGGAGCTGGATGCAGCTCCCAGGGGGCCAAAGTATTGTAATGCACATCAATACAAATTGAAATCACAGTTCATACAGTCAGGATACAAAAGATATTCTTATGACACCCTCAATCTGAGGATCTTGATGCAAAAGAGTTTGGGGTATTTATAGGAACTGCATTTGATAGGACTTTGAACTTTTGTCACATTTCCTTTTGTAAATCCATCAGTTTGTTCAGTTTCATTTTTCAGAATTGAAAAAAATAAACCATGTTTGTGCAACGATAGAATCATGGATTATCCTAATTTGGAAAAGATATATAAGGTCCATTAAGTCTACCTCCTGACTTCACAAAGCACCACCCAAAATTCAAACCCTATGTCAGAGAGTGTTGCCCAAACACTTGAACTTTGGCAGGTTTGGTGCTGCAACCACTTTGTTGTTTGCTTGACCTCAGTTAAGAAAATTTTCCTCATAGTAGTTGCATTGGTACCATGTTTTGGATTTAGGATGGGAATAGTGTTAATAACCCACTGATGTTCTGGCTGGAAGGACTAGAATAAATCTATTATAAAAAGCTATATTTAAAACAAAATTGATGTGGCTGTTGCTGGTGTCTGCAAGTGCTCTCAGTCGATGTTTCTTTTATTTGCAGCGAACACGTGTTTATTTTTAACTAATAATGATATGCCCCAGAGTCTTTCTTCAACAATTACATGAAAAGAAAATAAGGATAAATTGTTTCATATTAATAACATTTCTTTCTTACACCATGTTTTCATTCCTATATAATACTGAATTTTACTGAATTTTTGCTATAATGGAGAAATAAGTATTTCCAGGCCAGTGTAGGCTGCCAAGGTCTTTCAACTAAATATTTCCTAAGTGAGGAAGTCTTGCACAAGAATATGTTTGCATTAAGAATCTTAAATATTAAGTAGCGTTTTAATGATACAAAAAACTAGAAGTATATGAATGGCTGTTAAATTTTATGTTCTCCTGAAGAAGCTCTCAGCCCTTAACCTAAACAAGTACACTCTTTGCTGGGTAAAGATCTGTCTGTAGGGCCAGTCCCAGAGTAGCAGTGAATGAAATCAAAACCAGCTGGAGATCAGTCACAAGTGGTACTTCCTGCAGTCAGTGTTGGGTCCTGTCCTGTTTTAGCCTTTATTGATAACCTGGACTAGGGGATGGATAGCTCCCTCAGTAAGTTTGCAGATTGACGCCAAGTCCAGAGAAAGTGTTGATCTGTCTGGATGTAGGAAGGCCTATACACAGGGATCTGGACCAGCTGGATTGCTTGGCTGAGGCTAGTGGGATGAAGTTCAAGAACAACTGCTGGATTCCCGCGCTTTGGCCACAACAATCCCAGGCAATGCTAAAGGCTTGGGACAGAGCAACTGGAAGACTACAGAGGAAAAGGACATGAGGATGCTGGCTGACACTCAGCTAAACATGAGCCAGCATTGTGTTCAGATGGCTGAGAAAGTCAATGGCATCCTGGCTTGCATAAGTAATACTGTAGCCAGCAGAAGCAGGGACATAATCGTCCCCCTGTACACAGCATAGATGAGGCCACTCCTTGAGTACTGCATCCGGTTTTGGGTTCCCCACTACAAGAAGGACATTGAGGCCCTGGAGCATATCCAGGAGAAGAGCAACAGAGTTTGAGAGCACAAGTCTTGTGAGGAGCAGCTGACTGTTTAGCTTTAGTTTAGAGGATCAGGGAAACATTATAGATGATTCAGGTTGGAAATCAGGAAAAAATTATTCTCTGAAAGAGTGGTCACGTTCTGGAATGCCCCCAGATGTGAAATGTCAAGAAACATTTAGATATTGTTCCGAGGGACATGGTTTAGTGGGGAAATCCTGATGGTAGGTGGACAGAAGTCTTTTGGAAGGCTCAATACAAAATATTTTGTATTGACAAAATAAAAGCAGAAGAAGACAGCACAGTCCTTTCATGAAAGCATAATTTAGACCAGAGCCTGAGTCCAAGTGAGTAAACAAGTAAAGATCTTGAATTCAAGAGGAATTATTGCAAATTAAATTATTTTTTTTCTTATATACAGAAGAGGCCTCTCATAATTATTTCTACAGCTTTACCGTTACAGTGTCATTGCTGTATATTTCTAGCAGAAAGACTGGTGCCTGGTGCATCAGAAAAAATGTCCAAGTCTGCCCCTGTCACAGTGTTCCTTATAAAAAATACTCAGATCTCTCATGAAGGCTACTTACATTTTCCCTTTCCCAGCAAACAGTAGTGACACTAGTTCTGCTGTAGACTAAATCGTATGTTGTCTCGTTGACTGTTCAGAGATATTCAGACAAATGAAAAATACTTCCTGAGGAATGTGTGAAATACCTTTGTGAGAGAATGTAATTAAGATATTTGCATCATTTAAAGCGGCAGAGTACTTAGGGCACTCTAGAAAAAAAAGACAGAAAGACTATTGTTGAAATGCTTTAAATGATACTGAGAACCCCCAGATTTCCCCATGTTAGATAAAATATACCCCGAAAAGGACTAAAAGTAACTGCCTCTGTCAGGAAAAAGAGCAGTATCTGTTGCTGTGTGATGTCAAAATTAAAATAAAGCAAACATTCTTCAGTGATAAATCTTATACATACTTCTGGAACTACATCCAGAACTTAACTACATTTATTTCTATTTTCTTGATAATCAGAAGTTCATACTTTGAAGTATGATGTATCTGAGTTTATGCAGTAATAACTTGCATGATTAAGTTTAATTCAGTAATGTTCTTCCCATGCCTGAATCAAAGGTGTGGTTATTAGCTACGTCTCCTGTAATCCCATGTACACCCTGTCAACACCATGACACACCCTAACATGGACACTTTCTCTCATAAACTGTATACTGTACACAGTTAAGTGAGTGCTTAATTATATTTGCACTGTAGTTCATAAATACAACTGCAAAAAGCTTTTTCCAGCTATGAGTGAGGTCATGAGGTCTAGGAACAGCCTGTGGAGGCTAACACAGCACAGACAATTACCATTTGTATTGTAATATCCAGTAAACATGACTGCCGCTGTTATAATATCTATGCTGCTTTTAATTTCTCCAATAATGTAAAATATTATATTGAGAAATATTTCTGCCCTCAAAATGGCAAGAAAAATAGCTAAATAAAAAATGAGGTAAATTCCAACTTCAATATTCAAATGCGGTACTTATACTTAAAAACTGATTGAGTGAATTTTTGAAATAAATTAGTTGTGATATATTAATTTCTACAGATAATTAAATATTAAATAATAGGAATTGCATGTATAACATTGCTTATTACGCTTTATTCATCTTTGACTTCACATATTTGGAAAAACTTTCTAATTTTTATCAGAATTAGGATAACTCAGAATGAAAAGTACTAAAAATAAAACCTTGAGATTGGTTATATAAAAAGTTTACCCTTGTTTAAGGTTACTGCTGGCCGAACTCCTTTTTATGATGAGTACATAAGTAAATACAAGTCCATCTTACTGGAAAAATCCATAAACTGAAATGTTATAATAGGAAAAACTTGATATTACTAAGAAGAAGGATTTAAAGTCTAGTAACTCTTAAAATATTGTATGTGAAAAATAAATAGTTATTTCCGATGTTTCTTTTATGAAATAGAAAACTGAATCAAGACTTTTTCACCATTGGCTGAAGACAAAAACTATCTATGCTTTTCTAACTCTTAATAGGTATGTTGTGAACATTTCATGACCAGTAATACTATTGGCTTAAAAACTTTTAGTTCCAATATTTTTTATGTTAAAATGTATTGAATATTAATTTAATTCTACAATTACATTAAATGAAATAATTATATCAGTAAATTCAATCAAAGAATCACTGAGTTGCATGGATTGGAAGGGACCTTCAGAGGTGATCTAGTCCAACCCCACTGCCAAAGCAGCTCCCTAGACCAGGTTGCACAGGTACGTGTCCAGCTGGGTCTTGAACCTCTTCAGAGAAGGAGACTCCACAGCCTCTATGGGCAGCCTGATCCAGTGCTCTGTCATCCTCTTACCCTCACTATGAAGAATTTCCCATGCACATTTGTGTAGAACTTCCTATGCCTCAGTTTGTCAAGCATTTTCCCTTGTCCTGTTGCCACACGCTGCCGAGAAGAGTCTGGCCTTGTCCCTTTGCCTCCCACTCCTTAGATATTTATAGACATGGATCAGATCCCCTCTGAGTCTTTTTTTCTGAAGGTTGAACAGACCCAGGTCTCTCAGCCTTTCCTCATAAGGGTGGTATTCCATGCTCCTTATCATCCTTGTAGCCCTCTGCTGGACTCAGTCAAGGAGATCCCTGTCTTTTTTGTACCAAGGAGCCCAGACCTGGACACAATACTCCAGGTGAGGCTTCACCAGGGAAGAGTAGAGAGGGAGAATCACCTCCTTTGTCCTGCTGGCCATGGTCTTTTTAATGCACCCCATTGGCTTTCTTGGACACAAGGGCACACTGCTGGCTCACGGCTCATTTTCTTGTACTGTGCAAATTGTCATCAAAGGGCATAGGCTGATCTGTTATTACTGAGATTAATAAAAAACTGCTACATTTTCATACGAATTATGATTCTCTGCAGTTGGAGAGGATAAGAATGAAAGAATAATTACATTAAAAAAAAAAAAAAACTACCCTGTAGTTGTAATGACTTTAAAATCCATGAATAATCAGCATTATGTAAGACCACACAATGTATTACAACACCAAAGGCAGAATATAAAATAAAAATTATCAGTTTGCTAGCATAAGGAGAATATTTCTGTATTAATTTGGGAGTTTGAGTAATATGGCCCCTGGGAAAATTCACTGTCAGGTTAGCAGATCTCTTAACAATTTGGTTCAAATATCTCTTAGGACAGAATCTTACCTAGAAGGTTATTCTGACTTCTGTATCTGATAAATGTTTCTAAAAAGCTAAATGTATAGGCTGAAATGAATTGGAAGAATGGAAGTCTCAACTCCCTTTACTATTTAGATATTTTAAATTAAATGCTGATTAAAGTATGGATGAGTATTCTCAAACAGGGATTTTCTGGCTGGAATGTTGCGAGGAGAAAAGCGTCTCCACCCACTGCATATTTCAAAATAAATGCATATTTCAAAATAAATAATTTGGAAATGAAGCAGCTGAGATGTACAATTTTTTGAATGCATAAAACTGTGGTTTGGTTGTCTTAAAAAAAAATAATTGAAAACACACCTTTACATCAGAAACTGACTTTAATTATCGAGTACTTATGTTTTTCCCAATAGATAATTGTTCCAAGCCACTGCAGATGGATCCTCTACACAGTATTTTCCTCAGTGAAAAATAGAAATATCTATTCTGTTCAACAGAAGAACATTAGAACTTTTGTCTCAGAAGTAACATAGGAAAGGTAATCAAGGAAACAATCTTCTATTACAATATGTTGAGTTCTAAGAAAGCCAGTTGTTCTAGGGCCATGAACCACAGGCAGCTGGGCCAGAGGAAACATGGTAGGAAAAGGAGGAGAAATGATGGGAAGCTGAGTATTAACATTTAATCAGTCAATTGTTCTAAAGCATATCATGCTTCTGGAGCAGGTACAACCCCCAGATCTCAAGATTAATTTTCCTTTGCCAAATATTTTCTTTTCTTTTATTTATTTATTTATTTATTTTTGTTACTACATTCATACTTATTTCACATTCTCCAGCTAAGGAGAGTATTCCTTATCCATGTTTGATGAAAACATACCTAACTATTTATATTCATTTGTATCTTGGAGTGACTGATCTGTAGTCTAACACCATCTAAGCCAAATTTTCATTGTAGTTTTGAAATACATTATACAGTTCTAGAAACAAACTAACTAACTAATTAACATAAGAACACTTAGAAGTGTAGCATTCAAATACATTACAATCTTGCCATTCTACATTTGCAGTGCTATTTCAAAACACTTATTGCTTGTATCAGCACTTGTGTAGCTCTGCAGTGTTCTGCTGTGCTTCAGGATATTTTAATTAGATGCTAAGTTCTTGAACTGTGAATATCCAGTGTAACTCCACTGTAATTAAGGTACATTAACTTCTCATATGTCACTTTTTCTATCTCCTGTGTGTGTTTCAAAAGCTGTTAATACCTGTTACAAGAATTATAATCTGCAGAGTGTAGTAGACAACACCTCCAAGGGAATCTAAAAGCCTTTCTTATCAACTTTAGAGGGCTGCTCTAAAAGTAATGCCCTTTATCACATTATTATGGCCTGTGTCAAGAACATCCCTTTTTCATCATATTTAATACAATTTTGGCAAGGAGATTTCATTAGAAAAAATCACAAAAATATACCTAGTCAGTATGGCAGACTCTTTAAACAATACTGACAGAAAAGTTAACTCAATGTATGCAGAACTGCAACTAAACTTCATGAACCCTGTTTCAGGATGGCACAGAAATCTGAAACAGAACTCAATACAATACTGTAAACTCTGTTTCCAAACAATGAAAATCTTATTGCTAACAGAACAGATTTATCTTTCATTTGTCAGAAAGTTAACTACAGCAACAGTAACACTGGAATGGCTATGGATTCTATTATATCCATGAGGCAATATATTGCCTCATAGGGTAGTTTTCATACTCTTCAGTGAAATGGAGGTAATAAAAGTTTCATTTCCCATATATACCATGGAAGTTTGACTGGATTTTGTGTTTTTCTCGTGTTCTCAAAAAAGATGTGTGACACTGAAATCTTTGTGAAGGCTTCCATGGTTACTGGTTTTGTTGTTGTTTTGGTTATTATTATTATTATTATTATTATTATTATTATTATTATTATTATTATTGTTATTATTACTACTACTACTACTACTATTATTTGTTTCTTAGAAAGTATAACCATATGCAGTGCATTAACAGCAGACTTTGTGCACCTCTCATCACTTTTCAAGGAGTTCTAGAGATCTTGTTTTATTCAGTGAAAGATGTATCTCAGCTAAATCATTCCTTATCTCAGTTAAATAACTTACTTGGAAGAGATACGATGTAGCTTACCTGAAAGTGATGAAAAGTTGGTTGAAGATGTTTCAAGTTTGTCTGGGAAGAATAATTAATGGAAGTATAATATATGCTTAGTACTGACAGAAATACTGTTAGTACTAAGGGGTGATGTAGAAGAAAAAACATGACTGGACGTTTCTCTTTCACCTGTGGACTGAGGAATTATTCTATGATCTGAAAAAACAGCACAAAACAACAACCACAAAAAAACATTCTTTTTTCCTCTACTTTATAAATAGAAACTTTCAAGCAATAGAAAGTTTTTAAGCGGTATTTTTCAATTACTTGAAAAATCTTGTTTGAAAAATGGAAGTCTCCTATGACTCAAACAAAACACAATTTTGTGATTTATAGGCTTCAAGGAGTCATGTAATGTATATTAACTTAAAATGAGTCTCTTCAACAGTCTGGTTTTAAAAGAATAATGAATGAAGAAAGAAATGAGATAGCAAATAAGAACTGTGAAGGATGAGAATTTTCAGGCAGTGTTTTTCAATCTATTTATATATGTTCCTCTTAGGTGCATCAGAGCTCTTCATTTTACCATGATAATGCAATAAGAAGAAAAAAAAAGCAAAAAACATATTCATACAAGATCATTTAGTGGAACTTGTAAAACCTGGAGACATGAGACAATTCAAATTTCTTCAGTGGGCTGGGAGAGAAGACGAGGGTGGTTAATTTTCTTTGTTGTAAAAGAAAGGATAATTTTCAGTTCTTTTAAACCTGTATTAGCCACATGGGAGCAGTTATTATCTGCATAATGTACTGAGGCATCTGCAGTTAGGTTTATTTTCATACTGATCCCTCTTGGCTTAAAGTCACTTTCACTTAAATTGATAAAAATTAAATTAGCAGTCATTTCTAGTGCACTGTAAGTTTTCTCTAGTAGATATTTATCAACCTATTGTTGTTGTACTGTGTGCTTGCGCACTGCACCTTTGTCTGCATTTCAGTAGAAACTGACTTAGTATCAGGAATGACATATGGAAGAGTAGTGCTGAATCTGTGAAAAGTGTGTATTCACTGTAATTATTTTTTTTTCCATTTTAGCCTGTTCAATGAATTTAAATTCATTTACCTATTGGATATTTACCCTTGAAACCATGTTGCCTTTTCTTTTTATTCCATATCTTCCAGAACTGTGAGTTATGACAATAATTTAAGTATTGATATCATGGAGAACAATAGTGGTTCCAATATTAATGAAACTGTCAGAATTTCACCCCTAAGTGCCATACAATGGTGAATCTTGATACATCTCACTAAGAAGGCTACTGACTGGCCTCACACATGCAGAATCACAGAATCAAAGAATTGTGGGGGTTTAAAGGGACCTCTAGAAATCAAGTCCAACCCCTTTGCAAAGCAGGCTCCCTACAGCAGGCTGCTCAGGTAGGCATCCAGGCTGGTCTGGAATATCTCCTGAGAAGGAGAATCCATAACCTCCCTGGAGCTCCATTACCCTCACTATGAAGAAGTTCCTTCACATATTGGTGTGGAACTTCCTATGTGCAAGTTTATGGCTATTTCCCCTTGTCTTTCCCCACAGAATGCTGTAAAAAGGTTGTCCATGTCCCTTTGACCTCCCACATGTATGATACTCATAAGCATTAATAAGCTCGCCTCTCAGTCAACTTTTCTCAAGGCTGAATAGATCCAGGTTACTCAACCTTTCCTCACTGGGGAGATGCTCCAGGCTCTTTATCATCTTTGTGACCCTCCTTCCTTTTATATATATGTTATAATATAAAAATTTCTTAGGCAAATGGTAAAAGCAGCAGCAGGAGAATGAAAGAGAAAGGGAAAGGGAAAAGGAAAGGGAAAGGGAAAGGGAAAGGGAAAGGGGAAGGGAAAGGGAAAGGGAAAGGGAAAGGGAAAGGGAAAGGGAAAGGGAAAGGGAAAGATAAACTACCAGGCTGTCACAGTATCAGACAGTTTTGACTGCAATGTAAACAATTAATACTGTAACAGAAAAATATATTAGGGGGAAAAACGGAAAAAAAAAGCAAAAATAAAAGCAACATTTAAAATGCATTTATTTGACAAATGATAGAAATGCTTTCAAATCTTCAGACTATATATTTTTCAGATTTATGAATTTAATAAGCAAGTACAATTTAAGTAACAGTATTCTCAGTTTACTAGGGAAAGGTTCTAGGTACTAGAGTTTACTAGTGAAGTTTGATTTCACTATAAGACTGTAAGAGCAAGTGAATCAGTGATCAGGTGATGGTTGACAGGACCAGAAGGTAAGAAGAAAGATTTTCCTTCTTGTTTCACAAAATGAGGTTTGACAGTGAGAAGACAGAAAAAGTTGTGAATCTAAAGAAGAGAGAATCTGAAATATGGGAAAGATCAATTTTACAAAATGGGAAGAGAGAATGAACATCCTTGAATACAGTTAAGAGAAGGAGCACAGTAAGATCCAAAGTACTAATCCAGGTTATGACAGCCTGTTAAGACGATGTGTAAATTGCAATTTTTAGAAGAGCAGATTTTTTTTTTTTTACCATGTATTGGAATTTTTTAGTCAGCTCATGGGATAGAAGATATGATTCTGTATATTTGTGAGAAACTTCTAAAAACTCCTGGCTGATGAGACTGTACATAGGTGCTAACTAATTCTAAATAAAGCGTGTATTATAACCTTTACTTTTTCTTTACATGGAGGTGTTTATCGACACTTGGCTGAACATGAACTAGCAGTGCATCCAGTAGCCAGGAAGCCCAATGTCATC
This sequence comes from Oreortyx pictus, assembly GCA_036925125.1. NCBI lineage: Eukaryota > Metazoa > Chordata > Aves > Galliformes > Odontophoridae > Oreortyx > Oreortyx pictus. The sequence goes on along the minus strand of JAUPFR010000004.1, from coordinate 8,490,027 downwards.
TTGACTGGTGACAGACATAGTGATGCTAGCAGGAGCAAGGAAGTGATCATTCTTCTGTATTCAGCATAGGTTAGGCCACACCTTGAGTACTGCGTTCAGTTTTGGGCCTCTTACCACTAGAAAGTCATTGAATACCTGGAGCATGTCCAGAGAAGAGCAACAAAGATGGTGAGGGGTCTGGAGCACAAGTCCTACCAGGAGAGGCTGTGGAAACTGGGTCAAGAGGAGGCTCATGGGACATCTTATACCTCTATGTAAATACCTGAAGGGACATTGTTGTGAAGTGGGGGTCAGTCTCTTCTCCCGTGTGACTAGCAATAGGATGAGAAGGAATGAACTGAAGTTATACCAGGGGAGTCTCAAGTTGGACATTAGAAAAAGTTACTTCTCCAAAAGAATGGTCAGGCTCTGGAACAGGCTGCCCATGGGAGTGGTTGAGTCATCATCCATGGAGGTATTCAGGAAATGTGTAGACACTGTAGTAAGGGACAGAGTTTAGTGGGGAAATGGTGGTAGGTAAACAGTTGGACAAGACCTTACTGTGCTTTCCAACCTTGCTGATTCTATGATTCTATGGTTCTGTGATTCTGGAAGGCTGAAGCTAATGGTTTCCTGGATCACATCATTACCAGTGATCAAAGAATCACAAAGCCGTAGGGGTTGGAAGGGACCTTCGAAAATCATCTAATCCAACCCCCTTGCCAAAGCAAGATTCCTAGACCAGGTTGCATAGGTAGACATCCAGGCAGGTCTTGAATGTCTTCAGGGAAGGAGACTCCACAACCTCTCTGGGCAGCCTGATCCAGTGCACTGTCACCTTCTTACCCTCACTATGAAGAATTTCCCGTGCACATCTGTGCAGAATTTCCTATGCATCTGTTTGTGATCATTTCCTCTTGTCCTGATGCCACACACTGCAGAGAAAAGTCAAGTCTTGTCACTTTGCCTTCCGCTCCTTAGATATTCATACATGTGAATAAGATCCCTTCTGAATCTTCTCAAGGTTGAACAGATCCAGGTCTCTCAGCCTCTCCTCATAAGGGAGGTGTTCTACTCCCTTTATCATCTTTCTCAACCTCTGCTTGACTCTTTCAATGAGATGCCTGTCTTTTTTTGTACCAAGGAGCCCAGAACTGAACACAGTACTCCAAGCGAGGCCTCACCAGGGCAGATTAGAGGAGGAGGATCACCTCCCTTGACCTGCTGGCAACACACTTTTTAATGCACCCCAGGATCCCATTGGCTTTCTTGGTCACCAGGCTCATGGATAACCTGTTGTCCAGCCTGGACAACCAGGTCACTCTCCTCAGAGCTCTGCTCCAGCAGGTCATCCCCAGCCTGTACCAGTGCTGCAGATATTCCTTCCTAGGTGCAAGACTCTACACTTGCTATTTTTAAACTTCATCTGGTTCCTTTCTACCAAAATCTCCATCCGTTTCAGGTCTCGCTAGATGGTAGCAGAGCCTTCTGGTGTATCAGCAATTCCTCCCAGCTTTGTATTATAAGCAAACTTGCTGAGGGTGGACTCTATCCCCTCATCAAGGTAATTGATGAAGATGTTGAACAGGACCAGGCCCAGCAATGACCCCTGAGGAACAGCACTAAGTGCAGGCCTCCAACTGGACTCTGTGCCAACAATCACAACCTTCTGATCTCTGCCAGTCAGACAGTTCTCAACCCACTTCACTGTCCACTTGTCTATCCCACACTTCCTTAGCTTTGTTATATGGATGTCATGGGAGACAGTATCAAATTCCTTGCTGAAATCAAGGTAGACTACATCCACTGCTCTCCCCTCATCCACCCAGCCAGTGACAATATCATAGAAGGCCACCAGGTTGGTTGAGCATGACCTCCCCTTGGTGAACCCATGCTGACTACTCCTCTGATAACCTCCTTTTCTTACAATTGTCTGGAGATGGCATCCAGAACAAGCTGTTCCATCACCTTTCCAGGAACAGAGGTGAGGCTGACTGGCCTATAATTACCCGGATTTTCCAGTCAGACCAGAGAAGACAACCTTTCTCTTGCAGCATGATAATACCAGATGTTGTACAGTTTGAAGACCTTGGAACACATTGCCAGTGGTGGTGGGACTGTCCTACAGTACCTGCCATATAGTCCAGATTTGATGCTTTATGACTTCCATCTTTTTGGGACAATGAAAAATTGATTTTCTGGTTTTGTGACTTGTGATCTTTATTCCACATCATAACATAATTGGCATGCAAAGAGTTAATGCTGCAGCTCCAGTTTCAGAAGAGAAGAGTGTACTTTATATCCTAGAAGATTTCATTATTCCATTTCTATTTTCCAGCTGGTGGGAAAGATAAAAATCACTGGAAGTCACAATGCTGTCCATCTTTTTGTCTGCCTTGTCTCTGTGCGCTCACTGGCAGCCTTGCCTACAGCACTGGAGATAGGCCTTTGATTTCTGGATACTGTCTCATTGGTTTATTAGCTTAAATCCCAATTAACTTGTATTTTTGCTTTTATAATTAATAAACTATGTTTGTTTTCATTTTCAGATCCTTGCCACTGTTTGTTTTTTTTTTTTCCTTTCATTCCTTTTCCCCCTTTCCCTCTTTTATGGGCTGGTGGGCTTGTGAGCCAGCTGTCCCCTGTCATAGCCTCACATCTAGAAATAGAACCATGACAGTGGACTGCAAAGGCAACTTTTATTAGCAACAACACTGTAATACCAGCTATGAAATCATGGGTCAACTCTGCTGTTATTGATATTTACAAGAGTGGCATGAAGTCTCTTGCTCATCCCTGTTGAAAATGCACAGATAATGGTGGTGACTATGTTGAAAAATAACGTTTCCTAGCTGAGAATTTTCTCAATTGAATACTGTTATTATTCTCTCTGTATTTGTTGTAGTTTCCATGGAAATGAATGGGAGGCACTACTTTCAAGGAAACCATATGCAGGACTTCACAATTTTTTTCCCGGAAAACTGTTAAAAAAGACTGCATATAATTTATTTTATTTTGAGAAAGTGCAGAAGGAGTTACTATGTGTATTTTAAATTGTCCTACCTTTCTGTCCTGATTTGCTATACATCTCGTTTTCATGGATATCCTAAGGGAACAATAGTCAGACAGCATTACTGAAACATATTTCAGCAAAATAAAGCAATGTAATGCAGGACACTCAATCCAAAATATTGGCAAATGGAAATGAATGATCACAATTTCATATGCTGACAAAGCTTCTCAGAAGCAACACTGAAATGTTTCTTTACAACAATATATAAAATATATAAAATAAGTAAAAATATTTCTGCGTAACAGGGAGTTTATTCTCGTTATTGTAAATGCCCTGTTAAAGTTTGTGTCACTATAGCTATTCTATTAGAGACTTAGTTTAAAAATTATTACTGTACAACTGCTCTAGTTCCCTTAAACTTTATGCTTAAATTTCTACAGTGAAAACTACTAATTTTCTTAAAATATTTTCTTCTTAAAATTTATTAAGATATTGAAAACAGCATCCAGGAATAAAAGAAATAGAAAATACAACACTTACTAGGGCTGACTAATGTAATTATTTCAGTAATCCCATGAATTAGTAAAATATTTTCTTCGTATCTATCTGTTTTCTCTATTTTGTATTTTTTTTTGTTTTTGTTTTTATTTTTAGAAGAGGATATATAAAGAACCTTAAAATCATAAACTTTTCAATGGACACATTTCTGAGACATAAATCTAAAGTATTCTTCAATTCACATGAAACGAGTTTCATGTAAATTGCTGTCCATTACAATTATTCTGTGGAGTACTGATTATTAAATCATAAAAAATCCCTATGTAAGGAAAAAAAAGAGGGGAGTAAGCAGATAAATTTCCCAGTATCTTACACCACCCTAGGTAAAGAAAGGCTATAATGGAAGTTCAGATAAATCATCTTTGAAGATCAGGTTTCGGTCAAAATAGAGCCAAATACAGTCAACGTATTTGTAAACTGAAGTCCAATCAGTCTAAGTTACAATATATTTTTCTTGTCATAAGTTGTCCCTAAGGTGATTTATTTGGAATGCTCCAGATAAGGAAAATAAATTTAAATTTTTCATTTTAATCTTCATATTTAAAGAGCTATATTCCAAAGTTGTTAGGCTTCACCTGTGATCTCTAACAATATTTCATTTCTATATACAAACAATTATTGTATCTTGCATTGGTTTCATCACTGACAAATGAAAATTTAGAAACCTTTTTCAGAAAATGTTAAACAGGACTGAGAAAACACAAAATTTTATCACCCTTTATGCTTTTACTGGGATATAATATATTTAAGCAGACACTTAACCTCCTATTTGGTACCTTTCCAAACTTGCAGAATCCAGAATCCTACCTGTTTGGAATATCAATACCATTTAACCTTGATAACAACTTTTCATTCTTCATTAGAAATACAAGTTTCATGTCAGTATATATGAAAAATCTTGTAGTGAAGTTCTGGACATACATATGAAAATTTAACCCTGCACGTGACAATTTTTGCCTTAAAGTTGTGACAGGACCTGTAAATTCATAGCCTGAAAATATCTAAATAATAAATAAACGGTGTTTTTGCTGTGCTACTTGGATATAGATTATGTCTCTGAATGAAAGAGCTAACCTGAGATTTCACCAGGCAAACTACTGAAAACATGAAGTTTTTTTCTTCTTTTATTAGAGCACCAGGAACAACACAAGGACTGATCTGAAAATTATGCCTCCTATTTCAGTATTTTGGCCCATGACAAATGAGGTGGATGCTGATGGTTTGACAATAGAGGCTGAACCTTCCCACCAGTATCCCAGCATGTTTTGTTGCCATGTGACATGTGGTAAAAGAGGGGCAGTCTGGCATGGAAGTGCAGATGAAGAAAAAGTGTGCAATTGAATTTCTCTATGCAGAAAAACATTACACCCACTGACATTCATTAACGCTTGCTGAATGTTTATGGAGACCAGATAGTGGATGTGAGTGCAGTGAGGCAGTGGATGGTGCATTTCAGCAGTGATGCCAAAAACAGAGGTTCATCTCTGCTGTTGCAAATTTTTAGGAACATGATACAGAGGTGTAAGAGATTATTAATTTTTTTATGCCATTGCCTCAAAGCTTTTTGATTAACAAGTCCAAGCAAGTCCTGGGCAAGTTTTGCGAAATCCTCTGTCTAAGGGACAAGCAGATGGACATGTCCTGGGGCATCGAAGGAGAGATAAGCTGCAGCTCAGTGGCAGGAGGACACTCTATTGTGTGGTACTCATCTCTGGGGGAAGATAGCCATCTCAGGAGACACTTGCCTGGCATCCTGGCACGGGATTTGTCACATAGTCAGAAAAAACGGAGGATAAGAGAGGTATCTACAACCATGAAGATAGGTGTCCTGCCATCTGCACCCTCACGAGCTGACTCCTGCGTGCTGACGGACTTTTTTCTGGGCCTGCTGCCTGAGACCTGCTGCTTTCTTCTGGACCCCGCTGCTTCCTCCTGGCTGCCCATCACTGCTGCTGTTCACCCCAACCCTGCCACCCCTGCTCTTCTGCCTCAGACCATTGGAGCCACTTGCAACTGAATCACCCCTAGGATCCTAGCTGGTGACTTTCCCTGTGTTGTACAAATCCTGGCTTCTTTTCTATCTTTCCCATCACTTCCCCATCACCCTTATTGGTAACAGTGTCCACCTTCCCCTTTCCCATTTCTCTGGTCAGTATTGGTAATAAACTGGTCGGGCCAGCATTTGAACTGTTGCTTCTTAATCTCACGCCGCATATACATATAATCAAAGAGCCTCATCTCCCTCCTTTGTATTGGTGTGACAATAGGCTCTTGCTATTCACTGCTGAAAATGCAGAGCTAATGGTGGCCAGTGTGCTAAGAAACAGTGTTTCGTAGCAGAGAATTTGCTCTATCAAATGTTAATATTGTGCTCCTTGTATCTGCTGTAGTTTCTATGGAAATAGGAGGCATTACTTTCTAAACAATCTACATTTTACTGACAGGATACTGTTCTGTTAGTTCCTTCTGAACAATATTCAAAAGTGTCATTATTTTGGGGTCAAGTCAAAATTCCATTAATCTTGATATACATTTCACAAAAGTCTGTCCAGTGAATAATTACTGTTGGAAAATTAAAAAAAAAAATGATTTCAGGTTGTGATTCATTCATAGAATCATAAATTCATTTAGTTTGGAGAAAAAAGATATCAAGTCCAATCACCACCATAACATTACCACATCCACCACTTAATTTTGTCTCTATGTACCACATTCACAGGTGTTTTAAGTACCTACACCACACTCTTGGGTATCTCATTCTACGTCCCATCTGGAGTACTATGTCCAGTTCTGAGCTTTTCAGTTCAAGAAAGACAAGGAATTTCTAGAGAGAGTCCAGTGGAAGTCCACGGGAATGATGAGGGTCCAGAAGCAGTTCCCTTCTGAGGAAAGGCCAAGAGACCTGAGACTGTTCCATCTGGAGAAAAGAAGGCTGAAAGGGGGTCCAGTCAGTACTTATAAATATCTGAAGGGTAGGTGTCAAAAGTCTGGAACCAGATCTTTTTGTTGGTGCTCAGCAACAGGACAGCGACACAACTATTACTACACACAAACTAGAAAATGGGAAGTTCCATAGAAACACAGGAAAAATGTATTTACTTTGAGGGTGACAGAACAAGTTGCCCAGGGATGTGAGACGTGGAGTCTCTTCTGGAGACATTCAAAACCCATGTGGACACTTTCCCATGTAACCTACCATACGGAACCTGCTTTAGCAGGGGCAGGAGTTGGACTATATGATCTCCAGCTTCTATGATTCTGTGATTCATAAAACCCACTGGGGACAAGAGCAAGGTGGTGGGGGGCTCAGAAAGCATATTATCAGAAGTGATCATAGAATATTTTTCTATAATTATCATTAACTTAGCTGATGTCTAATTTTAAATGCACAGGTCGCAATTGCATCTCTCTCTATAGTTATTGGACAATTTAGCCACTTTCCAAGTGATTTAGTCACAATAATACTGTTTATAATCATCAGAATTATTCAGTTTGACACGTCTTTGTACAAGTACAAGACGTCAAAGCTGTACAATTCAGGAAAATGAGGAAAAAAAAGGTAGAAAAAATAAACAACAACAAAAAGCTACCATTATTTGTTTATTTCCCTATTAAAAGTATTATAAGTGCAGTAGCACTTTGCGCTTGAATTTTTTTTTGAAGACACAGTACTTATCATATGGACATCTTAAAACAGCATATCAAGCTACTACACGTGTGTGTAAAATCAGTTACAGACACCAAAAGGAAGCCATTCTTTATATACAATTCTCAGTCTATTCTATACTAACTCGTATCTAGAATGTCAAATCTATTTCCTATTTCAAAAATGTATATACATACACATTAAAGTACACCACAGAGTTATTTTCTTAATAATGCCAAATCTCATTTCAAGAAAATACCTGATTACTGTAATTATCTAAAAAGGTAGAGTCAACTGGTAACTGTAACATTCTGGTGAAAAATAAAGTTGTTTATAGGTTGCCTGTCATAGTTGATAAAATGTTGTGTTCCTTTCACTCTGCCTCTGCTCATCACTCATCATTTATTTATTTGTTTCTCTTTCTTCCCTATTATATGTACAATACTCTGCATACTCAGATTCTTGACTATTTTGATTACTTGAATTGATGTGAATCTTTTATTGGTGAACATTAGAAACTTCTTCCAAACATAATTAATAAAATTGATAATTACATATGGCAAGGAATTATTTTATTCTGTTCATGAATGTTTGCTCATGTTGATTACTGCAGAAAAAATTCTACCATACTTTGCAAAGAGCAGAAGATCCTCTCCCTTTTCTGTACTGCGCGTACTCATCCTTAGGAATTTGTTGTGTAGTTACATAACAGAAAGAAAATCAAGCTATCTTTTGCAGTCCAATATGATGGAATCAAAACCAATGGGGATTAGTGTGGAGATACACTTCAGCCCTGTGCACAGGGCCCTAACAAGGCACAAAAGAAAAGGTCAAAAAAGGAAAGGGGCAAGGTTTGCTTATACACTGTTCATATGCTCTTCTATTTCTTCCAGATCTCAATTGCTAGTCTGTATAGTGTTGTTTCTTCCTCTCCAAAGCAGCACCCAAATTTCACTGTAACTATAGCTTCCAACTGATGATAACTGCAATTACATAAGGAATAAAAATCAAACAAACAAAAAGTATTGCTTTGTTAGCTAGTAGCCAGAAAGGCATACATGGAAAATCCTACCTCGACAACCAACATTTCAAAGCACAATGACAGTAAATCACTAAAATATGAAATAATAGAAGATATTGCATTCATTTTGGTTTAGAAAAAGGGGCAATCAAAGTAGAGAATGATACATTTTCTCTAAGTGATGTTTTAAGTAACACCTCTAAATCAGCAGAAGTGAAAGTTAGCGGTTGTGAAAAAAATGACATAAAAGAAACATAAATAAAAATAAAATGAAAAAGAGAGGAGAAAATTACTACGGGCTATTCATCTCAGGTTCTAGTGCCAAATATTTTCCAGGATATCCATAATACACGTATTTATTATGGATAAATTATAATTTCTCTGCTTAAGAAGAGAATTTGAGTCTTTACTGGAAAGCAGAAATATAACACTGAGAGAAAAAAATAAGAATTTTTTAAACAAAAAATTATAATCTAAATTGGGTCCTCTTCCAAAAGAACTGGGGAAGTGACAGAGGGAGTATACTAGTGTTGTCATAATTAGGAATATGAAGAATTCAATGTAAACACAGAAAAAAACCAAACTTCTGCATGGAATTTCAGATTTCCTTCACATTAAAAAGCCTTTATTTTTCACTAAAATGGTGACTAACAGTGTAGAATAATTATCATATTACTCATATATTTTTACTTTAAGTTGTAAAAACAGTTTATCAAGTTTCTCTGTATTATGTTTAACTATTTAACTGATTCTGAAGTTCACATTTAATTACATTTCTGTTTCAGGTTTTTAGTAGATCAGGGAGAGTCTTAGAATTGCTTGTGTTGGAAAAGATCTTTAACATCATCAAGTCCAACTGTTAAACACAGGAGAGAAAGGGAGAGAGAAATAGAGAGAGAGAGGAAGAAAGCAAGCAAGAAAGCGAGAAAGAGAGAAAGCAAGCAAGCAAGCAAGCAAGCAAGCAAGAAAGAAAGAAAGAAAGAAAGAAAGAAAGAAAGAAAGAAAAGACGACAACTATTGGAGTATATTGCAAAAGTCATTTTTGATGTATAGATTCATTTCTGAGATTTGAATTGTTTGGAGAGGAACATGGTAAAAACTCAAAGCTGAAAAACAAATAATCTCTGCAAACCTGCTACTCAGCAAGGCAAAAATTCTGCTGCACATGAAGTACATGTTTTGAGATGTTATTTCAGGCCTGGATATGTTTTCAGCAGAAAGTGGAAGATTTCCCAAGCGCATTAGCACAGAGAAAGATTTGAATTCAATTCTTTCACTTCAAGCTGTGAGTGTGATCTGTCAAAAATCTACATTAATTGCTTAGAATGATCTTAAGTAACAGGAGTGATTTATATTAACTGTGTTAAAACAAACATTTGTGTGTGGTAGACTAGTACTCTTCCTTATGAATTCAGCTTGTGAATGTCTACTCAGACAGTTTTATACAGCATTGATTCTCATGGTCATCTTAAATCAGAGTTCAGCTGTAACAGCAGCTCTAATTTACTTGTGTTTGTGCCTCTAAATTATCCCAGCTGCAAAATAACCTATCTCCTAAAGAAGACCAAGAATAGTCAGAAGGGGTTTCTTCTGTGGTCTATGTAATAGCTTAGATAAACTTTTCAGTTAGAGCTACTATAGAGAAGTACTGACAGTCATAAATCAGCATTAGCATAAACACAGGCTTTGAAAAGGTCAGCATGTAAGTAGGGGTGCCCTGGTTGTCACAATCTACCTTGATTCCCAAATAAAATTAATAAAATTTAAGATATGGCATAATATTTAAAGAAAATAAAAAAAATAAAAATAAAAAACCTATATGGAATGTTTTTTGTCTAATTTAAAGAATATGCCCATAGTTGATACAAGTTCAAAAAAGCAGAATTATATTAATTCAGTTTTTTATGCTACTTGGTTATTTATAAATTATCTGAGAAACTGAGGGGAGAAGAAGTAGATGTGGTCTATTATAGATAAATGCAACGTGAAACCAATTGCAAAACAAATTAAACCTTTTAATTATGCAGTGAGCAATCAGCTCTCTAGTATCTGTGAATGAGTTTCAGGCCTATAAAATATGATCCCTTTGCTCAGAAGTCAATATATGGAAAATTAACACAATGTTAAATTTTTTCAAGAAACGAAACAAAATCAACTATGGCATTATGTAAGTTAATTCCAAATGCTGTATGCCACATAGGCCCCTTTTCCTTTATTACAGTAAAGAAATGCTAAAAAGCAAGTGACAACAAATGGATTCTGCATAAGAAGTGTTTAATATTATTAGTGAAAAATGTGATCAAAATGAGAAATAAGACACAGACAGTAAATAGGAGGTGACAGTTTCCTGTCTCTTCTGATAAAAAAGGTAGAGAAGCTACAATTGAAAAAACATCAGCAGCGAAACAAACAGAATGAGGTCCTTCACTATAAAAATGTGTATTGTTACTGCTAATTATCTAAAGCGATTCAAAAAAGGGATTAGACAAATTAACAGAACAAAAATCATCAAAAGCTATGAAATAGAGAGACAAGTCCTTTCAGGAAGTGAGTGCTTAGTTACTGCAGTGTGGGAAAATATTAGTGAAAATTAGCACTGAGTGATTTCTCCAGCTGTACTCTTCCAAGAATCAATTTTGACCATGGAAAAAGAACAACTGACAGATGCTTTGATTATACATAACATAGTCCTGCCCGCATTTTTATAGTACTGACTGCCAGATTACTTCTCCTGAAGTAGGGCTGGAAATCAAGATTATTTTTGACACTCCTTATGTATGACTGAGCTCTAGCAGTCACACTGTAAATGTGAGATCTCATCATTCACAGAAGTATGATGCTCCTAAATCTAAATGTTTCCTAAATCTACATACTGTGCTGAGATTGATCATTACACGTGTAGCACCAAAGGCACATTATGCAAAAATATGTCCAAGTTCCAATTTTTGTGTAATTCAAGACGTTTGTATAAATATGCAAAAGACATCATCTATTTAGACTTATGTAAGGTATTTAATATGGTCCCACACCACATCCTTATCTCTGAATTGGAGAATTGAAGGCTGGATTACTGGGTGGATAAGGATTTGGTTGGATAGTCAGAGTCAGAGGATTGTGGTCAATAGTTCTATGTCAAGATGGAAGCCAGTCATGAGTGGTGTCCCCCAGGGATCTGTCCTGGGACCAGTGCTTGTTATGATTTTCATACATGAGACAGATGATGAGATAGCGATCAACACATTTGGTGACGACACCAACTTCAATGGTGCAGTTAACATAAAGGAAAGAAGAGATGCCACCCACAGGGGCCTTGAAAGTGGGCCTATGAGTACTAAATGTGATCTAGCAATTCCAGGTGCAAGATGTTGCATTTGGGGCAGGACAATCCCAGACATGAGTATAGGCTGGAAGAAAAACTAATTGAGATCAGCCATGCAGAAAAGAACTTGAGGATTCTGGTGAATGAAAAGCTCAACTGCTGAGAGAACAGTGTGTACTGGCCAACCTAAAGAACCACAACTAAATGACAAAGTTTTAATTTTATCTCTCATCTATTTGTACAAAGAAAGTGTGAATAATTGGTTCGGGGGTGACTGGAAGTATCAGTAAACTGCTGTGCACAGCAGTTCTTTGCTTCGTATCACAAAAGTTAGATGCAGTTTACTCTAAGTGCTTAGATCTCATTGTTATGTCTATAACAAAGCTCTTGTCAATTAAGGTCAGTTTTCCATTAATAACCATTAAAGACTGAAGTTTTTCTAACCTTTCCTTTGATGTTTCTGCCAGATAGAGAGGTAAGCCTTGGTATCTTGGCACATGCCCACTTTTGTGTCTGTCTTACAAGTAGTCTGAAAAAATAAACTTTAAGAACTATCTAAGCTGTCCTTCAAGCTGTCTAGATAGTCAGAAAGCATCTTTCTTATTCAGACCTACTGTTCAGAGTGACTTAGCTTGTGTATAACAGTACTACAGAGTATAATGAGATTTCTTAGAGCAGTCTTAATAGATTGTGTAAGGCATATATACAGTGGGGTCAAAAGGGGGTTCATGAAGTGGTGAACACATTACAAACAAGTCTGAGTGGAGCAGGGGGTATTGCAAGAAAAGTCACTGGAAAGGGCCAAGGTGCTCAGTGTCTTCTCAGCCTAAAATGTCAAGCAAATAGCTTGAAGTTAATATTTAGCAATACTAAAACTTCTCAGCTCCCTGAGACTGAAGGGTATGCCTGGATGAAGGAAGAGCACTTTAACAAATATGATGAGTTTTTTCAGATTGCACCCAGAAGTCCTGATGAAATATACTGGCATCACTGCAAGGCTCACTTGATTGTCTTTGAAAGGACATAGTGATCAGGATAGTTTTCTGAACACTGGAAGACTAGAAGTCTTGCATTCAGTAACGACATGAAGGGAGATCCATGGAACTACAGACTAAATCAAACTCATCTCAATTACTGGAAAGGTTATTGAGGAAATTTTCCTGGAAAATATTTCAAAGCATGAGGACGAGAAAGTGATTGAGACAGTCAAGGATTCACAACATGAGAATCATACTAATCAACTTAATCGTCTTCTAAATGTGTTGATTTTAGAGGGTTTTGATCAATGACACAATGTCCAGCTGGAGACCAGTCAGTAGTTCACATGCAAGTGGTTATTAGCGAGACAGCACTGCTTAATATCTTTGTTTATATCTTTATATGTATATGTATATATGCTTATGTTTTTGTATGAATTTTTAACAACTTTGTAGATACAAAATGGGGATAAATTGTCAGAGGGTTGTGCTATAATCCAAAAGCATCTTGACAGGCTCAAGACATGGATTGAGAATAATCTCATTAAACTCAACAAAGGGAAATAGAAATCCTGGAGGAGTAACCCCAGAAATCACTACATACTGGAGACTTTCTGGAAAGCAACTCAGCAAGGTATCTTGACACCCTTTTTGACAGTTACAAGCCAGGAATTCAACAACAGGGAATACAGACCATATTTGAGGTTGTATTGGGAAAAGTTTTCCAGCTGACTGGGGAAGGTGACCTTTCCCATTCTTAGTTCTGTCCAGATGCTGTGCCCAAGAAGGATATGCATTTAATGAGGAAAGTGCAGTGAAGGGGGAATAACGTCGTTAAGAGACAGGACTGTATTCTTCCATACAGGAAATAGCTGTGGGAATTTTGGCACTGGTCAAGAGAAGGCTAAGAGGGAGTCTAATCAGCTCTCGTGTTGATTAAATTGAATATCTGATGGAAAGCAGGGAAGAAAATGGAAGCACACTCATTTCAGTAGTGATAGAAATGCAATTCAGCACAGAAATGCAATCTCAGCACAAGAAAATACTTTGTCACTACAGGGCTGGTCAAACACTGGAACTGGATGCCCAGGAAAGAATGGAATCTCTGCAGATACTCAAAACCCAATTGTAATAGCTTTGGGCAGCCTGCTTTAGCTGACACTACTGGATTGGTTTATATGATATCTAGATATTCTTGCCAACCTAAAAGATTCTGTAATTCTGTGTGATTCTGAGGATGATGTGAGTTAGAGCTATTTAGATTTTAAAATGGTGAGTGGAAGGAATACATTTAGAAAATGACTGAAATAAAATTCCCCAAACTCTCTGAGGTCTATTTGCACATAGAATAACTCATATTTGAAACTCAGGAACAGAAAGAAAAACAATTTTATGCAGTCAAATTATAAACCTTTTTACCTTAATTCTTCATAATGGAAGTACCAACATAACCTTTAACAGAATTCTGAGAAAGCATCACTATAATCAAGATAAAGAATGACAAGAAATCAAAGGTGAAAGAATTATAAATTTAACAGAAAAAGACTGATAAGTCTAATAAGTTAGAATCATCAGTGTCTGTCTATGATAGAAAAAAAAATCTTACTGTAAAAATTAGTTAAACGTCACATAACTGTATTTAAAGATGCACGTCTGAGATATTTTTCAATATTCTGTATTCAATTAATTTATACCTAGAGGGATGTTTAAGCAAGAATGAACACTCTCAGACTGAAATAAGAAAGACAGAATCTATTATAATTTTTCTTCAGAATCAATTTCAGCTATAATTATTGAAATATTTCCTGAGTATTAGCAATTTTTTTAAGAAGCCTAGAATCACAAAATAATTAATAGGAATAAAGAATCACGAAAATATTTATGTTGCTCTTAAAGTAATGCCTCCTATTTATTCCCATGGAAATTACAGCAGAGCACAAAAACAATAATTAGACAGTACAAATTCTCAGCTACAAAACACTGGTTTTCAACATATTCACCACCATTAGGCAATTTAAGTAGCACTTCTCTTTGTGGTATAACAGCTGTACGTGGTCAACCAGAACATGACTTGTTTTCACATTGCTGTCACCATTGTTGAAACACACCACCCACCACTGCACTGTGCTCACATCCACTCTTTGGTCTGTAGAAATATATAAGAGTCGATGAATGTCAGTGGCTGGCATTTTTTCCACATGGCAGAATTCAGTGACACACGTTTGCTTATCCACTATGTCAGATGCCATTTTGTGAAACTGCCCCTCTGCTGCCACCTGTCATACAGCAACAAAATGTAATGGAATACTGGTGGGAAGATTAAGCCTCTACTGACATATTATCAGCATCTCTATCTGATGTTGTGGGCCATCATAATAACACAAGGAGGCATTACCTTCAAGGAGCACTTGTCTATATAAGATTGTTCAGTTAATCTTTAAGTATTTTGATTGTTTTAGTTTGTTGTCTGATCATTATATGATGTGTAAACTAGTTGACTTAAACCAAGGAAGACATTTCAGCTCTTTGAAAACATTTTTTATTGCATTAAGATTTGCAAGTTTCATAACACATTTTGAATAGTGTCTTGCATGTGGCAGCACAATATTTCATTCATATAGCTGCTTTCCATGGTGCAGCGCTGTAATGTTGTCATAATAAAGAATAAAGCATATCATCCACCTTTTGAAAGATAGATTTCAGATATGATTCAGTGTGAAGCTCTTATCCTTCAGCATCATTTAAGAATCATATGACAATTTCTTGATTTTTTATTTATATAATAATCTTAAAAGTATATTTCCTTTTTTTATTTACATTTCATGTTACTACTTCAATGTTTCTGATTAAATCGGTCTCAGCAAAATAGAAATGCTGGGAAGAAAATCTAAGCAGATCTTTTCCTCTAATACAAATGTAATGCACTTTAATCATTCCAGTATAACACTAACTCTATCACTTGTGTAATATTATTCACCATACTTAAGAAATTAGCAGATTAATGGACTTTAGAGCTGAACAAACTTTTAATTTTAGGAATCTGTTGTATCTAGATAGTCAAAATTATTAACCATACTTACTAAAAACATTAGAGAGGGAGAGAGAAAAAATTTCTAACATCAGCATAAGTAGGAAATTCCTCTGGACTTGACTTAAATTTGATTAACAGACACATTATGGTGTGCCTAGCTACTTCTTACACTCTGAGGGCTCTCCAGACATGTGAACTAAGAAGGTATTTATCAATTTGATCACAATAAAAATCATGAACAGTAATCATAAATGTCTGAAGCTTTTAAATCATAAAAAATTCAATAGACAATGTGGTGATGCAGTTCAGAAGACCTATTCCATTCTTGAATTTGAGGTACTTCCATTCGAGTGTTAAAAACATGTCTCATTATCTCTGTTTGGATCATCTGATGATATTGTTAAAGATAATTTAGATTCTTACAAACCTCCAAGTGCTATATTCAGCTGTATTTCAGATGGCAGATTTTTGGTAATGAGTACCAAAGTCAGTGAACTTTGTGAACATGAGATTCTAATACTATCATCAGTAAATACTCAGTGCATACCCTCTCCTGACTGTGGTAGACCAGTCTGAATGCTTTGTTGTCTCCATCTTAGATCTAGCCATCCAAATGTTTCCTTTATAATCAGAGAATCATAGAATCACTCAGGTTGGAAAAGACCTTAAAGATCATAAAGTTCAACCACGACC
The DNA here is from genome assembly GCA_036925125.1 of Oreortyx pictus. Lineage (NCBI taxonomy): Eukaryota > Metazoa > Chordata > Aves > Galliformes > Odontophoridae > Oreortyx > Oreortyx pictus. Next base: position 8,473,790 of record JAUPFR010000004.1, on the reverse strand, counting down.
ATACTACCCTAGCTCTAACAACTCTCTGCTAAATCATGTCCCTGAGTACCACATCTAAAGGGTTTTTAAACTCATCCAGTGATGGTGATTCAACCACCTCCTTAGGGAACATAGTCCAGGGCTTAACAACCCTTTCTGTGAAGAAGTGTTTCCTGATATCCAAACTAAACTTGTCCTGGCACAGTTTAAGGCCATTTCCTCACATCCTGTCACCTGTCACCAGTGAGAAGAGACCAACTCCATGCTTGCTGTAAGTACCAAGAATGAATGTTGAAATTTCATAAGATTCCCTCATTCAACAAGACTGCTGCAGATCTCTGATTATAATTCAAATTCCTACTAGCAGTGCACAAAAATGTAGGTATAGTTCAGACTTTGTTTACTATCATAGAAGTAAGAACAACATGATGATGCCTGAGCATATTACATATACCAGTTAAAGGGAAAGACTTTTGAAAGTAATCCAACCATTAAAACATAAAGTTGCCTTCTTGAAGGCACACACACTAATGAAATGCAATCTTAGTGTTCCTTATGAAAGAATAATGAAAGAAGAACTAACATGTCTAATGCAAAATAATTTTAAACACAAAGAAATATTCTTAGAGCTTTCAGTAATTAGATAAAAGCATTGCTGTGCACATTTCAAATAATATAGATGTAAAGCTTATTTTGAAAGGCTTTGAAAGATACTCCAGCTTTTTGAAGATAACAGAAGTAGACAGCTGCTCATCAGGTTTTAATAAAAATGAAACGAAATGTGCTGCTACATATAACGTAGTGTGAGTTTGAAGCATAATTGAAATTGACATATAATAATCATCAGAAATATTTATGTCAGCCTTGTCAAGAAGTTCCAAAAGCAATTGTAGCAAACTACTTCCCATTGTAAAATCACATGAAGAGTTGTTAACAACACGAGGAAACATATGTTGGAAACATAATGTTTGAAAAGCATATACACTGTATGTGATCCCATTGCTAGCTGTGGGATCACTTCCTCCTTTCTATTTTTATTCTTCATTTTGTGCTGACCCCAGAACAGAATGTCTGAATTTTGGCAGAACTTCTCAGAAACAAAAAACAGAATACTCAACAACATTCTAGAAGAACAAATCATCTTTTATTTTGTTCTTTTGTTCCTTTTTAATTTATTTCTGTTATTTTTTACCAAGCCTACAGGATACCTATTATGTTATATTAACTACAGTTCTCCTTGATGTTTCCATTCAATTCGTCTACCAAGAACTTTATTAATTGCAATTGTCTTTCATGCAAATTAAGATATTCCAAATAAAGAATAAACTACAGAATCATCATCTGACTCAGTATGTTTTTAGGTAAATGTATTTAGATCAAGCTGTAGATATTCAGTTTTTCTGGCTAACAACAAAGCACTCAGCAATTTTATATATTTTTTTTTGTTGTTGTTGTTTTTTGTTTTTTTTTGGAGAAATGCTGAATTTAAGTCATTTAATCTATTTTCTTATATTACAGGACAATTAAAAATGGTGAACAAATATACGTTGTGCTTCCATTTATGCCTGTATATTCTGCACTTAAATTAGGGATATTGATTAATATTAAGTGCTGAAAAAAAAAGGATAACGCACATACAGAACAATCTTTCATCATCTATGTGTTCCCAGTTTCCAGAGCTGAACTACCTCAAGACACATCTAGGTCACAATGTTCAATTATTAGTTTCTCTTCCTGTAGATTCATGAACCTATTTCCCTGGAGTTTGCCTAGATCTTTCTTGAAATCAGTGGCACACCTTTGGCAAGGATTCGTGGAATTTACATCACCTGTTGAGTAGTCAAAATTTTCTTTTGACTGTTAAAAGCCTGCTGCCTAATAAACTCAGTGCTGTTATTGTGAGAAACACGATGGTCCTTTAGTCACCTTCTCCATTATTTTCACCAACCACATCCTTTTTCTTGACTCAGCTTTTATTTTCCAATTTGAAAAGTCCTACTGCACACTTCAGTCTTTTTTTCAAGGAAAGCCAGCAACATTGTTATCTTGGTCATTCTCCTTGTTTGTAGCATTCTCTTTTAAAACAAAATGTGCCTTCAAGACTACATATGGACATTCCAACATTTTATAGCCCTTCTAAAAAACATGGAATGCTTTTTGTTGAAGATAAAATAAAATTAAAAAAAAACAATTTTTATTCAAAGAATTTCAAAATGTGAATTTCCAATTATTAAACTTACAATTATTAGTTCTGATACTGAAAGATAGTAACAAATAAATTATCATTTGGGGAAGGTACCTCAACTTCCCTCTAGACAACTCTCCTTCCTTTTTTCCTCGTACCCAATCCCTTCATCACAGATCATATTTGGTCCCTTCAGTAAAGTGAAGCACAATGCACAAGTGTGTAGTCACCGCCAGCATTGCAGCCCCCCTAACCAAGCCCTGCTGGTGACACAAGACTTGTTAAAACTTTATTGTTTAGAGTCATAGCCCAGGTGATAACTGTAAGCTTTCCTTCATCCTTGTTCACCTTCTTCTCCATATAAATACACAGTTGGTCAAAACATCCCAGCGCCACTTCCTGGGGAGGGTAGGCTGGATGGAAAGAGTGCTGAATGGAGAACAAAGGTAAGTAGGATGTCAAACACATATTTATCTTCTACAATTAACAATAACACAAGTGTATTAGTCATGAAAGCTTTCTTTCACATTGTAATACCTGCCAAGCACTGTCGAAGAACACTGACTTTGAAATGTTCGTTTTTGTTTTTTTTATTTGCACAAATGAAAAAAGCATGTAAAGAGGATTAAAATTCATTTGGTGTCTAAATTAACATACTTATAAATGTATTCAATTACAAGGCACTTCTTAGGGAAATACTAAAACTAAAGAAATAGATGGATATACCTGAGAATTTTGAGAATTTGCATAAAATATCAGTGTCAGTTTTCTGTATTTTTCTTAGTTCTGCTAGCATTCATTTCATAATAACAGGGAATAATTGTCATCTGCCATAACTGCGAAAACAGACTTGAATAATTTGGTTGTATTATTTTTAGGATTTCTTTCTTCTTTGTAAAAAGAGAAGCATGTTCATATTGACAGTGATGCATTATGAAAAGAATAATTTTAATCTCTGGCATGTATTGTCCTCAGTGAAAGCTGTGAATTCAAAAGGCACATGGATTTATGCAGGATGAAAAAGCTACTTTCTTTTAGTTTCATGCAGAAAAATATTGTCCCTGTGAGGCTGATGGAGCCTGACAATCTGCATACAGAAACTTAGCTTCCACTTTTTCCAGAATCTCTGACCCAAGAAAAACACTAAAGAACCACATTTTCAGTACAGTTTAACTCTGTTTATTCTGGAGCTGAAAAGGATGAACCAACGATCTGCTTCATCAAGGTGCTGTGGAAATAAGTTCTCTCTACATTTTTCTGAATGGTTCTTGGAAGATGACAAAAACATGGATGAAGGTGAAGGGATGCCAGAAAACTAGGGTAAAATATACATATACACATTAAGAACTGGTCTTTTTTTAATCATCATGGAAGGTACATAAAGGAAAAATAATTTATAAAACAAAAAACACTGAATGGACATCTAAGTATACTGTAAATTTGAATATATTTAAATCACAGATGTGTGTAACATTTGGAATTCTGGCTTTAGAGTGTTTTCTTTATAATTAGGCTAAATTTATCTGCGTTTGTATTGTATATTCTCAGTGATACAGAAACACATATTTGTATATTCTCAATGATATAGAAATACGTATTTGTATATTCTCAGTGATGTAGAAATGTATATTAATACAAAAACAAAAAGAACTGACACCATCTTAGCCCAATGAAAAAGAAGTAGGTCTCCTCATTACAGTTTCTGGGAATAAGGGACTTACTTCAAGACTGGTCTAAGTCTTAAAAGCCTTCTTGTTCAAAACATAACCAACAACCAACGAAAGAGATACTGAGCAGGTATAAAAAACATGTTATCCTTTCTTAAGTGAAATCCGACCATACTGAACGCTATGAAGTTGTTTAGACTATTGTTGCCTATTCATACTTTTTCTGAGGACAATATAAATACTGTAATGAGTACTGAGAATAAACTTCCCTATTATTTTGTTGTCAGAAAGAATCTAGATGAATGATACCGAAAAGATCCATATTTCTTACTCATTTAAACATCATGCTTACATGGAGGCCAAAAATTAGTCTTGGTTTTAACAAACATTACACTAGAATTACCTCGAATTTATTTGGAGCATATACTTAAACAAGATTTTGAACTAAACAGTCTAAAATACATTATCTTGGATATAATTGATAAGGTAAGACCTGCCTGTTCAGAGTGAGCTATCCTGTTTCCTGATTTCATAAGAACTTTTCTATTTCTATTGTTTTGTGGGTGTTTTTGTTTGTTTGTTTACTTGTTTTTAATAAATTCTATGTTGTTTGCATTACTCGGGCAAACATGATACTGCACTCATTCTTCAAAATAGAATGTTGCACGTGAAATTAATTCAGTTTCTTCACTGTCTGAGAATTATTACTCATAAAAATAATGGTCTATTTAATTAAAACTCAGTGCAATAATTCAGCATAGAAGTGAGCAGTATTCATTCATATGAACTTTAACATTTTTATTCTGCCAGAGATGCATGTACATTTGACTTTAAAGTTTATGTTCCCAGTACCTGTTTTTTAAAATTGTATTCATGGCAATTAAACATTTAAATAATTAACAACAAAATAAAATACATAAAAAATGCCACTAACTATATATTAAAAAAAAAATTAGAAAAAAAAAACTGATATATTGAGGTTTTGGAGGTTTCCTTGACAGTCTTCATTTTCTTTCTCTGCTATAGTTAACAAGTGCTTAAACAGTAGTTTGCACCAGCTGACCTAGGAAATAAGTTTCATTTAATGAAGAGGATAGAGATATAGAGCAAAAACTGTCATCTGTAGACTAAAGCAGAGTCATATACTTTTAGGAAAGAAATATATATATTCAGTGCAGACGATCAGGTTATTTAGAACAGTCACTAAAATCAGTTAGATCTGGGGGACTGCAGAGGGATGTAGGAAGGAGATGGCAGGATAGTAGAGAAGCTGAAATGTCCTTGGTTCTGTGCAGCACTGCGTAGCAACTGCTTAGAAACATTGCTTTTCTCCTAAAGGCAAAATATAACATCATTCCAGACACAACAAAGAAAATCCACTTTGTCCCATTTGAAATCAGGACAAGGAAAAGAAACACTCAAGGACTTTGCAAAAACTAGTAAAACTAGATCAATAGACTCACTACATCTACTTTCTCTGTGTGGTACTGACACTGTCTGTACCATCATAAAGGTGGAATGACAAGGAAGGTTTTAGCATGCTCTTGTAGGAAGAAAACCCTAACCCTAATCTGTCCTTTACTAAAGGGTAAACTTTACAGCAAAATAATGGATTATAACTGCAACTAAGAAACTCATTTAAATATCCAAACATGTAAGGAAAATGTTTCCTGAGGCTGACATTTGTTAATGTTAACAGAATAGTGGTTTATATTAGGGGAGAACTAGGTCATTTTTTTCTGTGTCTACTTTCTCCAAGTGAGCCTTGTATAACATACATGTGCTTCATATTTCTTTTCATCAGACCTTTTCTCATAGTGCAGATTGAGTGAAGCTGAACTCTTGAAACAGTATGTCAATTTTTTTACAAATATTTTATTACAAAATTTTGAATTCTGCTAGGATTCTAAACACTTCCTCAAACCGAACATTTATCTTTCATTTTTGGAAAATAAGATTTTAAAGAAAATATTATAATGAAAATCTATATGTAGTACACAAGTTTCTATTTTATTGAGAAATAATGATTTTTTTATAAGAACCACATTCCTAGCTTTCCTCCATAATATAGCTTTCACTAAAAAAAGGAATATTTTCAACTGTTTTTCAAAACTCTTTACAAAACGTCATAGTGGAAAATACTATTAGAACTTCCAATTTTTATCAAGCTCCAAATCTAGATTATTATTTGGAATAAAATTAATGAAAGATACATTCACACACAAAGAAGTTAATATAAAACTGTAAAATAACAATCTTGTAAAAACTGAGCAATATTATTTATGAATACTTTTATAACCACAAAAAAGGTTCTGACGAAACTTAAGCTACGGGAAAAGTTTGCATGAATGTAAGGTTTTGTACTTTGGGATATGTAAAGAATAGGGTAATGATAGCATGGATCTTATTGTAAATATGACTTAGAGCAAAAAAAGTTCACTGATCTTAAGCTATTCAGCTATATGCATAAAGCTACCATGTTAACTTCATCACCCCGATTAGCAAAAAATCTTTAAGATTTCTGAAGCTTTACTAGAATAAACTCACTACCAGTGTAGAATTATACTGAAACAGTTACAGAACTAGAGAATGTTAGGTCAAATTTGGGCTCAGCTGGAATTTAAATTGACCTTTATTCATCTCTTTAGTGTTAGAATAATATTTTCTGACAGAAATAAATATATATATTGAAAAAAATAGTTGTTTTATTTAGATCATTAATTCTGAAATCTCAAATTCTGAATAATTTAAAAGTATCTGGTATGTCAGTGGCATACTAGTAAGTTAAAATACTCATTTCTGAGCAGTTTATCAGATGGAAAATATATGTTTCTCAGTTTAATTTATATATAAGTACATATACATGCTCCTTATGAGCCTTTGAGAGTGGCAAAGGAAGAAACAGAGAAAGGTAAAAATTAAAATCACAGCCTAGAAGAAGGTTACTGTTCAGAAGATAGTATTTTTATGGAATAAATACTTTGTGACCTAGTTTATATATTTAAACTAAATCCTGTTATTAACTGTTGGCAAATCTCATTATTGTGATTGGTTATAATATTCTTCAATTCATTTTCAACAATGGTTCCATTATTTACAACATGAATGTATATAGTTTCCACACTATGAGGAAATGAAACACTCATTCAAGATGCTGCAAAGTCTTCTGAATGATTACATTGGAATAAAAAGCCCATGTATTGATTTAGTTTACTAACTTTTAGAAGACAAATTTTCGCATTGCAGGCTTAATACATATTACTTACAGCCCATGAAATATCATTTGTTGTCTTACTTTTACCTTGCTTTCTTTTAGAGTCATATCTCATGTAATATTCTGTGGAATAACAGAAAATTTTGTGACGGTAATACGATGGTACAGAAAAAAGTTAAAGCTTTCTGATTTCATAGTATACCTTAACCCATGAGAGTTAAGAGAAAGCAGCATAGGCCATAAGCAACAATAATAATATGCTTATGGATTCTGAGAGGATAATCACAGTATCACTATGCACTGGTAAGAAAGAATTTAAAAAAATAATAATGTAAATCAAAAGATAGAAAAAAGCATGATAATGTCTTATGCCTTTGACTTCACCCACAACAGAACTCAAGCAACATGGCAGGAGTAGGTTCTATAAATGTTGAATATTGAAATGTCAAAGAGTACACGTTGTCATTTGCATATTTTCACTACGTTACCGAAAGTGTCAGAAAATGAGCCTCAAATAAATCAGGTCAACTCCAAAAGGTGAGGTTTTGAGTATTTTACTTTTAATTATAAAATGTCAAGTTCCTAATTCTACTTTATGTTATGAGTTGAGGAAATGTATCAGACACAAAAGTTCATTTGAAGTGCAAATTGCACATAGTTATGGCAGTTTTGTTTTTGAATGATTAAGAGTCACTCTGATCCAAAGAATTAGCTCAATTCATAGAAGATACAAGCATGTCAGGAATAAAGGTAGAAGCTGCTTTGGCTTGTGGAGAATGAGCCTGTTGTGACACTTTTTAGGTGACAGCTGAAAAGCAGAAATGGACAGAAGTACATTAAGCAGATTTATCTGTCAGTGACTGCAGGGTCCTTGGGTTGTTAAATATATGCTAAGAGATGGGACAGAGGAGACCTACTATCTTTATAATTAAGGTGAAAAGACTGGTATCCAAAAAAGCATTAACACTAATATGGATACGTTTAAAAATATATTTAGAGATCATATGAAAGAGAAATGCCTTTCAGACTGGTGATCCTATCTTAAGCAATCTACTCAATAACATCAGCCATTGTTATACATATAAATTTGTATTGTGATAGGATGCAAATTTTTTGTCACTGCCACTTTTAAAAGTTTTCCAGAATCCTATCAGTCTGATGTTTTTTGTTCATGACAGGGTTCTTTTTCCCATAATCCAAAATGCCTTCTCTGTTTTAATCCTTCTGAGAAAACAAAACAAAACAAAAAAAAACCCCTCATTTTCTTAGTTTAGAGTGTTGACATCCAAATCCTTCAAAGTACCAACCTGAATTTGCTCGTACCTGAAATTTCAATGAAGTTAATAGGACTGCTTAAATCTGGTGCCATGCTTTAGATCCTCGTAGAACAAGGAACACAATGCCCTGCCAGTGTTTTGAGGCTTGAGTGTGTACATTTGGATGTACACCTAAAACATCTGCAGAAAAGTGAAGAAAGATGTTGTTTGCATAGCTCTTCTTTGCAATATATGAGAATTGATAGAACTGACAAATAACTAAAAAATGAGAGAAGGCATACTATATGAAAATGAGAAAGAAAGAAACAAAAAACACACAGAGAATAATAGCTATTACAAATAAATAAATACATAAATACATAAATAAAAGCAAATGGGAAAAGAAAATAAAGGTTTAGATGCACACCAATGTTTACTCATTATTTCCTACAGCAAATCCTAACTTGAACCACTTCAGCATTCCCATTCAAATGGGAAATATAAATAAATCACTAAATAAAAGATATTAGAGTGTTTTTGATGATAATTGCACAGCAGAAATAGTTTACAGGCTATGAGAAATAAAACGTAATTAATGTAGGAATGATGTGAAGTCAAGGTGTATGAGAAAACTGATGTCAGTTGATAAATCCAGTTATCATTATCATAGAATCAGAGCATTACTTAGGTTGAAAGCAGTCATAAAGATTACCTAGTTCTAGCCTCCCTTGCAGTAGGCCAGGCTATCATCCAGCAGGTCAGGCTGCTCAGGGCCCCATCCAGCGTGCTCCTGAACACCTCTAGGGCATTCACAGCTTATCTGGGCAGTCTGTACCATTGTCTCATTATCTTCCCATGATCTGCCTAACATCTAATCCAAATCCCCACTCTTTTAGCTTAAAACCATTCACCCTTGTCCTACCACTATCAGACTGTGTATGAAGTGTTTCTCCCTCCTGCTGTAAACTGCTCTTCAAGTACTCAAAAGCCACAGTGCAGTACATCAGGGCCTTCTCTTCTCCAAGCTAAACAAGCCCAACAAGGGGAGGTTCTCCAGCTCTCCGATCATCTTCATGCTCCTACTCTGGGCTCACTTCAAGACCTTCACTTATTCTCGTGCTGGGGTACCAAGTCTGGAAACAGTACTCTATATGGGGCTTCATGAGGGCAGAGTAGATGGGGACAATCCCAACCTCTTCCTCTTGGCCACCCCTCTTTTTATGCAGCCCAGGATATTGTTGGCTTTCCAGTCCACAAGTGCACACTGTTAGCTCTGTCCAGCTTTTCATTCACCAGAAATCTGAAGTCCTTCTCCACAGTACTGTTCTCAAGGAGTTTTCCTACTTTGTGCACATGGGGTCATCTTGAATAGAGTGAAATTCATTGCACTTGGTTTTTCTGAAATTCTTTAGATTCTTATGATCCCACTTCTCAAGGGATGGCATCCCTTCTTTCTGTTGTATCACCTAGACCACTCAACTCGGTGTCAGCAGCAAGCTTACTGATGGAGCACACAATCCCACTACCTCAATAATTGATAAAGTTGTTGAAGACTGCTTGGGGGTGCCAGTCATGGCCTGCCTCCATCTGGACATAATGACCACAACCCTCTGTTTTTATCAGTTTCATAGTCCAGCCTTCAAATTCATAAGTATGGATGTTGCACCATGTCAAAGGCCTTCCAGAAATCCAAGAAGACAGTTTCAGTTATACTTTTTTTTTGTCCACCTATCTTGTTCACAGCAAGGACTTGTCAGCTGGGGAGAAAGTGTGCAACAGTAATGCTTAATAAACATCCAGTAATAAGTAAAAGAGTGCTTAAATCAGGTATGTCCAACCCACAGCCCAGGGGCTGCATGCAGACTGAAATAGATCTCAGTTTGGACCACCCCTTGCCCTGCATATATAAAGGTGGTGACTTGGTCCCACCAAAATAAACAGACAGTGTACTATAAACCTCATCTAGGCTGAAACGTGGTCAGGGCATGGGCAGCGTGCAATGCTAATTCAGGTTATGGCAAACAATTTTATGAATTTTGATACATAAAAAATTGTTCACACAGTTCACACAGCAAAAAATCTGTAGTTGTGCTTTCTGTTTTGATAAAGGAATTTGAGAACTGATTACAAGACTGCTGAAAATATCAATTTTTGTGTTTATTTGCTATTCTGCTTTCATTTGACATAAATAAATGACCTGCAAATTTTCAATCAGAATGTGTGGAGTTCTAATTATATATTCAACTCAAAGAAAAAACTGATTGTGACTCTACCAGATCTTTTGGCAATATGTACCTTTGTGAACAAATATTTTGAAGGATGAAGCACAAGAAGAGTAACATTTCATCAAAAATCTCATAGCCAGAGTAGAAAAGTGGATTTACTGGTCTATAATTCCTATGGATTTTTAATGCCATATTTGTGACCAATAGTTTTCTGGTATACATTTCCTGTTGTTGTTCCAATATACATCCAAATCATTAAATTCCTCTATGTTAATTTCCAATGCCTTGATTCAGAGGTCCAGCATAATTTTACAGTGAAATATCATGCACTTCCTGAGAGGAAACAAAAAAAATCCAAAACGATTAAACTTAGCACTGATATTTCAGTGTGTAGTCTTGTCATGCCACAACAGAGCATATCATTTTCTAGAGTAAAAAAATAACCTAGATATTAAAAATTAGAATCAAAATAGCTGTTTGATTTCAGGAACCATTAAAGACTATTTCAGGGACTTGTGCTTTTTACATTAAGAAAAAAAAAGAAAAACAAGAAGGAAAAACAGCTGCAGGCACAGCAAAGTAGTCCCAGGGATGCAATTTACTCAATTGCTCTATAATGTATTCTACACTCTTTACAACTTTTGTATTTTCACAGTAATGCATTAATTAAAGTAACAATTATCAGCTGATTTTGATTGTCGCTGCACATAATGTAAAAATGGGGTGGAAAATATACATATAAACTTTTAAAAAGTTTTTCTTTAATGAAAAGGCAAAAAAAGTGAATTTAACTTCAGCCTTTTTTTTTTTTTTTTTGGATACAGTTATATGAATAAAATGAGTTTCTACCTGACACCACCACAGCAGTTAGGATGGAAAGCATAGAAAGTATTGGCTAAGTGAAATGCTAAATTGCATATCATAAAAGTACAGCATTAACCAGTACATTGATAGATTAAATTAAAGGAGTTTGACAATGTAAGTTTTGCTTGAGCATGGAAATCCAGATGTTTGCTAAAGTGAAAAGGAATACTAAGTACTAATAGAAATACTGAAGTCAATAGAATCAGACTTTATCATTTAAGATGGACTGGATGTGATGGCATTTATCTGACACTGTCAGTCTTTGTTACAAGATAAATTAAAAATCCATGTCACAGAGAGCACATCTTCAAATTCTAAGCATTGAAGTTTACAATCTGTACTGATTCTGGATGTAGCAAACTAACCAACTTTATGTTATAACAGGAATGCCTCTTTACTGGTGAGAGCTAACATGCTCTGTTGCTTTTAATTCTTGTAAAATCATTTCTCTTTGAGCCTTATCAAGGCATGTCTGACACTTCTGTTGTGTCTTGTACTTCTTAAGGCTCAACCTGGAAGAGAACCTGGAAGAGAACTATTGACTCATTTCACAGAATCATAGAATTGCAGAAGTTGAAAGAGACCTGAAGAAATTACTGAGACCAGCACCCCTGCTAATGCCTGTGCCTAATATAGGCATCCAGACATGTCTCGAATATCACTGTAGATGGAGATTCCACAACCTCTTTGAGCAACATCTTCCAGTTTCACATGCTTGTACGGAACTTCCTATGTTCAAGTTTAAGTCAATTGCTCCTTGTCCTATCACTACACACCAATGAGAACAACCTGGCCTCATCCATTTGTCTCTCACCTCCCTTTAGATGTTTCTAAATATTAATCAGATATCCCCTCAGCTTTCTTTTTCCCCAGCCTGAACAAATTCAGGTTACTCAGCATTTCTTCATTGAGGAGATGCTCCAGGCCTTTTATTATCTTGGAAAATTCTTGTGGATGTACAGGACTTCTCATTTTCCTTCAGCCAGTTTTAGCATCCATGACTTATTTCAGTATAAATTCTGATTCCCAAACAAATTCCCTCAGTTTGCATCACCACATGATTAACCCAGCAATTATGAGCTTCCGTGAAGGCTTATACATTCAGATATACTTCTTATAGTTGATTCAGTCAAGCAAATTGCACTGAAGATCTACTACATCTCATTCGGTTGAATGACAACATTTAAAAAATCTTGGATTGCTTTTAAGTCCTGGTAGCAGGAACAAAAACTACACTGCAAGGGGGTTGATTTTTTTTCACTGTTAACCAGAAATGTTTCATACTGAAGTGTATTTAATGTTAAACCTGAAAAAACAGAAAAAAAAAAAAAAAAACAGATTGAATGCTGTCTTAAAAAGATTGCTTGACATCTTGTCAGACCCCTCTTATAAGGTAGGATTTCAATAAGAGAATGCAACACATTTTGAATCTACGACAATAGAAAGAACCTTTTAAAACATATACAAACTTTTTCTCTGTTTTTCCTTTTTTTTTTTTTAAGTGGGCTATTCTTTTCAAGTATACTGAAGGAAACTAAGTAAAAATTTATATGGCAGAATTGTTTAACCTTTTGACTGTGTACATGGTGCATTAACTATAAAATACTTCCTAAGCTATAAACACAAATGCATAGGAAAACAAAAATGAAGGTTACAAAACTGCTTTCAAACTATTCAGTCAGTTGGAGTTACTTGATTGCAAGTAAGACTGATGGCAATATTTATGATAGTGTTTAGGCCAGTAGGTCACAGGTAAGTATACCTCATCTTCACAAGTGTCAGATACCAAACTCATTCTGTTCCCTGCCACACACTAATCATGTTATACAGTTATATCAGAAATTATGCAAGTACATCAGTGATAAAAAGAAGGCCAGGAAAAATGTGGGCCCTCTCCAGAAGGAAACTAGAGACATGGTCATAAGGGATATGGAGAAAAGTGAGGTAGTCAATGAATTCTTTGCCTCAGCTGTTGCTGCCAAGGGCTCTAGCCTCACTGCCCAAGCTGCAGAAAGCAAAGTTAAGAACTGGGAGAAGGAAGATCTGCCTGATTTAAGTGAAGATCAGGTTCAAGACCATGTAAAGAAACTAAAGGTGCACAAATCTAAGGGACCTGATGAGATCCAACCATGAGTTCTGAAGGAACTGGCAGATGAAGTTGCCAAGCCACTATCCATTGTATTTGAAAGGTCATGGCAGTCTGCTGAAGTTTCCACTGATTGGAAAAGGGGAAACATAAGCCCCCATTTTCAAGAAGGGAAAATAAGAAGATCTAGGAAACTACAGACCAGTCAGTCTCACTTCTTCTAGAGCAGATGAAGATCAGGCTGGATGGGGCTTTGAGAAACCTCATCTAGTGGCAGATGTCCCTGTCCAACCAGGGAGGTTGGAATTAGGTGATCTTGAAGGTTGCTACCTACCCAAACCATTCAATGATTCTATGATTCTATGATATTGCTTCCATTTTCCCTGTCTGACTGAAAATTACAGAAAATATGTGAAGTATAAGGCATAAATGTTTTTTATATGTGGTGGTTCTTCAGCAACCAGAGGTAAGAGTTTCCCTCTTATCTGGGCATGTTTTATCAAAAAAAAAAGGAGCTACCAGCCTGCCATAACAATATTAATAACCAATCACTGATATTGGCCAGATATCTCCAGCCAGAAATTCACATGCATTGCCTCGTGCACCTTGAAGAAATGATTCTTTGGGAATTCCTTCATGTATTTGCTTTCTTCCTCATTCGTTTTCTCACATTTTGGTGCTCTTTATTTTTGTGTCTATGTGATACGCATAGAAAGAATCTTCACCCCATATCTACATACGCTCTTGCCTGTATTTCATTTTGATCCCATCTATATAAAGGATATTCAGGACCATAACTCTAGAATAACTCTATGGGATCATTTTGGCTATCCACCACACACTGTTTGTAGGTGAATACATAAAGGATGGGCAAAAAAATTGGCTTTTGAGATCATTAACAGTGAACACAAGTCAGTGACATTTTTACTTTCAAACAGCATTGCTGAAGTGAACTAGTCTGTCAGAATAAAAGGTAATATTCCCCTTTTAACTCATTTTTCATTTCCTTTAGGCACAGTTTTTATATTTTGAATTGTAATTAACAACAGGTAGAATTTTGCTCGACAAGTATGTATATACTATGCACTTTCTATCACTTTGTGACAGCCCCTGAAATACATTAAAACAAGAATAAGAAACCATGATACTACATTACAATACATCTATCAAAATTATTTTTACCCACTGAGACAGTAGCTGCCAGTTTGCTGTATATGATGAAAATTCCTTTAGCCAGATATTATGTTGTGGAGAACAAGGAGTAATATAGAGGGAGACACATAGAATAGAAAATAGAATTCTTAGAGTTGAAAGTAACCTCCGAAGGCCATCTAGTCCAACTCCTCTGCAGTGAATAGAGACACCACAGCCAGATCAGGTTGGCAAGGGTCTGATGCAACTTTGCCATGAAAGTCTTCAGTGAAGAGACATCAACCACATCACTTGACAACCTGTTCCAGTGCATCACCACCCTCACTGAAGGATTTTTTTCCTTATATCGAACCTAAATTTACCCTCTTTTCTCTTGAAACCATTTCCCCTTGTTCTATCACTCCAGATACTGCTAAAAAGTCTGTTCCCTTCTTTTCTGTAGCTCCCTTTTAGATATGGAAAGATGGCTTTCAGGTCACTTTGGAGCCTTCTCTTCTCCAGGGAAATCTATGCATATAATACAAACTGAAAGAACGGAACTTCTGAATGCTCAGAATTTCACTAGATATCACTGAACTGTCATGGCATCAGAAAAAAATAGTCTTTTTTGTTTCCTTCTTCTCACCTTGAAATAATTCATCATTCACCTAAATTTCTTCTTTGTTGGCTTAAACGTCATTTATTCAGTTAATGTAAACACATAACTCCCACTCTTTTGGCCTGAATAATGAATATGAATGCTCATTTATTATGAGTCAATACCATTACAGAGATTTTTACTGAACACATTTAACACTGAAGGTTGTTATTTTTTTCTCTCTTTAAATTCACAGTAAAAAACATGTATTAGAGACTTACAGAGATCAGATTCTGTTTTAATTTCTTAGTATGTTACAGTATATTTTATGAACTTTTATCATCTGTAATGATTATCATCAGTGGAATGTTCTTTTTTTTTTTTTTTTTTTGGATGTAGAAAGATATTGCTATCTGCAGCCAAGATGTTTCTCTATTATATGTAATAAAAAGCACGTTTTCTCTATCTTAGAGACATTTTCCTCCTCTCCCTAATGAGTGTATGGTTTGTTTCTTTCACAGTATTCAGGAAAAGAAATAGTAATAGAATCATAGAATCACAGCATCATAGAATCACAGAATGGCTTGGTTTGTAATGGCCCTTACTATCCAACCAGTTCCAAACCGTGCTATGAGCAGGGCTGCCACCCACAAGCTCAGGCTTCCCAGAGTCCCATCCAACCTGGCCTTGAATACCTTCAGGGATGGGGCACCCCACAGCTTCTCTGGACAGCTGTGCCATTGCCTCAGCACTCTCCCAGTGAAAAAGGGAAGGGAAGGGAAGGGAAGGGAAGGGAAGGGAAGGGAAGGGAAGGGAAGGGAAGGGAAGGGAAGGGAAGGGAAGGGAAGGGAAGGGAAGGGAAGGGAAGGGAAGGGAAGGGAAGGGAAGGGAAGGGAAGGGAAGGGAAGGGAAGGGAAGGGAAGGGAAGGGAAGGGAAGGGAAGGGAAGGGAAGGAGGAAGGGAAGGGAAGGGAAGGGAAGGGAAGGGAAGGGAAGGGAAGGGAAGGGAAGGGAAGGGAAGGGAAGGGAAGGGAAGGGAAGGGAAGGGAAGGGAAGGGAAGGGAAGGGAAGGGAAGGGAAGGGAAGGGAAGGGAAGGGAAGAGAAGGGAAGAGAAGGGAAGAGAAGGGAAGAGAAGGGAAGAGAAGGGAAGAGAAGGGAAGAGAAGGGAAGAGAAGGGAAGAGAAGAGAAGAGAAGAGAAGAGAAGAGAAGAGAAGAGAAGAGAAGAGAAGAGAAGAGAGAGAAGAGAAGAGAAGAGAAGAGAAGAGAAGAGAAGAGAAAGAGAAGAGAAGAGAAGAGAAGAGAAGAGAAGAGAAGAGAAGAGAAGAGAAGAGAAGAGAAGAGAAGAGAAGAGAAGAGAAGAGAAGAGAAGAGAAGAGAAGAGAAGAGAAGAGAAGAGAAGAGAAGAGAAGAGAAGAGAAGAGAAGAGAAGAGAAGAGAAGAAAAGAAAAGAGAAGAAAAAAAAAGAGAAGAAAAAGAGAAGAAAAGAAAAGAGAAGAAAAAAGAAAAGAAAAGAAAAGAAAAGAAAAGAAAAGAAAAGAAAAGAAAAGAAAAGAAAAGAAAAGAAAAGAAAAGAAAAGAAAAGAAAAGAAAAGAAAAGAAAAGAAAAGAAAAGAAAAGAAAAGAAAAGAAAAGAAAAGAAAAGAAAGAAAAGAAAAGAAAAGAAAGAAAAAAGAACCATGATCACCAAGAACAACAGCAAAACAAAACAGCACCACAAAATATTTATTTTAAAGACATGATTTGAGTGCAGTTTTTGTTTCTTTTTCACGCTGAAACAGTAAGCCCAGGGCACCTACCTACATGTACATGGTCTTTCCGGATAGTTTGATAGGAATTTTAAAGTCGATGTAACTGATGTTTTTCAATCATCTGGTGTTCCATTTATAAGCAGCATAATACTGTATTTTGCATACTGCTATAAAACATGGCATACTCAAAATCCAGGGAAATTTTACATCAGAGTTATATTCAATCTATTTTTTTAAATTACTAGTTACTTAAATCACAATCTCTATTTGCCCGATAAAGTAGCACTTGTGAGGATGTACTTTGTGGGCATGTGGGGGACTGTAGTTTTATTATTTGAATTATCAGCATACCAGATCGGTTCATTAGATTATGTTCATGAGTAAGTCTTAACTTTTAGCTAGTAAATGAGCTACTATCAACCATATCTTAATACTCAAAAATTCAGATACAGTGTACTTTAAATAGGTACACACTTGTATATATCAGCAAGGAGATTTGGGGACTAAATTTGTTCTTTAAGCTCTGAAACAGATGATCACACGATCACGATTTCAGGAGTATTCAAACATGAATCTGAAATGTATTTTCTGTTAATTTCCATTAGCATTTCTGATTTGATATCACCTCTCAATAAGAGGAGGACATGCTGATATGCAAAATAATACTTATTCGGCAAAATAATCTTACATCTTTTTTACTGCATTCCTTTAATCCACCTGTTTAGAATGGTTTAGAAAACAACTAGTACATGCCTCTTTTATGCATGACAACAGTATAATCTTAATGGTCTATAATGTTCTACTGCCAAAAATATAGTTAGAAGATTTTCAAGGATTTTTTAGTTGTTTTATTCACCATAATACTGAAATCGATTCCAATCTTAAAGTTGTAAGTTCTTGTTTTTATATTTTGCAATTCAATAGTTTACATTTCCCAATTTAGAAAACAGATACATGTCATTTATCTCTTAGATTTTGACACTTTTTTCACTTATTCTATTGATAACACTTCTCCTTGAATTCTGTTGGATAAAAGTAAGGTTTTCTTTTTTGATTTCTTAGATGAACACATTTCTGTGAAATCAAGCATATTTTGACATACTGTTGTAGGTGAAGTATTTTGATCTTAGATTCAGAGGTCTGTTGTGGAAAGCTACGCATGTGAAGGGTTGAGTTAGTCCTCCTCTTTCCCTTCTACTTTCTGAAAATATCTTCTGAACTGTGAAAGAAAGCTCTTTGCCCAGGAATTGTGAAAGTTAAGGTCCCTTTTCCATTTTATATCCATTGATTTATAGCCAGCAACAGTGGCTTGTGCTATGATTTTATGAATTGACAAAATCATTTAAGTCTGTACTCATTTTATTACACACTATACATTACTTGTGAAATATTTACTTGATATAATAACTCCAGCTGTTTTATAATGGGAAAATGAAAATTAAATTCATAACATAGATACATTTATGAAAAGTCAAAGGTAAGGTGTTAATCATGCATCATTTGATTACCACATTAAAAAATATTACATATCAAGATGGGACTAATTAAAAATGTAATGCTGACAAATCTGCAAATGTGCTGTTCATGGAAGGGGTGTCAATGATAGGGTACAATATTTTCAATCTTATCCTCTTGAGAATATGTGTCCTAGCTACAGCTACATGTCCTAGTTCCAAATGGGACAGAGTTAATTTTTTTTCTTCATAGTGTCTGCTATGTTGCTATGTTTTGGCTTTAGGAGAAAAATGGAGTGGATAACACTTCAGTATTTTAGTTTTTCCTGAGCAGTACTGTACAGAACTGAGGATGCTTCACTTTCTCAACTTCTTGTACCATTCCACTAGTGGGAGGGGCTGGGGGAGCACAAGGATTTGGAAGGGAACAGAACCAGGACAGCTGAACAAAACTGCTGAAGGGATACTCCATACCATATGACATCATGTAAAGAAAACCTTGAAGCACAGCAGGGAATTGGCTGGGCAGGAAGCCTACTGCTTAGGGACTGGTTGGGCATTGCTCAATGAATGTAGGCAATTGTTTGCCCTTCACCTGTTTTGTGTGTATAGTAGTAATTATATATAGAAATTATATATATTTATAACATCATTACTAGCACCTTTTTTTTTTTTCCTCTTCCTTTCTGTCTTTGTAAATAGCTTTTATCCCAACCTCCAAGCACAGTGTTTTGGGATTTGTTTCTTATTGTCTCCCCAGTCCCACTCAGAGAGGATGAGTGAAAGACTATGTGGTGATTAACTACTTACTGGACGAAACCACAACTCTATGCTGTCCTTTTTTTTTTTTTTTTTAATTACAGATTCCTGAGAACTGACATCAATGCAGCAACATAATGTTTTCTGCAGAATACAAAGAGATTGATTCCTGACAGAGTGAAAAATGTGAATGTGAGCTTTGGAGCAAGCCCTGTGTTACTTCAGCCTGTGACTTGTGACTTTTGCTCCACTGATCAGAAAAAAATTGGAGCACTCTTGCTTTCCACAGAGCTTTTTTCAGTAGTTTCTCAAATTAAATCCACTTTGTGGCTGCATCCTAGGAAGCTTGATTTATGGAAAAGCCCACTCTAAAGGTTGCCACTTTAACTACTTCTGTGCAGTAGGATGCCTAGTAATGTCCAGTCTCGATTATTTTAGAAATGTAAGTGAGTCAGTAGGCAGTAAAATCAAGAAAAGAACAGGAGGTTGAGTGTGCTATTCAATTCATATGCATTCTGTGAGTCAGCTGATGCTGATTTTCTTTGCCATTATGTTCTCATGCAGGGCAATTTTCTCATATTTAAACTGAGGATAAAAATGTGTAATTAACCAGATATTCCAAAAGAACCTAGTACTGCCCTCCATAATGTGCTGTCATTAGTTCCAAAAACTTAAATCCAGAAAACTCTCTGTTTTCCTTTAAGCCACAGTTTTCTGCAACTTCCCTTCACAAGTTGGTTGGCAATCTTAGCATGCTCTAGTGGTTGGCAGCCCTGCACATGGTGGGGGGGTTGAAGCTAGATGATCATTATGATCACTTTCGATTCAGGCCATTCTATGATTCTATGATCACACTCTAATGAACACATGTTAAAGTGACTAACACAGAGCATCTTGCTCCTGTTCATGTAAAATCCAAGTGTCTCATCACTTTCAAGAGGAATCCATGCAGAATAAGAGAATGATAAAATTTGAAATAAACCTAAATGTTTCTTTGAATGGGAACCAAATTATGACGTGTTTCTAATTTGAGAAGACCAAGAAAACTTGTATTTCTTTGATATGAGGACCCAAATAGCTTCAAATGACTATTTCAAATGTACAGGGCTTTAATAATGAAAGTCTGAAACCTTGGAGCAGCAGCTGGGTCGGCTAGACCTAAGAGAAAAGAGAAGCACAATTTAATAAGTTTGTAAAGAGCAAAAGAAAAGTCAGAATATCTTTGTTATACTGACAAGGTATTGGATAAGAAAGCTGAAGAATATGGTCCCTCTGAAATCAGCTGCAAATAGAGATACTTCCTTCATGTGAGAAGTATCCATGATATATATATTACTACTGATTTTTCCAATAGATGATGATTGTAATACATTTAGGTAGAGTGAACGATTGGCTGTGACTACTCACTGGTAAACTGATACAAGATAGAGTAATTGTATTTTATATCTTCTAGTTTAACTTTGTCATAGTTTACATTGATGGCCAACTAAATGCTGCCACAATGCACTCTCACTGCCCCTCATCAAGGGGTAAGGGGGGGAGAAAATAAAATGGAAGAAAGAAAGTCTCACAGGTTGAGATAAGGATAATTCAATTAAAGGAAAAAGAAAGGGAGAAAAAAAGCAGAGTGTAAGAAAGAGAAGAGAGACAAAACAACCATTCTCTGCTTTTCATCAGTTATTTATGTTTGGCTACATCTTGCAAAGCTGTGCCTCAGAGGGTGTAGCAGGCGTTCAAAAGAACATACTTTTTTATAATGATATCACTTCCTCTTCCTTCTCTTTCCCATGCTTTATGGTAAAATGTAACATCACGCAGTACAGAATCTCCCTTTGGTTAAGTCAGCTGCCCCAGAGATTCTCCTCTCCGTCCCACTGGCACTGGACAGGTAGACACACCTAATGCTGTGCCATCACTGCTCTACAATAAACAAAGCATTGATGTGATTACAACACTTTCTAGCATAGCATTCTATAGGATGTTGTGGGAAAAATGCCACCTGCCCAGTCCCCATACAAACTTTCATTTAAGCTCTCTCTTAGTATCTTGATCAATAAATAACTGTCTTATTGGTCTGAAACAGACAGCATTTTCATAGTAATTTTTATAAACTGTTCACAGAACTGATGACAGAACTCTAATTCAGGATGCTGAACAGGCATGTGTGAAACAGTAGTTCAACTCAATCTCTCAATAAATATTGCTATTGACAATTTGACTCCAATAAGAAAAAGAAAAGTCTATACGTGTTGCAGGAATATGCATTCCAGTTTTAAATTCTACTATTTTTTAACATTAATTTTTCCTGATATCATTACTGGTCTTAGCTGGCCTGTAACAGAGAGAGGGAGTAGCATCCAATTGTCTTATCTTCTGAATCCTTCAACACATGATCTTAAATCCGATGCAAAACTTTCATAGGAAAAATATCTGAGATTACTTTTGTCCTAGCCCTATTATATTCTTTTTTTACTTCAGGTTGGGGAAAAACATATCATAAAACATCTGCTGATTAAGCTTTCATACACTCCTGTCAGCAATGCTTTCAGTATAATTTTTAATATGGGTATTATTAAGTTAACAGTTTATCAAGGAGTATGCCTGTGGTCAAAAAAATTTCAGCAGGATATTTAGCCAGTGATACTTAGCACGTTATCATAGAGATTTTGCTAAGTATATATCAGAATCATTTAACTAGAATGAAAAGCATATTCTTTTGAGATCTCCATAAAAAGGACAATTAGGAGACACAGACATTAAAATCAAAGAATTACAGAATTACACAGAATTGTAGGGGTTAGAGGGGACTTCTAAAGATCATCTAGTCCAATCCCCAGCCAAAGAGGGCACCCTAAAGCAGGTATCAGAGGTAGGTGTTCAGGCGGGTCTTGAATGTCACCAGAGAAGGAAACTCCACCACATCTCTGGGCAGCCTGTTCCAGTGCTCTGAGTTCTGTCAGACAGCCAGTTCTCAACCCATCTCACCATCCACTCATCTGTTCCACACTTATTCAGCTTTGTTATAAGGGTGCTGTGTGAGACAGTGTCAAATGCCTTGCTAGAACAAAGGTAGACTATATCCACTGCTCTCCCCACATCTGTCCAACCAGTAATGACATCATAGAAAGCTACCAGGTTTGTCAAGCATGACCTCTCCCTGGTGAACCCATGCTGATTACTCCTGGTAACCTTCTTCTCTTCCAAATGCCTGGAGATGGCATCCAGAACAAGGAGCTCCATCACCTTTCCAGGGATGCAGGTGAGGCTGAATGGCCTGTAGTTTCCCAGGTACTCCTCCTCGACCTTTTTGAAAACTGGACTGGCATTGACTATTCTTCAGTCTTCGGGCACCTATCCTGTTCTCCAAGGCCTTTCAAAGATGTTGGAGAGCAGTTCAGCAATCACATCTGCTAACTCTCTCAGCACATGGGGATGCATACATGGATGAAGTGTATTTCAAGATTTTCAGAATGAAACATTGTCAGCATTGATAAGCATCCTCTAGTTACATAGGCAGATGCCAGGAATATTTTGCAGCCTTCAGCAGAACATACCCCATGATGTTTTTCTCAAATCCTTGTCCACTGTTAAATAGGCATACAATTAATAGAATATACAGCCTCTTCACTGTGTCACTGTATTGATATTCTCTGGGTGGCATTACTTTCTGAAAATGCAAATTAACAGGAGCCATATTTCAAGGAATTTAAAGATAAATATATCTGGCAGAAATTTTCTGTGTCAGTTCTTTATTTCTTTGGATCTGAGAATTATTATCTACCAAAAGGCAATGATTAAAATAAATGCGGGAACTACAGAGCGAAGCTTCAGATCATAGCACACTTTAAACACTTTCAGATATATTTCTGTAGTTTTCACTCAGAAATATTTTGTCTTGTCTCTGATAATTGCTGTACAAATGGCTGCGATTGTCTCTTCTGCACTTTGCCTTTCCAGCAGTATCCTGAAATAATCTCTCTAAAAAGGATTAACTGAGTGTGGTTAAATTAAACACAATAAAGGGAAACCACAAAAACCAACAACTGGTGGAAATAGGTTATTCCAAAAGTTTTCATACTGTTCATTTCTGTGAAATTTCAGTGTTTTCCTTTTTTTTAATTTAACCTCAAGACTTCTCTAATTAGATAACTGTGCTTTAGACTACAGGCTGTAACATATTCACACTGTTTTTTGAAACTGACTGAAGACCTTTTACTGGCTTTGTAAAGTGCCAAGAACCTCTGGCCTGCTAAAATTGTGCTAACAATTTTATAAAAGTATCATGAATTTCTTCATCTATCCCAACTTTTCTGGTAAACTGATTAAATAATCAATGAGATGCGGAGCTTTTTCTACCTCAAACCATCTAGATTCTATGAAGATAGAAATGTCAGAGTTGCTGGTCATTTTTCATGCACAATAACAGCTTTCTGAAATGTTATGAAGCATAACAATTTCAGCAAACATGAATTTTCCAACCCTTTCATTAAAACCGACTTTGCTGCAAATCACATATTTTCCCAAAATTGCTTGAGAACAGTTAATCTGCCAAGATACTGAATGCAGCACAGCATGCTTATTTTGAACTAGATCACAAAGCTATGGTGACAAGACCTGCACTGTCAGAAAACACGAATTTCAGGGTGTTTTGGAACAGAACACACAAACAAACAAAATATTAATGTAGACAAATAAAAAAATGTCCAGGGCTGCTCCTGCTGCAGGACTGATTTTAGGATTTTTTTATTATTATTTGTTTTTCAATTCTTAGCAGCAAAAATAACAATGGATTTTTAATGGAACATAATTTCTTTAATTTTTATTATGTTAATAAAAATATTAACACTATCACCAACAATCTTGAGGTTATATTTCAATATTTTTGAGCTGTTACATCCATAACAGTTCTCCATTTCGCAAAACATCCTAAGGCAGAAAGACTGAATTTTTAATGATAAAGATAGACGTATTTTTTTTAAAAGGGAAAAATGTTTTAGATTTCTTCCTTCTATACTTTGATTAACTTCAAATCCATTGTTCATTTGATGGTAATCTTTGAATATTTTTAGTTTGCTGGGAGCTAATCTCCTCTCATCTGCCATTGTGGGTACAAAAAGAACCACACTTACAGAAGCAGAAATGTCCTGTCACTGCTTAAAATGCAGTGGTTTTGTACAGATTTTTTAAATTCTTTTTCCAAGAATGTAATCTCATTGACACAACGAACTGAATTACAGTATTATTTAAATATTTTTCAAATACAACTCAGTCTGAACAAATGGGTTAGATGCTTTCCCTCAGAAGATATAGAAAGGGTTACTAAATTTGTCTCAGATTCTGCAAGACACATTGAGTAAATGAGAATATAAAATCATCAAGAAAAAGATCTTAGTCTGAAGATTTTGATCTTCACATTTTCTCAGTATGAAAGTAAAGTCTTCAAAGACTCCCAGGGATTCTTATTCTTCTGAATTCCTTCATCTGTTTCAGAGAAAACTCTCAGTGAAATATCTTCATAAAGTTATAATGTTATCATCTGTCCTTTAATCTTTTTTTCCCATTAAAACTTCGACTCAAAATGAAGAATGCTTTAAATTCTTTTTTTTATTATTCCTTTTGAAGTGTAGAATAACCCAATAATCACTGTTGCTGAGAAGTCCATTATATTTGGACAGTTCACAACAATATTAGGAATTTTTATCAAAGAAATTGCAAGTCTATTTTTTTGAATAGAAAAAAAAATAGAATTGGGATCATGATTTTTTAGTATTTTTTACATAACTTGCTCCAGGAAAAGAAATTTTACTAGAATAATGACTAAATGATTTTCAAATGAGGAAAAATTAAATGAAATTTCATTAAGTTTGTACATCTGAAGACAAGTATGTTTTGCTTTAAACTGATTGAGTAAAATAGGAGAAAATGTCAAAGTAGTGCTTCAGTTCCGTTTTGTATCTACCTAGTAAAAATATAATGCTAAAAATGCTAAAAAGTCTAAAAATTACAAAATAAAATATGCTGATATTCTTAAAAAAAGAGAGACATCAAACAATAATATAACTTGTTTTGGCAGAAGCTTTTTCCCCTCTTCAGGCTCAGCATACATTTCTCAGCATAAGAGCAAAGGGAACATCATGAAGCTTTATACAGTAATTGCTGAGTATTCAAATCTGCATGATTTTCTTTCCTGACAACTTCCAGCTCTTTTCAATCTTCACTTGAATAATTCTAAAAATCAGCAGGAACAATATTCTGTAATGACCAAGAGAGATAAGTTTTGTGGAGAAATGCTGCCAAGTGAAGAGATAATATAATGCATAATCTACAAAATTACCAAGTTTCCACTGTGAAAAAAGAATTGATGAAAAGCTCATTTTAAGGTCATCTGAGCTTTGTTATCTTTTAAACCTTCTTAACAACAAATTGTAATAACAGCATATCTCACACAGAGTCACTTAAGAAAAAAAAAGGCCGTATAATACAGAATATGTTTCACTTTTTGTGCTTCAAGGCTGTCAGGTATGTATTTGCATTAGATAGGTATTATTCAGCTTTTTTTAATAATTTATTTATTTATTTAATAAAAGCCTTTTCATAAAACATATTCTGCAGAGATTCTTCCATTTCTGTCCAAGTTCCAAATATGTTTTGGGAAAGTGTAGAAGAAGGGAATGTGGGACAGCCAGGATCATACACCAGTCTGGATTGAGGTTTTTTTACTGTGATGTATCTATCTTTCTATCATATTCCCTTTACATGGAAATAACTCTAAGAGAGGAGTTTTTGTATATCACTTTTTGTATATCTACTATCATAAGACATAATGAACTGTAACCTGTAACCTAACTACCACATAAAGTAGATATGGGTAAGTATAACTTTCTTCAATTGAAAATCTCTTTTTGTATTCAGAAAATTGAAAGTCGCCTCTGTTTTCTTTCTTTTTTCTTTTCTGAAAAAAAAAATCTTATGTTTACATTTCTCATTCAACCAAATGTGCACAAAATTTAGTAACCAGCTGATATGTGAAACCAGTGTCATCCAGGAAAGTAGAGATTGCTCTTCAGGAGTCTTATTTCTCAATTACATAAACAACCAGAGATCTTTTCTATGGCAGACTCAGTTTTGAAGTCTTTTGTTTTTATGTTATGCGCCTCTATTAGCAGAAAAGATGTTTAGGATGCACTGTTTCTCATAAACCTTTGGTAATTTATTTTAAGTGAATTTTTTTATGTAAATAGGATGTTGAGATTACAATTATTGAACAGAAATGTCAGTTTAAGGAGAATTGTAGCAAGTTCTTCAAAAGAATAATTTTCACAGCAGTATGTATTTACTTTCACATTTTCACAAACAGAATCATGCTTAAAATAGTTTTGGCTTATATACCAGTGGAACTCTTCCTTTCTTTTTTTCTCAGGCTCATTTCAAATGCTTATATGACCATATGTGGTCATATGGACCAAAGTACATGGGCCATATTTTCCAGGTTGCGCAGTTTTGCTAACCTCGAAAGAAGTATCACAACCACTTTAAACTATTACACATTACACACAGAAGGTACACTTCTGTTCTCCTTCTCTACAACTTCAGTATTGTTCTGGGATTTTTTTCCATCTACACATCCTTTTCCACTGTGCAAAAAAGTGAATACTCTCTACTAGAGCAACAGTAAACAAGTCAAGAGAGATTCATACCTTGACAAGCAAGTTTCTATAAGCTTAGTTTGTTTTGCTTGTTAATGTTATGAGTAAGAGAGAAAGCCTGACTCAGTGAAAAATAGTGTTTTCTGCAACTTGGAGAAGCCATCAGAAGAATTGACTCAACCATAGGGTAACAATCAGATCATCAATACCAATCACAAACATGAAACCACTCTGACCTTTTCAAGCAACTAGAAAGCTGGAATAATTGATTCATTTTTCCTTTGTTCTATATTTTAATAGCTTCCATAAGATTTCATAGAAAAGGATTTTGTGCTTACCTTCTAGAACCAGATATGTCAGGAGGTGTAAACCTATTGATTCAAGTTCTCTGGACAGCGTGCAAGGGATCAAAAACAGAAAGTCTTTTCCAAAGACAAATGTTTTTTCCCTACCTCTTACTGGACATTAACTACAATATTTAAGTTGAAAACTGCTAGTTTCTTGGGCTTGCTCTGAGTTATTTCTATTTTGAATGTTTGTATTTGAACATTTATCAAGCATTAGACTTAAAAAATGTCATGGTTTTATGATTTTTGGTATTGGTATTCCACATCGTAACAACATGTAGTGCATTAAGAGTTAAAGAGTTAATACTCCAACTCCATAGATCATTGATATTTCCGGGTATACATGTCTCAGAAAAGGAGAACTACATTCCCCAGAGGACTTTGCGATGCTTTGCATTTTTACGTATTTTCCGCTCAGAGGGAAAAGATAAAAACCCTCTGCGGTCACGGGACACTCTCTTTCCTTCAGGATCGACTCAGCAGTGGGTGCTCGCTGCCGTATCGCCTTCAGCGTTAGTGTAAGGCCTTCGGTTTATCGAACACTCTCTCTTGCTCATTTTATTTGATTTATTAGCTTCAATTCCAATTATATTGTATTATGTTGTGTTATTTTGCTTTCTGATATCTTATTTAGTAAATTAGCTTTCCTCCTCAGATTGTTGCCGCTGTTTTGTTTCTAGTCCCATCTCCCTTTTTCCTTTTCCCTTTCCCCCTTCCCCTTTCCTGGGGTGTGGGTCTGCGGGTCCCCCACACCAATCGTCACGGAACCGGGCCGATCCAGCCCGGTAAACCGTTGACAAAAGAAAATAATGAAAAGTTTTAAAGAAAATATTTTTTTTAGCTTCTGAAAGTATAGCTTTGAAAACAGCGGTGGCACTTAAAAGAATCATTCAACTAATAAATACATTCATGGCAAAATAATGTTTAATGTAAGTCTCTATCAGTGCAGAAATAAAATATAAGTAGACTTACTGATAATAAAAAACTTATTCTAAGATTTTCTAAGAGTTTTCTTTAGTTGAAATGAAATTGAATAAATTGAAATTACAATATCATGATGGTATGAAAATGATAAAATAAAATTTTGGTTGTTAGAAGAAAATGCAACAAACAAAAAGCTTTTCTTCAGAGAAGAGGAATTATTTACTTTGTTTGCTAAAGAACACAAGGTAATCGCCTTTTCTAAAAAATTAATCCACTGGTAAATCCTAAAATTTTCTTTCTTCTTTAACTACCAAGATCAATTGCAGTACTGACAACTGGTAGGACCAAGTAACTTAGAAATTTTCTTGGCCTTATGGCTAGCTGTCTGTGGCACTCAGTAGGTCCCAAAGCATAATCTACTCGGGACTGACTCTGTCTTGCCTTGCCATGTTTGGCTTATTATGAAATCTGAATGTCCAAGGTGGGCAGACTGAGATGTAAATAAATAAAAATGTTTACAAAGATTATTATGCACTTGACTGAGATTCTCATGGGATAATTTTTTCTTACATCATATATGTCTCCAGCCTAAGCCAAACTCAGAGAATAAAGTTCGGTTATTCCCAGTGTTTCATTAGACAGCTCTGACTGGATTGAGGGGAAACACTGGCCAAAAAAAATAGACACACTGTCAGCCTGAGGCAAGTGAACACTGTAGTTCATTCTCAGTGTATAAAAATAATACATATATTCCTTGTAGGAATTAGAACATTTCTGAAAAGGAAGAATGGAAAAGTATGTGGGGTTAGACCTCTGAGTAAATAAATATCTTGACATGGTTTTTCTACTTGTTTCCTCTGCAAGTGGTACTGTCTTTCTAGAGTTCCCTTGGTTTTTGTGGACCTCAAGTTCTTCAGATCTCTACAAATCCAACCTCTTTTTTGTTGCCATGAATAACAACCATTTGTCAAAACATCCAAGGCACCATCTATTTCAACTCAATCCTGTTTCAACACGTTCAAGTTTTATTTTTTAATTTAAAAGTATTTTCTTATGGAAATTTTAATGAGATAAAAATTGTTAGCATACAATGAATCTTATCAAAATGTTAATCTTTCCAGTGTTTAAAAGGGGATTATATAAGAGAGAGGAATCCACTTCTTAGTCAGATAGAGACAAGACAAGGGGGAATGATTTTAAGAACAAGGAAGGAAGATTTATATAGCATGTCAAGGGGAAACTTTTCACAGAGTGAATGGTCTAGTAACAGATTTGGAGGTTGGTGGTCCTATCTGTGGCAGGGGGGTTAAAATTTATGATCCTGGGGTCCCCTTACAGCCCAAGCCATTCTATGATTCTATGAAAATAGCGTTAAACATATTATCAGTAATATTAATTTCATTTTTTTAATTATGATCTTAAATTCAACACAGAAAATAACACAAATTGAAAAGTATTTATTTCTATAATTCCATTAACATAACCCCAATTATCAATCAAAAGTTAAATATATATATATTTTTTTTTTGAGGAAATATCAGCATCTACAATTTTGAATTAGGTGCTTTCAGAAGACTCATGTACTATTTTTTTCTTAAATCATCTTAAAATTTTAAACTACATTTTGCAGGAAAAAATAATTTTCTATTCCTGTGTTCTCCATATTATTGCCGACATTTAGATAAAATGGAAAAAACAGATATTTTTACATACTAACAAAAGTTCTTCATTATGATCATACGTCATGAAAATAATCATAAAGTTATTGGCACTCAGAAACAATTACTTTCCAGCACCATTTACTACTTTTGCTGTTAACTAGCACTGTAACTGGAAGAGATTTATAATATCTTTCTGAACCACCATTCTGACATATAAAAAGCAAAAATCCTATGCAGCTCTCCTTCAGCTAGCTGAGAAAATTTTATTTGATAGTGTTCAGGCATAGACAGAGAGAAGAGTCAGGACTTAAAAGAAAAATATTTCTTTAGGAAAATGTATCCTTAGGAGATATGAACAGATTAGGTGTTTGTTGAGCAGATCTGTTTTCAGTAGGCCACTGATTATAATGCTGATGAAAGTGCTGCAGTAAAAAGAAGAAACTAGCATATAAATAAAACACAAGTAAATTGAACTGAGGTCCCTGAATCAGACTGAGAAAACTGGGAAATCTATCAAGTGCACGTTGTAAATGTGATAAGTAAGCACTGCAAGCAGCAGTTGCCTTGCTTTCTTGGTAAAAATCACATAAGATAAGCAGATTTGTTACCAAATTTGTAATATAGATAATACCGTTGGCCTAAAAATAACAGCAGAAATTTACATGGCACAAACAAATATCCTTGCACTGAGAAAGTAGTGACAAGTAGAAGAGCAATAGAGATCTGGAAGTTAATTTTTCTCTGTAGTTGACTTTGGCTCTGATCTTTCTGTTTTGTCACTACATCAGCAGCTCCCACAATTGCACAATGAGACATGTTGAAAGCTCTTCAGGAATTTTTAAAAATCGGTATTTTTTGTAACTAACTTCCTCCTGTACAGGAATAAGTAAACATCACAGAATCTAGGCTATAATATTCATCATTGTGTAAGTTTCTAAAGACCAGAGAAGTTATACTTCTTAACCAGAGTTATTGTGAGACATGAATTTAATGATTGGCTTGGGTTGGAAGGGATGTTGAATGAAAATTGTCAAATACTACCTAGTTCCAACCCCTATGACTGTGAAAACAAAATAGTAGTGCAAAGCCTTCTGCTTAGTAAGGGAAATATTTGATTTTAGTTCTTTAGAACAAGCACATTTACACTCTGATATGACTAATTTTCCAATGTTTTATTAGAGTGCAAAAAAAGCTTAACAGGTAAATGGTTCATTCAATCACTGCCACATAAATTTCATCCAGTGTCACAGAACATCAGAATGAAAGTCATGTTTAACTTCTTTAGCTATCTAGGAAATTAAATAGAGAGTATTTCAGTAAATTTACAGAAGACACAGAACTGGAAGAGTGGCTGATTCACCAGAAGGCCATGCTGTCATCCAAAGGGACTTTGAGTGGCTGGAGGGATGAGATGATAGGGATCTGATGAAGTTCAAGACAGGTAAGTACAGAGTTGTGCACCTGGAGAGCAATATCAGGCACCAGATGTGGAGTCACTCGGATGCAAGGCAGATTTGCAGAAAAGGACCTAGGAGTCCTGACTAAATAACAGCCATAGAATCATAGAATTACCTGGGCTAAAAACTGGAAAAAAACTGAAAAAAAATGAAAAAAACTGAAAAAACTCCCTGCCATGGGCAGAGTCGCCAGCCACTAGACCAGGCTGCCCAGAGCCACTTCCAGCCTTGCTTTCAGTGCCTCCAGGGATAGGGCTTCCACAAACATGTTTCAGTGCATCACCTCCCTCTGAGTGAAAAACTTCCTCCTAACATCTACCCTAAATCTCCTGTCTTAGTTTAAAGCCATTCCCCTTGTCCTATCACTGTCAACCCGTGTAATCAGTCATTCCCCATCCTGTTTATATGCTCCTTTCAAGTACTGGAGGACCACAGTGAGGTCTCCCAGGAGCCTTCTCTTCTTCAGGTTGAACAAGCCCAGTTCCCTCAACCTTTCTTCATAGCAGAGGTGTTCCAGCCTTCTGGTCATTTTAGTGGGCTTCCTCTGGATCTGTTCCAAGAGCTCTCCATCTCTCTTGTGCTGGGCGTCCCAGGCCTGGATGCAGTACTAACTGAGTAGAGTGGGACAATCACCTCCCTCTCCCTGCTGGCCACCCCTTCTTTAATGCAGCCCAGGATATAGTTGGCCCTCCGGGCTGCAAGCACACATTGCTGGCCCATGTCCAGCTTCCTGTCCACCAGGACCCCCAAGTCCTTCTCTGCGGGGCTGCTCTCCAAGAGTTATTTCTCCCATCTGTATGAATACCTAGGATTGCTCCAGTCCAAGTGCAGCACCTTGCGCTTGGCTTTGTTGAACCTCATTAGGTTCACACATAAGCCCTCTTCTACAGACTGTACAGGTCCTTCTGGATGGCTTCCCTTCCCTCCAATATATCACCAGTAAGGTGCCCTTGCTACTAAGAACATTAACAGTGTTCTTGGCTGCGTTTGGCAAAGAATTGATGGCAAGTCAAGAGAGATATCCTATGCATTTGATACACATGTAGTACGGTGTTCTGTTCTGGGTCTCCTGATACAAGTGAGACATGAACATATTCAAATAAAGCGTCAAGATGATAAAGGCACTGGAGCACTTAGGAAAAATGGAAAGAGCTGGGTCTCTTTATCATGGAGATGATAAGTCTCATGAGAGACCTTGTTAACATCTAAAATTAGTTGAAGGGAGGTTGAAAAGATGTAGCCAGAACATTTTGGTAAATATATATATGTATCTAAACTGAAACACAATGGGTTCCACAGAAATGGAAATAGACTCAAGTTGTGAAGTCTTTTCATGTAGAAGAATGATCAAGGATTGAATATGCTGCTCAGAATAGTGCTGGAATCCCTGTTGGTGTTTAATGGACATGTGGACTTTTCACTAAAAGATGTGTTCTATATATGGGACTTAGTAGGTGAAACTGATAGTTGAACTTGATGACCTTGAAGGTCTTATCCAGGTTGGATGATTTTATTACTCTGAACTTCAGGAAGAACTTCTTTACTGTGTGAGTAACAGAGTACTGAAAAAAGTTTCACAGAAAGTTTATGGAGTCTCCTTCCTTTAAGATCTTCAGAAGCCATCTGTACATGATGCTGGTCAGCCTTCTCTAGGTAGTGCTGCTTGAGCAGTTAGGTAGGACCAGATGACTACCACGTCCATCGTTCTGTGATACTGTAACTCAAAGTACATACACAGCATAGCCTTCAGAAATATTTCTTGTCTACTATAAGGAGAGTTATAATTTTCAGATTCTAATGTAAACATGATGAGACAAAACTTGTCTTTCTAATACAAGTATTTCACTACATCTCTGCTTTGTACTCTCAAGCTGTTTAAACTCCCTTCTGGCACTGACTATTTTTGTGGAAAAAATAAATAGCAAATCACTCTATATACCTGACATAATGCAGTGCAAGTCAGTAGACAATAGCAGAAAAAGCTCAAAGAAATAAATGGCATACAAATCACACAATTACCATTCTTATTATTCAGCATTTATGTTCTGTACAAATTCACATCTTAATTGGCTATAGTGTACAGTCACATGCTATAGAGTTCTACTATGATCTGAAGGTTTTGATACTGAAGTCAGTAAGACAAGCAAGAAATGAATACAAAAACAGCAGAACAAAATGAGTTTTTCAAACTGAATTGAAGTAGTACATAACAGAGTTGAAAGTGTGAATATAAATG
Organism: Oreortyx pictus; assembly: GCA_036925125.1. Classification (NCBI taxonomy): domain Eukaryota; kingdom Metazoa; phylum Chordata; class Aves; order Galliformes; family Odontophoridae; genus Oreortyx; species Oreortyx pictus. The sequence continues at coordinate 8,440,352 of JAUPFR010000004.1, read as the reverse complement.
ATATTGGTTTTCTCTGAATGTCTCAACTGCATATGTTAAAATGTCAGGCTATAACAATAGATAAGTTACTTTTGTTGTTACTTTCATTGGTGTATTTACTTCCATAGTCAGTTCTTAAAGTTAAGATTGCCCTTCAATTTGAACAATTCTAGCAAACAACTTATAAGAAACCATGAAAATCATGCTACAGTACCCCAGGTCTCTGAGTTAAATCTTTTTGCACTGAAATCAGTGACATATTGTTTTGAACTTCACTGACATCATGTTTACCCTATTTGTTTGAATCGGTGGACATTGTTCAACTGTCCTTAACTACTCCAGATAGAAATATTAATTATATGCTATTTTTTGTAGTGTAAATGTTTAAAGTAGGGATACTGAATAGCTAATGAATAGCTAATGAACACTTATTTTGAGATTTCATGACTCAAAGATCAAGATAATAAAGAAAAAAAAATCATAGTCAACACAATTTTTCTTTTGCTACAGATGCTTAATGTCTCATGTTTTCCCTTGATCTTTTTGAATTTATTTTTTTATTTTCCAGAGCCACAGTTTTGTTTTTAGTTGTAAGCATCAAAAATGAGCAGTGGAACAGAAGGAAACCAGCATTCACTTGCTCAGTGATTGCATACCCAAAATAGAAGAATGGTGGGAATTATTTCTTGTGGATTACTTTAAATTCAGAAATACTATTCTCAAACTAAAGAATTCAGTTTCGTTGGGTTCTAAATCTAGGCTCAGTGACTACATGAGTCTTTTATTATGCATGGAATGATGCCTGCAGTTTGGTTTGTTGCTAAGTAACAGGTCTGTGAGCAACAGAAGATGCTGAGATCATCACAGGGAAGAGGAATAGGTCTTACCATTGCTTAATAAAGTTGTTTGTTATTGTTGGCAGCGGAAACAGGAACAGGTACTGTGGGAAGAATTTAAGGAAGCTGCTAGGCTGTGTAGGGATGAGGTCAAGAAAGCCAAGGCCTAGCTTGAATTAACTTGGCAGAGTATGCCAATAAGAACAAGAAAGGCTTCTACAGATACCTCAACAAAAAAAGCAAAGTCCAGAAAGGCATATCCACCTCCAGTGTGTGACTGGAAAGGTAGCAACAGATAAGAAGACAGTGGTACTTAAATTTTTTGCTTTGGTCTTCTCTGATAACTGCTTGTCACATACCCCTCAAATATTTGGCTTACTGGGAATGGACTGGGGAAGCAACATCACTCCCTCTGCAAGCAAAGATCAGGTTTGTGGCCATCTCTGGAATCAGAACATCCACAAGACTATGGGTCCTGATGAGATGCATCCCAGAGTCCTGGAAGAAGTAACTGGTGTAGTCTCCAAGACGTTCTCAATGATATTTGAAAAGTCACAGCAGTGACAGTGACTTCTGTTGAACAGAAAAAAAGGCAACATCAGACCCATTTTTAAGAAGAGTATAAAGGATGACCCTGGGAACTATGAACCTGTCAGTCTCACCTATGTGTTGGGAAAAATCATGAGGAAGATCCTCCTGGAAGCTATGCTAAAGCATGTGTAATACAGAGAGATAATATAAGAGTGTAAGATATAAGAGGGATAATATAAAAAGGTGACGGAGCACTGGCACAGTCTGCCCAGGTGGGTTGTGGAGTCTCCCTCTCTGGAGATATTCAAGACTCACCTGGATGCCTACCTGTGCGACCTGGTGTGGGGAACCAGCTTTGGCAGGGGGGTTGGACTCAATGATCTCTAGAGGTCCCCTCCAACCCCTACGATTCTGTGATTCTGTGAAGAGAACCAGCATGTCTTCGCTAAGGGCAAATGCTTCTTGATTAACCTAGAGGTCTTTTATGATGGCATCACTGCATCAATGGACAAGGGAAGAGCCACTGATGTCATCTACTTGGACAGCAGTAAGGCCTTTGAGCACACAACATCCTTCTTTCTATACTGGAAAGATGAGAATTTGATGGGTGGACAGCTCAATGGACAAAGAACTGACTGTGGGATCAAGTCAGTATCTCAGTATCTGAATGGAGATCAGTGACAAGTGGTGTCCTGCATGAGTCAGTGCTGGTACTGATACTCTTTTAATATCTTCATCAATTACATAAAGAGTGGGGTTGCATGTGCAGTTTGCAGATGACACCAAACTGTGGGGTGTTGTTAACACACCAGAAGGACAGGATACCATCCAGAAGGACATAGACAGGCTTGAGCATTGGACCCAGGTGAACCTCATGAGGTTCAATAAATCCAAAGGCAAGATCTTGTATCTGGGCTGAGACAGTCCTCACTACCAATAATAGCTGGGAGATGACAGGATTCAGCACAGCCCTGCCAAAAAATAAGACCTGAGGATACTGAGGAATGAGAAGTTGGACATGAGCTGGCAATGCATCCCCACACCCCAGGGAGCCAGCTGTATCCTGGGCTGCATAAAAAATAGCATGGCCAGCAGTTCAAGGGAGGTGATCCGGTATCACTACTCTTAGCTGCTGAATACTCTCCTGGAGTACTGAGTCCAGGCGAACAGGCTGGCCAGAGACGTAATACATGCTCCATCCCTGGAGACTTTAAAAGTGAGCCTGAGTCAAGCTCTGTGCAAGTTCCTGTCCATTGCAGGAGACTTGGACTAGGTGACCCTTAAAGGTCCCTTCCAACTCTAAGGATTCTATGATTCTGTGACTTAGAATGCTCAAGAAATGAGACAATAATACTGATAACAAAAAACATGAGAAAAAAAAACAGTGACATGTGTGAAAACAGAAAAAAATGAAGACTTGAATTAACTAACTACTGCTACACAGATTGGTATTCTTTGATCATGCAGGGAATACAAACAGTAATACTTCACAAAACTTACCCAAGTTCCATCAGGCTGTTGTTTAGGGACTCCATAAGCCAGAATTATACAGTCAGCCAGGAAGAAAATATAACTGTACACAGTAGTTTTAGTGATATTATTCTTCTGATAAATTTGCCCAGATACTCTTGGAGCTCATATAAGTATAAACAATAAAATATTTCTTATGTAAGAAAAATTCTGAGTCAAACTCCATGACATGTGAGTAAACGTTTCCATTTATTCCAATCTACACATACTAAAAATGTCCCTTGTTCTTATTTTCTGAGAGGAAATGAACCACCCATGAACCAATCATTTTGCAATTTATCATCTCCATTCTACTCATTATTTCACTGAGTTAATCCTATCTGTATTAGAACACCAACTGCAGAGAGGATAAAGATGGAGTTACTACTCTTTGCAGAAATAAACCATTCATTATTAACTGATTCACCTAAAACCAGAGTCAAATTGTGTTTCACTCCATATTGTAGGAGGGATAAGAGGTTCGTTTTAATACGTATACCCAACAGGGAGATTAAGACACAAAGGGTAAAATGTTAGTCTGATCAGTTTATTACAGATCTTAGTTGCTTAGGGATATGGGGAACGGAAGATGGGCAATAGAAAAGAGATAAGAAATAAAAAATCGAGGACTCTTTGTAGAAAACAAGAGAGAGGGGCTGGCCACCATGGATTCAGCGGGGTTTGTAGTTCAGACACTGATCTCCAGTAGTGATGGGTTGCTGAAGCTTGTGTTGTTTGGTTGACGACAATGACTTCTTTATTCCTCCTCCATTTCCTTAACAAAGTTACAAATTTATATTTATGAGTCCAAAGTGGTCAAGCTGGCTCCTTTTGGAGGGACAGCTCCTGGCTTTTGGATCATCACAGAAACTCCTTTTTTCTCATTTTCCAGGTCTTGCCAGCAGATGAGAGAAAGCAGGGAGAAACCCAAATTATATTTTGCCTTCACAGGATACAATGGTATCATCCCCCAATCTCCTGTGCCAGTTATCTAGTAATTATCTAGTAATAGGCCAGATCTTCTACCAGTAAATACTCCTGAACACTCTCAAAGGCAAACAACTCCAAAGAAGAGCTTTCAATGTAAAACTGCCCACAAAGTGTTGCTGTGTGACACCTACCACTCCCCTCGTAGTTAAGCCAGAGTCTTATCACAAAAAATGCCTCAGAAAACAAGCTTTGAGACATGAAACAATTGTTTTCTTTCACAGACTGTACTATAAATATTCTACCATTCTGTTCAGTAACATATAGATGTCAGTAAAGGGACTTTGTGTCTATTGGGTATTTGTTTTCTTTTCATTTTAAAGTGTGGATGTGATCACCAAAATTGCGGTAAGGAAAAGAACGCTGGGAAAAATAAGGTAAAAGAGCTGAATATGAGAAAAGCCAATCTGTCAGCTGCGATGAACACTAATCTAAGAAAGTCCATGATATCACGGAACTCAGTGCTGTCAAATCGACAACAGTACCAACGCTGCCTATGTTAGAGAACATATATGCTTAGTAGGAATATACGCATAATAGGATCATATGTACAATTAGAAGCTAATCTTTTTAACTGGTTTATTAGAGAACTGAAATCAGAAATTCACACACTTAGAAAAGATTGGTTCTGTATAGAACATTGAGTAAATTTAGGTTTTATTGAAAGAAGATATTCCAGTAAAATTATCTCTTTTCATAATTTAAAAAAGAAAACATCCTGTATTTTTTTCAGCAGTGAGAAAGTAGCATTATGATGCCAAACTAACAGTTTATTTTTAAATTGCTCTGAGTAGGAAACATTACTATGCTTTAATATAAATATCTATTAAAACCCTGTAACTGTCATTGTTCACTAAGTTGAAATAAATCTTCTGTTTTCATCTACACGGTCTATGTGAGATAATAGGTACCATATTAAAAGCAGTACCTTTGAAAATAACATTTTGCATAGACTTTGCCCATGCAAACTCAAAAACAGATTCAGGAGAAAAAGTAGCAAACAGGGATAAAGGTCTCAAAGGCAAGCAGCTGAAAGATTATTAAAGACAGCACAGTAAACTTCCTCTTGTAATATTACACAGTAATTTAATACCTAAGTGGAATATTCTGATTGCTGCCCTCACTCCTACTTAATTACAGGTCATAGTTTGTTAACGGAGAGGTTGTAGCAAGCTATTGACTAATTGAAATGTTCCTCTTACTAAAAATATGAACCAGCTGAGGAGGAATTCAATTCAGTATACCAAAAATAAAACTAAAAAATCTTAAGCCTTCAAATGCCTTATTATCTTCTATATATATCCTCAGTAACTTTTGCAAAAGTACCAGGCTTAAATTTCTCTCATATTCTGCTATCTGAACGGCTCTAGTTATTCTTTTTTGTACAGCTTAAGAAAAAAAAAACAAAGGACACCTTCCCAGCCCTTGAGCTCCAGCCCAAATTCTGGGTAAAGTTAACGTTCCTACATAACGGACACATGACACACAATCTTGACAACTAAGACACATCTCTTTCAAGTGAGCACAAGTTACAAAAGGACAGCAATATGAAAGTCTTTGAATTGCAGTGAGCACGATTTGTTAAGGTTTTCTTTTTTCAGTCACGTTTGATATGTGCTAAAAGCTTTTCTTCTTAGCTTTAACAATTGGTGTTAGTTTTGCAAACTTATGATAACCTAAATTTGTTTATCAATTTGTATTTCATTTCAAATTTCCCTAACAGATGGCATTGAAAGAACTGTTGAAATCTTTCCTGCCATTGCACAGGTAACTTTACTCAAAACTTAAAAGAGTACATTTTTTGCCTCTTTTGTACAAGTAAATTAAACTATAGAAAAGCTAAATAGGATACATTTATTTATCAAATTCTGTTCACACTAGAAGAATGACAATGATCTAGTATACTGATATACTCAACAGTAAACTGAAATTGAAACATCCTTCAAAGTGACAGGCTGAAGACAGTTTTGTTCTGAATATTTCATTCTGAATTTCATACTTTCTCCGATGATGAACAAACCATTCCATTAGTGGAAGTCTTCTTTCGATCAAATAGCAGCAATTTTATTGAGAGCAGAGATTATAAATGTAGTTGACCTCTAGCCATAAGTATGCTGAAGTTGGGTTCAAATCTCAGAAGTATTGTAGAGAAGCTCTGTAATTGATTGTATTTTCACAGGTTGAGTTTAACCATTCCTAATTGACTGTAAACAATTCAAGTTGGTTCATGTGCAAGGAACTCTACCTTTGAGTCCTAGCTGATATTTACCAGTGATAAATGATTGACTTTGGAATTTGATCTATCACGAACAGCGAAGAAACAAATAATTAAACTGCGCATTTAATTTGCACTAGAAAATACTGATAATGTACTCTTTAAAAAGGGTAAATTTGCACACAGAAATTCCCTGCTGAATACATAATATCCTCTGTTCACCTGCACATAGCTAGTTATGTTTTATGTAGTGGTAATAATCAGTTTCAAATAGAAATGATGAACACAGTTATACAAACATATTTAAACTTCACATAAAATCCTTATTTCAAGCAATCTCTGTTGCACAAAGATTTTTGGTCATATTATCCACTGCATTCCGTGTGCAGCTAATACCACATAACACTAAAATATTCAGGCTATTTCGTGTTAACTGAGAAAATAGATACCTATTTCATTTATCTTATGGGGAGTCCAATATGAGTGGGAACTCCCTTGCCACACAATTTGATTGCTGTCATATTGAAAAAATCAAATAGTGACTATGTGCCTATTTTATAGGACTTGTTAAAGAGGATGGTGGTTTTGTGTGACAGAAATCATTAAACAAATTGAGACTAACAGTATGGAATAGACCCTGCACAGGTCTGCCAGAACTGAATTTTCACCTCTGCTTTTCATGTGACATATATGTCCAGATGAAATATTTAACTTTGCTGCTGATAATTTTTTCAAAACATTTTCCAAGCACTTCAGAGGTGACTAAATAAAGGGCACCCATCTACAAATATGTGATGCGTGTCTCACAATTTCTCAGCTCTTTCGCCCAGTTCCACTTCAATTAGTGGATTGGAACAAATCATGGAGACTAGTGGAGATAAAATCAAATACCAGAACACTGTATCTCCATGACACAGAGCTAATACTTCCAAGTAGTGGAAGTTTCCTAAGTACAGAATCTTGATGTCCTCATACTATAGCCACAGAGCACACTAGCCTTTCCCCTCAAGCCACTCTGTAAAACAGAATGAATATTTCTGTATACTTTAATTTTGCTCGTTCCAACTTTTTTCACACTCCTTCAGTAAGTTTAAGGCTTTCCCAGTTGTGGGAACTTCTAGACTTATAACTATGTCTGATATAGAACTGCTTGCAAATTTTCCTTATGGAAAGCTTCAGAATCCATTAAGCAACTTCAGTGACCTGCCACATTTAACAAAGTACATATTGGAACTGTATTTGATCAAAAGACAAGACAAATTCAATTCAGAATTCAATAAAAAATTATGTCATGTATTTTTAACCATATGTATGAGGACAGGTTCTTTAATTAACAGTTCTATATGTTAAGGGGGATTCTTTCCCAGTTCTTTAACTGAGATTTTAAATCACAATACATACATAGATTCTCCAATGCATTATCTGTGCGAAATATGGGATCCTTTTATACATTTGTGACAACTATTAGCTAGAGAATTGTCTTCAAGTAAAAAGAAAAAAAAAAAAGAAAGAAAAAGAAAGAAAGAGAAGAATGGTTGATTCTCTAAAAACTTTTATTTTCTAAAATTATCTGTATCACGATGTTTAGTTCCACATTCTGCAATATTCCCAACGATAAGTGGGAAACATTGTACCCCTAAATTGTACCCCTATTGAAGCCGGAGTACAACTCCGACACTGGGAGAATAATTCAGATTTTCTGAAAACAACCATGATTCAGATTTCTCCTTTTTAATCTTGTAATACTGAGTGTATAATTAAGTACAAACACTAAATCTAGAAACCAGAACTTTTAATTAAAATGTTCCTATTAGAAAATGGCAATTCAACCACTTCAAAAATTTTCTTCAAATTTCATCTTCAATTATTCAATTTTGACTAATTCCAGTGAGAAGTTTTGTTTTAAAATCAAAAAGTATCATAAATGCACCCCTACCTTCCTGCAATCTAGGTGTAAGTATTCATTGGCAATCCATAGGAAATAGATTATGACCATCCTAACTCACCATCACACTATTATTTTTCTTATTTTGCTCTCACAGTTCTTTCATGAGATGTGAACTGAGATCAAATACTGCTCTTAATTCAGCTCTAGAAATAGAGGATTATAGTTTTCTGATTTCTCATAAATCTTAACTGAATTTGATAACTAAAGGACTAAGACCTACAACGTAAAAACAGGCTGACCATTCTCAAATCGTAAGGTTTCAAATGTCAGGTCTCAAGTCCCTTCGTACACAAAGATGATGAAAATGTACACAGAACTTACATTTTTATACAAATCAGAGTGCAGGTGTTGATTTTGCAAGGAAAAAAAATAGTAAAGAAAAAACTGCATCCAGCTGAGGTGAAAGTTCTACATAATAGTAGAATTTTGAGCAGCTGGCTACACAAATTCTGAGTAATTCTAAACTTGAAGAGATTTAATGTGTAATATACAAAAACAACTCATGTATCTGGCCTATGATTTTCACACAATAAATGGTACAATGTGGAGTCTACTAGTAGTCCAAACTATAATTTAATTATTATATATATATATATTATATATATATATAATTTTTTTTTTTTTTAAATATAGGAAATGCACTGAAATCTTTACTTGGGACTCACTGATTATCAGGAATAAAAATAATGATAAATATTTCATGCAGAGTCCATATATTCTATAGAATTACAGAAGAAAATAAATAAATAAATAAATAAATAAATAGCTATTAACACATTTTGACTTCTTTATCAGAACAAGTTTCTTATACCCATGTAAAACAGGAAGTTCAAGTGATAAGATTTTCATTAGGTGTAATTCATACCCAGGAATGCATTATTATATTTTCTGGTTGAAAATATGCAATTAGTTAGAAATAAATTAGGACTGTAACACTAGGAAATCCTGTTTGTGAAAAGGAAAACATATGATTACCGTATGTGATGGTACTCTATTATTTTGTTTCATTTGCTTTTTTAAGTTCAAAAATTATTCATGTTATAAATTGGATCTCATGTATACCAGGAAAAGAATACTTAATTTCTAAAAGTAATTAAAAGAAAAGGAATTTAGCCATTGGTTTTCATGAACTTGAGAAAAAACCTATAGTTTAATCTTCTGAATGGGAAAAAAAAAAGTCTTAATTCCTTCTCATATTTCTTCCTTGTTATGTAGCTATTCAAAATATGAATCAAGTTTTGCTTCCACTGTTTAAATGGTTATTTATTTGGAAGCAGTTATTTTCCATAATTTATGGCTTCAGAAATCAGTTTCTACAGAAAAAAATCATGACACACTGAAGACACAAAACTCTCTTAATATAATAAATAAATGATTTCAACAGTATTCAAATAAATTCAGGAATGATGTTGTATCTCCTTCAGATGAAGGATTTTTACCAGTTACATTAAATAATTGAATGTCACATTGAGACCTTTTGAGTATTTCAATAAAAAGCATAAAATTTATCATAATGGAGGATTAAAAATATTCTGACATTAATGAATTATTTGTTAGATTTTTCAGGATGATTAAGGACTTAAGTTATATTTGTTTTGTATTGTAAAAAATATTTTATACTAATGGAAAACATTTATTTCATGCATATAAATAATATAGTACAAAACAAAGGAAAACACTGAAAATTATTTTCTCTACCTAATTCTCTCAATCAGATTAAAAGTCAACAGGATTTCTGAATACCATATGCGCATTAGTTCAGTTATAAAGTCAAACTTAATTATACGTATAATATATTGCTCTTATAAGATAGAACTTCATAAATAAACTTTTTTTCAATAAATGTTTAGATTTGTGATAAAAATAATGCTATGTAATATGTATGTTGTGTTCCAACAGTTCTACTTTAGCAAACATAATTTCCAACCAGTGCTAATTCATCTTGTGCACTATACTGACCACTTAACAACAAAGAAAAGAACAAGGAAAAATGAACCTTATACAACAATCTATTTTTCTCAGTAAAGCCTTTTTTCGGCAACAAAAAAAAGAGAGAAAAATTAATTTTGAGTTGTGCAGAATTTACTATACTTTCCTCTATAAGAGAGGAACAGTCTTAAAAATCCCAGAGGGAAAATATGTCTGTTTCACATCTGTCCTTCATTCTACATCTTCCTGTTCAGTTGATAGGCTAATATTATTCCTACCAATATATTTATCTGTCCATTCAACCCTTCAGTGTTTAGGTGGTGGAAGGATAATTCAGACTCCATAGGTTATTTACACTGCAAATATAAAATGTTAATATGTTACATGCAATGAGATTAAATTGTACAATAAATACGTTCATGAAAATTTGGCAAATATTTTAATGAATGAATTCCAATAATTGTTCACAAATAGTTTGACACTAATACTCTTCTACAAATATTTGACTTTCACAGTTAAAGCTGTGCCTTTATTCATCTATATCATCAGATTTGTTCATTTTAGGACAAACTGAATTTCATTTAATTCATTTTAAGTTTCCTCAGCACTGAGGAGAATGTGTGTTTAACAGCTCCAATTTATTGGCTGCAGGTATAAACTAAGGATTAAACTTTATAAGAACTGAAATGCATGGCTGAGCAAGGACTGTTTGTCAGACTAAGGGAAATTATGGAAAAGTACAGTCTGTGGAAGCAGAAATGAGTCGTCTAGGAATAATACAGGGATGCCATTCAGGCATGCGGAGATGAGATCAGGAAAGCTGCTATGATTTAACCTGTCAGGCAGCAGAGCATTGAGAGGGAACTGAAAACAGAACTCACAAGTTAGGATAAAAACTATTTACCAAGACAGAAGAGGAAAAAGGGGGTAAAATTGTAATCAGGCTAACACTCCCCACCAGTAAATACCCAGCAATCCCCAAACAGCAGCTGCCCATAGCCAACTCTACACTTCATTATGATCTTCCACCTGATGTTACATTTATAGAACCATCCCTCAACCAGTTCAAATCAGCTGTCCCAGCTCCACCCCTGCTGCCATGTCACAAAAGCATTGTCTCTTCCATGCTGAATGGTCTGGTGTAGTCCCAGGTGTTTACCCATCATTCATCAATAACACTGTGCTATCAACATTGTTCTGGATGAAACCAGGACAAAAGTAAAAATGTAGCTAGAACTGAACTTGGTGACAGATGTGAAAATAACAAGGGATTATCTAATCACTTGATGAGACTGAATGTGCACAAGTCTATGGGGATAGGTGGCATGCATCCTAGGGTCTTTAAGAAACTGACTGTTGTGGTAACCAATCCAATCTGTACAGTATTTCATAAGTCACGGCTGTCAAGCAAGGTCCTCAAGGCTGTAAAAAGAGAAACATTACCCACGTGTTCAAGAAAGAGATAAAGGAAGACCCAAAAAACTTCAATCCAGTGAACCTAATCTCTTTGCCTGGAAAGATCATGGAGAAGATCCTCCTGGACGTTATGTTAGGGCATATGTGATAAGAGGAAGTAATCCAAGACAGTCAACATGGCTTCACCAAAGGCCTTCAGCAAAGAAGTGACAGCAATAGTTGGCAAAGGACAATTGATGTCTTCTACCTGGACTGGTTCAAGGCCTTTAACACTGTCTCACCTGTAAATTTTAGAAATAAAGATTTGAAGGATTAAATATTCAGTGGATAAAGAGTTGGTTAGACAGTGTCAACGGTTTACCAGGCGGGTTCAGCCCGGCTCTGTGACGATTGGTGCAGGGGACCCGCAGACCCACGCCCCAGGAAAGGGGAAGGGGGAAAGGGAAAAGGGAAAAGGAAGATGAGCCTAGAAACAAAACAGCGGCAACAATCTGAGGAGGAAAGCTAATTTACTAAATAAGATATTGGAAAGCAAAATAACACAATATAATGCAATATAATTGGAATTGAAGCTAATAAATCAAATAAATTGAGCAAGAGAGTGTTCGATAAACCAAAGGCCTTACACTAACGCTGAAGGCAAGACGGCAGCGAGCACCCACTGCTGAGTCGATCCCAAAGGAAAGAGAATGTCCCGTGACTGCAGAGTGATTTTACCTTTTCCCTCTGAGCGGAAATAACGTAAAAAGGCAAAACATCGCAAAGTCCTCTAGGGAATGTAGTTCTTCTTCTCTTCTGTGACAGGTATACCCATAACTATCAATGATCAACCAAGCTGGAGTATGAACTCTTTAACTCTTAATGCACTACATGATGTTATGATGTGGAATACCAATGCCAAAAATCATAAAACCATGACAGACGGTCACAGCCAGAGGGTTGTGGTCAACAGATCTGTATACAGTTGGTGCCAAGACTGGGAGAAGACCCCCTTGAGAGCAGCCCTGTGGAGAAGTACTTTGGGGTTCTGGTAGATGAAAAGCTAGACATGACCTAGCAGGTTATGCTAGCAGCCCAGAAGGACAACAGCATCCTAGACTAATCAAAAGAGGAACGACTAGCAAGTTGAGGAAGGGGATTGTCCCGCTTCACCCTGGTGAGGCCTAATCTGGAGTACTGTGTCTAGGCCTGGGGCCCCCAGCACAAGAAATGCACAGAGCTTTTGCAATCTATTTAGAATAGGGCAGCATAAATGATCAAAGGGCTGGAGCACCTTTTGTACGAAGAATGGCTGAGAGAACTGGGGTTGTTGAGCTTGGAGAAAAGAAAGGTCCAGGGAGACCACAACGCATCCTTCCGGTACTTGAAAGGAGCTAATAAACAGCAGGGAGAGTAAATTTTTACTCAGCCTGATAGTGATAGGACAAGGGAGAATGGTTTAAACTAAAAGAGTAGAGATTTAGGTTAGATGTTAGGAGGAAATTCAGAGAATGATGAGGCACAGGAACAAGCTGCCAAGAGAACACCCCATCCTTCGAGGCATTCAAGGCCAGACTGTACGGGGCCTGGGCAACTTGAGCCAGTGGTTGGCAACTCTGCCAACAGCCAGCCTGTGGAAACTAGTTCCCTCACAACCATGTCATTCTATGGTTCTATGAAATTTTGATTATATTTAGTCATAGCATTTATGTATTTTACCCTGCTTTGAGTAGGAAACTACAGGTCAGCATTCTTGTCATGTTCTTCTTTGGTGGTACCTGTCAGTGAAAGTATTAAGTCAAAAAACTGAATTAATGGAATATTGGTCATCCCAGAACAGTCCTATTATACAGCTCCCAAGCCCCTGGCATCCTTCTTTCAGTATGAATGTCCAGTGTTTGAGGTTTGGCTCATTTCAAGATCTGCCTGTTCTGTTTAATCTGTAGAAAAACTACTCTCCACTATGATCATTGCATAGATTAGGAAACTTAAAATCTGTTCTTAAGTCTTCACACTGATATTATACGTGAGTCTTAGAAATTCATTCAATGCAACCTTCATAATTCAGAGTTCTCATTCTCCATACAGTTACATTATCTAAATCTTTCTTTCTTCCAGATATCATTATTATAAGTGTTTTCTTCTAAACTGTCATCTACCCTTGTATGAGTATCCTATAAGAGAAAAAAAAGTCAATTCTGTAACTTTCTTGAAATTTCTCATTCACTCCCCAGCTTTTCTTTAAGAAAAATAAATAAATAAAATTTAAAAAAATAATAATAATATGGAATAAGAATTTGAGTCAGCCAGATTATTTTTTATATTTTTCATATCTTAATATGTCTTAATATGTATATACTTTAAGCTTCTTTACTAAACAAAATGGGTCACAGTGCCATAATCCCTAGGACTCTTGACTACTTTCTCCATCACTGTCATCATATGAAGTTGCATAGCAGTGAACATAATGATAGTAGTAGGATATTTACAACATTACCAAAGACAGTAATCATATTCCCAAGAATGGGAAGTACCTAGTCTTTTAATTCAATTCACAGCATTATTCTAATTACTGATAAGTCAAAGAAAAAATGGCTGGGCACCTCAATTCCCTATTGTAAAGCTGAACGTGGAAAATTCAAAAAGTAATATAAAAAAATATTTCTTGCATAATAGTCTTGTGTTGATTATAGGCCTATCTGCAATAACTCCAAGATAGTTAAAAGTGACTTGATCATCTGGATGTGTTACAGTGTCCAGGAAGTACAATAGAAGGAAAAGAACTCATAAGAATATGGCCTCACTGCTGTCATAGATTCATAGATTCATAGATTCATTAGGTTGAAAAGGACCTACAAGATCATCTAGTCCAACCATCCTCCCACCACCATCCCTACCCACCAAGCTACTATATCAAATCCCTTAGCACCTCATCTAAACGCTTCTTGAACAGCGCTAGGGACGGTGCCTCAACCACCTCCCTAGGCAGGCCATTCCAGTGCCTGATCACTCTTTCAGAGAAAAAATTTTTCCTCAAATCTAATCTAAATCTTCCCCGGCACAACTTGTGGCCATTCCTTCTCATCCTGTCATTAGTTATCTGGGAGAAGAGGTCTCCTCTGAGCTAAACAATCCCAGCTCCCTCATCCTCTCCTAGTAAGACTGGTGCTCCAGTGTCCATACAGATTCTAACCCAAAGTTCTAGCATAGTGATGCACTTAAGTATAAAATTTGTTTAAAACTTACAATTTCACCGAAAAAAAAAAAAAACGTAGACATAATGTTAAAGCATTTTCCAAGCTTTGCTGTGGTTTTCACTTCAGATACAGGATTAGATACTCTGAAGCCTCACCCTTAGGCAGGTGTTTAATTAATTTTTTCTTGAACAAGTTGCTAGCATGAGCACTATTTCTTTACAAGCACAGAAGATCTGTTTATTTTTAATGAACATCTTTTTCCATGTCCTAAGAATAGCCTGATTGGCTTATTGTAATAAACAATATACAGATTCTAGCTTCAAATTTATTCATTTCTGGATGAGATTACTCAGCAGAAAAATAAAAGCAATTACTGAGCAGGAAAACAAAAGCAATAACATTATCCATTTATGAAATAACAATTTTGAAAAGAAGAGAACATATGTGTCAGTACATCCTGGGGGGAAACCAGATATAAAGCAGCTTTACAGAGAGGACCAGGGTATGAATGATAAGATAAACATAAACCAGCAACATACACCTGTGGCAAAGAAGGCCAACAGTATCCTTGTCTGCACAAGGAAGAGCAAGAACATCTAGGGAGACAATTCTTTACCTCTGTTCAGCTCTGCTGATACACATCTTTAGTGCTGTGTCTCTTTCTGAGCTTCTTAAGTAGAGGAGAGACAGATAACCAAGTAGAGAAGAGACAGATAACCAAGAAGTGAGTCCTGCAAAAGGACACAAAAATGATAGAGGGGCTGGATCATCTGTCATACAAGGAAGGGCTGAAGGCAAGATGAGCGCTGACCATTTTCGGTATTTATAAGGAACTTGAAAGAGAGAATAATGAAACAGATCCAAACTCCATTCTTCACTGCCAACTGACATGACAAAAGGCACCAAGCACAAAGAGGAACAATACAGGAAATACAATCTGAATAGTGCTTTTATTGCTGTGAAGGATGATAAGCTCTGGAAGAAGCTGATCATATTGGTTCTGGAGTCTCTGTGCTTGGCTACTCCAAATTCAGCTGGGGACAGTTCTAAACAGCTGACCATGGATGTGAACTAGATGATCTCCCAAGTTCTCTGCTAGCCTCAGCTACTCTGTGATTATGTGAAATGAAATTAATTGAAGGATTTTGGAAAGCACATGTAAATAGAAGTAGACATTAGACCAACTTTGGGGTTCATCAATTTTAGTATTCTACTAAAAGTAACAACTCAGTTCATTCATATAGTCATACGTACACTAGACTGTTCTTTGTGTAAGATCAGAATCTTACTAGACTGTTACAAATCTTAAACAGTCCTGCAGAACATCTATTTAGGTGATCAGTAAACCCAATTTGGAAATACAACAATGATAATTGCATGCTCCCAGGGAGACTGGGAAGTAAGTAAAAAAACGCGTTAAAATATTTATATCATGTCTTCTATTCTAAAATATAGCCTAATATGTTTTTACTTATGAACATCCAAAGTAAAAGAGCATAAGATGTATGTTGTAGCATATGTATCATCAGATCCTCTGGGACTGAATCAGTTATTCCAAGAGAAATAATAATGTGACATGATTTTTCCTGAATATTTTGCAGGAATAAAACAATGATACAGGTTCTGGTTTTTAGGCTATATTTTAAGGCAAAACTAACAATCACAAACATGAATTGTTATTTTTTTATCATTAGCCTATTTATGATACACTAGCAGATTAAATGGGATTAAATACAAACCAACAGTACTCAGTGCTGTTGTGGGTGAATTTTATGTATGTTCTGGGTGAAAAATTATGCTTCTAAGTGGAAGAACCACTAATCTGGTGAGTGAATAAAACATAACAATAGAAATAGAAAATAAAAAAAAATAGGAAAATAAAACAACCTACTTGGAATTAAAAGAATGTTCTCTAAGAAAATTGGAAAGATAAAGGAAATGATACAACTACAAATGATTGGGAAAATGTTCTGTATTAGCAGGGAAACAGCAGATCAAGAGGGCAAAATAAAAAAAAATGAAGTAAAAGCAGCTCTTGTACATTAAAATGGATTGACTAGTATAAACAAAGCACAATGACAACAACTGTTACAATGGGGGAAGCAAGCTCTGAAAATTCTGCTGGTGAGGAACAATGAGATTTTCAGTAATAGCATTGTGATCAAATATAATGAAGCATGAAGGAAGAAGTTTCATGACAGGTTCATGAAACCCACACACAGAGCTGCTCCCCTAGCAGATTGTTTCTCCTCAGTAGCTGTCTCCCCCCTCTAACAAAGTGTGCTACATGTTTATGACTGAATTCTGTTGGTCATATACTATACATTACCTCCAAGGCTGGACATAATAAAACTGGTCACCATTCAAGATGGCATCTATGGAAGACTCCCATGACAAAGGTGTACAGTCAAAACGAAAGCCCTCAAAATTGCTCCCTTGTGTTGGTTTTGGCTGGCATAGAGTAAAATTTTTTTCATAATTTTTTCTATGTTTTGATTTTCAATGTAAATAGTACACAAGGATCTGCGTGGGGACAGAGCCATGACAGCTGACACAAGCTGGCCACAGAGATGTCCTACACCATAAGAAATATACACAACAATAAGAGCTGGGGCAAAGAAGGAAGAAGGTATTCCATCATTGAGAGTGATGACATTTGTCTTTCCAAGTAACCATTATACATGATGGTTCCGTTTTCCTGGAAGTGCCTGAATACCAGCCTGCTCATGGGAAGTAGTGAAAGAATTCCTTGTTTTCTGAGTTTTTGGTTTGTTTCTCACCATCATATTCTATTTTAAATTGAGAAAATTAATTTTCCTTATGTCAAGCCAGTTTTGTTGGTGACACTATATGGTAAGTGGTCTCCCTGCCTTTACCTTGACTCATGAATGTTTTCATCTTTTTTTCTCCCCTTATTCAGTTGAGCAGGGGAGAGAGAGATCATTTGGCTGCAGATCTAGCAGTCAGGCAAAATCAGCCCACCATAGCTTCACATTCAGAAGTAATATTCCAAAAATTATGGGCAGTATGAGGAAGGGAATGAAATGTTCTTTGAAGAGTTCAACCAGTATCTGGTGGAAGCCCTGAACACAGTCCTTGAGAATGTCACCTTATTGCAAATCAAACACATAATAAGAAGCTTCCTTATGTGTACAGAGTCTGCAATCTGCACAAAGCATCTACACTACCAGACCTTCCAGCACTCTGGCTTTGATTTCATGGTTGAGAAGGAGTTGAAAGTCTGGTTCACTGAAGTTAATGGGACTCCAGCTTGTGCCAAGAAGCTATATGCAGAACTCTGACAGGAGCTGTGGATGTAGTCATCTCTAGAATTTTCCCCCTTGCTTACACTGGACAGTAGACAAACCAGCCAACATCGATCTTTATCAAACTGTAATGATCACAGGAGTGCATCTGCTATGCACGAGGAGAGACTGCACCTGTTGAGTCAGCATTGTTTAATGGCTTATCTCAGTATTATGATAAAACATGATTGGGACAGGCTTCACTCTCTCCTTTTTTTTTTTTTTCTACTGGAAAGTCATGGAGATAAACAACAAAACAGACATCCATATGAAGCTGCAATGATCCTAAGCTGCTGAGGTGACTCTGTCAACATTCACCAAAATCTACTTTAGCAATAGCTCACATGACTTCGATACCTGAAAAAAATCTCTGGGATTATAGCAAAATAACCTTAAGACGAAATCCTAACAGGAGTACTATAATACTGCACCAGCTCCTCCTTTTCCATAGAGATAATGTGTGTTTTTCCTTTAAGGCAATTAAGCAAAGAATTCAGTGATCTTCTGGAATGTCATGGTAGGAAAGTTTTACTCCTCCCACAAAGTTCCTTCTTTCCTTACCTATTGCATCATTAATGTCTTAGCTCAGCTCCAAATAGGTGACTCCTTTCCATTGTTTCTGCTTTATCCTGCAGACACGAACAAGCTCTCTTGCATCACAGCATATATAACACCAGGAAGACCAAGAATTCAATTTCCTTGGGTATTTTCAAAGCTGGCTGGCTGAGCACCCAAGCAATGACAAGCAAGGATGCTGCTGGAAAGTATGCTGAACTGCAGGCAGTGAATTAACCCAAGCAGCGAAGGAAGATTGTTTATTATAGTTATCCCTTTTCCTAATGAGATTTGATCAGTTTCCATCCAAGCCTGATGCAGTTGGATTCTGTTTAAAACAAGTAGAGAGGCGTCCCCTGCAGGCTATAGGATTTCTGGCATAACTTCTGTGCTAAGTGTTTCAAATAGTTGAAACCCAGTCTTCTCAGCTTCTTCTGAGACACTGATATGAATTTTGGCTCTTCTCTCAGCTTTCACCTTTATGCCCTTAAGGTTTGAATCTGAAACCTTCCAACTCAAAAGATTTTTATCCAATAGACATGATTTTAAACAATTGTAAGCATTCACATTCAAAAAGAAAGAATAAAAAATCCATGTTGGTTAAATGCTGTAGTACAGAATTGAGTTAAAATATATTTGCCTGCAATGAAACACACAATGCTTGTTTAAAGCAAATTCATCTGTGCAGATATATATGATCACCTCTCTTAAGTACTAACCAAAGTGTTGTATAAAGGTCTGTAATGGTATATAACTATGTAGGATGTGTCTGAATATATTCTTGTGATTTTTATTTTTATTTTTGTCATGATTTATTTATGTGACATATTTCACACGACATGCCAGATACTCAAGAGATTCAGAAAAGGTCAGTGGAAAAGGTTACTGTAAATTATTTCAATATTATTGGCAAGCTTTATATCAGATTAAAATGCTGTGAACTAGAACAAGTCAATGTATACTGCTAACTCTCATGTAAGAAAGTCTGCAGAAAATGTCAGAAGAGAAGTGGGGAAGGAAAGAAGCAGTGCTGAAAGCACTCCATATCAATGTGTATTTATGCTCTTCCTAAAGCTTGCTCCTATCCCCAGTTCTTGACAGTAATTTTCCCTTTCAGTACCCTGGAATGATAGCATTCTTTTCATTGACAAATGGCAAGCAACTGACTACTAATCAGTTCTAGACAGAAATGGTGTAGCATTGGTTTGATTCTGTCATCTCAGCCATTTCTATGTTTCAACAAAATCGTTTTTTCCTCTCATAAAAATTCTCTGGAAAGTAAAAAATTTCTGGCCAGTGAATACATTTGTTGTTATGAATTAAAAAAAAAAAAAGGGTAACTGACATTACTCTATTTAGTTTGTACTGCAGTAAAGATTTCATATCTAACTGGAGTCTATAGAAGCTTTAATAATACAGCTAAAACGTTTACTTTGTTGAACTCATTATTTGATATCCACACTCATTTATTAGTTTGAGACATTAAGCTGTTGCTCTATTCACCTCTTCACTCAGTAGTTTGAATTCTGTTAGGTCAAAAACAAACACAAGCAGTAACTAAACTGAGATTTTGTATGAGACCTTACAATCTCTGTCACAAGACCTCTTTGCCCATCCAAATACAGCATTATAAACCTTGTATTTATTGTGGTTTCTATTGTTTTATATCACTAAAAGAAATAGGAGTTGTTAAAGTGTTTGCAAGGAAAAAGTTTCTTACTTACTATGTTTTGACTGACTCAAGTTCTAGAAAAATGACAAGCTCTTTCCTTAATACATATTGTCATGATCAAGCAATTCCTGTAGTATTATATAAGTACTGGAGAACCCCTATTTATCCAGAAGCCTAGATCTTGAGTTTGGATGAAAACAAAGTTGATAGATAAGTAAAACCCACATGGTGAGAATGGGTGAGAATGAAACAATACAATTAGAAGAGTGAAATGAGAAGCAAAGTTGATGAAAGAAAAGCCTTTTACAGAAAGAGAGACCTGAAAATGAGAGAAAGATCAATAACTTAGGAAAGGAATTTTGAAAAATATTTAAGTAATAATTTTAAAGAATATCCAGTAACCAATGCCAAGAATATTCTTAAGAAAGTGATTAAGCTAAATTCAAAAAATATGTGTACATATGGTTTAATTGCTGTCAAGGCTGATGGCATTAACCTCCACATACATGATATGAAACTTCTTGTGGAGATAAAGACCAGCTTCTGAACTGTCTTGATCAAGTGAAACTCAGGGAAGCTTTCCAAAGTACCTCAAACAGGCCTATGAATCCATAATCAAGTCATCATTATGACATCTGGCAACCTAGATGTTATTTAATGTGGTAAAGGAAGTACTGTGGGATGTATAAACCAAGTATATGAGTAGCTGGGTTGCAGTGTTAAAGTATCAGGTAAACAGCAGGAGCTTTTTACATCTAGTAATTCTACTCTTGTTCAAAATATAATAAAACTTTTGTATGAGTGTTCATCCACAGCCGGGGGTCTCAACACAGAAAAGATACGGAGCTTTTGGACAGGGTCCAGAGAAGGTCATGAAGATGATTAAACAGCTAGAACAGCTCTCCTATGAAGATAGGCTGAAGGAATTGGACTTGTTCAGCCTCAAAAAGACAAGACTGTGGGTAGACCACATTGCATCCTTCCAGTAATGAAAGTTTATAAACATGATAGAAATCAACTTTTTACAAGGGTAGGAAGTGATAGGACAAGGCAGATGGTTTCAAACAAAAATTTGCTCCAGGCCCTCAATGTCATTCTTGCATTGAGAGGCCCAAAACTGAACACTGTACTCAAGGTGTGTCCTCACCAGAGCTGAGTACAGGGGGGCAATTTCTTCCCCACTAGACTATTTCTGACACAAGCCAGGATGTCCTTAGCCTTTTTGGCCACCTGGGCACACTGATGACTGAGCATCAGTTGAACATCAACAGATACCCACAGGTCTCTTTCCTCTACACAGTCTTCTGCCCCAAGTCAGTAGCATCGCCTGGAGTTGTGGCCAAAGTGCAGGACCTGGCACTTGGTCTTGTTGAACTTTGTACCATTGGCTTCAGCCCAGCTATCCAGTCTGTCCAGATCCCTCTGTAGGGCTTTACTACCCCCAGGCAGATCAACACTTCCAGTCAACTTAATATCATCAGCAAACTTACTGAGGGTGTACTCAATGCCCTCCTGGAGTTCATTAATAAAGATACTGAAGAGGACAGGTCCCGGTACTGGTCCCCAGGGAACACCACTCGATACCAGTCACCAGCTACATTTAACTCCCTTCACTACCACTCTCTGGATCTGGCCCTCCAGCTAGTTCCTTACCCTGCCAACAGAGTAATTGTCCAAGCCACGGGCTGCCAGCTTCTGCAGGAGAATACAGTGGGAGACAGTGTCAAAGGCTTTGCTGAAGTCTAGGTAGACTACATCAACAGCCTTCCCCTCATTCACCAGATGAGTCACTAGATCATAGAAGGGGATCAAGCAGGTCAAGCAGGACCTGCCCTTCATGAACCCATACTGGTTGGGCCTGATCCTTGGGTTGTCCTGCACATGCCACATGATCTCCCTCAAGACAGTATGCTCCATACCTTCTCTGGCACCAAGGTCAGGCTGACAGGACTGTAGTTCCCCAGATCCTCCTTACAAACCTTCTTGTAGATGGGAGTGAAGGAGCTGCTGAAATGAAAATTCTTAGGAGATAAAATTTCTTTTTTTCTTCTTGCCTTCCAGAAAAAAAGAAAAACAAAACTGTTTTCTCTACCACTTGGTTCTTCTATGCTTGGGAAAACTCTTGAAGACAGATTTATGTATTCCCTCTATCTCAATTTAAACACATTTTCTTAATTAATAAAGATCTAAGTGCACAAATGACATGTCTTGCTTGACCAGGCCGATAGCTTTCTATGATGAACAGACTGGCTTTGCATACAAGGTGGGAACACTAGATATTGTCTACATTGACTTCAGTACAGATTTCAGCATCTTCCACAAGATCTTCAGATAGAAGCGGACAGTGAGGTGTACTGAAAACTGTCTGAATAGACAGATTGTATCTTCAGTTTGCATTTGAAACAAAACTGGGAGGAGTGGATAGAACAGAGAATGGGGCTGTGATCCAGAGGGACCTCAGCAGACTGGAGAGATTAGCTGACAACTTTAGTAAAGTGAAGCTCAAAGCCCTGCACCTTGGGAGGAGCAACCTCAGGCACTGGTATATACTTGAGAGCATCTCCTGGAAACAGAATAGTAGAAAGCAATGTGGAAGTCTTGGTAGACACCAAGTGGAATATAAGTGTCATGGTTTCAACTGGGATTATTTTTCTGGATGGTGTGGTGCTACGTTTTGGTCTTAGAATGATAACACACTGATGTTTTAATTGATTCTAGGTAATGACTGCCAAGGATGTTTTCACAGTGCCCTGACAGTAAGAGCCTGAAGGAGCATAAGGATCTGAAAGGGGAAAACAACTGGGACAGCTGACACAAAGTGACCACAAAAATGCTCCATGCCATATGATTTCATGGCCAGTAGGAAGACTGAACAAAAGACTTGTGGTGAACCATTGTGTTGTGCATCACTTGTTAGGGGTTTTTATTTTTTACTTTCTTTTATTTTCTCTCTTCATCTCAACCAATCGGTTCTCACACTTTTGCCTTTTCCAGTTCCCTCCCCAGTAAGTGGAAGTAAACAAATGCATGTGAGATGATTAGCTGCCTCCTAGGTTAAACAACGAGGCAGCAATGTGGCCTTGCCACAAGGAACATTAACGATATCCTGGGCTGCATTATGCAAAGTATTCGCCGTCGGTCAATGCAGGCGATCTTTCCCATGTGCTCAGCATTTGTGAAGTCACACCTGGATTCCAACCTCAACCATTTTGTGAATCTGCAATGAGGATATGAATGTCATCTTGTATGGAAGGACAGTAGCACTGGTCTGTGGCAGACACAAGGCACAGAAGAACAAACAGAAATGCACAATATGTGGGAAGGTAAGATGACTTTGGTGTACCCGATATATCTGTTTATTGATGTTCTTATGTGACATTGTCTTTACTATTGTAGACAATCAATATACCTGAGACTCAAAGGAAGATAAATGCAGTTACACTTAGTCACTGGATGTAAAAAGTTGACTGTCAGTGCTATGGTTATATAAAAAGCTCACTTTGGTAGTCCATCTGACATGTTTATGGTAGGTAATCTGCAACTGTGTATCTTGCCTTGTCTATTGTAAAACTGTAAGAGACTATTCTAATACCATTGACTCAAAGTTTGCTGATGAACATGTCCGAATATGTCCAAGCTAGTCCTGGACAAAGTTGTGAAATCTTTTGTTTAAGGGACAAGCAGATGGGCACGTCCTGGGGCAACGAAAGAGAGATAAGCGGCAGCTCAATGGCCGCTGAACACTCTTTTGTGTGGTACTGATCTCCGTGGGGAGATAGCCATCTCAGGAGACACTTGCCTGACAAGCCTGCATGGGATTTGTCACATAGACTGTAGGAATCTGGAAGACAAGTAGAGGGGTTCTGCAGCCACGAAGCGGGGTTTTCTCTGTGTGTGGTTTTCTCTGACTGGGGGGGTTTTCTCTGTTGGGGGGTTTTCTCTGCTACCTGGAGAGACTTCCCGAGCTGATCACTGCTGCTGCTGGGAGTTTTCTTTTCGGAGAGACTTCCCGAGCTGATCACTGTTGCTGTCAGGAGTTTCTCTTTGGAGAGACTTCCCGAGCTGATCACTGCTGCTGCCTGGAGAGGCCTTCTCTTAGGAGAGACCTCACGAGCTGATCACTGTTCGCTGCTGCCCCTCTCGGGGTTGCCTCCCTCGCTGCTTCTCCGGTGCGGACCCGGTGCCGCTTCTCCAGGACAACCGCTTGCTGCTCAGTGCTGCCCGTCGCTGCTGCTGTTCTCCCCGCTTCTGCCATTCCCTGCTCTTCGGCCTCGGACCGTCGGAGCCGCTTGCAACCGGACCGCCCCTAGGATCGCGGCTGGTGACTTTCCCTGCGCTGTGCAAATCCTTGTTTCTTTCCTATCTTTCCTGTCTCTCTTCTTCCCTTCCCCATCACCCTTAACAGTGTCCGCCATCCCCTTCCCCATGTCCCTGGTCAATATTGGTAATAAACTGGTCGGACCAACATCTGAACCGTTGTTTCTTAATCTCACGCTGGGTATACACATAATCTTAAAGAACCTCGTCTCCCTCCTTGACATGACAAAAACCTTACAGACATCTGCCGATTGCAGGTCCAATATACCACAACCCTGTTAGTTTTAGGGTTTGTTTCTCACAGGCACTTCTAACACATAGGTTTTATAAGGTTTTTAAAGTTTTTTGCTTGGTAATATCCAGGTGATCATTTGAATTATTAGAACTGGTGATCAACTAAGTTACTGAAAGGTAAAGATCTCTGATGATTCTCTGATATGTTGTTTTCTTATTCTTCTGACTAAGCAAATGATTGTTTTGGTACCACTTCATTTTAGAACAAATGAAGAAGAAATTTGGGTTTCTATACCTACATTATCTTTAAATCTGCCATTTCTTTTCACGCTGCAGAACTACAAGAGAGTTTGTTGAGTTATGGTTTCAGCAGGAGCTCAAGGTTGCAAAATGGGAGTGAGAAGAATAACACAACATTCTTAAGGCTCTGTCACTGTGTTATCCATGACAGGGACACAAGGAAAAAAACATAGAGCGAGGAAGAAGGGGAAAAGAAGTCCTGCACCGTCGGCGATCACACAGCTGCTCGAACAGAGCCATACGCTCTCGTTTGGCTGTTTTTGACTCCAGTTCCTACTGCAGCTCTTAACATTTCTGTCACAGCAGCACTCAGTGGGCGTGTGACTTCATTCAGACCACAGTAATCTACCATCAGCCTCCATTCTCCACTGGCTTTACCGCACCGGCCATATGGGGCTGTTAAAATGTGAATGGGTTTTGCTGATCACTCCCTGGCCCTCTAGCTGACGAATCAAGTTATGAATGGGGAGCAAGGAATCCCTGTTATTGCAGTACTGCCACCTGTGTACCATCTTTGTAGTAATTGGTACCTGCTGCTCTTTTAGTGACCCCACAACAGATGGATCTTCTGACAGGACAGTTAACACAGACAGCTGCTTAATATTTTCTGCATCTGCAGCAGCTGTTCCAAAAACCCATCATATCCCTTGGGATTCTTGAAATGTCCTCTTCTGAGATAACCTATACCGAGTATGCATGGAGCCTCCATCCATTCACTATAGGATGCTTCTGCCAGTCTTTACTGGTGCAGCTTATTTCTGCCTCCAACACAGACAATTCCTGAGAGCCCCCAGTCACTCCAGAAATATAAATCAATTCTGTCCTTTTATAACTCGAGGGCATTAGAGTGCGCTGTGCACTGGTATCCACCAGTGTCTTATATTTTTGTGGTTCTGATGTGCCAGGCCATCGAATCCACACAGTCCAGTACACTCTATTATCCCTTTCTCCACCCTGGCTGAGGGCAGGTCCCATCTATTGGTTACCTGCAGTGACTGGAGCAATTTCATTGCTTGTTGATCTGTGCTGTAATTCTCACCTGTGCTCACAGTGCAGGTGTGGTTTTTTTATGCTATTTCTTCACGTCCTCTCGGTTTTTGCACATAAGTAACTCCACAAGGCCACACATGACATGGAGTTTCTGCTATCATTTGCTCAAGTAGGGAGGTGTTTGCCTTTGATGGCTGAGACTTTCGTCAGTTTGATCATCTCCTTCATCAGATTCTTTGGATCATAATCATTTTCATCAGGTGTTTCTAACACTGCCACAGGTTCGTCCCTATTAATAACTAGGGACAGTTCCTCCAGTATGTCCTCCTGCTTCTTCTTCATTTTATCTACTCTTTCTGCTACCGTTGATACAGCTAAAATGGAAGCATGCGATGGCAGAAGTTGTTCAAAATTTTGAAGTGTAAGAATCAGTGCAGAAACTGGGGGTCTTCTGTGTTGGTCCTCGTATCTATTGAGCTAACGCACTGGCATACCTTTCTGATGCTGTTTTTGAGAGCTTCTGACAACTTTACATAAGTAAATATATCGGATGTACTCCTTACTCTCTCAGGATCATGGTTCTGACGTAGATCATTAAAAACAAACATGGGGTCGTACAGCATTTCCACCACAGTTGTTTCTTTCAAATATTGGATGCCTTTCTCCACGGTATTCCACCTTCTCATCTTAAGCTCCAGATCATCTTTGTAGGGATGTCTGTCCTTTACATCTACTAACATTCATTCACAGAGGGTGGTAACTCCATTCAGACATCTACTAATCCCTTTGTTGATAGCTGGATCTCAGGCAATGCTTCCTAGTTGGCAGGCTTTGTTACCATCTAGGGACACACTGTCGGCACCATTGTCCCAGTACCACTGCAACCAGGTGACAGTGGTTTCATTTGAGTGCTGTACAAACTCTTTTCTTGAGCCTTGGATTTCTGTCATCTTCAGGGGGCGACAAGTAGTGGTAACAGAGACTTCTTCATCATCACTCTCCTCTCCATGTCTCTCACATTTCTTATTTGCCTTTCTTGGTGGTGGTTGTTTTGAGGAGGGCCCCTTGCCTGGATCTTCCTCTTCTCTCTCCACTTCTTCTTTCCATTCAAGTCACGAGGACACTTGTTTCCATTTCTGGACTTCCACAGAGGCAACCAACATTGATATTGGTGCTTCCTGTGATTGGTCAGGTTTGTCTTGAAGGTTTCCCTTTTTGGTTCGGACCTTGGTTTGGAAACCATATCTCTCCAGAATAATATTATATAGAGCTAAGTAAGCCACTGTTCCTCCTCGGATCTTTCTGAGCCACACCATCTCTCACCCAAATGCTTGCTCAGTTTCTCAGGACTCCACAGGTGTTCAAAAGCAAAATACCATGACACTGGGGGTCCTCATGCTTCTAATCTCTTTCCTAAATCTCTACACATTCCCTGCCATTCAACATTTTCAGGTTTTGAGAAACACTTCCTCCACAGTTGTAAAATCCTACTGTAAGGAGTACAATCAAGAAGACTGATAACACTGCCCTAGGCTGGCATCCCAAATGTACATAAGGAACTGGAAAGAGAACCTGGAAACCAGCCCAAATGTTGTCTTGTCTGTTACATTAGCTGGGGTGTCTAGGTGCCAGGCAGGTATCTCCATCAGCCCCTTTAAGCAGTTACGTACAGATGCAACTCCAGTACTGAACATAAGGAACCTAAAAATAAGCCACCATGTTCTAAGGTACATAAGACACCTGAACTATACTTCATTTCCATATTTGCTTTCAAGTAAGCTTATAGTTTTTAGCGATCAGGAGAGCTGACTAGATTGAAAAAATAAATAGTGATTATCCCAAGAGCCCCTTGAGCTCTGATCTTCATAACAAGACTGTGTGTGACTTTCCCAATTCCTTCTAAATATTGTGAGGATCAAGTGACTATAGTCATGGGTATGCTGAGTAATTATCAAAAGTAACTTACTAGGATATTCTCCTCTTAAAAGAATAAAAGTGTTGAATAAAACTCCAGGGTGGAGTGCAGCAAAGATACAAGGAGTCTGTTCCATGATAGTTCCCTAAGCAACACAACCTGTCTTCTTGGATATCAGTTGTACCAGAGGGGCTTGGTATTCTGACACTAAGAGATATGGCATGGAAGGTGGAGCGAAGTATAAATGTTCTGACCATGCTCTGTGATAACATAGTGGGGATGGAAATTTGGTAGTACTATGAAACTGATAAACTGCATAATAGTCACTCTGAGTTAGCAGCTTTTCAATTTTCTTTTGCACAAATCACATCAAAAATATGTCTGACAAGAGCTCATCAGGCTCCACCCAAAAGTAAGAAAATAGTATAAAAATGACTTAAGAAAGAGTGAATTGGGACTTAGATACCATAGTAGACAAGAGAACACACTGACTTCTGGTACCAGTCCATGTGCTGAGCCTCTCTTCCCCTCATGGATTCCTCTTGGGTAAGATTCACCCATGATTAAACTGTGTCTTTCCCTGGAAAACTTAGAAATATCTATAGAATTATTACATGGTTTAATTTGTTCATATTTGGCTATGTTATTCGCATCATTAGTACTCTCAAGTGCTCCACACACAGTGTATTTATCTCAGGCATTTCAAAAGAATCTGCAATTTGTTGCTTCAATAAAGAGCCCTATTGGTTAGATTCGTCATTAAAGTTCTTACTGGAAGCAGTCAAGCTCCTTAAGAGTGGCCATATGAGTCTATTCAAATGCTACCAAGCCTGTAGCTGAATTGGGCATTTACCCCTTAGTGAAATACCTGTAATTACTTTATTTTATTTACTCTTAAGTCTAAGAAGATGGACCCTTTTACATTGTCAGTTATATCAATTTGTTTAAAATTCTTTCTCATCCTATCCTATCCTGAATGTCTTCCCAGATTTTTGCTATTATCATTTTTTAGATCTTAAACTGCAGTAGAATTTCCATAGCAAAAAATGGTCAGTGTGTTTTAGAGTTTGTTTAAAGGTAAACCTACTTTAAATATGTTGTTTTATACCTCCTCAAGCTTACACTCTGTTACCCCTTTCCTTTTTCACACACATTTATATTTTTCAATAATTAAGCAACTCATGTCACCTTTTCCACCATGTGCACAGCATTGACACCTTTGGAATTCAAAATGCAGAAATCCCACATCATTCAAAGCCAAGCAAACAGAACTGACAAGGAAAATGGACTAATACATCCATAAATGTAAGTGGAGTAGCAGTCTTGAATATTTTAGAACTTCTTATAGCATGCATGAGTGATAACAGAATTTTCCCCCCTTACTACAATAATTAAAATCCTTGATGAGTTCTGGCTCTGTTGTGGTATAGTTCAAATAATAAATTGATAACAAATTTTGCTGACAGCACAGAGACACTGAAAAACATCATGCATAGGGGACTTTCAATTACCCCTATGTGTATTCATTCTGACTGATTAGATGGTTTCAGGAATTAATGAGAGGAGACAATTTTTTTTCCTTCTGAATTACTGTTCTAAATCCAGCATAAGTTTAGAATGAGTAAATATCATCCACTTCTCTGATCAGTGCAGAAAAATATACCAATATTCATATAGCACCTAATAGATAAGCTTGCACATGCCAACAATTGACAATAATTGAAGATATTTCAAGGACCTCACTGCAAATTCTGGATCCACTTTGAATTTTCCTGGATTTTTCTTTTATGAACCTATATCAGTATTTGACTGGATTGCCTGAAGACATTAATACGGTAACGCTAGAGAACCTAAGGATAATAGCACACATATCAGAGGACAGTAGCAGTACTAGATAATCGTTATATGATGCTGCAACATTTGTTCTCATCTTTGGTATTTCAGAAATGGCTATAAGCAGTTATCCTGCCACTGTGCAGCATTACTGTCTATTACAGATTCACAGCGGTTCTGCAATTGCAATGGAATGGAACAGAATATTTTATTACAATTTTTGCAGCAGAACGGATTTCCTCCTATGAATATACAGAGAGGTTTATATTATACAGCAAATATTGAATTGAAACCAAACATCAGAAAAATTGGCTAAAATTTGGATAACTTATTTTAGGGGTTCGGTTTTAACACAGTTTTTTCTAGTGCTATCTGATAGTGTGCTCAATGGAGCAAATAGAACTGCAAAAAATTATCATGGGTTTACTGAATGACTGGTGTCAGAAGCTGGTTTAAGTATCATGAGAAATGAGGCAACTCCTTATGTAATTCAGAGGATGCGAGAATTGAGCAAGATTCACAGATATCTGACTGTATTTTAGATGCCTAATTGAGTACAGGTGTAGCAAATCCTAAGGAAAATGGGGAAAAGTAATGAGAGATTTTGAAAGGAGAAATACCCTCATCTTTCCTCCTGTATTCAAATAAAGTGCATTGGATGAAATTTCATTTGTTAAAATAATATTAATGTTAGTAATGTGGCTTGGAATTTTCTTCTAGTGTAAATAACACTACAACATTTTTAAGTAGTTAAGTAATCCCCTTTTTAAGTTAGTCCATTACATTACTCCATTCAATAGATGCTAAATCCTAGAGTTCATTGCTTGGAAGATCAGCATCTGAGTCAATAGTGTGCAGTGGTCTGCTGATTTTAAAGACAGAATCGCTAAGAAGCAGGATGATCCTTTAGGAACAGTCTGAAATATACAAGCAAGAATGACTTTGAGTTGTCTTATATATGGAAAGAGAAATGTAGACATAGAAAGATGGGGAATAACTCAGAGCATTATTTCAAGGAAGCACTTGCAAAATGCTCTTTTCAGACAAGATACTTGGTATATCACATACCAACTTCACTGAACTTCAGTGGTAAAATAAAAGACAACTAGTATGTCACTGCTTAATTTTTCAGTGCTTAGAGTACAGTATTATTCTCCTTATTCCAGGAGGAAAGGAAGCTATTTGAGTGATGATGAAGATTGAAATTAAAAGTCATAAGAAATAGGAATATAAAGTACAGACTCACAAGCAGAAAACAAACCTCTGCTTATCTTATTTTGCACTGATTTCTAACAGTTACGTTGATTATGACCTCACATTCTCTGATCAGAATGGATATTGAATGGTGTGTGGATTCAGAAGAACTGGGAGAATGTTTTGGCTGTTTATCTTTTTCTGACAGACAGAATACAGTGAAAACCTAATTACAAATTAAAGCACTCTCTGCATGTCACGTGTGACCTAAGTATGGAGTTCAGGGTAGTAAGGTGGTGTTTCCATGGATCCAGACTGCCTTGCCTCTTCCATCTTCCAACATTTATGTACAGCTATCCAATTTCCTGTGGTGAAATTAAATTCCTGCAATAGAATCATTGTGGTTACAACTATCAATCTGCTTATATACAGAACACGAAGAAGCTATTCCCACAATTAACTGCTGTTTTTTTTTACTCTGTGTTTGTGGTACTTCAAATAATTGCTCTCTTAACAAACTGTTGACCAAGCTTATAAGAGAACTGATTTTATATCCAATGTGATTTAAATAGTGATAACACAGAAAATCCCGAAAGCTTGTTTTTATCAGAAGGGAGAATAGAATGCATTGTAGACTGCATTGACTTAGTAAAACCAGAACTTCTAATCAACTCATCCGCGCTCTTTTACACTGCTGCTTTTTAATCAAAGACATCAGTTTTCCTTAGAAATTGCTAATGTAGTATTTCTCATTGTCTTGCATGGCCAGGCAGAGTTTTAATAACAATAACTTCTGTCTAATAAATATGTGATTTATGGCTTAAAGTTCTATTGACTGATTTTTTTCTTTCTTGTTTTTTTTCTTTTTTGTTTGTTTGTTTATGCTCAAATACTCTTCTGACAATTTGTGAAGATGGAGGTGATGATGTAAAATATAAATAATTTTATTATCCAAAGAAAATTGAGTATACCAGCAGGAAAGTAATAAGAAATATCCATCTCAGAATACTCAAACTTCTGAAATTCTTACTAACTACATTGCTCACATGTTCATTAGTCATGGTTTCTTTTGGTTATTTCATGAAGGTCACTCTCTACTGAATCATTTGCCTTTAAAAGACATATTATCTTATTTAGAACTTGACTGAAATGTAGGTTTTCTAAGAATTCTCTAACCTTAGTAAATATGTCATGAATTGAAAGCATCTTTTATCATCCTAATTCTAATCAGTTTCTGTTTACGTTGTATATGCTTTGAATATCTACATTTTTATTCTAAGTAGTAGTAAATTGCAGTAACATTTCAGTTCATGTTTTAATATTGCCCAGATTGTCCAGAATAAACTTCTTCAGGAAATCAATTACCTTCCTATTATTTGAGATTTTAGTTCAGCAGTTTAGTTTCCCATGCTCTATTTTCTTTTAGCTTCATTATTCACCTACGTGCAATATTGTCTTTTAACTGAAAATTTCTCTTTGGTACTATTATCATGTGTCCTTCCACTAGTCTCTAAAAACATGATTGAGAGACTCTTTGAATGATAGCAACTTTCAGGAAATTTGTTTAAAGCATTGGAATCCAGGGTGTGAATATCACCTGTACACTGTCTACTGAATAGAAGTCAATAGTCTCAGTCTCTGGAAAAACAAAAATAAATAAATAAATAAATAAATAAATAACACTTCTTGTTACCCAAGAGGCCCTGTTACTGCTCAGATATCTACTTAGCTAAGGATATTCTGAATCCTAATTGACAGTCACTGAAAAGTAAAGCATATTGTAGTCAACAAAGGAATATAAGTTGGTCACTATTATCAACTAACAAAGAAAAAATTCCACCTCAAAATAAAGTTGAGACAAATTTATTTCTAAAATGGAAAGATTCCTGAAATGTAGCTGCCCTAATTCACTGTGCTACTTTTTTTGTTTTAGAGTTTGGCATCTTTTCTATCCCTGGAAAATTCTTTCACTTTTTTATTCTGTCTCAAAGCTAGTCTTATATATCTGATGTTTGACAGCCCACTTAAGAAGAAATTGAGGATTTTTAAATATAGTCCTGTTACCTTCTTGCTCTATTAACATGCTTGTCTTTTCAGACAAAAGTCTTGGATAAGAATTACATTATTCAGTGCTGGTAGTTGAAAGGCAATGAATTACATTTTGGCTCCAAAGCGTTGTCTTGATACTTTTCAAAGATCACCCTTCAATAATGTGTCAAATGTTTAATGGACTGGAGCAGCCATGTGGAATCCATTTTGGTATGTTTGCATTGGGCAAATTTAAGTCTCTCTTCATCTCAGAGTATGCAGTTATCTAAAATAAAATCCACAATTAGATCTTGTTAAGTTACAAGAAGTACTGATTCAGCAAAACATTAACATGCTAAGTATCCACATATTTTTTCAAAAACATGGATAGAAAATTATGAAAATCAACATATATGGAACAATATAAAACTAGCCAAAAATGTATATTTTGACTTTTTTCCGAACAACGCAAGTGAGACTTCACTGTGAGATTTCAATAATTAGAATACTTCTAGGATTCCCTATAGGATGGAAGCATGCATTAATTACATTACTTAGGAGAGTTCCAGTGTCTCACCACCCTTAGAGAAAAGAAGTTCTTACTAATACCTAGTCTAAATCTGCCCTTTTACAGTTTAAAACTATTTTACCTTGTCCTGTTGCTACGTGCTCTTAAAAATGTCCCTCCTCAGCTTTCCTGCAAGCCACCTTCAAGTAATGGAAGAAGCTGTGGATGCCGCATTCTCCAAGGTATTAAAGGCCATGTTGGATGGGGCCGTGGCCAGCTTGATCAAGTGACTGGAACTCTGTACAAGGCAGAGGGACTGGAACAAGATGATCTTTGAGGTCCTGTCCAATCCAAGCCATTCTGCAATTCTGTGATTTACAGCTCTGCCAGAGAGCTGCAAAGGAAATCTCTTTACTCTTCTTTTTGCAGAAGTACTTCCAGGACTGTGCAAACCTGATCACATGCTTGTATAATACCTGAGATTTTACCTGCCTTTTAAGTTGAAGTAAATTCAGTTTCCCGCCTCTGTTATGATTTTTTAACAATTATTCAAAGATTGTAATTTGGGCCACAGCCCACTTCAGCATTGTTTTCTTGGACTGCAGGGAATCTCTCCATGGCTGGAGCACCTCCTGCCATTCTCCTGCACAAAGAATGTGCACAGGATTCAGTACACTGTTTCTCTAGTGTTTTTTATTTCTCTCTCTCCAAAGTGCTGTGCAGTGATATTCTGTTGGTTCCGTTTTTTTTTTTAAATGCTCCCAAAAGTACTATTGCTACACTGGTGAGATCTGTGTTGGCCAGTGATGGGTGTGTTACAAATACAGCTGGAATCAGGTTCATCTAGAATGGGGGTACCCCCTGGACTCTCAATCCTGGCAGGTCCTCTGCATGACAAAACCTTGACTTGTAAACTCAGTACAACTAAATATTTATAGCATGGACAGTCATGCATATTAAAGGCATTCAGTGACAAAGCAATCTCATCATTTTTTTCAATTCTTGGCTGACCTAGATGATGATCTGGCAGTGAAAATACGTGTATCCAAGCACAATGTGAATCTCTCCAGTAGCTGATCCTAGACACTCAGTCTACTAAGCATTTGGCCCATGTATTCCGTCACATGAAGACATGCACACACACACACACACACACACACAAGTAGAAATGCAGGTACCTGAACACACTCTCTCTCACAAACACACATATGTACAGACTTTCGTAGTTGGCTGGGACTGCCCTCATTCCCCTGGCATCCAGCTCCTCTCATGGACTTGCCAGAAGACACTAATACTGGTCCCACATTAGAGCTGATCTACTTGCTTGTTAACTGCTCCAGCTGGATCTTTGCTACTGCTCACACAGTCCCTTGCACAGCCACACTCATCGCTGTCACTGACACCACAGACATGTGAAGCCTTTTCACCTGTGTTCTAACTCCAATTGCTGGCATTCAGACCCCATACATGCATATACATGGTTCCTTCACCCTATAGATAGCTAAAAATTAAGATTAATGAGAAGATGGGGAAGATGTGCTAATCAGGTGCACAGCAAAAACAGGCAAATGAATCAATCAGATCAGTGTTAAGAAATGAAGCACAGTTTCATCTTTATTTTCCAGTCCTCATTCCTTCACAAGTTACCTAGACCTGCCTCTTTGCCTTCATTTGATCCATTCCCTACACTTTCCATTCTAAGGCTTGTGTACTCCCCAAATGCTCTGCCCCTGCATCCCAAAATACAACTCCTGCCCTAGGCTGTGACTCACCATCAATAAAAAGCTTACTCAGAGAGCTTTCCCCACTGATTTATTATGGTATATTTCATACCTAAACACTGAATCTGACACTGTCTCGAGACTGATTCACATAGACCCAAGCAAGATGTCTTCTCCTGAGATCTTAATTTAATCTCTTCCCTGCTTGAATTTGTTCTCCTCTGGACTTGTGACGGTCCTGAGATTGGCTGATAACTCTGGTGACAGGCCTGGAAGAAGCCAGGACAAGGTATAATTTAGGTTTCACACCTATCTGTGTCACCACGCTCCTCTGTGGAAGTGCAAATAAGCTTTTTATAAAAAAAAAAAAAAATCTGATAGAATGCATCATTTTCTAATAATTTATTATCTATGTGAACTCAATTGGCTGAGCATTTCCAGCCACTTGATGTTTCTTACCTTTGATTGCTACATTAAAGAGACATTAAAAATATCTATTACTCATATGATATTTAATGACTCAAGATTACACCTTACTTATTATCTTTTAGAGAAGAGTCCTTTAATGCACTAACCTGGCAGGGTACATTGAATCTCTAAAGCATCTTTCATCTATTTGATCATTTTTTTAGTCATTTTTAATCCTGCTCCAATTTACCAGCTTCCTTCTTAAATTTGAATAACTGTTCTGACAAATTTTTTGAAACAACTAGAATATTTCTTTTATGTAAGCAGCACTCATATTAGTCTTTCAGCCAGTGTTACAGTTGGATCACACTCACCTGATTAACAACTCTGACTCCACTTTTTATACAGTGATTTCTTCACTCTTCGGACTGTACTCTTCCTGTAAGTGTTCTTCCACTGTATTGCTCTCATCAGTTTAGATTAATTTTTTAATGTCATGTGTATTCCTTACGAACATTTTTAATGATTACAGTTCACTGGTAGAGATGTTGTGGAATTGAGGTTGAAGAACAAAATCACATGCGTCCCTGCTAGAGACATATGGTTTTTCCTCAGTTAGTTATACTTTCATTCTTAGCAACCAATTTGTCATTGGTGTTGTGAGAACCGTTCTTAGTTGGCTCCATTTCCATTTCTGAAACAAAATGGCGTATCAGTGCCTTTCTAAAGTGTTGGTACACCTTAGCACTCTCTCATCCATCAACTGAATTCTTATGCACACATACACTAATGTATACAGAGTTAATACAAGTAATCTGCTTTCAAAATATATTTATTGAAAAACATCCTCAGGCTCATAATAATTAAAATTTTGTTTTATCAGCTGTCTTTGCTTTTTAATAATCAAAATCTGCAGAGCTTTTCTAATTGCATTGCATGGTGTCTGGCAGAAAAGGCTAAAATCACCTCTGCTATTCCATTTATCACTTTTAAATGTTATCATACTTTACTTCCACTATTCTGAAATATCAAGTATGGTACAGTGTTTATTGAACATGAATATTAATATCCCAAACTGTCTCTCATTCAGGTCTTCTACTACTGCTATTGCTGTTATGTAGACTTAGTAGTACAAAAATGTCCAGCTTTGATGGAGGTCATTAAACATTCTCCAGAGTTGGTACTGAGAGAAAATATTCCATCATAATGTTGAGAAAGAATTGTACCATTTGGCTTTCTAAACCTGCCAGGCCTATTACACATGCACTGCTGACAAAGCGACATTCAATATTTGTCTTTGAGATAATATAAAAGGACTTACTTTATATTCAGGGAAAGATTCTTTTTCTCCTTGTCAGTATAAGCATTGCTCACTTAGGGACTGACCCTGCCACTCTCACTCATATTGAGCTATTAGCTGAAATTGAAATCCATAATCTACTGACAATGTAATGAGTAAAAGAAATAATCTTGGGCTTGCAGTATATAAAGCTTTAACAATTGTACTTTGCCACTTGGTAATTTTTAAGGGATTTTTTTCGTAGTCATTGTTATTATTGCACTACAGGAAGAATCTCACTAAAATTCCCATGTTCATTGTTAATGCTACAGTGGTATCTCAGGTATTTCCAAGGTGTTTCTATTTCCTTGGATTTCTCCATTTTCACTAATAGCAGGTTCTAGACTATTATCTGTGAATTTGACTCTGGAGAGTCTTTTCTGAGTAGCTATTTTTGCACTCATTGTAAGTTTTCTGTGTTTGCCCTTTGTATCTGGGTTACAGCTGAATATCTATTTTAAATATCTCTTTTTTTTCTTAAATAACTGAAAGCTATGGCACTATAGTTAAGAAGAGGATTTTGCATAAAGGCTCTTGAAGGATATATAATAAAAAGTATTTAAAAAATGTTTTTAGACCTTATGCTGTAACATCTCCATATACTTCAAAGTTAAACTATTTCATCCTAGCATTCTCACAAAGGAAGCAGTCTGTAATAGTTTTACACTTTTTTTCTTTTTGTCCTTAAGTTTTAACTGAACAGCTTTCAAGTACCCAATGATTTTTTACTTCATGTCTAAGGATTTTAATTTAGATATTCATATAATTTCAGATTATAAAAATGGGACAGAAATTGCTAAAAGGTAGTAGATATTATATAGGAAAATGAGTCATTGGGAAAGAATTTGGAAGGGTTGTTTAACTGGTTACTACTTCATATCCAACTACATAGTAGTAGACATTCCCTGGAGCTGATTTTAGGACTGTTTGTTCTAAATATTTTTATTTATATGGTTAACAGAAAACTTGGAAGTCTCTAAACAATTTTAAAGGTGTAGGATGTTTGAATTTTAAAAGATAAGAACAATAGCATACCACTTTTAAGAGTCTTACTATACTATTAATGGTAGACTAACATCAATGGACAATCATGAAAAAGCTAAGTAAAAACTATTTATTTCCCACTTCTTTATTGGCAAAAGGATATATATACTTATAAAGAAAATTATGAGAAGGAGGTAAGTATGTAAAAACCTACAAATCCTAAATGAATTAGTGATTCACTATTTCACTGTAACAAAACACTCACGTTAAGTGAATTTACTTTGTCCATTAAGCAAGTGGGATTAAAATTACATGCAGTCAGCTCTTCTGCATTTGTATTGCATTTTGGAGGAACTCTGTTGCTTTTCACAGAAGGAATTTGTTCCCATAGCTCATTGTCTCCTTGAACTTATCTGATTATCAAGATGTCTAGCTTTTTATCTAATTTACTTATTTTCATGTAAACAAGCACCTCTCTTCATTCTCCAACAATACCTCTCAAGAAGAAAATAAGGGTGCTCAAAAGATGTACTTCACTACTTTGCTCTATTTCCAATAATAATGAGAGTTAAGTTATGGTTACCATAATCAAATTTGTTGATCTAATCTGTCTTGTGGCCTTCTTGATTTTTTTTTTAACTGTCTTTATAGATTAACATCTCTTGAACTAAGGGAGATATCTTTTTATTTATGACCAGATACAATGTGAAGTGAAGCTTCATTTTAACAGATCTGTAATTATTACACCTACAGAAGACATTTAATTTCAATAGATAGACAGTTTTTAATATGAAATAGTATATTCTGTAAGAATTAACTGTTGGTAAATTCTTAGTTATTTACAGAACAGAATATTCTGAGTTGGAAGGCGCCCAAGTCATCAAGTCCAACTCCTGGCCACACACAGCACAACCCAAAATCTAAACCCTATGTCTGAGAACATTGTCCAGATGTTCCTTGAACACCAGCAGCTCAGGGCCATGCCCACTGCCCTGAGCAGCCAGTTCCATGCCCACCACCCTCTGGTGCAGAACTTTTCCCTGACCCTCAGCTGCCCCTCCTCCGACATAGCTCCATGCCAAGCTCCAATGCAGAGCTTCTATGAGAGCTGCAGCCACATGAGGGCTCCCCTCAGCTCCTCTGCTCTACACTGAGCAGACCAAGGTACCTCAGCTGCTCCTCACATGCTTTCCCTTCCAGACCCTTCCCCATATTTGTAGCCCATCTTTGAACACTGTAATAGTTTTATGTCTTTTTTGTACTGTGGCACCCAAAACAGAACACAGTACTCAAGGTGAAGCCATACCAGCACTTCCAGATTCTTGTTGGGTCAGGTCTCTGGCTGCATTGTCAGTGGTGCTAAAACTCAGAACAGTTGGAAATGCAAAACTGAGTTTGCTGCTCACTGTATCAATATGGAATTAAATAGCTTATGTTGCTCATGAACACACTCAATACTCCAATGAAATGTTTGTAGATTAGGTTTTACCTTCTTTCAACGAAAGCTTCAGTTTTCCTTGGTATGTACCTGCAGCTCCTGGCTCAATCACTGATCAGGGAGATACCACACTGAGAGGACACACAGTTTTTGAACAGACATTACTCTGACTTGATTCACCACAGACATTCTGCCATCCAGCACTGCATACCTCATTTCATGCAGTCTTTAGCCAGAGTTATTCATTTGTGTCAGCCCTGCCCAGACACTGCCGCCCCTCATCCACCTCTCCGAATTGGAAGCTGTAACCTTCCAACAAATTAATAGGACTGGTTTCATTGATGGGTTTGTGCTTCAGAAAAGGTCACAACTGCAACCTCAAGGTCTGAAAATAAAGCAGAACATTTATGAGTCTCAGTATCCAAACCTTTAGGTCTTGCTGCTCCTTCTGTGCTTTCAGAAAACAATTGAAATAATCACACTTCGGTCCATTACTTCACACTTCGATCTGTTACTTCCTTGTTCTTCAGATAAATATTTTATCTTTGAAACATCTTTATTTTTAACATTTAATGTAGATTTTTTTCTTTTTCGTTAGTACATGGAAAAATACAATGATGAAGGGTAAGGAAAGGGCTGAGATACTTAGTGCCTTCTTTGCCTCAGTTGTTCTCTGAGTACCCAGACCTGGAAGACAGGGACAGAGAATGGAAGGAAATTCTACTAATTCAGGAGGAAAAGTTTAGTGACCCACTACTTCACTTAGCCATACAGAAGTCTATGGAATCAGATGAAATACACAAAAGAGTAATGATAGAGCCGACAGAAGTTGTCACTAAGCCACTTTCCATTGTTTATCAGCACTTTTGACTACCTGGGGAGGTCCCAGTTATCTGAAGTTTAGAAAATGTGATGTCTTTCTGCAATAAGGGGGAGAACAAGAATCTTGGGAATTACAGGACTGTCAGAATGACATCAGCATCATGGAAGTTTGTGGAGCAGATCATCTTTAGTGCCATGATACTGTGCATTCAGGACAATCAGGCAGTCAGGCCCAGTCAGCATGGGTTTATTTACTCTCGACTAACTTCATTTGGTGAATGTTTATCCCAGTCAAGTTTGTACCCAGTCAGTCTCAGTGTAGTTGTCTGGACTTTCAACATGAGCTGGAGTAATTTTAAATCAGGATCTAAAACTTTAAAGTGTAAAGTTTCTGCTATTATAGTACAATCAAGACAGAGATAGTAAGTGTGAAATTTCTGTCTACATTTTACTCCTATTTATACTTGTACTATACTTATACAACTCTTCTTTCAAAACTCATCTTTAGTTGTCATGTATGCAGTTTAGAGAATGTGAATATTAGATTGTCTCATGAATGATTGGAAAGAATTTGAAGAATATTTTCAATTTGTTCTTTAGTTATTTATTTCCTACTTCTACTTATTCTATTTTTGTTGTTCATTGTTGACTTTCCTTTTTATAAATTAGATGCTGATTTTTCATTTTAAATCTTTCTGTTTACCGGGTGCACATGGTGGGACTTTCAGTAATGCCACAAATATCTCCTAGCAGATAGCAGTCACATTAATAAGACTGCTCCAGCATTCTCTAATTAATCATCAAATATTATTGCATTCCATTTAACTTCAATTGGGGAAAAAAATAAAATATTTTATTCAAGTCAGAGGAGACCTTAAGAAAAATCTTGTAAATAATTTTATATATTACTGTAACTTAGAAGAACTTAAAATTTCTTATTATTTCTGTCGTATGCAAGGTGGGTGGCTGAATCTTAATCCATAATCCAGTATCTCAGAGGACCTCCTAGAGATGTGACTCCAGTCTATGCGCTACGTAAATGGTAGTAATCCTTGACTAAATGAAGCACAGTGACAGGGAGCTGAGTCTAAAGTTTGACTGATTGACATGTAGATGGGCCAAATATGATCTTTGGAGCAGTGGATTGGAAAGAACTGATAAATAATTGCAAATTAATTGCATTAGAATCATAAATCATAGAATGATTTGGATTGGAAGAGTCCTCTAAGATCATCTAGCTCCAATCATCCCTGCTGTGGTGTGAAAGACAGAAACTGTTTTTTACTTTCTTTTGTCTCAAAGCTTGCTTCGTAAGGTCTTTTCTGGTGACAAGACTCTGACTGATAACTGCTGGTTATCCAGATGGGTGTTATGGTGCCTCATTGTCTCTGCTTATGGTTGTAAAGATTAGCAGAAGTAGGGGCAAATAGTCTTTTCCGGGGGGGTACAGCTTGGAGAAGCTGACCACGACAGAAAGACAATGCTCCTGCATGGCAAGGAAGGCAACATCCGCTGCTGGCTTATCTGTTAGGCCAGACATGTCACACAAACCAAGAGAAAAGAAAAAACACCTGAGAAATGGGGATAAAAGGCCTTCACTGAACCAAGGATTTTGGGAGGAGAAGAGAAGAATTCCTGGAGAAGAACTCCCAAAGAGAAAATCTTTGTGGAGAACTCCCGAAGACGGACCCTGAGGCCTGCTTGCTGCCATCTCCCATCCCCCACGGTGACCAGACGAGTTCCTGAGACTGCGAACCTCGTTGTCTATCAAGACTCCTTGCTTCTTATCCCTTTTCTATCGCTCACCTTCCCTTCCCCATATCCCTAAGCAACTAGTAATTGTAATAAACTGGTTGGGCTAACATTTGATCCTTTGTGTCTTAATCTCGCCATCGGGTATACACTCAATCAAAGAACCTCGTCTCCCTCCTTTATATTGGAGCGTGACATGTGGGCAGGGACACCTCCCACTAGACCAGGATAATCAAAGCCCCATCCAGCCTGATCTTAAATGTTTCCAGAGAGGGGGCATTCACAACTTCACTGGGCAACCTGTTCCAGTGTCTCTGTTAGCTATGTTAACTATGTCTGCACTTGAATAAGGGGAAAATGTGCTACAGTTCTCTTTTATAGATTCTTCCTTCTTTCCCCCTCCATTATATTTTGTACATAAAACTACTCCAGATCTACTCTATTTGTGTAGTAAAACAGTCAAAAAGCAATTGAAAGGGGCTGGAGGGAGGGAGGCATAAGGCATTATGTGTTTTTACATCTGTCTTTTTACTTAGAATCTTATTCATTTCAGTGAATTTTTTATGGGAAACATTTTGCACTTTCAGAAGCCAATAGATTCATAGATTCATAGATTCCTTAGGTTGGAAAGGACCTACAAGATCATCTAGTCCAACCATCCTCCCACCACCATCCCTACCCACCAAGCTACTAAATCAAATCCCTTAGCACCTCATCTAAACGCT
This sequence comes from Oreortyx pictus, assembly GCA_036925125.1. NCBI lineage: Eukaryota > Metazoa > Chordata > Aves > Galliformes > Odontophoridae > Oreortyx > Oreortyx pictus. The sequence continues at coordinate 8,397,786 of JAUPFR010000004.1, read as the reverse complement.
TCTTGAACAGCGCTAGGGACGGTGCCTCAACCACCTCCCTTGGCAGGCCATTCCAGTGCCGGAAACAGAAGTGGAAGAAAAGGAGAAAAAACAAGCAAACAAACAAACAAACAAGCAGCTACTTACTGTTGGTTTGTGCTTTCTGTCTTTTAGTTTGTTTGTTTGTCTAGAATATTTCCTTTTTAAGAATTTATTTTGTGAAAGATGCTGAAGATTTCTCACTTAATTCCAGATCAAACCAAATCAGAGATTTGTTTTGTTTTGTTTTGTTTTTAATGACAGTTATCAGGAAAACCTCTCAGTCTTCTGCCTTCTCACTTCTGCCTTGTTCTTTGTCATTTGCCATAATGATCATTTGGGGTCTTTCATCTGCTTCTTCTGCATTTCTGCATTTTTTTCTGAATCTTTTGAAGATCTGGTTCAGTCCATAACATCATAATCAAAATAACCAATGCTGGTCAACTCTAAATCATGCCTTTCCTATTTTCAGTAATATGTGTGTCCCAGATCTGTATGACAACCCTCTAATAGCAGGCTTCTTTTTCTTACCACTAAGGTATATCTTGCATATAATTTCCCTGTTATATCTCAAAAATTTTCCCACTGTTCTTTCTGTTTTCCAAAATTTCCCCCCATTCCAAAATTTAGAGTGTGTTCAACTTATTTTACACTTTCTTCCATCTTGTTATCTAATTTGTTAAAACAGCTATGCGGTCTCCCATGGTAACAGCCATAGAATTCTCATGCCAGAAGATATATCCTATATTTTTGCAGAAATCTGCTCTGGAGTTGTTTTACCTCTTTATGTGTGAAAGGCAAAAAATCTGGTCTCTTTGATCCTACCAGGTACAGCCCAGAACAGATGACTTTGGTGTTGGTCAGCAGCCAAGACAAAAAAGACAGTGCAAATTTTTGTTAGTCATAAAAGCTTCAAAATGAGCCATGTGTATTCAGATAATAATTTAGATCTGAATAACAACCGTACCACAGCGGCCATTTCTCTTCTGTCACCTTTCTTTACCTGCATGACCAGACTATAGTGGCATAAATAGAGAAGCAAAGAGAAACTCAACTGCTTTTTCTCTTTTGGTAATTCAGTATTAACTACAATAAATACTCTTTAGAGAATGAAAGGTCAGGATTCACTTGCTTTACCTAGTAATTGATTATATGTCTCTAAGGACTGCAGTGCTTTAGTACACAGTAAGAAATCATCAGCCAAAGGAGACTATTCTACAAAGAGATTTCTTATTTACCAGGCACATTACATTTAGAGCCTTGATAAATCAAGAATCAGATCTTGAGGAAGGAAGAAAGGAGCCTCGACTTCTCCTATACATACATCACCTTGATCAAGTTCACAAGTATCCGACCAAGGGTACCTAATGCCTTTACTGTTTTATTTGAAGGCAAGAAGACAGGCATGAGTAGATGTTACTAATAGCATTGGGAAGGAAGAACAGAGAACTTCTGCTCTATATTTAAGAGAACTAGAAATGCCTTTAATGCATAGAAGACAACCTGTTAATTATATATTTTTACATTGTAGAAGTATCATTAACTACAAATGTCACAACGTGCAATATGGTTTCAAATGTAACTAAACAGTTTAACCATATGGGTTTAACAAACATTTTTAATACAACTGCATTTTTTTTTCTTTTAAACTGTGAATATTCCTCTATATATTTATGCATTTTCAGCAAAGGTCTCTAGTGTTATCAGAGAAGTGAGACTCAGCTTAGATGTCAGACACTTAACTAGGTGGCTGACCTTGAGCCATCAGCTCTTTAGTCTGAGTAATTCAAGTAGATGAATGGTTGATATGAAATTGCATATGCATGCCAAAACACAGGTCTCTGTCTACGGTACAAGCTTCTATATTTGTAGGAAGGCAGTATGGTAGAACCTGTAAGCATTGCAGAAACAATTCATTACATGCATTATGAGTAAAACTGTTGCAGGGACTACACAGAGTGATGAGCACCCAAAATGGCACCAATACGCTTTCCAGTATTTCAAACAAATGGAGTACTGTGACCAACCTGTAATTTTAAGATTAATCATGCTTCAAGGAAAATGGATGAAAGATAAGAGGAACAACTGTGTAAGATGATGATGACAGCTTAGTCAAGCAGTCAAATAGATTCCATCTCAGAAAATTTCCCATACGCGATGTTGATAAGCTCCACACTTCCATTCAAACTGGAAAAGGAAAGTTCAAATCTAGAGGTAGCATAATCTGCTGTATTCTGTTCTAAAGCCACATTTCTGAATTTGGGAAATGAGATTCTCCATGTACACACATCATTTATAAAACTCCAGATTATAGTTCAAAAATCTCACTGATCTGTGAAGATGGATATTCCATTGCATTTCCAACTTGAGATATGGGCAGTAACAGTGTCTTGTCTTTGTATCCTTCCATCCTCCTCACACATCCACAATTTCTTTTTCACAGGACAGTTGAACACCAGAAGAGAAAAGGAAAGGATTGTATATTTAGATTATTTCCTATCTCAAGATATGCCCAGGATGCACATCTGATCCAGAAAATGGGAAATACTCTCAAATCCCAGACTGTAAATATTGAATGACTGTCATCAATGTAATCACATATGTGACTGTCTTCAGTAGAATTTAATGTGAAAAAGTAGCTCTTGACCTGACTTGACCCGGTAATAGTCACTATCCTGTCTCACGTCTCTCTCAATTTTTAACCCCAAAAAGTAACCTTTATCCTTATTTTTTTTCTGATTCACTTAACCATAAAATTAATCATCACTGTCAAGTGAATCTGTGTGAATATGCTAATTCTAAAGTAAACTGGTTCTATTCCACAAATAGCATTGAATATTTTTGACAAATAATGAGAAGATTTATTTTTATTAACAGAAAACCTATCTATACTTGAGAATGTCCCAACCCAGATGCAGGAACTTGCATTTCTCTTTGTTGAACTTCATGAAGTTGGCATGGGCCCACCTTTTAATCCTGTCCAGGTCCTTCTAGATAGCATCTCTTCCCTCTAGCATGTCAACTGCACCAGTCAGCAAAGTGTCATCTGCAAACTTTCTGAAGGTACACTCAACTCCACTGTCCATGTTGCCTACAAAGATGTTAAATAACACTGGTCCCAACACTGATCTCTGAGGAATGCCACTCAGCATCAGACTCCACTTGGACATTGAGCCACTGACCATAGTTTTCTGATTGTGACTGTCCAGCCAGTTCCTTATCCAGCACGTAGTTCATCCATCAGATTCATTTACATTTATAGAGACTAGTTTTGCCGCAACATTGCTTGACTCCTAAAGCCTGGAGTGGCTCCTACCTACCCTCTGCAGCGCTCCACGACACATGATATGGATCACCTCTGAAGTGAGGCTCTGCTACTTCACTCCCTTCTTTGGGCCCAACTCCATCATGAGTTGGAGGTCTCTTCTGAGACTGTTGTGTTATGGACACCGTTTTCATCATACATCCAAAACACTACATCATCCCAGCTACTCAGATAAAAATTATTCTATCTGGAAAATAAAGCCTCTGTGTCTTTATGTATTACTGAATTCTGCAGTCCCACTGTTGTTACCTCTGTGTGTCCACAGGCCAAGTGACTATCAGCTGTGGCAGACTAAAACCCTAAGTACAGCTGAAGCAGTGCGCAGACAGATCAGTGAAAAAAAAGTGAATATTGGTTCTGTGCAGGCCTAACTTTTCATATTGTAATAGAGAGAATTGTCTTGAAAATGCTGTAGGCTAAATTATTTCCTAAAATTCTAAAGTTTCTTCAGACACTAATCCTGTACAGAGCTTCTAAAAGAAGCATGTGCAGCAGGAGCTATTTCATATTCAGAAATGTGACAGCAATTAAAGAATTCATATACTCCCTTCAGGCCATTTTTTATCCTCAATCCAGGAAACCTAGTTTCTGGCAGGCACTAAGTCTTGTAATCTTGGTCTCCTGTGGACTCATGTAACTACCATTGTAGTATAGAGCACCAGAAATGATTGTCTTTTAGCATTTTCCATATTTACTTTATTCTTTTTTGACTTCCAATCCATGAAACACATTTTACCATATGCTGACATTTCCTATAACACTAAAGAAAAGTAGGAGTAACACTACACACAGTCTTCTTCTTTTAGTCAGTAGACAGACTGTTTTGACACACTGATCCTCAGCAATTAAAAAAAAAAAATTCTTGCAGAGGATATGAAAGACAAGACCACTGTGGAAATCAGAATGATTAAGTAGTCTATTTTTGCTAAATAAAGGAACAACAGGAGACCAGCTGCACTGTAACCAAGTATCACTCTTACTTTAATTGTAAGAAAAGGTATAAACTAAATGCCTTCATTTGTTCAGTTTTCTTTGACAGCATGGGTAGTGCAAGATCAATCACTCAAAAACTTTAATCAGTCACAATGGGAAAGATCTTCTTTCTTCATGATGCTGTTTGTTTTTTCTCCTTTTTAGTGATTTTAAGTGATTCTGAGGTGATGTGTATGCAATGCAGATCTTGAGAGATGAAATAGCTGATTTCTTGTGAATTAAGACCATTTGGATTTCAAGGCTAATAAGACCCTTAAAACAAAAACCAAAAGTGAAAGAAACAGCTGGGGGGAGAGGGGAGGGAAACAACACAAACATAATGATTCCTCTGATTCTGAAAATTATCCCTCCAAGCTCATAATAAAGATCTTCAGAATTGGAATAAATATGAGATCACATTCATTAACATCCCCACAGTACTGAGACCACAAATTGACAAAAAACACAATTTACACGTCTTTCTTTTCTTGAGGTAGGTGGTGGCTACTAATGGTTGGCTAGAAATACTTGATTTATTAAGATAGTGAAATGTCTTGCTGAACCAGAATGAAATGTGACTTCTAAAATGCAAGTTTATACTTTTCTTTTGACATCTAACTTAAATCTTTCCTCTTCTGTTTTAAAGCCATTCCCCCTTGTCTTAACACTACCCGATCATGTAAGTTTCTGTTTATAAGCTCCCTTTGGGTACTGGAAGGTTGCAGTGAGGTCTCCCTCGAGCCTTTTCTTCTCCAGGTTGAACAAGGTCAATTCCCTTAACACGTCTTCGTAGGAAAAGTGCTTCAGCTCATTGAATATCTTTGTGACTTCCTTTGAACCCACACCAACATCTTTCTTGTCTTTCATATGAGGAAGACTCCACATGTGAACACAGTACTCCACCAGGTGGGGCCTCACAGTCTGAATCAGCCTTATTCCTTAATCGTATTCACTAAGGATGTTGGTCCTTAAATACTACTCTCTGCTTTGTAATTCACTGACATATTTTCTGGAAAAAAAAATGTTCACTGCTCAGTAAGGTTAGCCCACATCCCATTTGTTTGTTATCTGACACCAGTTTTCTTGGGAAAAAAGCAAAATCCATATCCTCACACAAGGGTAAGAATACCTTCTTCAGGTTCACACTTAACTCTTTACCGCATAAGCTGATTGGTCAAAGTACAACTGTACTCTCAGTCAAGTTACTATTTCCTCTTCTTGTCAGTGGAAGATGGCAAATAAACTTATTTCCATAATTTAAATATTTTCAAAACAAACTCTTGCACTGTCATTCACATTTCTGTGCCTACACAGATGATCCATATCATCACAATATGTAACACATTTGTCTGTGCTTCTTAAAGGGATATTTTCAATGTAGGGTTGAATTTAAATTGAGAATAAATTCTATGTTTCTATTTCAAAAAGCATTTATTCACCATTCCTTTTATTATTAACTGTGTTCTGAATTTCCCTACTCCTTTGTAACTCAGTATTTAATAAGCTCAGTCATCATTTTTAAGCAAAACTGGCTTTTTCTAGGCAGTCTTTAAGTGTAGTCGTCACTAAGGGTCCTAAGCAATTGAGAAAGTTCAAAGATCTTTTTGGGGGCTGTTCCTTCTTTTTATCCACAGTGTTAATTGCTTACCTAATACTCCCTTGTTTCCCATAGACCATAAATACAGACTCCTTAATGGATGTTCCATATAGGAATTTTCTCAGAAACATTTTTTTGTATATGAAAGAGAAACATTTTCTCGTAAGATATCTTATAGACAGATACCTTTCTTACTATAACAAATTCTGAAAAATTATACATGAAACAAATCCATGTTGCTTTGGACAATCACTAATAAAGGGACTATAATTCTATGAAAAGTAATGAAAATAATAGTTAAATGTACAGTAGGCAAGGAAATGATCTTTGTTACAGCCCCTTGTAGATCTGATGTAATTTTCATTGTTTTAAGTGTATCGGGAATGTAATGAATGGGTACAATTATCAAGTTAAATCTAAATAAATATCAAGAGAAACATGAATAAAGTAATTATATTTAAATACAGTCAGAAACAATGAGACAGACTGTATGACACATAATAAATGAGGTCTTTTTAGCAAGTGTCACATTTGTTTTTATAAACATAAATGTAGTAAATTTGAATCCCTCTCTGTTTCAGTAGTTTTGCAGACATTGACCATAGGTACTTTCATCTAAATATTTTCCAAAAATATTTAGAAGGAAAAAAGGCATTGTGTAATGAACACTAGCGCCTGAATGCTTGGCTGCTTCTGACTGTATTGCAATGGGAGGGTACAACAGGGAGCCAGTAGTTAGTTCTTGCTAAATCTATATCGCATTACTGCATTTATGCAGGGACATAGGAAACATGGAGCTGTTCATGCAAATCCTCCTCTATTCAGCCACTGTTTGTAAATGTAGCAAGTAAACTTTCTCTTTTTTTTTTTTCTTGTGTGTCTCATTTAAGCATGTACAGCACAGGTTAAAATTATTATTATAATATTATTATTATAATATATATAATATAATCAATTATATAATATATCTTCTTGTTATCAATCATATATAGGGTGACAGGCAGTTATTTCCTAACTGAGAAGGATTACTGAGAGTGGCCTCACAGTAACATCAGCCAGCATCATCAGCAGTCATGAGTACTCAGACCATTGGAGTCTGAGCATTTCTTTTTTGTCTAGTTTGCTTATGAGTTCTCTGACCAGATCTTCTTCCACCAAGATTACATATTCCCTGCTCCAGTCTTTCCCCGTGTCTCTGGGACTAGGAATTCCTGATGGCTAATTTTCCTAGTAAAGGCTGAGAAAAAGAAAGCATTCATTACTTTTCCCACATTCTGGATAACAAGTCCCCTTATCTTGTACAGCACTGAGCCAACATTTGGTACCTTTAGGGCAAAGTAACAAAACTTGTGCTAAATTCAAACTTAACAACCCCTTTGTACTACAGTGTTTTACAACTACTACAGCTACTCATGTTATTCAAGTCTGACTGCTAATGTCTACTATTCAAGTTAAATTGTTTATTTTATTCTACCTAGATGAGCACAATGTCCTTAATTTTTAAAATTAAAGAGCTTTTCCAAACTATACATAGGAGGCTGATATGTTTATATTAAATGGGAATTAAAACAAGAAGAAGAACTTAGAATGTTAATTTTGCTTTAAAAAATAACTTCTCTTTAGCACCAAGATGACTGGAGAAGACACTGTTATATTGTTTTCAAATGCTAAGTTTCTCTCTCACTACTGAAGCTAGGTCACATGCCGGCTTTGTGCACTTTTGAGTATTAAAAACACAAACTGATGTTGATACTATCAAGGCTTACTTTTTACCGATTAAGCTCTTTTCAATTAATAGATCTTAAACTTCCCACGTTGAAAGAAAATTCAAATTTCTATGCCATTTAAAATATAATAGTTACTTATCTTCTTTTTTCTATTTTAAAAAATAATTATTAAATTAAAATCCAAAGTGGGAATAACTGGAATTCCATCTTAGCCAAAAGTACACTTGTTAAAATTAAGACAGATCTTCCATTAGGAAACACAGAAACAAGGAAACAAGTAAACAAGAAACAGCTGGGAGATGCACAAAATCTCCAGGAAGATTTAGAAACTGTTGCTGTTCATAGCTCAGAATTCTAAACTTTGTGAAGAATTTCATGGATGCCTGTGATAATCCTTTTAATACATCCTTTTATTTCTCCTTTTCCATGATTTTTAATAACTGCAGTAGAGTCACAGAGGATGAGTTTTTATAAATTGATACAGCCACAGTTTTTATTTTGTGTAACATCTTAATTAACTTTTTAGTCAGCCTCTGAAGAATAATAAATTGCCTCCTGCTGAAGATCTTAAGCAGAAGGTTCGCAGCATTAATGTAGAAGTGCTGGCAGCTGTCTTTGATCATAGAAAAAAACAGAAAATATGCTGCCTTCTGACTGAGCCCTATCAACGTCTTCTCAGTACTTACAGAGTATTGCTTTGACATATGGAAAGGATATATTGTTTGAAATATGTTTTTTAATTGATCATAGGTAATCAACGTTATGTCATCACTTATCAACTGTCTTCTAAATCTTAACAAGGCCTATCCCGTTGACATTTATTGGTGGAGTGAATGGGAAATGAAACACAATTTTCCAGAATTACTTTTTCATGTATACACTCATATTTGTACATCAAAGTAATGTAAATTTTGAGTTAATGAGCAATACTGATGAAGTTGTTTGAAGTTATAGTATGAATCAGTTACCTGAACTATTCTTACTGACATCTTAAGTGAACATTCATTACAATGATGCAGTTTTTAAGTCTTTCCATGCGTGCTTCTTGAAGCATTCCTCCTCTACTTCATGTATCAGTATACGTAACATAGTTTGCTGTTCTGTTGGCTGTTTTTAAATGCATCAGAGAAGCATTCTGAATGTTTAAAAATTGTCTATAAATATAGTTATCATCTTTAAGCATTACTTTCCTCATTTGAGGTTACTTTTTACTGTATATATATTTTAAGTGTCATTCAAGAACAATAATAGAAAGGCAAAGTGAGTAACTTCTTATCTGCTTTTAACGAATAACACAGCACATTGCTACTAGCGTAGTAGGTAACAAATACATATTTGGAAAGAACGTTAAAAAAAAATCAAGTACACCTCACAGTCTGCACAACTTAAAGAATATCATAGATGTTCATGACAGAACATTGGGACAAAACATTTACATTCCTACAAAAGAGAGATTTGTAGAAATATAATGCCAGGACTGAATGGCAGTAATACATAATAGTAGCAGTTGTCATGACAAAATACAGAAGAAGAAACTATCAGATAGATTTATATCATCTTTAAGGTATATATAATGTGTTCTGTATTCATAGTAGCTTTACAAATATCAGACATCATATGACGGGCCACCAAGATGTTGAGGGGACTGAAGCAGCTCCCTTATGATAACAGCATGAAAGAACTGGGACTTTTCATCCTGGAGTAGAGAAAGCTCAAAAGGAATCTCACCCAGGTGTGCAAATACCTAAAAGATAGTCGCAAAAAAGGATGGAGCCAGGATCTTTCCAGTGATGTTCATTGATAGGACTGAAATGGATACTAACTGAACCACAGGAGGTTCCTCATGAACATCAAAAAACACTTTTTTTTTTTTTTTTTTTTTTAGGGGGACGGAACACTGTCACAGTTTGCCCAGAAAGGTTGTGGGGTCTCCCTCCTTGGAGATCTTCTAAAGCAATGTGGATAGTCTTGCACATCCTGGTCTACATGTATGCTTAAGCAACTGAGTTAAAGCAGATGTACTCAGAGGGCTCTTTCAACCTTAGCGTTCCTGTGATTCTGTAATGCCTGTCAAAGATCTTTGATCCTTTGGCATCATAAGTAACCGTAATTTTTATGAGGAGTTCACATTAAATTCAGTGCTTCTTCCCCAGAGAACAGCAACAATTTACTGTATAGCTGGGTTAAGTGAGCCAGAACTGCTGCTGGGCTGTGCTTGGTTTGTAAGTTTTCTAAGATGAACCTTCTGAGGGAGTGTGGTATGAAAAAGCTCACCCTGTCTCTCTCTATAAATGTTTTGTTTCTAAAGAGATGAATTACAATTTATTTCCACTATTATAATCTTGTACAGTGATTCTAAGTAATAGAATATAATTAAAAAAAAAAAAACTCAAAGAATTCAAAGTCCTTGCATATGTGTGGGGTTTTTTTTGTTTCCAGAAAACTCCAATAAGTTTAGGAAAAAGAAGATCACTGTGTTAGCAAAATCTGTCCCACAACTGGGCTATGGAGAGCAGTTTTTTCCTGCAGCAGGCCAGATTTCTAGTTGAACTGACCCAGTTAAAGCCATAGCTAGACTACTAAACTTCTGGCCTAGATCTTCCATACTTCTATTATGTAATGTTACCTTCCTCCACTTCCTGATCTTCCAATCTATAGCCCCGTGGAATAGAATCATTTCTCGGACTTTTCTGTGATTGTCATCACTATGATGTTAAAAAAATAATGTTTCTGGATTTCTTGCTAGATCCATAGCAAGAACTATTCTGTTTCATTTGCCAATCTGCACACAAAACTTTCTAGCAACACTTCAAATATGTAAATTTCTTTCTTATGTGGAAAACAGAAAATGAACTAAACTTAACATGCATAGATATCCTCAGAATTTATTAGCAATGTAAGACAGATTTATTCCTACCACTTAAGAGATGAAATGCTGGGGCTTTGTAGCTTCTACTGTGAGAAGAGGAACAATAAAAGAACATAGAAAAAGTGCTGAAATGGAGCTGTCCTCGTTGCTGAGCTGTGCTTTTTGACAGTAAGAAGATTAGAGCAGGGCTGGCAGCTGCTACTGTAAGGAGATTAACTGAAGCCCCAGAAACAGTGAGCTCAAATGTCCAAGACTTCAAGAATCAGGGTCAGCCCCACTCTGCCACATACATCCTCACAGTCCTGGCAACCTGGGTGCTCTTCAGTATCAAAATGCATCACCTAGATGCAAGAGACAGTTTATTAGACTGTGAGTTTCCAAGTAACTGGACTAATTTCCCAACAGTTAGACTGTACAGTAAGCTTGGGCAAGTTTCTCAACAGCTCATCCAAGTCCTTTCAAAAAGCTCAAAGCAGAAAGTGTGCTGAAATACAAATATGCTGTAAACATAAAATTGCAACTTAAAGCCTGCTAAAGAAAACAACAGTTAAAGCTCAGACCTTGCACCCAGGAGCAAGTCACAAAAAGACCACTTACAAAAAAAAACAAAAATTCTTTTTGATATCTTTTAACTTGTTGTACTAATGAAGCCCGAAGAAACATATATTATATAAAGGAACTTCAATAAAATACAGAATGTTGCAGTTGGTGAGGCTCCTTCCAATAGCCAATTTCTTTCACTGCATGGAGTCCTTCACATTTAAGCAGAGGTGTGGTATGGACTACGAACAGAGGCTTCAATATGTTACTTCATGCAGGAACTTTTATTATCAGCTTACAAAGGGAGAAGTAGGCCAGTAAGTAAATTTACCAAATGTCTATTCCAAATTTATTTCCAAGGTTCTCTTGAAATCACTGCATATTTTCTGGATGAGTTTTAAAATGAACCTTTGTGGAGCTGTAGCAATGCTCTAAATTAGACTACACACAACAGATGTGGCACACCTGACCTGTGATTTTACATTTACATTTTACTTAGATATTTATGTAAGTTATATAAGCTTCAAATAAATATAATTAGCAATAAATGTAAGACATCGTGGTACTAAATAATAATTAGTCCGTTAGCATTTAAAAGAAACAGAAAACTCCTAGGCATGTCCAACTTCCAGGTGACCATATTAAAAAAGCATGATATTCAATGGAATGCCTTTTGATAGCACTTCTTAGATAAAGTTATGCTTACTTTAATTTTTTTTTATTCATTTCTATTTAGGAAATAAAGAGACTGATACAAGGATATAAGTTTGATATAACAACTCCAATCATATCAAAGTTAAACATATTTTCAAAGAAGTATTCAAAAACCCAAAGATATGCAGAAAGTTGGGAGCTGCTGCTACTTTCATGTGTAATTAAATACTTTCTTCTGATGCATCACATCATACAATTAGTTCCAGAAATATCAGCATCTCAACAGTTTAAGAACAACAATGCTGAATGATAGGAATCCAACAATACATCTGTAAGGTGGTTCATCAAGATGCAAGATCAAGCATAAGGTGAAAGCAGTAAATATAATTGTCATTCACACATCCATGCAGACTGTGGTTATTCCTTTCGAAAAGTTGAAGTTAAACTAAGTTACACTCAGCAAGGCAATTGAAAACTGCACAGAATTTATTAAACCAAAAAGGTTTAGAATTTTCATTATAATGTATGTCCTGAGAAGTATATGACTTCAGACCTTGGTAAAGCTTGAACATAAATCATATTCACAGACAAAAAAAAAAACAGAGCACCTGATTTCAAGGGTTGCTTAATGTGAAATAAATCAATAAATAAATGAATAAATAAATATAATTGCTGGTCATTAATCCTGTAAGTAAAATCCTAGAATGTGGTTTGTTTACTTTTTCTCCTGTGAAGAGAAAGTTACTTTTAGAAAGATGAGAACTATTTTTCAAAATAAACACTTGGATGTGTTCTCTCCTTCTCTCCACCCCATCAGAGCCCCGCGTTTAAAGCAGGCTTCCTACTGTTTCCATTTTGAGAGATGACTGGCAGTTCTGGTACATTTCTATTACCAGACTAAATGAGTTTCCTTTTTCCCTCTCTACTCTTTGCTGTTTAGGGATTCAGGGAGAAAGTTTTATATTCTTTATATTATTTATATAAAATATTTTTTTTACAAAACCTCAGTACTTCTATTACATACTTGATTTTGAATATTTAACGTGTCCCTGTGGGAAATGGGGATCAACGTGTCTGAAGGAATGGTACTGCCTGTCTCTTGGATGGGAGAACAGCCAAGAATGTGTACTGAAACAAGTCACCACTCTGATATAACTTCATCTCTTTGCAAACTGCAAGACTCTATTTTAAAGAAATACTTTTTGATGCTCCGAAAGTAATGGCTCCTATTTATGTTTATGGAAACAGCAACAGGTAAAACGAGCATAACAACACCTATTGATAGAAAGAATTATCAGCTACAAAACAGAGTGTTTCAGCATCATCACAGTCATGCTTAGCTCTGCATTTTCACCAGCAAGGAACAAGAGTCTGCATGCTGAGCTTTTAACAATCAGCACCAGTGGAGGTGACCTGCTGTCACTGCCACCACTGCTGAAATGTACCACATTCTGCTTCACTGTGCTCACATCTACTGTTCGACATTCATAAGTGTGCAACAGAAGTCAATGAATGTCAACGAGGTGCTCTTTTTTCTGCACAGAGGAATTCAATTACACACCTTTGCTTCATGCACACTTCCATGTCATATGCCATTCAGACAGGTTGGCCCTCTGCTACTATCTGTCACGTGGCAACAAAATGTAATGGAATATTATCAGGAAGGTTCATCCCCTACTGTCATATCAACAATATCCACATCTGACATCACAGACCAACACCACAAAATAGGAGGCAGTACTTTCACGACAGTGCTCCCATATGCTTCTGAGCTAGGAATAAGAGACAGTTTAAGTTCAAAGTCCTATAAATGCATGTCATTAGATTGCATAGACCTCTTTCTGCACAAAATTGTACCTGTAAGTGAAACCAGACAGATGTTGGCGTTTTTCAGATAATTCATATGTTCATACTGCGTATGTGCATGTAATAATTTTTAAGTTCATAATTTTAATCACAATTTCTGAAGATGTAAATTTCATATGCAGATACAACTATTGAGCCAACCAGTAAGAACAAAAATAGAAAATAACAGTTTTTGCTTTTGCCTTTTAATAAGTGAAATAATAACTTTTTAGTTAACTAGTCATTTATCTGCATGTTGTGAACAGCATGGAAGATCTCTCAAGTAAGTATTGAAAGTCATAAAAGATTACACATGATAGACACAGTCAGAAAAATAAACATTACCTGGAGTTTCACTAAAAGTATGGGGTATGCTTTTGAGGGTGAAGTATGCACCTTAGGACAGCTAATAAGATTATTTTTTTATAGTAGCCGTTAAACTACAAGGGAATAAATCAAGGAAGCACTCTTCTTCTTCTACACTGAAATAAACTAAGGATGTAAAGTATTATACACTGTTCTCTTCACAAGTTTCTGTGATGAATCCAGCCATGTGAAAACACATTCTGGAAAGGCTGTTGGAAATGTTTTACGTCTTTAGACTTGTTACTTGCAGCTGATATGTCAAAATAGCTTTACAACCTACACAACTACACCCTCTACATTTTAGTCCCTTGTCAGTTCTCAACAAAATTTTTAGCATCTTTTAAAAAATGAATAAATAAAAGATTACTTTGGAACAGAGCTACTTACCTTGGTGGAAAATGCATAGTAACAATCAAAATCTATATTAAAAAAAATCTTATATCGGGACAGAGCTCTGAGGAACCTAATCTAGTTGTAAATGTCCCTGTCAATTGTAGGGGAGTTGATTTAAATGGCAATTAAGGATCTCTTACAACTCAAGATACTGTGATACTATGATTCTATGATTCTGTGTTATTTTTGGTGGAAAATATTTTTTTTCTACTACACTTATTTTACTTCTATATTTCTACACTTCTACTATACTTATGTTCTGCATAGGAAAACTACAGAAAGTGATGGGAATTACTAGGAAAAATACTGATTCCAGTCTTCAGGTTGGATATCAGGATAATTCATCCAAGCATTCATCCATACTGAAAAGAATGGGATCTCTTTTCTTCCTTGGATATATTTTTCTGTTAAATCATTGCTACAGAATCACAAACATAAACAAAGAAAAAAAAAAGATAAAAAGAAAAAAAGAAAAAAGGTCAGAAACTGATTGCAAAAAATACTTTTGCTTTGTTCTGAAAAATATAGAAAGCTAGAACAGTGTAATTGGGAAAGAGAATTACTTATTCTGTTTAAATAATTAATAGGGTGAGTTTCATTGGGATTAGGAGGGCTACTTTTCTCACAAAGCAAAATGAATTTTCATGATCTTAAAGAAACAAAAGAACTTCCTTCAGGAAGGTAAGGTCACCAGAATTCATGAAATCAAGAAACTTAGAAGTACAAACTCAGATACAAATATTTATCTTAATTTAAAACTCAGTGCAATATAAGCTATAATCATTGAGTGTACCTTACTAATTTTCCTAAATATATTTATACTAGAAAAAGAGGAATAAAAATAAAGCCTTGGATCTGCAAATCCAATCCTCTCTACCATTCGTATTCAGACTTTTCATCTCCTGCAATTTCTTAATGCAGACAAAATTTAATGGAAATTATCTCTCTAGTGCTAACGAGAAAATTTGAGTAGTAGTTTAGGCCAAGAAACATCCATAAAAGCATGTGAAAATATTAAATTAGATTTTAAAAACTCTGCTCTAAAATTATCTTCTTAGTGATGGAAATGTGTTGTCATCTAAGTGATTAATTGAATATTATGGAACAAACAAATGTTTGCAGAGAACAACATAAGATGGCAGCAAAAAAATTTGTCCACAATAAGAAGTGCTGCAGATGAAATCCACATTTGTACACATCAAATTTGCTTTAAAGAAAAAAAACTTATATTTCTCTTTAAGGAGATATTGTAGTAGCTTCTCCTTCAGTTCATTTATAAGTATCTTTATGGTCAAAACAAGTTATGAATAGAACTAGTCAAACAATAATACAATATGAAAAATGAAACAAAAGAATGCAACTGATTTTGTATAAAAATATCAGTCTGAAAGAATTCTTGAGGTCACAGATTTCATTAAGGAGCTTAGAACTGCTAGAATTCAGGACAGCTTTTCTCAGTCCTCTATTGTCATTTCTAACACAAGTTTATTTCAAAAAATAAAAAAGAAGATGAAATATTTTAAACTACTATCTTAACACATTATCCTCCAATTGTGACTTGCAGTCACTACTACTGCAGTGTATCTCAAATTAGTAACAACAGCTACACTGCTGCATTCAGGAAGTAAGCAGTAATACAAACAATTCAGGGATAACAATAATAAAGCATACAAAACACACAGGAACGACAGACATTAAATATTTCTGTTACTGTGTTCAAGGATCTTTCAGACTTGGCTCTATTTGATCAGGTTATTTTGCTAACAAATAAATGCAACACAACACATAAACAGATGTCTCATACCAGTGCCAATCAGTTTTTAAGACTGCAAAAGATTGACAAACTATTCTTATTCCTGTCTTGGGATAAATAGGGGAAGAATGAGCCTGCTTCACTCAAGGCAGAAAATTCTATTGAATTAGAATTCATTTTCTTTTGTTGCCAGAAACACTCAACAGGAACAGGGCTAAGAAGAAAACATAGCTGTGAAATAGAGATGGTGAATTAGAAATTTAAGGCAAAGAGCTTAAAAGAAGATACTAGTATATTTCTTTTTAGAGTTCACATGAAAGCATTTATGGTGGATAATGGGAAGTATTCACTGCTCAGCTCTACTTGTAAAATGACCATTTTCTGATAAGTCTAAGCTATGTATAGCTTTGAACTTGAACTGACTGATTATTTTTATTGCATGTACATGGGGGATGGCAGAGAACATATTGTATTTCTTTTACAGTAGGACCCCTAGTAAGATGGAATATTTGACCTACACTGTAGTAGCACATTCTACTTTTTTTTTTCTTTTTTTATTAAAGAGACAGTACAAAACATTCCAGCTGACTTTCAAAATGAATGTTTTCAGATCTAACATTAACTATTTTTCCTCTAAATAATTATCTAAATACAACGTTCATATAAATTTACTGAAGTGTGAAGCAACAAAATAATAGAAAAACTCAGTACAGCTAGTGTCAGTGATTCCACAGTAATTAACAGAAAACACATAAGTACTAACTATAAAGTAAAAAACTCCCTTCTTTTCTTGACAATGTTCTTTTAATTGAAGCATTTATTGCTTTTCTCTTTTTTTTAGAATTTATGTTCACACCTGCTGTCAAAATTTACTTCACCTAATCTTTATTAAATAAAGTCTGCAACTACTTGAATTCTGTTACATTAAAGAGACAGATTTGATTAGATTTTTCTAGGAAATTAATGTAGTTGAGATCTTGTCACTGAAATTAATCTTAAATCAATTTTCTACAGCTTCTAGATATGGCATAATTTTCAACAGAAAAATCAGCAAGGAATTTGTTCACATAACTAATGCAATGAGCAGACAAGTAGTGCTGCATTTGTCAGTGTACCTCCTCAAACTACTTGTCAGACTGTAGGGAAAATTGTGGAATAGGAGTTGTGAAACTGCGGAATATACATTTGTCTTTGATAACTTTTGGTTTTGTGTGTGCGAATGTGTGTGACATCTGTGCCAAGAGCATTCATCCACCCACATTTTGTGTTATGTACATTTGATCATTTAAATTACAAACTGAACAAATATCTGTTGGCTCCTAATCCTGCCACCACTGATCATCAGTCCTTAGTAAATCCCTGCCGTGATCTCACTCAGTTGGTTCCCAAGAATCCAAATTTCAATAATTTAGATGAAATATCTAAATACCCTATACATTTAAAATAACCAGCCAACTGAGCAACTCAGTAGCTAACCCAAGACAACGCTAATTAAATAGCCAAATGTTGGCAACTGTCAACATAAATCAAGCCTCCAGAGTACTTTGTCAGATACTGTGATGAAAGCTTGAACTACATAAATCTTCATAGGTATACTATACTGCCTTAGGAAACATGTATTCTGCTTTCATAATTCCAACAATACCTCTAAAACTTTATCTTCTTAATTTCTGTTGAGGTAATCTAGATTTCTAGTATAATGTTCAACTGTAGTTAGCAGCTGCTCTCCCTCTTCTGTAGATACAAGTTGCCATGCAGAAGCTAATGCTTCTTTGGTAAACTATTCTATTCTCATCTACAGTTAGCCGAGCTGAAACTGCACCTGGACACACAGCTGCTGCACAAGATGGCCTTTAGAAAGACATTCATAAGATAGCCTGGACAAGAGAAGAATGAAGACAGCATCTGGACAATGTGAGTGGGGTAGGCAGTAACAAGTAGCCACCAGGAGACGCAGGCTTCCAGCTTCCTAATATTAACAAACACAACCAAGGCAGCGCAAGCACCTTTAGAGGCGCAGTTCATTTGAATGCATGACACTATAGGTGCATTTCCTGTAACAGTTCCTTTCTCTAGTTTCCTATTTCTAAAATGAAAGAAAAAGTACAGATATTGTTCTTTCCCAAGCATAAAATAGCATAATGCCTTCAAATACTTGAAAAAAAAAAAAAAAAAGTATGTATAAATATGCATTCAAAAAATAAGTATTTGCAGAATAGGAAAGCTAGGTATTTCAGAAGCTAGACTGAGAGAAATATGCCCACAGATTACATGTTCGTTCTTTATTTCTTATCCTTTTTCTTAGATTGAATATGTTTATCTTCTCATTTTCTTACACATCATTCCCATGGGGGGAAATAGATCATCTTCTCAGCTTCAGGGCAGGTTTTCTTATGAAGTACTTGCAACTTGTAATTTATTATTTGCTGTAGATACAAAAAGAGAAATACCTCATATCCCAGCGTAACCTACCCATGTTAGGCTGACATGACATTTGGGTGAAGCAATCAGATGTAACTTCTGCAATAAGAACTTACAATTTTAAATGTGAATTATCTTCTTCTAGAGGCTAAAGTGAAATCCTCTGTCCAAAATGCAATTTGTTACAGTGCCAGATATAAAAAAAACAAATGAAAACCACATTTCAAGAGAAAGCATAACAAGCAGCAACCTCTTGAGTATTCCTCTTCCACTGTCAATATTTGTCACGTGTTCCCAACAAAGCAAAAGCCTTCAGCTCAAATATATTTGGAGACAAATCTTCACAAAAATTAGATTGCTTCTTTTCAAAAGTTGCTGTTCACTATCTTGTCTACTTCTTTGAGAATGTTGTAATTGACAGACAATACTGAAGAAAAAAAGTTTTACAAAAGAATGGAAAAAAATAAATCCATAATATCAAAATAAGTAGCTCTGGATATACTGTGTAATAATTTAACAGTGCAGAACTAGAAAGGAATATCATACCACTGGAGTGTTATGGCATAACTGCCATTTTCGCGCTCCCATCCATTACCTATGAAAATGTCCTTGCTGCTTTAAGTGGAAATGATATAATCCTATACAATCTTCTCAACACAAATTAATAAAGAACATATTCATATTTACCAGGGAATGATTTTAAGGGTGAGGTGCTTTTGCTGCTCATTTTGCTGAGAGCAGTTCTTAACAAGCTAAAATGCCTCCTCAGTGCTGGTGATGTTATTTCTCAAGGAACTCAAGCAACTAACATGTCACTTACTTTAAATTTCATGTGTTTTCCAAAAGCTAAATGAGATTACAATTTAGGCAACAAACACATGCATTTTGTACCTATCCTACCATCCTTCATACCACATATTTAAGCAGCTGTGGAATTCACCAACAGTTTAAAGGAGTGTTTCCTTCAAGTCACTCTTGCTGTTTTCTTACAGACTTCTTCCAGATATTATATAATACAAATGTAATGACTAGAGAGGTGCACAAAATTCTAGGTCATCTATGCATAAATTCACAAGTTTTTTATTTTTATTTTTTATGAAAGCATGTTGACCCATGAAAATGTGGAGTTTTAATGCATTGAATTATTGTTCACCATTTCCACAGAATAAAACAAAGCATCCAGAGCACTTTTCATTTAGATCAGGCATGTTCAATACAGGCCTGGGACTTTCATTCAGACCAGCACAGCCCACTCTCCAGTCACCCCTGTGCCATCATGGTTGCAGCTCTTCCCACCAAGAGACCCAGGCCAGCCCATTCACTCTCTCTTGAACATCAAAGTGCAATGAGCACTGTTTGGGTTGAACTGTTTGGGTTGAAACCAGGGCACAAGGTGGGCCTGGTGCAGTGCTGGCTCAAGCTATGGCAAGTAACTGCGTGCATTTTGGTACTTTGCCTGAAAAGAGTCCTGTGAACAGTGAAAAGCATGCAGTTGTGCTTTACATTTTATTAAGGGGTTTTAGAATAGGTTTTGAGAGTGCTGAAAATATAATCAATTTTGGGATATAATTGTTACCTCATTTTCAGTCAATACAAATACATTATATGCAAACCTACAAATGGAATGTATAGAGTTGCAATCAGATATTTAACTCAACAATTTCATCATATCTCTTTTTTAGACAAAGTATACTTGACATAGAAAAATTTCTTTCACTTCACAGACACATCTTATTCATGTCATCACTTACTGACTGTACATGCATTTGTAAACAACTGTTTTCAAATATAATGCAAAGGAAGAATAACTTTTCATCAGAAATCTCTGAAAAACACTTTAAGAACTTAGTAAGAATTGCAACAACTTCCATCAAACTAGACTGATACGGTGGTTTCACAAAAGCAAGGTCAAATATCCAACCAGTATTAAGTTTTTATTGTCCTCTTAAGTTTTAATAATAAAATATATATATTGAAAGACAAATTTGGTTGCTTATATACACTGTTATACATTTTATATGTGACCCCAGACAGATTCTCTACATTCAGTGCTGCCCAGGCAAGACAAAATTTTGGACCAGTGGTTTAAAGGCACGGGTTTTGCTTTTGCTGAAGAAAAAGAATTCACAATAGGACTGAGGTACCCACTATCAGAAAGAGATGCTGAGTCCAGAAGTATTTATGAGTTCAAGTGAATTATAGAGAATAAATATGTCAGTCCTTGTTGAATATGATAAAGTGGATGGAAAAAATGGTCAAAATGTTAGAAATCATATGACTAGGTAATATCAAAGCATCACAAGAAAAGCTTTATTCTCTTTTCTGGGAAGAATAGATTTGCCTTCATATGTTTTAGTCCAGCTTGGTACACCTGTCATTACTGGTTCACAGTATTTTTGCATGCACATTTGTCTTGTAGCTTACACAACTACCTTTAACAAAATTTTCCCATGATTTAGGAATTAAATCAGCCAAATCACTCTAATTTCACTGCTGCTAAGAATGGCAATAGCTTGTTCAGATTGCCAAGGGATTTATGCAGCACAGCACAGGCCTGAGGGCCATGTTGTTTAGACAGCATAGCAAGGCAGCACTGGGCATACTGGAGTTAGCATGAATGTGGATCACCAGCTCCTGATTGCACAATGGTCTCCATAGAGGATCACTACCAAAGGTTATCTCTTTTTCCATCCTTTACTATATAATAAAAACCAGAAAGTTCTTGATAAGGTTTCTAGTTGCCTGAGTTTCACTGGTGACTGATAGACAGTACTACTGATTGTTGTTCTTGACAGAAAGGAGAAACAGAAGTTCTATCACAGTCAAGAGAATCACAAATTGAACCAGGAAAATACAGATCTTGTATTAAAACTGTTGGTACTCTGAACACTAGAAAGATAATGTGGTATGTCAAAAGGTGTTTCAAAAGGCAAGCAGTTGGATTGCAAGTTATTTTCAGTGAAGGAAGTGAAAGGGAACAGAACGACAACAGGGACTGTGATATTCTTACGAATTCAGCAGTGATTCAATTGCATTAACGTATTCTTGTTTCATTTCACCTGTTTTGAAACCAGTCACATTTATTTCTCTTTTCAAACTGATGCATCCAATACTAAAAGGATGAGAGCCACGAGCACAGTTCTGATGATGTTGCCAAGGAAACAACTTACATTGCCACTATACATTCAAAGTAACAACAACAAAATTAAAAAACAACAAACTCTGATCATAATGGAAAAAGTCACAGCACTTGCAGAAGGTGCCAAGGATGAACAGCACACAAAATTAAAAAACAGTCTGTCAGTAAATTGCAGGTATAAGTCACTGCACTCTGTAAAATAGCTAAACAGTCTTCTCTGACTTGCATTCTGATCCTCTATTCTTTATAAAAGAGACAAAGAAAATATTGAACAAATGTTTCTTCATGTATTAACTGCGACAAGTTTACAGCAGCTGTAATTTAATGTGTCTTCATTGCATTCTCTCTTAGAGACAAAGAAAGTGGAAAACAAACATTTCATTGAAATGTTCTCCTACCTGTTTTCAGCAAAGATCAGTAATTGCTTTCTTTCTTCTCTTCATTCTTTGGAATCTCTCTGCTTGTCTGCTCAAATAGCTATAGCAAAAGAATTAAAACCAACAGCACAGTAAAACATAAAGCAGGGCTGATGGGATCCTGAACAGATTCCTAGTCCCAGCAGACCAGACCCAAAGCAGGATTCGTTGTCATTTAATCAAGCCTACAGACAAGTGTCTAGCCTGTTCTTGAAAGCCTCTTGCAGGTCTCAATTCCTCAGCAGCTCTCAGTGATCTCTACAGTCTATTTCAAGTCTAAATTAGGTTATAATTAGATTTTCTTCTAATATCAAAGAAAATTTCCCTTGTTGCAGTGTAATCCTATTGCAAGTATATTAACACAACTTTCTCAGTGTGAATTAGAGCTGCAGGTTTAAGCCCTGACCATCCATCTACTCTTCTCTTTAAAATACCTGTTCCAGAACTTAATATTGTTTAGTTCATGAGACTAATCAGCCCGCACAGGCCAGAAGAGTCAGAGCCTACAGTATATATCATTGCATATTTAATTGACCTGCAGTCAGGACTAAAAAGCAATATAAATTTATTTCAAGTTTTACCAGGTCTGGAACTTCTGGAAAATATTTGTCATCCTTACCAGGACACATAACAATCACTTGGCAAGTGAAAATTGTGACATCTCTGTTACATGTACATTACTTAATGTAACTATCTGCAGCAGTTAAATAGGCCATTAACAGACATGGAAACATACAAGAATCTCTGCTTTATTGATCTATAAAATTCCTACAATGTAGTGTTTACATTAAACATGACAAGAAGAAACAAGAAACAAATTAATATTATGTAAATCACAGAGTCACAGAATTGTAGGGGTTGGAAGGGAACTCCAGAGATCATCAAATCCAACCCCTTGCCAAAGCAGCTCCCTAGCCCAGGTTGCACAGGTAGGCATCCAGGTGGGTCTCGAACATCTCCAGAGAAGGAGGCTCCACCACCTCTCTGTGCAGTCTGTGCCAGTGCTCTGTCACTGATACCATGAAGAAGTTCCTACACAATTTGTGCAGAAATTTGTATGTTTCAGTTTGTGGCCATTTCTTCTCATCCTACCACCATGCACCACTGAGAAGAGTTCAGCCTTTTCCCTTTGCATCCTGCACCTTAGATAAACATGCATCAGATCCCCTCTGAATCTTCTTTTTTCTAATCTGAACAGACCCTCTCTCAGCCTTTACTCGTAAGGGAGGTGTTCCAGGCCCTGTATAATCTTTGTAACCTTCTGCTGGACTCTTTTGCCTGTCATTTTGTATCAGGGAGCCCAGAACTGGAAACAATACTCCAGGTGAGGCCTCACCGGGGCAGAGTAGAGGGGGAGGATCACCCCCATTTAATGCAGCCCAGGATGCCATTGGCCTTCTTGGCCACCAGGGCACACTGCTGGCTCATAGCCAACCTGTCATCCACCAGGACACCGGGGTCCCTCTCCTCAGGGCTCCTCTCCAGCAGGTCATACCCCAACCTGTACTGGTGCATGCGGTTATTCCTCCCCAGGTGCAAGATTCTACACCTGTTCTTGTCAAACCTCATCAGGTTCTTTCCTGATCAACTAACTCACCATTCTGTGCAGCACTTTTGAAATGGTAGCACACCCTTCTGGTGTGTCTACTACTCCTCACAGCTTCATATCATCAGCAAACTTGCTGAGAGTGGACTCTATTGCTTCATCCAGGTCACTAACAGAGATGTTGAACAAGATTGGACCCAGCACCAACCCCTGAGGAACATCATTAAGTAGAGGCCCCCAGCTGGACTCTGTGCCACCAAGCAAAACCAGCTCTGCCAGTCAGCCAGTTCTTAGCACACCTCACCGTCCACTCATCTGTTCCACACTTCCTCAGCTTTATTGTAAGGATGTTGTGGGAGACAGTGTTAAATGCCTTGCTGCAATCAAGGTAGACTATATCCACTGCTCTGTCCTCATCCACCCAGTCAGTAATGACATCATAGAAGGCAAGCAAGTTGGTCATGCATGACCTCCCCCTGGTGAACCCATGCTGACTAATCCTGATAACTCTCTTCTCTTCCAATTGCCTGGAGACAGCATCAAGCACAAGCTGTTCCGTCACCTTTCCAGGGACAGAGGTGAGGCTGACTGATCTGTAGTTCCCCAGATCTTCCTACTTGTCCTTTTTGGAGAGTGACATTGGCTATCCTCCAGTCTTCAGTAACCTCTCCCATTCTCCTAGACCTAGATGATAGAGAGCAGCTCACCAAACACTCTGCCAGCACCCTCAGCACATGTGGATGTATCCCACTGGGGACCATGGATTTATGTACACTGATGTTGTTTAGACACTCTTAGACTGTCTTCTTCCTCACTAATGGGGAGCCTTCAGCTTCCCAGACTCTCTCACTTAGCTCCAGGGTCCAAGATTCCCAAAGGGGAGTCTTTGCAGTGAAGACAGAAGCAAAGAAAATGTTTAGTATCTCTGCCTTCTTGGCATCCCCCATTACCAAAACACCCCCCTCATTTAGTAGAAGACCCACAGTTTTCCTAGTCTTCCTTCTACTGCTGACATACTTTAAAAAGCCTTTCTTATTACTCTTTATCTCCTTTGACAGATCCAATTCCAGGTTGGCTTTAGCCTTCCTCATCGCATCCTTGCAGATTCTGACATTCCTATATTCTTCCCAAGTGGTCAGACCCTTTTCCCACATTCCATGAACCTTTCTCTTCCCTTTGAATTTATGCATGAGCTCCTTGCTCATGCATGCAAGTCTTCTACCACCCTTCCCTGTTTTCTTACTCATAGGAGAAGTGCTGTTTAAATGCTGAAAAGCTCTCACAGGCCTCCTTCTAACACC
Source organism: Oreortyx pictus (assembly GCA_036925125.1). Taxonomy (NCBI): domain Eukaryota; kingdom Metazoa; phylum Chordata; class Aves; order Galliformes; family Odontophoridae; genus Oreortyx; species Oreortyx pictus. Next base: position 8,372,904 of record JAUPFR010000004.1, on the reverse strand, counting down.
TTAGCCCACAGGATAGCTCCAAGTAGGTCCTGGATGAGATTAAAGTTGGCTCTCCTGAAGTCCAGGCTAGCAATCCTGCTTTTTGATTTGCTTCTTCCACTCTAATTATTGAAATCACCATTGTCTTCTTTTCCCTCTTCTTTCTTTGGCAACTTCAGTAAAATCTTCTAATTTCCCACATGGCTCAGCTATTCACTACTGTTTGCATATTAAGAACCTTCTCCACCTCAGCCTAATGTTTTAAGTGCAGCTGAGCATTATAAACAGTGACTGTAAACTATTTATTATTGTGTAAATAGTCACATCACATGATGCATATACATCTGCTGATACATACCTTTTCTAGATGAATGCCTAGGACTCGAAATTCTAATGCCATCCATGAAAAAAAAGCAAAAAACTTCACGCCTAGGATTTTGATAGTTATCAAACATGTGATGTATGCATACTTGGCTTTTCAAAGAACAAAAGATCTTCCTAAGTCTTGGAAATTGTTACCCTTCACATTCTTTAAAATACATATTTTTCTCATATTTTCCTCCTTAACACTGAAAGATTAAGAATGATGACTATGCATACTATAGCTTCACACAGAATTTGCCTATAGAGGCAACTGAAGAGCTGTGCGGCTGTAGCAGCATAAGACAGAAAGATCATCCATCCACAGTTGCTCACCAATGTGCACAAACACACCATAAAACAATAGGCACAATACAGGATTTGGTGTGAAGCCAACTAAGCTAGATTACTAGGTCTATATGCTAGTTAGGAAAATAAGGAACTTTTTTATATGACAATACTGTCAGGGTTTTTTTAATTTTATTTTTACAGTAACATCAGTGTTGTGCCTTTGCCAATAGAAGAGCTAGGAGAGCAAACATATTTCCTGTGTTTGATTTATCAGTGAGAAAAGGAAATGAAAGCAATTATAACAAAAAGAACAGTTCATGTCTAAATCCTATTGCAAAGCATCATTTTCAGTTATTCTAGTTCTGATTCATAAGCACAACAGAAAGCAAAAGAAAATGCCATAAAAAGTCATAAACTGGTAAAATTACACAAGGTGGTTGAATCACTGTCTTACAGAAGTTAGTACTGAAGAGAGAAGGAAACCGTATTTCAGACTTCATTAATGCCTACGCAGCATGATGCAGAGACCTCAGAATACTGTACCTGAGGCCAAAATAGACGGAAGTCAAAGCTGCAAGCCAAAGGCCGGGTAGAACAGATGCCATGCTTTTAGAAGGAAGTCATCACACTGCTGGTGGAAACACACAACATTCTGTATTATAAAACAGATCCCAGACTGTTGCTTATTTCATGAAGAACTATTCTGCTTATCTACTTAAGGTCATTACGGACCCTAACATACCTCGCCAGTAAGCAGCAGATAACACCACTCTTTCCTTTCAGCCTGAAAAATATGAAGCAACTTTTCCAGAAGCAACAAATATAGCAGAAACCAATGTTCTTGTTAAAATAAAAATCTTCTCTAATTTAACTCAGAAAGGAGAGGTATAGACATCATCTGCCATAAATTTTGCACTTGTTTTAAAGTACAACATAGGACTACACCAGGACTGATGAACCTATGAGTTACATTCTTGTATTTGTATTACCATCAGTTTTATGCTGTAAACATTAACCTGAACTTCACCAAGAAATTACACCCACTTTTAATTCTAAAAAAAAACCAAACTTTATACTCAAAACTGATCTGAGCTTCCTTCAAGTGTTACCAGAAGACATAATGGGACACAACTGGAAAAGAAATGAGAACCTACAATTACACAGTAGTATTCAAATGGCTGCACTTTCTCACTCCTATCATACTGCTAATATCTGCAGTCACTGACTTCTTATTTGTAAAAGTTTTTCAGACTTCTATAGTATGATCCACTCTAAGTTTTAGACATCAATTGTCTTGTCATCCCAAATTCAGACTTACAACACAGATGGGAAAAATTAGCTGGCATACGATAAAAGCTCCATCAGTGTGCTGATAATTTTGGCATTAATCCATAACTCCCAAGTAGGTAATCAGTGAGAATGACAGCGGTTGAGTATGTAAAAAATTGAGACTGCTTATAGGAGTTGGTACAGTAGGATTCATTGTGCTTGATTTCCAAATCACATAACTTACTAAATAGACTTGCCAATGACATATTTCCTTCTTTTTGTCATGTACTCCTTCTTCCAGCTGTGCCACACTGCTTGTCTTCTGTTTTTATTTTCTGTTCCTACCATGAAATATGAATTTTACTCCCTGACCTTTATACTGAAAGTCAAAGGCAGATTCCTCTAGGACACTGGCTTACTTGCAAATCAAAGGAAATAACATAAAATATTGCATGAACTGGTCCCAGAATCTTCACACTCTCTGCTTAACAGTACTGTAAAATAGTTTAACCTTAACTACATACCATACCAACCAGGGATTAAAAAAAAAAATGTCTAAGGTACTTATTCCTTCTGCTAAGACCATCAAAAGAACATAGATAGTTTACCTGAATGATTCATAGAGTGGAAAAGGAAAATAGACTTTTGTTTGTTTGTTTGTTTGTTTGTTTGTTTGTTTGTTTGTTTGTTGTTTTTACTTTAATACATGTTTCTTTAGTAGTTGTCTGACTTCCAACAGAAAGATTATTCTGAAGAAAAGTCCTGATATATTTATCCATTCTTACTGGCTTCACTTAGTATTTGTTGGTGATCACTGACAAAGATAATATCCTGACCTAAGATATATTATTATTGTCAGGCTTATCTTATCATAAAAGTTTTCACTTCACCTTAGAAATTGGGCAGTTGTGATAGCCCTTGTCAAAGAGAAATGAAGTCTGGGCTGGAAGACTGAGGAAAAAAAAGGCATATCTTACCATCTGCCAAAAATTCAGCATTTGAAAATCCATGTTTCCAGTTACATGGCAAGGAGTGTTAGTGTGGTTAAAGATTCTTTGCTGGCAGGTTGGCTGATTTAGAGAGCTGACATTAAAGTAATTAACTAGCAGCATGGAGTACTAAGCCACAACACTCATATACTCACAAGTGGTAGGGTGGAAGAGAGCATCTACTGGAGCAGTGAGCAGTGCTTCTCAACCCTTCAAAAGGAAAGTGAGACAGTCAATAGATCAAATGAAGTGCCTTTATACTGATGTGTGCAGCACTGGTAACAAACAGGAGGAGCTGGTAGCTGCTATTCAGGCAGAAAGCTGTTATATGACCACTGACACTGAAACATGGTGGGATGAATCACATGACAGGAGTACAGTATTAAATGGTTGTAAATTGTTCAGAAGAGGATATACGCAAGTTGCCATTTACGTAAAAATTGGGATAGATTGCACAGAGCTTTCTCTGAAAAACAGCCCTGCACTGTTGAAAAGCGTGTGTGTGAAAGTTAAAGACCAAGCCAGCAAATGAAACTTCATGGTTTTTGTTTACTACAGGCCACCTGATCAAGGTGAGGACACTGGTAAAGAGTTCTTTCTTAAATTACAGGAAGTGTTATGCTCACAAAATATCATCATGCTGGTGCACTTCAACCACACTGACATCTTGTGGAAAAGCAGCACTGCAAGGTAAGCAGCACAAGAGGCTCCTGAAGTGGGCTAAGGATAACTTCCTAATCCAAGCAATACACAGCCAGAGGAGGTGCAAGACTGAGCCCGTTGTTCACAGGCAAAGAGGAACTTACTGAAGAGTTCAAGACAGAAAATAGCCTCAGCTATAGTGATCCTGCCCTGGTAGAATTAATGATCTCCAGGATTACAGGCTTGGCAAAAACTTAAACCTCAGGAAAGTAAACCTTCAGCTGTTCAAGAAATGAATTCACTTAACTTCCTCAAAAGTAGCTTTCAGGGTTAAAGGAGAATAAGACAGTTGGAAGATACAAAGATTTCTCAGGGCAAATGTTCTCTCAGTCCCAGCATCCAAAAATTCAGATGAGGGAAGCAAGAGATCAGAATGGAAGAAGAAGAAAAAAATTAAAAAAAAAGAAAGGAAATTAATGGACAGTGGAGGCAGGAACACACATAATGGGAAGGGTTATGGGGACGTGGCTGAGGAGGATAGGGATGGGAACAGGAAAACCAAGGCACAGCTACAGCTAAACTTAGTTAGGGATATGGAGAATAACAAGAGTTTCTACAGGTACATAAAACTTGAAAGGATAAAAAAAATGAAATTGTAAGCCCTTGTATAAGTGAAACAGGGGACCTGACTACAACCATCATAGAGAAAGCTGAGGTACTTATTTTTTTGCCTCACTCTTCACTGGCAATTGTTCTTACATCACCTCCAAACCATAAAATCTCCAGGCAAGGGACTGAGAGTATTAAATACCACCAAATGCTAGAGAAGACAAGGTTCTGATCATCTGAGGTATCTAAATGTGCACAAGCCCATGGGACCAGGTAAGATATATACTAGTGCATTGGAAGAACTAGCAGATGAAGACACTAAACCACTTTCCATATGTGGAAGTCATGGCACTCAGGCAAAGTCCCCAGTGAGTAGAAAACTGAAAATGCAACCTCTGTTTTTGAAAAGACAGAAAATGAAGCCACAGCTGATGACAGTCACCTCACATCCGTGCCTGGTAAAATAATGGTTCTTCTGGAAATTATGTTAAAGAACATGGAAAACAGATACATGATTGATAGCAAGGACAGATCATGCCTGTCTAACATGGTGGTCTTCTACAACAGAGTGATGCCACTGGTGGATCAGTTGATATCATCCATGTTGAGAGATGGATTTGATGGACGGACTATTTAGTGGATAAGAAATTCACTGGATTTTCATACACAGAGAGCTCCAGCCAATAACTCAGCTTCCAGGTGGAGACTCGTGGCAAGTGGTGTCCCTCAGGGATCTGTACTGGGACCAATATTATCTAACATCTTTGTTGGTGCTGTGGACAGAGGGATTGAGTGCAGCTTTGTCAAATTTGAAGATGACACCACACTGAGTGTTGGTTGTTACTTCAGAGGGAGGATATGCCATCCAGAGGAACCTTGAGAACTTGTGACCATGAAAATCTCTTGCAGTTGAGCAAGGCCCATGTGACTGAGGGACAAATAGTTTGAGAGCAGCCCTGCAGAGAAGGAGGAAGCAGTAGGTGAAAAACTGAACATTAGACTGAAATATGTGCTTGCAGCAAGGAAAATATAATTATATCCTGGGATGCATAAAGATAAGCATCCAGTTCTGGACACCCAGTAAAAAGAGAGACACTCAGTCTAAGAGCTCTTAGATTGAGTCCAGAGGAGGGCCACAAGGATTATTGGAAGACTGGAGCACGTCTCTTATAAAGGGAGGTTGTTCAGCCTGGAGAAGTCTCCAGGATTACCTTACAGTGCCTGTCAGTATTTTATGGGAACCTATTTGAAAGACTGGGAGTGACTCTTTACCACAAATTGGAGACATAGGTGGAGGTAATGGTTAAATATTGAAAGGAAAAGTTATACTAGATGTAAGAGATTCTTTACTATGAGGGGGTGAGACAGGTTGTCCTAAGAAGTTGTGGATGTCCCACCCCTGGAAAGACACATTGGATGTGTCTTTGAGAAACACAGTCTAGTGTGTTTGTATTAGGGAAGACGAAATTCAGTGACCTTTGGAGGTTCTTTCCAATCTGCTCTATGATTTTGTGATTCCCATACACAGGGCCACATGGAGAACACACTAGGCCATACAAGTTGCAGGGCACCAGGTGAGACCATCAGGAAAGTTTGTGGCACAATTGTGATTACATTAGAGAAACGGCAGAAAACATCAGGGAGTGAACAGAACAAAGAGAGAATGAGGGAGCAAAGAAGGAAGGTGGAGAGAACATAAAGAAAGACTGAGAAAGAAAAATGGAAGTCCAGAGTAGACGAAGTAATCCATATTGAAATGAGAATCCTGAAGGATTCTGAAGGAACCTCACCAAAACAGATTAAAAGAATAAAACAGCAGGAATGAATGCCTTGACCACAACCTTACTTGTACCACTCATCATTTTGCTGGAGAGATTGAGTAAAACCTTTGGTGATGACAGCAGAGTGGAGTGAAATCTGAAGGAGTAAATTTGAGCATGCCTGGACTAGACAGACTGAGAGGGCAGGGTTTGAGCAATTATCAGTCTGGGTACCTGGCTGCTACCTAGTGCCCATCCAAAAATACTAGTCCTGCAAAAACTGCTGAAGATGTGGAAGGTACAAACAGAAGAATCCTGATGACTGTTTTACCACCACTGGGCACTAGAAAGACAATTTCATCATTGCTTGCAAGCTAAGGAAAATTAGTTTGTGTGAAAATTATATAGAAAAAAGCATATGTGCCAGGAACTGAAGGACAAAATAGTACTGAAAAATAAATTTGTCAGGCAAAGAGGAATATGTAAAAAGAGAAAAAGAAAAAAAAATCCAGCATGAGAAAGAAAGCAAATATATATATATATATATATATAAATATCTCAGAATCAAGTTGGAAAAGACCTCAAAGATCATCGAGTCCAACCGCAACCTAACCATAATACCTTAACTCTAACAACCCTCTATAAATCATGTCCCTGAGCACCATATTCAAGTGGTTTTAAAACACATCCAAAGATGGTGATTCAAACACCTCCCTGGGGAACCTATTGCAGTGCTTACCAACCCTTTCTGTAAAGAAGTGTTTCCTGATATCCAACCTAAACTTACAGGTGCTACATAAGGTCATCTCCCCTCATTCTGTCACCTGTCACCATCTTTTTTTTTACCTCCACCTCTGGTCTCCTGTCCCAGTTATGTCTGTTAGAGTTGTACTAGCACCAGCAGCAGTTCTATCAGGCATGCTCCCAAAAGTATGATAACAAGCTGCAGAACCTGCTTAGATCAGGACATATGGAAAGCTTCAATCACCTCAACATGACTCTGGAAAACTTCCCAGAGCATACATATGCTCCTTCAGCATCATTCCATGCAATAAAACTTCAAGAAGATTCTGATGATGAACTGCAACCTTTGAGTCATATTTTACAAAATCAGACTCTGCACCATGCTGGGATAGTGGAGATTATCAATAAAAGGTGTGAATAATTTTTTTAAGATTATTCTGTGTGCATAACTTGTTTTATGTAAACACCACTTTCAGTGAATATGATCTAGAGGTAGGTAGAATAACATTAAAAAAAAAAAAAGAGCAAGTACACAGAAGGGAGAAATGAAGTGATTTTCTGTATGAAAAATATTCCTACATAATGGATTTTCTCCTCTTTAATTAACAGAAAATGTAACATTGCAGAAACTAGATGTTGGCACATAAATTATGTGCTTTTCTTTTTTATCATTAAAGTAAAATTCACCTTTGCTGATATGTATCTCCCAAAGGGACATTTTAGGTATTATGTACGATAAAATATGAAAACTCTCTATTCGCAAGATTTGAAAAATATTCTACAAATCTTTGAAACTTTCTCTACAATATCAGCTTCTATCAGTCTTAAGGATTCAAACGCACAAAGAGTTAGACTCTAAGATTTTTGCAAATACTTCTGTCCCAGATGTAGCATAGTAACCATCCTTAAGGTTTTACTTCCCAGTTTTTGAATCTGTGAAACTGAGTTGACTTCAGAAATATTGACAGCGAGGTAGCCCACTCTATCTATAAGCATTTACATGTTAGATGAAGGACATATAATTTAGGCAAGTGGAACCACTCTAGATAAAAAGACTCGCCTGCATCCTCTCTCAAGAACCAGGCTCAGTTCCTAGTTATCTATCCTCTTGATTTTAAGAGGAGATGGAGAACGGAAATCACAGATGTCATGAAAGAAACTAATGACATATTTTTTTAGCTTTAGAAAGTCACTGATTCATATAGGCAGAATAAGAGAATGAAATCACAGAATCACAGAGATTGGAAGGAACTTCAAGGGATCACTGAGTCCAATCCCCTTGATTTATTTAACAGACTCCCTACAAGAGGTCACACAGGTAGGCATTCAGACAGGTTTGGAATATCACCATACAAGGAGACTCCACAAACTCTCTGGTCAACCAGTGCACTGTCACTTCCTTACTTACTGTGAAGTTCTTCCACATTTTTATATGGAACTATCTTTGTTCAAGATTTAGGCCATTACTCCTTGTCCAGAGACTTTTCCAGCATTATGCATGTCTGTCTTTAAACACGGACTGACACATACTAAGATGGATGAATAAGTACATACTTCACTTAGTTGCAAATATTAATATATTTTCATGACTACAGTTTTAGTACTTCTCTCCTGGATTTGAACGTCCAGCAATCAGATTTCAGACTGCAAGTTAGACAGTGCTAGATGTACGTATATATACACATCTATTCTAGTTAATCTGTTACTTAGTAACAATGGAGTCAATGATATATTAGTTTAACTACAGAATTATAGAGTGAAATGGTTATTTAATGTTTACTACGTTATACACACACATATATATACATTCCAATATTTTAACCCTATTTCCTAGATCTGCTTGACTCCTTAGCAGATTTTGAAAACACATCCATGGACAATATGAAGTTAGTAAAATTCCTCTAATTGAGTTAATTCTGGGACAGATTTTCAGACCAATTAAACTTACGCTGTCTTTAACGTGAGAGTTCATAATAGTAATATGGCCTTTAAATAGACTAGTCACAGAGTGGAAAGTAGGGACACATAAATCAGAGTGTACTGCATTTACACTGTTCATGCTCTGGTTGATTGGAAAATCTAAATAACGAAATCAATGTAAAATATTCTTCATAAAATTATATAGCCAGGCATATCTAATATGTATTAACCTCTCTGAATACGTATATGATTACTTGCTGAGCATACATATTCTCCTAAAGCAGCAATTTATAATAATACAAATTAAATAATACAATATATTATACAATATAATATAATATAATAATATATATAATTATATATATAATACAATATTAATACAATAATACAAATAAATAATTTGCATATAATAATATACAATAATAATAATATACATAATATATAATACAAATTAAAGAAAATGTTTCTTCCCCAAAGCTTGTCAAAAATTGCAGGAAAATATTCTCAAAGTAATTATTAGATTAATCACAGATTGTAGTAAGGTTAATTTTTTTTTGTTTGAATGTGAAAAGAAAGACAAGACAGTTCTCAGTCTTTTTTCTACAAACTGAATGATAAAACTTTCTTCATCTATGATGAGGTTTAAAAAGGACAAAGCTAGACTCACTTCTTAAACTCACACCACCATCCATCACTCTTGTTGGAAGAGCTGTACTATTTCTGCTTAAGATCTGGAGGAAAATACAGAAGTTACTCTCAGTGAAACTTAAAACATATGTAATTATTGCCAAGGTGGTAAATAATGTCAGCAAAGTGGTTGAGAATTACTCGTCCTATCTGACAGGAAGAGTCTATTCAAAAACTATCTATTCATGAAACCTCTCAAGGCATTGAAAGACTATTTATGCAATTCTTAATCCTGAAGTTTATATCTGTAAACCTTGCATAAGTCATACAATTGCAACAATAATAAGAAACAGATTTTTCATTTTTTTTCATTCTGTTAGTGAGCATTATCTGAGTCTGTTTCTGTTGTCAGAAAAACATAAATTTGTAGATAAAAGGAAAGAAAAAGTTCTTTCACATTGTGGAAAAAAAAATAGAATAAAAAGCAATAAAACAGCACGCTGTAGCACTAACAAGAAACAGTGAAGGATTTAAGCACTGATTGTCTCAGGACATATTGCAGTTTGAAAGATGGACTGAAAGGCACTCAAATTCATCTTAAATCTGACTACAGCAAGACCACAGAGAAACCTTGACTGAGTAAGCAATGCAGAGTATACATGTTAGGAATTATAAGAATGAAGTAAAACAGGAAAGATGATTTTTGATCTTTGATCTCAGTAAAATATTTCCATGTATTTTATTTAAATGATGATTTAATCTTCAAAAGGAAAAAAAAAAAAAAGAGGACAGGGAACCAAAAAGAGAGCAGTCTGTTGTTGACTAAATTAGTTGATGCTGTAGACAGTGGCTCGCTTAGCTGAATCTTTGCAGCTCCTCTTGGAATAAAAACAGCAACTCTTCATGTAAACCCTAAATGTCCCCATGTCTGTGCTGGTGCTTTAAAAGAATCTACAGCTTCAGACTCCTTTAAATACATAATACAAGGATCACCTTGTTCTTCAGTTCTGATTGAGCTTCAGAATAACACAATACCGTGCTTCTTAAATCTGACAATCCTGCCATTATTTTGTTGGAGCATTTCTGATCTCTGATGGTATTCAAAAGACAAATAACCATCAAACTTTTTATGATGTCTGAATATATTTCAAAAGCAACAGAAAAACCTAAATGGGTATCTATATCATGTAACTTCTTTGCTGTTGGTCATTCTCAAAAACTTTAGTAAAACCAGAATAGAGTGAAGAGATTTGGTGGACACTAACTGATAATTAATTAATCATTTCATTGGCAGGATTTATTGCACATTTTCAGACAAAACCCTGTGTTGTTCCACATTTGCAGCATCCTGTTTGTTCCATTTACACTTTGTGTTTCATCATTAGTTCTTTCAATTGTATTAATAAATAACACTTGGTTGGACAAGAGTCACTGCTGAACATCACACAAACATTTTGCTAGAATTATGTCTTTTTTCTTTTTAACTGCTTGGTATAGTATCCAATTTTTTTTTATTCTTTTTATTTAAAAGGAGTTTCAGGGTTGTTTTTCTGTTTGTTTGTTTGTTTTCACTTGTTTGGGGTTTTTTTTGTTTTTTTGTTTGTTTGTTTGTTGTTATTAAGAGCCTTTATCTTACTTTCATAATGCATACTCTTTTTGACTACCGTATAACAGTATTCATCCTGAAAGTCTTTTGCATCAACACACCAGATACTTTGTGAACTGAAGAGAGAGATTTTCCCATAATGGATTAAGCACCTACCAGGCAGGAGCAGTCCAACTGCTTTCTTGATAGATTCTCTCCACACCATCTGATTGGCATCTGCCCCATAGTTAGCATGCCAACAAACACTCATAGACAATAACATACCATAACAGAATATCACTTGGAATCTTCAATAAGTGATCCTCTCATGCATCGGTTATGGCACTAAAAATAACTACAGAACACATAGATCATTCACAGGATTCCTTTACTACACAAATAATTTGATATACAAACCACAGAATGTCTTTCTTATTTTTACCTGTTCTGATGAATTATGAAAATATTGTTGAGAAATGCATACTGAAGAGAAAAAAAAAAGCAAATAGCTATATTATGTTCCCTAGATGATATTCCACTATTTAAAAAAAAGAGTTTAGTTAACTAGATCTTAATTACTGTCTTGTTTTGAAGTCATGGCCCCACTAAAAAGCTTAATGCTAATAGAAAGCATTACATACAGTTGAACATGTTCAGCTATGGAGACGGGTCCTTGACACTAATCTTAACCTACTTCATGTGTTTATGTGTCAATGCACCTCTTCTTACCAGCTTACGTTTACCTACTGCACAATGATTCTTTATGTAAGACTAGACTTAGCAGCCATTGCAGTGCTGAATTAGATGTTAATTTCCTCTGCCCTTTTTAAACACCTACGGTATTACATGCTGGTGAATCAAAAGATCACTTTTATCCTTTCTGCATAGTCTTCACACCAAATGACTTCATGCTGTAGACATGATCTCTCATTCTTAGACTTTACACCTGACACATATAAAAACACACCAGATTGTTAGAGACACACATTGCCCGAGAGATCCCTCTCCCTAGAGGGGTGGAGAGAAGGAAAGGTGATGGGAGTAGCTGGGGAAGGGGAGGGGAGTTGACACTTCATGTCAAACAAAAAATCAGTGTATTTTACAACAGCACTATTTTTCTATTGTGGCTTAGAAAATCAAGAAGGATTTTTTTCTTATATTTCACTGATGCAACAGGCAGTGAAAATGTCAACCAAAGATATAAGAGAGTTAGTTTTTACTTCAAGGATTTTGTGGATTTATTTCTCAGAATTTCACAACTTCAGAACAATGTCAGAGGAAGCTCCTGACCTTACTGTTACATATCAGATCCCATGAAATTCTCTTGAATTTCAAATGAATGGATAGTTTACTTACACAGAACAAGTACCCACATAAGCTGAATTTACTATCTGTCCTGCAATTGATGTGTAAACAGAGAAAGGCATTCCTGGGGCATCTGATGACTAACAACAGCAAGCAGATTGCAAAATAAGGAAAAAAAGATAGACATACAACAGGAGAATGAGACGCTTCTTGAACAGCTCTCTCTTCAGAGTTTTACAAACACTTAACAAAAATATGTTCCCCACTACAAATTGGGAAAAAAGAATACATGATGAATATTTACATTCATTTTTAGCCTAGCTTTCTGAGCTAACATGTTCCATTAAAATGAAGTAGTATCACCAATTATCACTAGTGTCAACAGCAAATGTTTTAATTCTTATTCTAGAAAGACCTTAATAGTAAATTTCAAAACTTTAGTTTCTTTAACTGTAAAAAGTATTATTGAGTGATTCTCCTCATAACAGAGAAGGGAAATTTTGAGAAATTTTGCTGATCCTTCACATGTGGTTAAACAGCAAGAAAGCTAACTCTACTTCCAGTGTTGAATGATGAGAGGAATAACAGTCAGTGAATGCAATACAGAGTGAAAACTGTCCCAGTTAAAGTGAAAATAGCTGTAAATGGATAGCGTGGCTACAATAAAGCTGACTCTTGTAAAATGTTTAACAGAATGTATCAAGTCTAGCAGACAGAGGAGTGAAAGCTCATGGATGTAACAAGGAAAAGGATGAGGCTGATGTACTCAGTGCCTTTACTTCTCTAGTAATCACATCAGTTATCCACAGGGTACTCAGAACCAAGAGCTGAAAATAGGAATGGGGAGGATAATATTCCCTCCATAATTCAGGAGGAAGCAGTGACCTGCTACTCCACCTGGACTGTCAGAAGTCTATGGGACCAGATGGGATTTACCTGAGGGTACAGAGGGACCTGGAACAAGTGTTCACCAAACCACCCATCATCATACATCAGCAGACCTGATCTACTAGGAAGGTCCCAAGTTTCCAGATAGCTGGAGGTCCTAGACACCTGGAGACTTGTACATATGATGCCCATATACAAGTAAAGTTTGAAGAAGGTCCAGGGAACTACAGATCTGTAAGCCTGATCTCAGTATTGGGGAAAATTAGAGAGCAGACCATCTACAATGCAATCACATAGTATGTGCAAGACAAACAGAGGATTGGGTCTACCCAGCATGCATTCATGAAAGGCATGTCCTGCCTGACCAACTTCATGTCCTTCTACCAGGGGACATGACTAGTGAATAAGGGAAAGGCTGTGGACGTAGTCTACAAAGTAGTCTAGTAAGGATTTTGACACTGTTTCCTGCAGTATTCTTCTAGAGATGTTGGCAGCTTCTCTTAGAGGAGTTCGGACAGGTGCACTCATTTCTGGTTACAACACTGGCTGGATGGCTGAGCCCAGAAAGTGGTGGTGAACTGACTTAAATTCAGCTGCCAACAGGTCAGCACTGGGGGTAGTCTTGTTTATTGTCTTTATTGATGATCTGGATAAGGGGACTGAGTGCAGCTGCAGTAAGTTTGAAGACAACACCATGTTGGGAGGAAGTGCTGATAAGTTGTCTGAGGGTAGGAAGGCATCACAGAGGAATCTGTGTTAGCCTGAATCAATGGGCTGAGGCCAATTGCACGAGTTTCTGCAAGACTAAGTACTGGGTCCTGCACTTATATCAAAACAACCCCATGCAACACTACAGACTTCTAGCAGAGTGTCTGGAAAGCTGCATGATGGAAAAGAATATGGCAGGTAATCAACATGAGACAACATATTGTACGTAAAATCATTTTCATAAAACTTATTCTTCTCTGGGGGGGAATGAAAAAAAAATCATTGGATTGCTCCAACATGGTCATGGTATTTATCAGATTTTAGTTACTCCATTTTTTCCAGCTGTAACTATGTCTTTGCAAATTCAGACACATTTACTGCCCTAATACATGAGAAATGCAAGCCATTAATTCTGGATTTTCTCAGATTCTAGTATAATTTCCATGATATGCCCTTTTGCACTGCTGAATATTAATATTCATTTGTTGATGCATTTCAGCAAGTAGATTAGGCACAAGAATTTCTACAGTGATTGATCACCTCTGAGGATCTATATATGCTTTAATTTATACTAAGAGCTTAAATTAAGCTTTCCATTTTTCTTTGCTTATCTTTAGAGAATTTGAGAGAACTCTGATTTACTGCAACTGATTAACATTATGGAATCTCAGTTTCAACAAAACTTAATAGCCAGTTCCAATTAGGTCATGTAAAAAATCTCTTAAAAGTTATAAAAATTGAGGGATGTTTTAGAAAAGTTGACTGACTTCTAGCACATATCTCTAGCTATTACCCTTAACAACCACACTTCTTAACTTTCAGTTCAGCTTGAATGCCTGTAAGTGATTGAGTTCTAGAAAAGACTATTACTTGAACACTAAAGCAGTCCTAAAAGAATTAACAGACACAAAAATTGCTGGAAAGGTGAAACGATACTATGTATGATGTTGGAAACGATTATAAAACTAAAAAGTGTATTTGTTGAGGGCAGGCTGAAGGCCATAATTCCAAATATTCAGTAGTCCAGATAGAGAGTCGACAAGCTCTCCCCTTTAAAGAACTGGTTTGCCTCAGCACTGTCAACACCATCACTGAAGAACACAGCCTTAGTTGAGGCTGCAGGAAGCGAGAGAAAATGAGATTTTACAAACACTCCTGTGAGACAAGGGACCAAAAAGATATGGAAACATATTTTCTACCTCACACAGGTAGGTTTGCCCTTTCATGGACTGTGACGACAAATATGTAAGGATATGAGAAGAAAATAATAGCAATTTCTTTTTCTTCCTTAAAAAGAGAGAGAGATAGAGAGCATGAAGAAATGCTTGAAACATCACAGCTTGTATTTCCAACTATTTTAATTCATGTTTCCATCATCATCCACAACAGATGGAGTTTGTAGAAGCACTACACAGCTTTTCTCCCAGCCTGCAGAATAACACTTATTCAACAAAACAAAGGCCCATAGTCTATCAGAATAGACACAATGATTTGTAGAAAGTGTAACAAAAAAAAATCATTCGTATTTTTAAATTGTGCATGAACAAGTCTAAGTGAAAAATAAAAGAATGTACCTTAAAGCCATCTCTTGCCCCATTGTCTCTGCCACATGATGTATATATTCAAGAAGTTTCAGAGTCATGTCTTTGACAGCATTCATTTTTAACTTTCTAATTAAAATTCACAGGCATACTTAAAGAAATATATATATATATATTTATAATGTTGATACAGAACAAGTCCTTATATTTTGCTATAGAACACTTTGTGTACTACTTATAAATTAACACAAGGAGAAGAAAAAATGAAGGTTTCCTATAATTCATCAATGAACACAAGAAACTCAAACTAAATCTGTCTAGAACAGCTCACAAATGTCACTTAGCTATAGGCATTACACGACTTTTCCTACAAAGCGTGACTATTTCAGGTAGTTAGCCAGTACAACTACATAAAAATCAACAAGAGACTAGGTTTTCCATTGGGCATGAGTTTATGATGAACTAGGGAAAAAATATATATTGATTCTATTACTAAAATCCAATATTTCAGAGGACTAATGTCCTAAATGGGGTGTGGAGAGGGGGTAGGGGGAGGAAAGAAGGGAAAAAAAAGAACCTTCAGTATCATACTATATGCATTCTTGGGACAGAAAAGGAGGAGTGGAAATTAGCTCCAGCTCAGCCCTGAAGACAGATCCCCAACCTACCAAAACTGATTCCCCAGGTACCCCTACATAACATGTTTGAGGTTCTGAAACTTGAGAGAAAAGTGAGTGAGGATACAGTGGGTGGTCCACTCAGGATCTTGTCTAGGATAAGGAGGTCAACTCTACACTTCAACACTGTCTCTGCTGAGAAGATAGGTAATTGTCATGAACAATTCCCTTCTTAGAGGAATGGAGGGTCCCATATATTGGTCAGACTGTACCCATAGGGAAGTGTGCTGACTCCCTGGGGCCCAAGTCAGGGACATTACTAGGAGACTCCCTAGTCTGGTTCACCTCCCTGATTATTATCCCCTACTGATAGTTCAGGCTGGCAGCAAGTAAAGTGAGCGAAGCCTGAAGGCTATCAAAAGTGACTTCAGGGCATTGGGGTGGTTAGCTGATGTAGCAGGTGTACTTACGGCGTTTCCCTCTATCAGGGGCAGGAAATGATACAAAGAGAACCAGGAAAACCATCTCATAAACATACAGTTGAGAGGCTGGTAAAACAGTGGAAATTTTGTGTTTATTGACCTTGGACAGCTTACTCAGCACCTGTTCAGATGGCTGCAGTTTGGTCTCACCTGTCTCAAAGGGAAATTGAGTGTCAGGAACGAAGAGGGAAGGGGATTAAACCAGGCTCACTTGAAATAAGCCAGGGGGTGAAGCAAATGGCACAGCTGAAGTTCATCTACACCAATGCAGTCATAACTGACCTAGTTGCCATTACTGAAACATAGTAGGATCACTCCCACAACTGGAGTGCTGCAGTGGAAGGCTTCGAGTTCTTCAGAAGGGATAGGAAAGGAAGGAGGGGCAGTGGCATGACTTCCTCTAGAGAATGTTTCAGTGTTGTTGAGCTTAGGACAGGAAATGATAAGGCTATTTCTCTATGGGTAAAGATCAGGGGAAGGACAGACGTCCTAACCAAGATGAAGAGATGGACAAGGAATTATATGAGCAGCTGGCAGAAGTTGTGCAGTTTCCAGCTCTTGTTCCCATAGGGCACTTCGACTTCCCTGATATATACCAGAAAAACAATACAGCTAGAAAAAGCAGTCTAGAAGGTTTCTAAAATCTTTAGAAGACAACTTCCTGACCAGCTAGTAAGAGAGGGACATAACAAGGGCCTAGAAACTACAAAACTATCAACCTGGCTTCAGTGCTAGGAAAGGTTATGGAACAGACCATCTCAAGTAAGATCACATGGCATGTGTGGGAAAAGCCACCATGGGTTCTTGAAAGGCAGGTCCTGCTTGGCAAACTTGATCTCCATCTGTGATCTAGTGACCTGCCTGGTGGATGAAGGAAAGGCTGCTGACATAGTCTGCCCAGACTTCAGCAAACCCTTTGACACTGTCTCCCACTGTATTCTCCTAGAAAAGCTGGCAGTTCATGGCTTGGACAGGTACGCTGTTGGCTGGGTACGGAACTGGCTGAAGGGTCAGGCCCAGAGAGAAGTGGTGAATGAAGCTAAATCCAGCTGGCCATCAGTCACAAGTGTGTTCCTCAGGGGTCAGGACTGGGGCCTGTCTTCTTCAATATCTTTATTGATGACCTGGATGAGGGCTTGAGTGCACCCTCAGTAAGTTTGCAGATGACACCAAATTGTCTGGAAGTGTCAATCTGCCTGGGGGTAGTGAAGCCCTACAAAGGGATCTGAACAGACTGGATAGCTGGGCTGAGGCCAGTGGCACAAAATTCAACAAGACCAAGTGCCAGGTCCTGCACTTTGGCCACAGCACCCTAGACAATGCTACAGCATGGGAGCAGAGTGGCTGCCAGACAAAGTGGAAGAAATAGACCTGCAGGTGCTAGTTGATGCTCAGCTAAATATGAGCCAGCTGTGTGACTAAGAAGGCCAGTTGCATCCTGGCTTGTATCAGAAATAATGTAGCCAGCAAGAGCAGGGAGGTGTTTTTTTTTCCTGTACTCAGCTCTGGTGAGACTGCATCTTGAGTACTGTTTTCAGTTTTGAGCCTCTCACTACAGGAAAGACATTGAGGCCCTGGAGCATGTTCAGAGAAAGGCTACAAAGCTGGTGAGAGGTCTGGAGCACGGGTCTTATGAGAAGCAGCTGTGAGAGCTGGAATTGTTTAGTCTAGAGAAAAGGAGGCTCAGGGGAAAGCTTATTGCTCTTTACAATTACATGCAAGGAAGCTACGATGAAGTTGGGGTCAGCCTCTTCTCCTGCATAACTCATGACAGTAATAGAGGGAATGGCCTCAAGTTGTGCCAGAGGAGGTTCAGATTGGACATAAGGAAATAATTCTTCTCTGAAACAGTGGTCAGATGCTGGAGTGGGCTGCCAAGGAAGGTGTTTGGGTCACCATCCCTGGAAGTGTTCAAGAGACGTTTAGACGTGGTGCTAAGGATATGGTGTAGTGGGGAAATATTGGTGGTAGGTGGATGGTTGGACTGGATGATCTTCAAATTCCTTTCCAGTCTTGGTGATTCTATGATTCAAATCCCCTTTGTAGTTATGGCAATCATTTAATAACTGCATTTGATCCAGGCAAAGGAAATTGAATTAAAGTGAGGTAGTGTTAGGTGTGATACAAGAATTACATTTATTCACATTATAGGAAAATACATATTACTTTAACTACATAAAACTTTCAAACCATTCCCAATGTAACATGAAAATTAAATATGAGAAAATTAAACAGAAAGAAACACTGTTTTCTCGAAGCCAACAGTAAATATATTTCTGTCTATCTTTTCAGTTTTGAGTAAAACTAATGTAATGCTTTTTCCCCTGAGAACTTAGACTTAGAGAATCTTCTATTTAAAATATAATTAAAAAAACTAATATCCTTGTCTACTTTACATAACTTTAGAGTTTTAAGAAAGCATCTGAAGGAAAATGCAATTGGGAGCAATTAACACATATTTGTTAAGAGCAAATCATCCAATTTTATTGCTTGGGATAAAACGAATGAACATAAGACGTACAGTTCTTTCTCTTCATCCACAAGCCATTTATCTTAATTTAGTAAGGTTCTCAACACCGTCTTCTAGAGCATTCCTTTACTCAAGTTAGCACGTGATGATTTGGATAGGTGAACATCCAGATGATTAATTATTCATAAGATTGAGGTTAATGAATTGTATTAATTACAGCAAGCATATTATGGAAGGAGTGCTTCTGTCCTGTTTAAATATTCATCAGTGATTAGAGAAGGTGATGGAATGGAAACATGTCAAGTGTGTATTTGTTTCCACATGATGATGAGGTCAAGGAGAGACCTGCTGACATTGTTAAGAGCAGAGCTGCCCTTCAGTCACACCTAGATAAAGCTGGAGGAGTGGATCAACAACAGTATTACAAAATTCAACAAGGTAATGTCCCAGACTGGGAAGAAATAAATTCTTGAGAGAATTCTTGTGAGAATTCTGGGAGACTGACTGGCTAGGGAACATTTATGCTGAAAACCTTGTAGTGAATATACTCATGGCAAGATGGGCAAGGGACAGAAGTTTACCCAGGAAGCATAAAAAGGTAATAGCCAGTAAGTCAAAGAAAGTGATAATACCCCTTTCTTTCTTGGGTTGACCCTAGCTATCCCCCAAACATCCTCTCAGCTCCTTTCCTTCCCTTCTAGCCCAGCATGATAGGTAAAGAATAGAAAGAACAGGTTGAGATAAAGGCAAGGAGATCTCTTGCCAAATACCATTGCAGGCAATGTGCATTTGATTTGCCTCCATCCAGGAAATTAACATTGCCATATACATAAGAACATACATACTGTTACCATTTAAGTACATATCTATAAAAACTACCATATAAGAACATAAATATAACTACAGATGTAGGTATGAGGAACCAAAAAGACCAACATTAAAATGCACAAGTAAAACTTTTCCTTCTGTTTTCCCAGTCTGTTTCACTCCTCTAGTGTTTTTTCTCTTCCTTCAGCCTTGCTGTCACCACAGGTTACTCTCAGTCCCTTCAGAAGCAATGAGGGGTAAGAGGAGTGGAGAGTTTTACAATCAGTACACAGCAGTTTCTTTCAGCTACTCCTTTGTTCTTTATTTTATACTACTCCGGTGTGGGTTTTCCATGGGCAATAGCCCCTGACAGATGTATGCCCCTGACCCCGTGTGGGTCTTTCACAGTTTCCAGTGGATTATCTATCCTGGCACTTGGAAAACCTAATAAAGCAAGGGGAAGAAAGGATTGGCTGCCACCCTGCTGAGAAGGACCTTGGGATAATAGTGGATGAGAAGTTGGACATGAACCAGCAATGTGCTCTCACAGCCCAGAATGCCAGCTGTATCCTGAGCTGCATAAAAAGAAGTGTTGTCAGTAGGGTGAGAGAGGTGATCCTGTCCTGCTCTGCTCTGCTGAGACCTCATCAGGAGTACTGTGTCCAGATGTGGAGGCCTCATGAAGGGGAGACATAGGCCTGTCGGAGCATGTCCGGAGAAGGGCCACAGAAATGATCCCAGGGATGGAGCAGCCCGTCTACAAGGACAGGCTGAAACAGGTGGAGCTGTGCAGCCTGAATAAGAGAAGGTGACCTGATAGTGGCCTTTCAGTATCTAAAAGGGAGCAACAGGAAAGAAGGGGACAGACTCTTTAGCAGGGTCTGTTGTGATAAAACAAGGGGAAATGGCTTCAAGCTTGAAGAGAGTAGATTTAAGTTGGATAGACCTTTATTTTCCCACAATTTTTCCTACCCAACCACCTAGAGCTCTCCCTTTCATCTGCTTTTGGTTTCTTCTTAGACATCCTGTACTAAATCTTTTCCAATGTGAAATGCCTTTCCCCTGCACACCTCTAAGTTGTTCTGTGTTCCAAACAACCAGGCAATAGTACTTCCCAGTCTGTGAGATTTGTTACTCAGTTCTCCTCTGTGGGTGTGCAAATGTACCTTTTCACACATAACACTTGGAAAGTTCTTTGGTCCAAGTGTGCTCAAGTGAGTTCTCTCTGTCTCTAGCAGAAAGTTTTCCATCTATCTTCCTGAAACTCATGCAGATATTCACAATTAAGTACATTATGTAGATACTTACATGAGGAATAATTAATGTAACAACGTGTTTTTCTGTTTTTAATATTATTCCTTCAGACAACTTTTTCTCATTCTAGTAGCACTGACAAATTCTACAACATTTCCATTTTAATATGAATCCTTCCTTTAATACTGAAAGCTTGTGTTTTCATCAGAAGAGTAGCCTCAAAACACTGGCGATTATCTCTTACTCATTTTATATACAACACAGGAAAAAAAAAAAAACAACAGCAACAGCAACAACAACAATTACAAAAAGTTACTTATATTTTGATTGTACTAGGCTAGGGCTTATAATTAAGATTTTCTTCTTCAGTGATCTTCAATACAGTGATCTGATTGCAACTGATATATAAAAATGCCTCCTTTGTATCATAAGTACTGTGAAAGATAGGTTAATGATGCGAAACTTAAAATTTGACAAAGTTCTTTGCTGAAACTGAGAAAATCCTACTACCTTTTCATTTATTGACTCCAGTCAAGGGGATTACAGTGTATTTAATGGTTTGAAAATTAACCAGTTAGAATTCTGGATCATTTCCTTAAAAAAAATCTAAATTCTTTTTGTCACGTATTTCAGTAATATGTTAATGTGACTCTTACTAACATTAGTAGAGGATGCTCTTTTTTTCTTTTTATTATTTTTATTTATTTTTTTGGCTGAGTGCTTCTCATTTAAGAATCAGAAGGAAGTGTTGTGTTGGAATTTCATTGCTATAACAATTTTATTTGCTAATTCCTTATTTTCACTAATCAAAACTTGTTCTCATTCAGTGAATAGTATGATTGAGAATGAACCACCTATCTGGTACATCAGTGATATAAAGCTGGTTTAGGTATGGTACTTTATCATTTGCTTTTCACTTTACAATATATGGGTCTATTTTACTTATTTTGTTTTATTTGTTTGGATTATTTTAAGTTAGATGATCTTCCGACACACAGACACAGACTTGCAGCCTCTTCCCACTCCTACTATTTGTTTCACTTTGAAAATTCTCTGTGCAGTTTTTCGTATTAATATACTTAGTGGCTGGGAATCCTTTTTTTCCAGGATGACCTTTATAAACAGCAAAATGAAGTCCAGATGTTCAGACCAGCCAAGTATAATTAATAATATACTTATTCAATATGGTACTCCCAAATATTAGCAACTGGAAGAGTGTACGGTAGTTAATTACTAAATTTTGGTTATGAATCACTTGGAAGACAGAACTTCCTCCATCACCTTCATAACATAACTACTAGCTAACTAAGTGACAAATCAATGAAAATAAAATGAACAGTTAAGTAGCTGTTGTTTACTTCTATGTCGTTCTTCTTTTGATGGCAGACTGGAAAGAAAAGTTATCATAACAGGAGATATTTTGAAAATTTATCATCAAATAGAAAATGAAAACCAATACAACATCTGCAAAAGGCTTGTAAGAAGGATTAGTCTTTTCACACTGAAGGAGTCCAATATTTCAGCATAGCTTTAAATAGTCTTTCAAACTGATTTTCCTAAATATCTGGGAGGTTGCACAGTACTGCTATGTATCTGTCAGGAATGTGCATATTTTTGAAAGCATCCTGTATACCTTTTGCAAAACATTTAGACAGCACTTACTTTCTATTATCCACCCATCCACTACTGAACTGAAAAGATATTTTGAGACAGAGCTGTAAGTGGTTGTTTTCTACAGAACTGGCAATAACAAAATGATACTATCACCCTCAGAGAAGTAGATTCCTCTACATAGCTATGCTGGAGCCATTTTATTTTGCCTCAAATGCATGCATGGGCTGCTCAGTCACTTTCGGCACAGGCATACCTCTCTAAAATTTTGATTAAACACTTCACATGTTAGAGAAATCAGAACTCAGATCCCTATTCTCTTGGGCTAAGAGTAAGTCTCTTGTGGGAATATTAACCAAAAATTGTAGAATGGTCTCCAGGAGGAATTTTTAACACATACAGACTTTTTATATGCACTTTTTCAGCAATGAGCAAATAAAGCTTCGTGCATTTTTAGGATTTTTTATCCCTTCCAAGCACTTTGCTTGTTAAACTTATACAACCATGCTTTTACTGATGAATGTATTAGTTGTTTTTAATTTGCCCGTGTGGCTAGTTTAGAATCTTTTTTTCTTTATATTTCCTGACTAATGCATTCTTAAAAAAGTAATCAATTACTGCATAGTGATAAAGCAGAAAAAACTCCTCAAACTTAGATCTGTAATTCCTAATTTTATTGTAATATTACAGAACACTTTAGAATTTACATTTTGCACTCAACAATGATTTCCCCAATGACTTCTTTTCCTTTAATTTATACTGTAAAGATAAGTTATTACACATTAATCTGCAGCTCACTGTGCATTTGTGTGGCTTGTTTTGCTGCAGAGGTTTCCATAAAAGTTCTGTCTCTTTGTCTGTGTGGAACGCAAGAGCTGAAATGGTGTGGTCTAAAAGTTCAATGGCACAGGGAAAAAAATAATCCTGTTACTGACTTTTGTTTGCATTCAAGACTATGATAGGAATACTTCATGTATTCCAAAAGACAAGAGAAAATAATTGAATAGATCAATCTCTAGTATCTATTCTATGTGACAAAAATAAAAAATGGCTTATGAACATGAAAACTGCAGAGAAGAAAGGGTTAAATTTACTTTCCAGGTGGCAAGCTTGCTGTTCTGGGGCAACTCAGAATATAGGTCAGAATCCCTTCAAGTTTCAAGTTTTATTTTTGGGAGGACTGTTCTGGAAATTAAAGGTTTTTGTCACTTAAACTTTAAAAGTTTTCCTAATGACAATTTCCACTGGCATATGCTAATCATGAATGTGTCTGCTCTATGACATATTCAGTTCCCAGGAATTTCAGAGTTCCGCATGGGTGGATTTACTCAGTATCACAATAGTTCTTTGAAAAGACACCTTCTTTCAGTGTCTACCTGTATAGAAGAGGAATTTGGAATCATAGTAGTATAGAATCCTTGGAGTTGGGAGGGTCCTTTAATCACCTAGTCCAACTTCCCTTCAATTAACAGGGACGTGCACAACTAGATCAGGTTGCTCAGAGTCCTGTTTAGCCTGACCATGAAAGTCATCCACCACATCTCAGAGAAACCTGTGACAGTGCGTCACCACCTCACTGTAAAAGACTTTTTCATTATATCCCTCTTTACGTTCAAAACTATTTCCACCTCATCCTATCACCTCAGACCCTGCTAAAGAGTCTGTCCCCTTCTTTCTTGTAGCTCTCCTTTAGATACTGAAAGGCAGCTATCAGGTTACCCTGGAGCCTTCTCCAGGCTGAACAGCCCCACCTCTTTCAGTTTGTCCTTGTAGGAGCGGTGTTCCATCCCTTGGCCTTCCACTGGACCACCTTCCTCAACCTGCTGGCCATGCTTCTTTTGACACAGGATACAGTTGGCTTTCTGGGCTGTAAGGGCACACTGCTGGCTCAGCTTCTTTTTAAGTGGTATTCATCTCGCAGGAAAGGAGCAAACAGGATGAGCAAACAGGGCATGACACAGCAAAGGGCCATGTTGTGGAGTTTGTGCAAGCATTTCACACAGAGCAGGTGAGCAAGGCATGCTGCTCCTCCCATTCGAAAAAAATTCGAAAGCCACCAAAAAGGGGCAACGAGTCTTAGTAACTAGGGACTCCTTGCTGGCAGGCACTGAGACCCCCATTTGCCACCCAGATAGTCACTTCAGAAAGGTTTGCTCTCTTCTGGGGCCATGTGTCAGAGTCATTAAGACTCTACCACATCTGATAAAACACAAAGACTACCACCCGCTTGTTGTCACTCAAGTAGGGTCAAAGGAGGCTGTAATGAGGAAACTCCTGAACATTAAAAGGGACTTTGCGTCACTTGGAAAGATGCTAAAGAGGTCAGGAGCATAACTAGTGCTCCCTTCTGTCCTCCCAACTGGTGCCTGAGTTCTGGTAAGAAGGAGGAGAATAGGTCAGGCAAATTACTGGCTGAGGGCATGGTTTTGGGATGAAGGTTTTGGGTAGTGTGATCTTGGGCAGGTCACTGAGAAGCCAGATATGTGGGCATCAGACAGAATACAACTGAGCAGATGGGGGCAAAAGAGTTCTGGGGAGCAAGGTGAACAGAGCTGTAAACTAGATTTGGTGGAAAAAGGAGACAGCTCCCTGTGACAGAGATGGGCCTGCAAATGGTATATTTTTAGTAAACCATGGATAAAAGCCTCCCAGTTGTACAATACAATCTCATGAGGACTCCTCAGAGAATGTAACATTACCAATAGCTCCACTTAATATTTCCATCCTGGAAGACATACCTGCACCCTCTGCTTCCCTAAAGTGCTTGTATACCAGTGCACTCAGCATGGAAAAATAAACAGGAACAACTAGAGATCTGTGTGTGGCCACAGGGCCCCAGCCTCGAGGCAGTCACAGAGAAATGATGGGACAGTTCACAAGACTGGAAAGCTCAGAGATGACTAGGTCCTCTTTAGGAAAGACAGGCTGGTGTAGTGAGGTGCTGTAGTTGCCCTTCATGTGAGAGAGCAACTAGAATGTGCTGAGCTCCAGTTGGAGGAGAATGGTGAATAAGTAGAGAGCTTGTGGGTAAGAATTCGGGAGTGGGCTAATATAAGTGACACTGTTGTGAATGTGTACTACAGGCCACCTGATCAGGAGGAGAAAAGCGATGAGTCCTTCTACAAATAGCTGGAAGTAGTTTTGCAATCTTCAACGCTCTTTCAAATGGGGGACATCAACCAAACTGATATTTGTTGGATAAGCAACACAGCCAGGCACCCAAAGTCCACATGGTTCCCGCAATGCATCGATGCTAACTTTCTAACAGAGCTGGTGGAGGAGCCAAAGAGGAGGGCTATGCTACTTCATCTTGTTCTTACTAACAAGGAAGAACTGGTTGGGGATGTGAAGGTTGGGGGCAGCTTGGGATGTGGCAATCATGGGATGGTTCAAGATCTTGTGTGGAAGGAGCAAAGCAGTAAGTAGGATGGCTGCCCTAGACTTCAGGAGAGCCATTTTTGATCGCTTCTGTGACCTTCTTGGAGATATCCCATGGTCTAGAACATTAGAAGGTAAGGGCACCTTCCTGGCTCATGTCTGGCTTCCTATCCACCAGTACCGCCAAGTCCTTTTTGTCAGGGCTGCACACAATAGTTTCATCCCATATCTTGTAGTGAAAGTTGCCTCTACCTAGCAGCAAGACCTTGCATTTGGATTTGTGGAACTACATGAGGTTTTCCTGGGCCAACTAGGTCCCTCTGGTTGGCATCCCACCTGTCTGGTGCACCAACTGCACCCCACAACTTGGTATAATCACCAAACTAGATAAGGGTGCACTCAACCTCACTGTCAGTGCATTGATGAAGACGTTAAAGAGTATCAGTCCAACCACCGACTCCTCTGGGATACCATTCATCACTGATCTCCATCCAGACATTGAGACTTTGACCACGACTCTCTGGATTCAATCCTGCAGCCAGTACTTCATCCATTATGCAATCCACCCATCAAATCCATACATTTCCAGTCTGGAGAGAAAAATGTTATGATGGACCTCGACAAAGCCCTTTTGAAGTCCAAATAGGGGGCATCATTTCTCTTCCCTTGTCCATTGATGCAGATAGACCATCATAGCTTGGTCAAGCAGGATTTGCCCTTTATAAAGCCATGATCGTACTCCCATATCACCTCCTTGTAGGATAGCTTCCAGAAAGAACTGGCCATTAGGCCAGGTGCAAAGTAGACCTCTGGTTGAAAAAGCCAGAATTCCTGTGGTGACATCAGCCTCCCATCCATGTATTTATCAGGTGAGTTTTCCCGTTCCTTTCATTATCCCTTGCTACCACTGAAGGGATAGAGGAAAATGCCACTCATATTCCTGCTCCATCTGCTAACCACCCCCAGTCTCCCGAAGTTCTTTTTGATAGCTCTCAAATTTCTCTCAGAGACTGTCACAGCCTAAACTGTCAGTAAGGGATAATAATCAGTGGCATGGACGAGACTAGGGAGTTTCCTAGTAATGTCCCAGATCCAGGCCCCAGGGATGCAGAATGCTTCCCTATGGGTAGGGTCTGATCAACATATTGTGCACTGCTTTTCCCTCTGGAGCAATTCACTCACAACAATTACTCTTCTTTCCTTTTTGGAAGAGATTGTCTTGGTACATGGAGTTAACCTCCTCATCCTAGACAGCCTCATGGGTGGACCTTGTACTGCATCCTTACTTGACTTTCCCTGGAGTTCCAGAGCCTCAAACCTACTGTGCGGGGGTGCCTGGGAAGGGAAGCTAGACAGAGATAATTTTCCTGCGGTGCCGAGCTGGGATCTGTTTCCATTTGTTCCCATCTTTTAGGTCCTGTCTCTTTGCCTGATCACTCTATCACCAGGGAGTATTTGTCGCACCACACTCCTATTGGCACATTGTGCCCTATTTGCCCATTCTGTTTGCTGCACTCCATTTTCTGTGCTCCATGGGAGCAGCCTTTGTACATGCAGGGAATTGACTGCCAGCAGTCTGAACTATGGGTGCAAACAGCCACAAGTAATAGGTAAAAAAAGTCCATACTCTAAAAGGAAATTACCAAGAAGTTCAATGTGGTATAGGAGATAGATATGAAAAGAATAACTTTGCAGTGAATTACAGTTCTTATGAAATAACGTTTATGAGTAGTCATGCTGTAGTTTCCTGCATAGCATCTTGTATTAAAACTTCCTGGAAGAAAAAGCAAAAATAGCACCATGGTCTCTTCAGACTTTTCTCACACATGTATTTCATAAGTCTTTGCTAACGTTCTCTTTTTCATTGAGCACTTTGGTAATTTTAAATGACTCCGAACTCATGAATAAATAAATAGAATTTCCCTTATTCAGTTGCAGCAAGGCTATCTTCTAGTTCCAAGGAAGTCTAAAAGAAAATCTGCGTTTACACTGCTTTAGCACCTTGAAGTGATAGTATCATGTAACTGTCCATAGGCAACAGAAGTGTATTTTCTTTTTTGTAGGTAAATGTGAACTGCAGAAGAACCACAGAAGATTATGTGATTGAACTTTCAAATGGCAGATGAAATTCAGCATGTCAAATGCACTTAACATGGTCGAAACTGTCACACTTGAAGCTCTATTATTACCTTTGTCGTTGAGAAGTAAAATCTAAAGATTATGGCACATATGAAAGCTTCACATGAAAGCACCAACTCACTGTTTAGCAGCAGTCAAAATGCAAGCCAAAGATTATGAAATTTAGAAATGGTTTAGGAAACAAAACAGAGAATAACAAAATGCCATTATAAAAAGTTATGTCTCTTCCTAAACTCAAATATTATATGTAGTTCTTCCCTCTGTTAAAAAAAAAAAAAAAAAAAAAAAGGAGACATGAAAATAGAGCTTTAAGTTACAGTAATGATAAGCAGAGACTGGCTATATATAACATCTGGCTGAGCAGCTAGGACTCTTCTGTCCAGAAGAGGTGACTTAGGTACAAAATGATGGAATTCTATGATCAGGCCATAAAAAATTGAAAGAAAATGTCAGACTAGTCTCTTGCAGTCTATGCTCTCTCATGAACTACAATCAAGATAGCTGAGTGTCAGATTTCAAAGCAAATGATAGGAGAAGGATTGAGAGAGGAGCAAACTCTAGCTTCTGAATGGCACTGAGGGATATGGTTTAGTGACAGGACTTAGAAGGTCAGGTCACTGGTCAGACTTGATCTTTTCTAACCTAAACAATTCTATGATTCTCATTGAAAAAATACTGTGAATGCAAAAAAATTTAATGGCTTCGCACAGACACTGTATAACTAAGGGTTATTAAGTAGACTGCACAGAGCTAGAAATGGACAGAGTCTGAACACTGTTCTGAAGAAGCCTGTTCCTTCCTTGTTCTTCCCTGAGATACTGTTGATTTTCACTGCTGAAGGATTTTGAGGGAAAAGAATTCTTCTGAACAACTGCATGCGCATTCTTATATTTTCCCAGAGTACCCTAGATTGTTATTTGACGTTTGGAGAATCTTGTCTAAACCTTCCACTCCCTCCTCATATCCAGACTGTTAGCCACATTAAAAATGGAATACATAATATTTTGGTCATTTACAAAAAATGACTCTGATTCTGACACATTAAGGTTAGCATGAAGCCATCATCAGTTAACTTACAGGCCTGCTATACCAAAGATAAAAAAGTCAAGAGATTTTGAAATTCCTTTGTACAATGAATTGTACAAAGAAATACTCAGGATTGCCAGCATATGCTTAATCATATGTTACTGTGGCTGTCCATACATAACCACTCAACACATCTAACATAAGTTCATAATAATTTTCTAACTATGTCATTCTGCTTGGTTAGGAGACTAGCACTTCTCAAGAAGATACTCTGCATATTTCCCATTTAGCCAGGCTTGGTAGTGCCCCCTGCCTACCCCTATCTTGCACCTGTAATAGTGATTGAAGCCACAGAGCAAGACAGATCAGTGTATGGACCTGCAGGAAATTAAAGCTTTCCATTTTTGACTCAGTTTATTCTCAGCTAACTGACTGGTCTCACACACAGTGCGACCACATACCCCAGCAAAGTCAAAGCAGGGAGTCAGCGACAGAGTGGCCTTGAAGATTATTCTGTCTACAAGCTTGTACGTACTGCTAGACTAAATGTAGACTTGTGCTTACTAATATGGTAGAAAAAATTGATTTCTTCCTCCAAATTAAACATTATGGAGAACAAAAATCCTTATAAATTCGGTTACATCACAATTTTACTCTTCTCCTGGAGGCTAGAAAGAATGAAGAAAACATGGTAATTAAGCACACTGCTATGTCCATTTAAAGAGGGAGCAATATTCAAATTTGCATATCAAAAGAATTTCATTTGTGTGCAATTTCCCTCTAATAACAAAGTAGCCTGAACTTCTAAATGACTGAAACTCCTGCAGTGCTATTGGAAAGATTTAGCATGAGAGAGACAGCTGTTTCCATACATGCTGAATGTCACAGATTATTTTGTCAGACGATCTATAGATGGAGCGAAGTAATTAAACATAAAGGCATTTTAGAGCCTCAAATTGAAAAATGTTTGGGAAAAAGACTTTTAATTATCATTTCAAAGTTTATAAAGCATAATTTCCCTGTACCTCGGCACTTATTCCTATTAATATATTCAAGTTCTGTATGCTACAATAACAACAAAAATCTGATCAGGCTTGAAAAGCCCAATATTATAGATAAGATTTTATAGCTAAAGGATGATGGATGCAAAACAAAATAAGGACAAAAACAAACAGATGAAATCTAAAGTTAATTTAAGTCATTACACTACTGTAATTAAAAGCATGACTTTTTTTATTCGTGTCATGCATGGGCAATTCTGCACCATATGGAAGCATTCAGCGTGTTGATTTGAGAAGAGTATCTTTTGGTCTGTACTAGTCTGATAACAGATGGAGTTTAAAAGGGCTGAGAGACAGAAAAAAAAAAAAAGGAGAAATTTCCTTCCTTAATAAAATAATCTTACAAGAAACAGGCTGTGATGTGTGCTTTTCTTTGTTGGATGTTAAGTAAGTAGTAGTTTTCTAAGCATCCAGTTGGCAGAAATTTCAGATTATAATAAATAAATAAATAAATAAATAAATGTAATCAAATACAGCATTCACCAGAAAGAAACCACCTGGAAAGAAGGTTTAACACCTGACTAAATGTGCAGCTCTTCCTTATTCAACCACAGACAGGAACTTGGTAGGCATCTGCCCATAACTAATACTAGTTCTGTTCTTCAGGGATGGTGTCCATAGCAATGTCATATTGCCTTTTGTTACATTACATACTTATTTTGGTAACGTTTACAGCTAGTAATTACAGCAGTTGTAAGTTAAAGTGAGCAGTACTCTGTATATGTGGTGCAGATACATTTTAAGTGAGACAGTTGTACCATCTCACACCTCTGTCCCATAATACCAGCAATTTCTTGCTCACAGTGTACAGATAATTCTAGGTTTCATCTAGCACAAGGAGAGAAGCACATCAGACTTGGAGATATTTGCCTCCTTTTGTTCATCTATAAATTTTTCCATTTGCTTTACATGGTCTGGTAGTGAAAGAACTAGGGGGAATGGTTTTGAACTAACAGAGGGGAGATTTAG
This sequence comes from Oreortyx pictus, assembly GCA_036925125.1. Taxonomy (NCBI): domain Eukaryota; kingdom Metazoa; phylum Chordata; class Aves; order Galliformes; family Odontophoridae; genus Oreortyx; species Oreortyx pictus. The sequence continues at coordinate 8,341,873 of JAUPFR010000004.1, read as the reverse complement.
ATAAGGTGCTTGAAAGAAATATTTTACTCAGAGAGCAATGAGGCAGTGACACAACTTCACAGAGCAGCTCCACCTCTGGTACTGTTTTAGGCCAGGCTGTATAGGGCCCTTGGCAGCCTGAGCTGGTGGGGATTAGAATTGGCTGATCCAACTCAATCTATTCTGCAATTCCATTATTCAACCCCCTTTCATCTTGATTATTGATTTTCCTTTTCCTCCCGTTCATGACAAAATGTAAAACTCCATTCATTTCTGAATATTTAGGAATTGTTTCTTTTAGAAATATTACAAGCTGGAAAAATGTTTTTCAGACTTCAAGTAATGGTGTGCAGCATGATCCCCCCACCATTCTTCATATTATGGAATCATAGAACCATAGAACCACCAAGGTTGGAAGAGACCTCGAAGACCATCCAGTCCCACTCTCCACCGATCACCAGTATTTCCACATTAAACTATGTCCCTCAGTACAACATTCAAATGTTTCTTGAACACGTCCAAGACAGTGACTCCACCACCTTCCTGGGCAGCCTGTTCCAGCATCTGAACACCCTCTTGGAGAAGAAGTATTTCATAACATCCAACCTGAATCATTCCTGGCACAACTTGAGGCCATTCCCTCTTGTCCTGTTGCTAGTTACACGGGAGCAAAGGGCAACTCACATCTCATCACAACCTCCCTTTAGACAGTCATAGAGAGTGATAAGGACTTTTAAAGACAAGTGTACAGAAAGCACTGAGAACCTCAGCATCAGGAAGTTATCTTCCACACTCTCTAGAAACCTCCTAGGCTGTTTCCCCTTTGCTGCACTCCATCTCCAACATATATCAGGGAAGTTGAAGTCCTTCATGAGAACAAGGACAGAACTTCTGCCAGCTGCTCACAGAATGCCTCATCCGCCTCTACATCCTGGTTTAGCTTTCCATCACAGCCCCCTCCCTGGGATTTCTGCCTTGTTGACCCTCCCCCTCTTCTTGCCCATAGGGACTCAACCATATCATTTTCAGTCCCAACCTTGACAACATCAAAGCACTTTTAACACAGAGAGCGACTCCACCACCCCTCCTTCCTTCTCTGTCCCTTCTGGAGAGCTTATAGTTATCCACTGCAGCACTCCAGTCATGAGAATGTTCTCACCATGTTTCCATAATGGCAACTACGTTATAGTTTGCCTGCAGCACAATGGCTTCCAGCTCCTCCTGTTTTTTGCCCGTGCTGTGTGCACTAGAGTAGATGCACTTCAGCTGAGCTCTTTTCCCCATCACCAACTTGATCACTGATCCTCTAGGTTCATCTGCAGCAGCCTGGTTTTATCCCCTTCCCCCTTCATGCCTAGTTTAAAGCCCTCTCAATGAGCCCTGCCAGCTCTTGGGCTAGGATCCATTTTCCCCCTTTGAGACAGGCAAGACCTATCTGCAGACATCAGGCCAGGTGCCAAGTAAACTGCCCATGATCAAAAGAACAAATAAATAAAAAGAAAATAATTCTTGCATTTGCACCAGATTCTCAGCCAATATTTCTGAGATTAGTTTCCCTTATCCTTTCAGTATCCTTCCCTGCTACTGAAGGGATAGAGGAAAATACAACCTGTGCACCCACCCCATCCACTAAATGCCCCAGTCCCCTGAAATCCTTATTGATAATCCTCAGGCTCCTCTCAGTGACTTCACTGATGCTGCCAATTAGAGGTGCAGACCAGACTAGGAAGTTTCCTAGACATATCCGTCACTCATTAGCTTCTAGTTAAACAATACACTGTTTATTCTTTTATCCCAACTTCAGCACTGAAGTCTACTTCATTTCAATCAATATGAAAACCAAGATGTATTTTTTTAAATCATTTTTAATTACAGTCTTCAGGCAATAACATCCAAGTTGAAACTTAGTAAATGTATTTACCTACTTTCAACAGTGCAGTCAAATGTCTTAAGTAAAGCTTTAATGTCTTGCATAAAGTGCGTAAAGTAGAAAGTTCCTTTCTTCTCTAACAAATACCAGTGAATAAAATTCAAAGGATAACACACTGATAAGAAATGATATTATAGCAGCATAGAAAATGTAAGTTTTTGGAAATAAGTAATGCAATCTGCTGCCATGACAACAAAGTCTAAATTCCATATTCAAGAGTAAACCAGTTCCTCAATGAAATATAAACTACTTTCCTAAGCAAACTGAAAATAATTTTTGATCTCACTAGTACACATAAACATTACAAAAATTAACATGGTGTCTACAGAACCCCACTTCAAAACAAGAGATTTATCTATAATAAAAAATAGTAGAATTGTCTCTGAAGTAAAATGAAACAAACAAGCAAATAAAGTAATATGTCATATGTTTCAAAGAATAAGAACATGCTAAAGGAACACCAACATAACAGTTTCTCAGGTATTTCTGGCCTTACCAATACTGCTTTTAAAAATTAAATCCAACTGATATTAGTCCACCTTTGGACACATATAAAGCGCCTTTAAGGAGAAACACTCTTCTTCAGACAGAAGAGATTAATGTAACTCACAAACCTGTGTTACTGCCTTCTACCCCTTCTTGTCAAGGACAGAATGATCTTTCTTTAAGCATAAATTCAGTGCTATTCTTTAAACAGTTCAACCCTAGATAATTAATGAGGAATCATTTCTTGCTCATAAGTACTTCTGCAACTTAGCTACTTAGTCAATAAATTTGAAGTTCTGTTCAAATAGTGGTTGACCACAAGTATTCAGCTTAGATAAGCAATAAGACGTCTCTGTAACAGAAGCGCGTGAATTCTGTGGACAGCATTCCAGTGATTTAGAATGAATCACAGAATGCTTTAAGGTGGAGGGGATCTTATCATCCTCCTCCTCATCCTTATCTTCCAGTTCCCACCCACTCATCCAATCTGCCCTGGGGATGTGGCATCCACAACTTTACTGGACAACTAGTTCCAGTGCCTCACAAATCTTTGAGTAAGCAATTTCTGCCTAGCATCTAACTTAAATCTCCACTTCATTAGTTTAAAGCTGTTCCCCCTTCTTTCACTATCAAACTGTGTTAAAAAAAAAATGATGTCCCTCCTGTTTGAAGCTCCCTTCAAATTCTGTAAGGCCGCAGTAAGGACTCCTCGCAGCCGTCTCTTCTCAAAGCTGAACAGGCCTAACTCCTTCAGCCTGTCTTCATAACAGGAGTACTGCTGCCCCCTAATCATCTTCACAGCCCTCCTCTGGACCTGCTCTAACAGCTCCACATTCTTCTTGCACTGGGAACATGAGGCATGGGTGCAGTACATCCAGATGGGGCTGCAAAAGGGCAGAGAAGAAGGGTACAATCCCCTCCCCTCTCTGCTGCCACTCCTCTGTTGATGCAGCTCAGGACACTGTTGGCCTTCCGGGCTGCAAGCACATACCACTGGTTTGTGTACAGCTTTTCACCCCCCCAGAACCCCTAAGTTTTTCTCCATAGGGCTGCTCTGAAAGAGTATTTTTCCCAGAAAAAAGTTTTTAACATCTAGGTCTTAACTGGCCACAGATTCATGACAGTGCTTATCATCATTTCTGTTATTCAGCTGCTAATAGCACTCTGATGCAAGAAACTTATCATTTCTGAATTAGTCTTAAACAACACCAGACTTGATATGAATCTCTTTACAAACTTCTATCACTCATCCCTATATTTTCCCTCCACTGTTTCTTCATGATAACTGTTTTTAGGTCAGGATTTTTTTGAAATATAACAACGTTAGCCCAATGTAATAAAAACAGAATTAGGGTGCAGATTTCAATTATTTTTCAGCATTTACACAATACGTAAATCCTTTGCCTTCACTGCCAGCAACAACAGAATCTTTGATTAAGATAACAGAGGGTGAATTAATCATTTTCTGGAGAGAGAGTGAACAAAGAGTTGCTCTTAAAAGGGGAGGAAGGCTTTTTTTTATGGTTGGTGCTCACTCTCACAAGCAGTTGCATATTATTTTATGTTGCACAGTGGCCTCACCTATGTTGCATGTAACATCACAATTATCTAGGGAATGTATCTGATTAAATATGTGTTTTTTTAGCTGCTAATTTTAATATAGTTTGTTACCTTTTTTTGCTTTGTACCTTGTCTATTACAGACAACTTTCACATCTGAAAATCAACAAAGGACATAAAACAGGGAATGATCCATGTGGAAAACTCACTTCATGACCTTTATGACATTTTCTTTCCTTGTCATATCTCATAAAAGATACAGCTAGTAAAGGACCTCACAGATTGATGGAGAAATACACATGCTGTTAAAGATTGGATCTTTGGTGTGTTGCAAGAACTACAAGACAGAAAATCTACCAAAATCTCCTTTTTTTTCAGTAATCTCATTATGTATATATACATATCTTATATGTATATTTATAACTATGCATTACAAGAGGGTGACACTTGCTCTAGATTGATGCTTAAAATTAAAAAAATTCTGAACTAATTAAAAGCATTCTTCACACAAAATTTTCCTTTAAACTATTTGTTAACCATTTAAACATTTCCAAAGTTGAAAAGTAACTCACGAAGTTTTTTCTCTAGGCAGGTATGTAGGTACCACTCTCAATAAGTGATTTGGATGGATGTTTTATGTTTCACTGAGCAGGCCAGACAGGACAGCTAGAGAGAATATTAAGTGCTACTGGAAGATGCTGTCTGTGAAAGAAAGTTGGTCTTTTGTCCTTACAGGCTGAGAGAGCTGGAGCTGTTCAGCATGGAGAAGAGAAGGCTCAAAGGTGGCCTGATTGCAGCCTGTCAGCATCTAAAGGGGACCTACAGGTGAAAGAAGAGGACAGACTCTGGATATGTTGTGATAAGACAAGGGGAAATGGTTCCAAATTAATGGAGGGGAGATTTAGTCTGTATGTAAGGAATAATTTTTTAATAAGGGTGGCAACACACTAGAACAGGTCACCCAGAAAGGTGGTAGATGCCCTGTCCCTGGAGACTTTCAACACCAAGCTGAATGGCCTCTGAGCATCTGATGTGGATGTAGGTCTCCCTGTTCACTGCACAGGAGTTGTACTAGATGATCTTTAAGAGTCCCTTCCAATTCAAACAACTCTTCAATTCTTTTGATTGTTTTTTTAAGAACTCCCACTTTCTAGCCCTGTGCTCGCTTGACTTCCGCTCTTCAAAAATGAAAAAAAAAAAAAAGAAAAAAGAAAGAAAAAAAAGAAAACTAACAAGACAGACCTGGTATCTTAGCACAGGTGAGATTTACTTTCTGTGGCTGCGTGTCAGACTCCCTGGTTTTCCAGTCCTTGAGATATACTTGAGAATACATACGCAGACACACATAGGCGCATTAGAGGCTGCTGCTGCTGCCTGGGACGCGGAGCAGCGCCACGTGCGCCGCTGGGGACACCTGCTGGCCGGCACTGGGAACTGCATCGGATTGTGACAAAATGGTTAAGAAAACTACAGACAGAACACGTGCCGTGATGGACATGAAAAAAAAAAATCTAATTACTGTGACTATATTTCATTTGATACAGTAGTGTTGATAATGGTGACAAGTTTGAGTGGATAATACAAGCAAAGCGATTTATAACAAAACTCGTGATAGATTCATTTGCAGGTTCTGCGCGAGGGTACAGAGCCTGCAGCGGGAGTGGCTCAGACATCATCAGTGGAGAAGGCAGCTCTGCTCCAAACACATCTGTAGAAGCAGGTGAAACATTCAGTTATTGGGAGAGAAACACAGTGTTAAATGCTTGATATGAAAACATAGTTTTTGACGCTTTCATTCCACGTTCAGACAAACTAATTTGCCATCCTTGTCCAGAATTGTGCCTGCTGTCCAAAAAAAAAAAAAAAATTACCAAAATTAACAACAAAAAAATTACCTAACATACACTGGGATGGCAGCAGCATGCAGTTGGGATCATTATTTATTTAAAACAGCACCTAGCAAATGACTTCAACCTATAATCCAATAGGCGCTATGGATCTAGAGTAACGCTTTTCTTCTTAACAAAGCTCAGAATTAACTCTGACTCTCCATTTTAATTGTTAGTCTCTAAAAATTATCTAATAATATCTCTGAGTATTCAAAAAGATCAGAAACATTTGAAAAGTGTTAAGTTGATATTCCCTGTGACAGCGTTTGATTTACTTAACGTACATATGACGTTGTTACAGTTATAACAATGGCGTTAACAGGTTAACAGAACGCAACGCAAACCAGAAAGTAAAGTGCTCGGAAGCTTTAAGCTCTATATGTGATCTCTGATGCCACCTACTGACCAAACTGACATGGAGGTTTTTCTTGTCTGTGGGGAAGGGCTTCGTTGTACCTTAGGGAGTATCTCAGAATTCGCAAATTCTTCAGACTACTTGAAAAGATATCCCTTTCAGTCACCATTACCAAGCTCCATTTTTAACTCAGCAGCTTCCAGCGGCTGGCAGGGCGTTGTGGGGTGAAGGAGAGCAAAAAGCAAACCAATTTCACAGTCTTTTCTGAAGATACAGTAAGAGTATATAAGTGTATAGAGCTGTGTTGCTTTAGCACCACGAAACTAAACAAGCATAGAATATCTATAAATGAAAGCACTTTGGAGATGTGCTCCAGAAGTTTTCCTGTGGAAATAAACTATGTTCATACGTTTGTGCCATATTGCACACAGAATTGTAACAGACCAGGAGAAGTTTAGTGAACAGTTCCCTCTAAGTTTCATGCATGTTTCGTCATCCAGATCCCATTCAATTTTCACCCTAATCTGCAAATGAAATTTAGTCTCCTGAAAAATAAATTAATAGATGTATTAAAATTGTTACATGATCGAAGTAGAAGTGAAGGAATCAGATGTATTTGTGAGAGAAGGGAAAACACTTTCGCTAATTACACATGAAGAAAAATTCTTACTCTTCCTACGTTTTGTGAAAAAATGCTTTTTACAATCTGGTAACAGGGATAAAGATTTAGCAACTTTGAAGTCCGCTAAGTTACTGTTTGTGGTCCAGGAGTATAAAGGAAGAAAACAACCTAGGCTCTGAACAGTTACAAAGACACTTAAGGAATCCTGAACTACTGTTGTAGACTCTTCTCAGACCTATATTATTGCTGATGTCCATTTCAGCCACAGAGACAGTGACTGGTTTAAAAGGGAGGAAAAAAAAGGTCAGTTTGTGTAGACCCCCATGTGAAAAAGAATTATGTTGGTAGTAACACAGCATTCATGAAATTGCCATCTCAGAGCTACCTCTGATTTTTCTTTAAAAAATTGTCATTAACTGCAGGCAGAAATGTTTCCAGTGTCTCAGTTGTCTCATCTGCACCAAGGATCTGCCCTGCACTAGTCCAGAGTGGGATCAAGCAGTGGACAAACATCTCCTTGAATCTGTTTGGTATGAGGAAAAGCCTATGGAGACTCCCATGGGCATGCAATTCTGAAACTTTTCATTAGGGCTTAACACATCTTTACAGCTTTCTTCTGGTGTAGTCATGCCTCGGCTTTGATTATTCCATTATAAGTTATAAACTTACAATTAAGTTACAGCAGGCTTGGAATTGTAAGAAGTTTTAACTGTTTTAACCAGCCATGTCTCCTAATACAACTGAAAATAATGTCATATTCTTTCCAAAACTAGCAACCTTCAGAGATGAAAGATTTTTCTAAGATGGTCATTAAAGCTGTTTTGCTTTCCTGTCAGAATAATATTGAAGAATTTTTTCACCATAAAATATGCTCTAAGACTGCACTAAAAAGAAACACAGCACATCTGACTCATATGAAATGAAACTGTACAAAGTGGGATTTGAACTTCTCTGCCTTTGTCTAGGACTTATTAGTTGTAAATGCTTCAGTTTTGTGTCTATTTTCCATGTTATTGCAAAGGCCGGCTTCACACGCAAGTTCAGTGTATTTTTGTTTGAGGCATGTCTGTCGTGGCAAAATGACCATGTATGCATGTCACTTTTTACCTTGATATGAAAATTCATTTCTCGATCATATCATGTCTTCTTCTGGATGTATTTCTTTTTACAAGTCATAATCTACTTCTTCATATGTAAAAATTTTGATCCCTAATCCTATTCATGATTTTATTAGGAGATTACTTCTTAAAACACTGAAGCATGAAGAAGCAGGATGAAGGCAGTGTTTCTCCTGGCCATACATGTTATGCCATCTAAAACATATAGCAGCTGGGGAACTAAATATCTGTAACTAAGGTGGTAGTACATAATCCATGTCATGGTGATCTGGGATTCAAATTTTTGGTTTTCCTAAACTACTTTGTCAGAACTTGCTTGTAAAACAGCTATATTATTCCTTCACTGCATCCAGCTGCTTGATTTCTGATACGAGCTTTTGTTTTCCACTTTTTTTCTAACAACTGATTCACAGAACAATGACATGTGATTCAGCAGTACACACAGTCTTACCTAAGGGAGAGGAGAAAGCAGCTTGTTTCCACAGTAACAAGAAGTCCTAGAAACCTAGTTAAATGGATCGAGTTAAAGAATGAGTGACTCCTGAATAATATACCTGTTTTAGTCAGTGCTTTCTCCTTTACCTGTGAAGAAGTTGCTTAAAGTGCTCTGCTCTATGTGAAAGTCTAGGATAATACTTATCTATCCACTTTGTTGTATGCAATATGATGTGACAATGGACATTCAAGAAATAATAAAGAAACAAACAAACAAATAAGAATAAATCTTGCCACTGTAGAGATATTAGGCACGTGATGTCTTACACAGAAATGAATTCAATGGAATGATGGGTAAAATAACAACAGCATTTTCCCCAGGCTTTATGTAGCACACTGTTTAATCGTAGAATCATAGAATGACCAAGTTGGAAAAGACTTGTAAGATCATCTTGAAAAACTGTCCACCAACCACCAATATTTCTGCACTAAACTGTGTCCCTTAGTATCACATCTAAATGTTTCCTGAACACTTCCAGGGACAGTGATTCAACCAGTCCACGGGACAGCCCATTACAGTAACTGACCATTCTTTCAGAGAAGAAATTCTTCCTAATATGTAGCCTGAACATCACCTGGTGCAACTGAGGCCACTCCCTCCTGTTCTATTTTCAGTTACGTGGGAGAAAAGGCTGACCCCTTTCTCAATGTAACTTCCTTGCAAGTAGATGTAGAGAGCACTTAGTCTTGTTGAACTTCATACAGCTGGTCTCAGCCGAGCAATCCATCCTGTCCAGATCCCTCTGTAGGGCCTTCCTACCCTCAGACAGTTCAACACTTCTTCCCAACTTAGTGTCATCTTCAAACTTACTGAGGGTACTCTCAATCCTCTTGTCTTGGTCATCTATTCCCCGACCTCATTTAACAGTTGGCAATGGAGGCAAAAGTATCTCACTGGAGATCCCTGCCTGCCTGAGGCCCTCCAAGTGTAATCAGCTTTTTTCCTTTGTTTCACTGTCCACAGCTGCTGCATCTGAGCATATCCTCACTTGCTGCAGACTGGGACTTTACTACTCTGATACCACTGCTGTGTTTTCCATTGCATCGCAGTACTACAGTAGATGTGCAGTGAAACCTTTTGGACTGTAAGTACAAGGCAGTGTAAAGATCCGGGTGTGCTTGATTTGTGGAGGTTACCCACCTTGTGCCCCACACAGAAATAAAACAGTGCCTTCTCTCTCAACATTGGCCTTTGCAGTGTGTCATAGCAGATTCTAAACAAATAACAGCAGCATAAGACCAGCACCAAGGGCATCCTTGCTGCTCACCCCAAACTTCACAGACATGTACAGCTGCAGTGCAGTTGCAAGCTGGAAAAGTGAGACTCTGTGCCTGGAAACAAGCACCAAGGGCCATGTGGTCACAGTCCACTGCTGCATATGTCACTATCATTTGATTGATTTGATTGTTTATGTTTGCAGGACAACCAGGCGATCGAGCTTAGCCAGTAGGGGTTCATGAAAGGCAAATCCTGCTTGACCAGTCTGATCTCCTTCTATGGTCAAGTGACCCACCTGCTGGACGAGGAAAAGGTTGTTGACACAGTCTGCACTGACACTGTCTTTGACACTGTCTCCCACAGTAATCTCATGGAGAAACTGGCCCCTCATGGCTTGGACAGATACACGCAATCTTTGTTGTGTAAAGAACTATCTGGAAGTCTGAGCCAAGAGCACAGTGGGGAATGGAGTTAAATCCAGGTCACAAGTGGTATTCCCCAGGGATCAGTACTGAGGTCTGTTCTGTTCAATTACATTTATTGATGACCTCGATGAAGGGACTGAAGGCACTCTCAGTAAGTCTGAAGAAAACACCAAGCTGTGGGAAAGTGTTCATATACTGCCTGAGGGTAGGAAGGCCCTACGGGGGAAGCTGTACAGGCTGAGGACAATTGTATGAGGTTCAGTAAGACTAAGTTTCCAATTTTTTCTGTTGTTTGTTACTATCATCAGTTATTATCTGCTGCTGAAAAGCAAATAAGAATTGATAATCTTTTCAGGTAGTTCTTCAATGGGCTATCTTATATCTCCAAGAAAATTTTTTTCTTTCTATGGAATTTATTCCTACTCATATAGCAGGAAAACACAGTGCTGTCATTCTGTCCTACAGAATAGACAACCAGGTTCTCAAGTCTGTTCTTGTACCTTTGCCTGGAAGGATCAGATTGTCATGAACAGCCTATCCTGGGAGACTTTCCCTCCTGAAACATGCAGAACCTCAGAACCCTCCAACTGCAACAATTTTGCAAGGCTTCACCATTTTCCTAGAATAACTATCAATAAATTTCACTCCTTTTCAGAAAAAAAAAAAAAAAAAGGAAATAAAGGAAATCTAGACACAGGTAAACTGCAACATGAGCTCTTCTACCAACACATCGGTTTGTGGGCAGTTTCCTAAAAAGGCTGGAAATATTTTTCTAAGCTCAGGCTCAAATTTTCTGTTTCATCCCCCCCAAAAAAATCCTATCTAGACACTTTTTCTTGTACATTTTTACTACTCTTTGTTGCAGGAGAAGAGATAATCTTCCTGGAAGCAGATCCATGCACTGTGTAGTCAGTCATATGTACTGTAATCAGGATGCCCTGTTGAGAGTCTTAGTTTTTCCCCTTGACGTTCATTTATGTGGACTTGTGAGACACACAGCTTAAATTATGCAAGTGGCACTGCAGTTTCATTTTTGGTTTTGATTACAAAGCTCGTACTCTCCCTGTGGTACAGCAGCCACACCATTAGCAAGTCCTATAAAGTAATTGTACTTTGCCTTGGCTTTTGAGAAGAGTTAAATAGTTAAATAGTAACCGCTAATAAGAAAATAAGGCAATTATATTCCTATTCCTTCAACTCTGTTCACTTGTGTAGGTAGTCTTCAAAGCTGAAAAGACAATATGAAGCAGAGGGCTGTAAACTCATTATGCTAATGAAGGAATTAACAGTGTTTTTAAGCCTCTCTATTACCAGTAACTAAAAGACAGAAACAAGCTGACAAACAACACAGTACACTGTGAAAAGCCTTGTTCCGTGCTATTTTTTGTCCTGAGAGAGACAAGAGTCTATTGTGACCCTTTGTTCATGTTTTATTTTGTTTTGGGAAAAGCTGATGCTGAGCAGTATCTCACATTTCATTCCAGCATTCACTTCCTTTTACTTTTCCCTCTTCAGTATTCGTGTTCAAACTCAAACTGATTTACTGTACTCTCGTGTACGTGTGTTAAATGCAATTCAAGTTAAAGACCAACTTATCTGAGCTGCACATGAATTCCTGTAAATTTGCAACGAAAACCTGAAAGATTACTCAGGAAACAACTACATCCTTCATTTAATCAGCCACTGGAATTGATATGTGTCATAGGGTCAATTTTCAGAAATAAAATAATAATAATTAAAAAAAAAAAAACAGATAGTAAGTTTAATTTCTAGTGGTAGACACAAAGGAGTACACTGACAAGTGACGGATTTTAGTCTCTCTTTCTTCCCTTTTTCTGTTCATCTTAAACTCCCTATTATTGTCTAATGGAATGAAAAATATATTGGAGATAGCAGAACTCTGTGTTAAGGAAAAAAAAATCATATCTGAGAAAAAACAACTTTGATTCTGTTCTTAGATTCAAGGTAGGTTGGAGTAGGGGAGGAGAACAAACAGTCAATAGCTTATTATTTCATATTTTTGCAGAAAACTGGGATTGGCATTTTACTATTCTTTTCCTCATGTGACAGGAAAAAAAAAAAAGAAAGGAAGAAGATCCTGAAAAAGAATAGTGTTCTTTTGCACAAATACTAACTCCATCTTCTTAAGGGGTTTGAAATGTTGTTGTAATCACCATAAGCAATGTTTTATTTTTCTCTGTTTAGACGCAGTCTCTTTCTATACCCCTTGATTTTTGCCCTTTGTTTTCTTATTCTCCTCTTGAAAAATTAAAAAACAAAAAATTTGATTTGTAATTCCTACTCAGGTCTCCCTCGTGCTACCTAATTCCCGTTCTCCCCTTCTCTTTTCTGTTTTAATGAGCCCAAATGCTTTAGTAAGAAAGGAGTCACTGTTATAATAGTACTAATAGTAGTAGAACTAATAATGATAATGATGATGATGATGATGATGATGATGATGATGATGATGATGATGATGATGATGATGATGATGATGATGATGATGATGATGATAGTAATAATAATAATAATAACAACAACCTGTGAAGTGCTTAAAAGCAGCCCTTGATTCTCTGTATAAATCCGCTTAATGAGAATTTAGAACTAGATGTCTGTATCAGAGATCATCTAGTACTGAAATGAACGTCCGTGAAGTACTGATCCGATTGAGCTGTGCCAGATGCGAGTGCCACAGCGCATTCTCGATGTGTTTTCCCGTTTCATGCCTCTAACCGCGCAGCCCAGCCATCCTCTGACTGCTCGCGGACTGTGCCACCAGAGGGAGCCAACATCTCTAGGTACGCACTCACACCGCCCAGTACTGCTGAAGTTTTCTGTCCAGTCCTACGTCAGAAGTCAATGTGACAAACGCGTTAATTCAGGAGAAAATAAAATGTGTTACAGCATGACAAAACGGAGGAAATGAACAAGGTACTGTTATAGGTCTATTGCTACAAGTTTACACTGTCAGACGGTTTTAGGCATCTGAACTTAAAAGTTTCTATTTTTAATAATAAGCTATGTATATCAATCTTAAAAATCATAAATAAGTTACTTTATATCTAAGTACTCCGTGTACTAATGCATGCTCGGAACAGGTCTTTCTCCCTGTCAGTGTTTTCAGTAGCAGCCAACACCCCAAGATCCTTTTCCACCATGCAGCTTTTTAGTCATTCTGCCCCAAGCCTGAAGTATTGTATGGGCTTGTTTGACTGTAATGCAGGATCCAGCACTTTTTCTTGTTGAAGCTCATACAATTGGCCTCAGCTAGCTAATACAACTAATACAAGGTACCCAGGATCCTCTGAAGGGCCTTCCCAACCTCAGGCAGATCAACCCCTTCCTTCCAGCTCCATGTCATCGGCAAACTTGCTGAGAGCTAGCTTGATTCCTTCATCCAGATCATCAGTAAAGATACTAAACAGGACTGGCCCCAATACTGACCCCTGAGGAACACCATTCATGACCAGTTGGCACACGTGGGACTCAGTTTCTCTGAGGACCTAAGACAAAGCAGACATGGGGATCATATGGAAATTAAAAACCATGAGGATCGGCATAACAAAATTGTGTAAGCCCTTTGTTGTTCAATAATTGTGTTTGTTCTTCCAAAGAGGTTTTGTACAAAACAGGTGAAGCATGATCAGCTGTGCTACAATGCCAGTAAAGCTTTGCTGAGCTGTACATTTTATAGTAACCTGAAGGCTGTATTTACCAATAGGTCTCTATAGAAACAAACTTTGCTTAATAATATTCATAAGACTGCAAGGAGAGAACATAGCACTGATTCTGAATGTAACAAGGAGAACATTTGAAAACACCTTTAAGCTTTATCACACTGATCTTTTTCATCATTTTGTTAGAGCAAAGAAATATGTGTTTAAAGATATATGACGGTTCCATTAGTTTTGCAATACTTACTTTGATTTCCTTAGCAAAATTTTTCACATGTAGAATGAAGGAACTGAAATTGAGGGCTTTGGAGGATTAGGTTATAGGACTTCCTTTCTTTTTCTCTTTCTTTTTTCTTTCTTTCTTTGACTTTTTGATTAATTTTAGAATACCGTAAGTTACTGAAAAATAAACATTTACTGTTCTCACCTACAATGTCCTCTCTTAATATATGTGATGCAAGAAAGTTTTCATTTCTTACCTGGATTGCTATGGTGGGTTTCCTACTTGATCTTGGTTGTTAGCTAAAAGGATACCTGGAACTAAGAAATGCTCAATTCATCCATAATGTGTACAGCAGCATATATAGCTCTGTCTTTAGATAACTTACAATATGAAAAAAAAAATAAAGGACGTAAGAAAAGAGGGGAAAAAAAGAGGCAGAATCTTTCTCAACTTGAGTGCTGGTTGGTCTTGAAAACAACATATCCTTCCTGGCTTCTAATAAAGAAGGAAATAACTAAGCTGAGTTTCAGGGCAAATATTAATTCACTGAATCAAGTTATAATTTTGGTACTCCTTCCTACTTCGTTTATTTATTTATTTATTTTCCACTAAACTTGTTTTTCCTTCCTTGGAAAGAGACAGAAAACAAAGAAAATAGGGAAATCAGCTCACAAAGAGTAGCTATTGCAGCAGACGAACAGTATAATATAACAAAGGTAGTTTAAATTTAGCTAGTTAGAATTCCTTGAAATTGAAAGCAGGCTTTGATGTCAAGACTGCCTTGCATGCATGCTTTGAATTTACAGTGATAAGTTTGAAAAGTTTTGATAAAAATTTTCATCTGATATCAAGAAGTGCTTTAAATTATTTGTACATAAGAATACAAACTTTCTACAGACAATAAGGGCTAGGAGCAGGCCACATTTGTTTAAAATTTTATAAAATATTCTAATCATAGCACATGAAAAAATGAACCAAAAGAAAAATACATAAAATTGACTTAATACCTAAAATCTCTTCAGTTTTCAGATCAGGACGATGTCAACCTGCAAATCTAGCAACAGCATCTCACATAATAAGTAATTGCTATTTCCAGCTTCAGTTCCCCTTTTATAACGTTTTGTGACAGATGCTTTGGCCCCTTCACAGTAGTACTGAGGTGAAAAGCAGTCTCAAACTTATCTGTGTCTTTTTCCCAACTTATTTGCCTATAATATCTCTGAAGTACATTGCTTAAAGCAGTGTCTCTTTCATCACTCACTTCTGTACTGCAAAAGTATCAGTATAAACAAACTGCTGCTAGAGATAATTTCAAAAGGAAGCTCTCTCAGTGGAGCATACAGAAACTGTAACTTACTTTGCATAACTGAACTGTGCTCAAAAGCTCTGTAAAGTTCTAGTAAAATTGCGTGTACAGAAAATAGGAAGCAGCTACTAAGCAGTAAAGATGCTAAGGCTGTCCATTGTGTTACACTGTAATAATCCAGCTACACATTATTGTCAAAAAGCATCAGTTAGGGATAACATATACTTGTACCAGTCTGGATGAGGTGGACATGTTTGGTGTGTTTTGGATTTGTGACTAAGTCAGTGTTGATAAGGCTCTGGCTATCACTGAGCAGCAGTTACACAGTATCAAGGCTGTTTCTGTTTTCTCATTCTGCTCCTCTATTGAGAAGGTCGGGGCTAGAAAAAAGTCTCGGAGCCTTTTTCTGGCTGAAGAGCCTCAGCTCTCTCAGCCTGTCCTTGTAGGAGAGGTTTTCTGTCCTTCAGATAATTTTTGTGACCCTCCTCTGAACGCACTCCAACAGGCCTCTGTCTCTACTGTACTGAGGACTTCACATCTGGATGCAGTAATCCAGGTGAGGCCTTACCAGCACAGAGCAGAGCGACAGGATCACCTCCCTCAGTCTGCTGGTCACACTTCTTTTGATGCAGCCCAGGATACTGTTGAAATTCTGGGCTGTAAGGGTACATTGCTGGCTCATTTCTAACTTCTTATCCACCATGACCCTCAAGTCTTTTTTGTCAGAACAGCACACAGTTCTATCATCCCCCAGCTTGTATTGGTAGCAAGAGTTGCCTCTACTGAGGTGCAAGACCTTACATTTGGATCAGTTGAATTTTATGAGCTTCACCTGAGCCCACAACTCAAGCCTGTCTAGGGTCCCTCTGCTTGGCATCCTGTCTGTCTGGTGCATCCACTGCACCCCACAGCTTATTGTCATCATACTAGACTGTCAATATCACTGATTGAGATATTAAACATTTTCATTCCCTGGGGGACACCACTCATCACTTACCTCGATCCAGACAGTGAGCTTTTGACCACAACTCTCTAGATTCAATTCCACAGCCAGTTCTTCATCCACTGAACAGTCCACTCAACAAATTCATTTTTTCCCAATTTGGAGAGAAGGATGTTGTGAGCTACCTTCATAAAAGCCTTACTGAAGTCAAGGTAGATTACATCATTGGCTCTTCCCATGTCCACTAATGCAGGTACACCATCACAGCATGCCACTAGCTTGGTCAAGCAGGATTTGCCCTCAGTGAAGCCATGCTGGTTCTCTCGTAATCAGCTACCTATTTTCCATGTGCTTTATCATAGCTTCCAGAAGGATCTGCTCCATGATCTTTCTGAGCATAGAGATGAGACTAACATGTCAGCAGTTCCCAGAGTATTCCTTTTTACTCTTCTTAAAAATGGGTGTGATGTTGCCTTTTTTCCAGTCATCAGGGACTTCATCTTCTTAACACAACTTTAAAATATAAGTGAGAGTGCCTTAGTGACTGCATCATCTAATTTCCTCAGGGCTCTGGCATGTAACTCATCAGGACCCATAGACTTATGGATGTTCAGGTTCCCCAGGTGGCCATAAATCTGATCTTCACTTACAGTGGAAGGGACATTGCCACCCAGTCCCCTCCTATCAAACGAAATATTTGAGGGGTGTGTGAAGAACAGCTATCGGAGAAGACTGAGGAAAAAAAAGTTGTTAAGTACTTCAGCCTTCTCCTTGTTGTTGTCAGTTTGCCTGTGTCACTCACTAGAGGAGGGTACTGTCCTTGAATTTTCCCCATTGTGTTCTCCTATTGCCCCAGCAGGCACTGCCTAATCATCACAGGATTTCCTATGTGCTGCCGTGTTGCCAGCACCTCTCAAGGCAGCAGGTCCTTCAAGGCCCATGCTAGCACCCTGTCCCTCTAGTCTAGCTATACCACCCCCCACTTTATTATGAGAAGGCTCATTATCTCCCCCATCCCCCTTCAGACCTGGTTTAAAGCCCTCCTAATAAGCCCCACTAGCTTTTCCCCAAAGACCCTTCTCCCCCTTTTGAGAAAAGAAAACCTCATCCAGTGCCCACAGACTTGATGCCATTTAGGCATTTTGATTGTCAAAAAAAAGCGAAGTTCTGGGAGTGACACCAGCCACAAAGTCAAGTATTTAAATATAAGATCTTTGGATTAGTTTCCATATCCTTATTTAATACAGAAGGCAGAAAAGATGTTCTGCACATTCAGTTCCTTCAGCCATGGTTCCAAGGCCAGTATACAAGCATGAAACAGACAATCTCACAGCAGTTTAAATAGTAGTACTTCTTCTCTCTATGTGTCAGAGAACAACTATTCTTTTCTTTGACATGACTCTCAAAACTCCAGGAGTGACCATCTCTGTTTCATAGAATAGCATTCACTCCAGCTGAGAGTTTTCATGTTGAAAATTCCAGTTTTCCCAAGGCATTTCAAAGCATCCTTCCTCAAATCTTTTACTACGCTCTGTAGGCTGCAGTTTTCAGTAGAAATGTCATGTTTTTATGATTTTTGATCAGTATTCCACATCGTAACATCATGCAGTGCACTGGGAGTTAAAGAGTTAATGCTGCAGTTTCATGGGCTGTCAGTATTTCTAGTTACCTGTTCTCAGAAGAGAAGAATGAACTTCAACTCCCAGAAGACTTCATTTTTCTGTTTCCATATTCCATTCGGAGGAAAACATAAAACTGACTGGGAGTCACAAAATTACTCTCTCTTTGCTCTCTGTGCTCCTTAGCAGTCTCATCTACAAAATTAGAGTAAGGGCTTCAGTTTCGGATGCTCTCTCTCTCATTTTATTTGATTTATTAGCTTCAATTCCAATTGTACTATATTATATTGTATTATCTCACATTCTGCTACTTTGTTTAGTAAACTGATTTTTTTTCCCTTAGCTCATTGCCTCTGATTCCCTGCCTAGGCCCATTTCCCTGCCTTTTCCCTTCCCCCCTGCTTTTCTTTCCTGGGGCACATGTTCATGGGTCCCTTTACCCACTTTGTCACAGATCTAGGCTGAGCCTGGATAAACTGCGACAAGAGAGCAAATACAACCCTGCTATTGTCTATGACTTACTTTCTTTTTAAATGCAGATTCTAACTCAATGAAAAACAATTATTTCTCAAATACAACCTTCTAGTATTTCCTTCCCTACCCCAGAATTCAGTTAAACTATTGTTGAACAAGTCTGGGTCCACTACCATCACCTGGGGAACACCAGCCAGACTCTGCTCAGCCCTCTGAGCTCTTCCAGTCTGCCAGTTCTCAACACACCTCACTGTCCATTCATCTGTCTCACACTTTATAAGTTTCATTACAAGGATGTTGTGGGAAATGGTGTTAAGTGTCTTGGTGAAGTCAAGGTAGACAACATCCACTGCTCTCCCCCCTCCTACACAGCAGTTATGATATTGTAAAAGGCTACCAGATTGGTCCAGCATGATTTCCCCTTGGTAAATACATGCTCTCTACTCATTATAACCCTCTTCTATTCTCTGCTTGGAATAGGACTGACCTGTAGTTTACCAGATTCTCATTCTTGCCCTTTTTGAAGACAGGAGTGACACTGGTTATCCTCCACTCCTCAGGTACCTCTTTCATTCCTCATTACCTTTTGAAGATGGTAAAGGGTGGTTCACAAGTCACCTCCGCCAGTTCCCACAGCACACTTGGGTGCATCCCATCAGGGCTGATGGATTTGTGCACATTTTGGCTAATATCTATTCTGGTACTCAGGAAATTTTTGCTGTTTTGTTTTGGTTTTTTTTTTTTTTTGCTTTTTTTTCATTCAAACTGCCATGTGATTTCAAGCAATTAACAGTTAACTGCTATTTTCATAAATACAATTTGGGAATTTTCTCAAAGCAACAGAATGTACCAAACTAAGATAAACGCACATGCTTTGCTCCATATCTGAAGAACTCTGTCTTCCCTACAAGTCTTAACATTTATCTCATGGAGATGGTGTTCAAGGATAAAACTTCTTAATACGCTGAATAAGTGCATCATTTTCCCATTGAATATGTTCTGCTTTAATGCATAAAAATGTCAGCATGGATTTTGAATGGTTAATCAAATTGCTCAGGATGACATGTGAAATTTAACTGAAGGTAGCAGTCATTCTAAACATCCATAATGCATAATACTGCCTAAAAATTATTGTGTTTGCTATTTATAGCCAAAAACTAAAGTGACATCGTTGTTCCAAAAATAATGCCTCCTATTTAATTCCATGGAAACCACAACAGATACAAAGAGCAGAAAAACACTGTTAACAAAAATTCTCGGGTTGTGGTGTCTGCCACAACTCTGTGTATGGAGGTATTTGAGACACTCCTGGATGCCTACTTGTACAGCCTGTTGCAGGGTACCTGATTTATCAGAAAGGCTGGGCTCAGTGATCTCCTGAGGTCCCTTCCAAATCCTGTGATTCTGTGATCCATCAACAATTCTATGTCAGACTGCTCCTCCTCTGCTGCCATCTGTTACACAGCAACAAAATGTAGTGGGATATTGGGGGGAATGTTCAACCACTATGGCCATACCACCAACAGCTGCCTCTGACATCATGGGCCAGCATAACAAAACAGGAGGCATTATTTTCAGAACAGCCATTGTAAAAGTTCTTTTGGATGTACATTTCCAAGACTATAGCAACAAAAATTACCGCTTTATTCCTGTATCAGAGGAGTTTTTGCATTTTCTTCAATGTTTCTTCTGTGTTTCTGCTTTGCCTACTCCAAATTCAACAGTCCAATTTCTTTAACAGTTTATGGGCTCTTAAAGACATACTCATACACTGAAATAACAAAATAATGCTGCCTTACCCTCTGTGGACAGGAATGTTTGCTATCCACATTGCTGAATGTTCTCCACTCAAAAGCACGCAACAGTCAATTGCACTCTTGCCATCAATATAAAGTTATTTGGTTTCTTCAGAAACTTTTTTTAATTAAACAATATACATCGTATCTTATTGTTTCATGGTAGCTCAATAAAGTTTAAGAAATCTGAGGCATAGTAGCACTTTCACTTCCATTTTGCACTTGCAGAGCCATAATGCAGCAAGATTAGAGTTCCAATACTTTGCATGCTTGATCTGAAAAATCCAGGATTTGCTCTGCCACCATCCCAACACACAATTTAAGTTGTCTTGAAAATTCTACTAAAGTCAGCAGAAGTCTGACCTCAAAGTTTGACACATGTCAAACTTTG
This sequence comes from Oreortyx pictus, assembly GCA_036925125.1. Taxonomy (NCBI): domain Eukaryota; kingdom Metazoa; phylum Chordata; class Aves; order Galliformes; family Odontophoridae; genus Oreortyx; species Oreortyx pictus. The sequence goes on along the minus strand of JAUPFR010000004.1, from coordinate 8,321,370 downwards.
CAGAGTACCCTGCTGCCTTCCCTGCTGGAAGAATGCTCTAAACTTCAAAAAAGCTAGTGTTATTTAGGTTTGAAACAGGCTGAACACCTTTTGCCAGCTCACTCCAAACCTTATGTGCCTAAAGTAGGGTCATAGAGTTCTGTCAGTGGTCAAGTGATCAGCTGCTCCCAGACTCCTTTGGAACAACATGCAGGGCGCAGGTCCACAGCCAGCTCTGTGATTCCTGGTTTTTGCTTCTACACAGGTTTTTACAGTTTATGCATGTAAATGCAACAGTGCAGCTTCCTGCTGCATTACAAAGAGTTCTCATTTCTAGTTATCAGATCCCTCAAAGTCTTGCCACACTGCCAGCAATTTGCTAGGACTTCCTCAGGAAATGGAAGAGCACCTCAGCAAATGCTTCTGCCAAGGCCACCAAAAGAGGTAAAGAATTACTAAATATCTGTTGCATAACCCATATCCTGGAGCAAGCACAACTCACAGCCCTCCATGGGGCTTAAGTGAAATCAGCCTTGAGTAGCATCTCCAGAGCTGCGCATGGCAGGACTATCCCAAACAAGAGCCATGTTTTTCACTGGAGGTACAGGAGTGCCAGTGTCACCTGGGCTGCACATCCAGCTACTGTCAGACACCCGACAGAACTTCTCCAGAAACTTAAAGATCTGAATCAGGGGTGAAATATGCAACATTTTTTTTTTTAGATTTTGGAATTCTGTTTACTTTGCAAGAAGTCCAGTATCTCAATATATTGTGTCTACATGCAGCCACACTGCGTAAGGAGGCCAGGGCTGCCCCACTCCCAACACAGCTGGTTCCAGCCAACTCCAAGGCCCTACAGCAGGGCACAGCTGGGCACAGCAGCTGCGGTGGCAGCACCACAGGAAAACAGATTTAAGAAAGGGCAAAACACTGCATACTGGTTTGGGAAATGAGGAGGGAGGGAAAGTAAAGAATGGCTCTATGGGTAGCAAGGAGAAGGAGGGAGAAGAGGCACTTTATGGCAAAGCAGAAATCCCCCTGCAGCTGTGGAGAGACCATGGAAAAAGTATTCACTGCCACCCGTAGAGAGCCAACATGGGAGCAGGTTTGTCTTAGAACTGGAGCCCAGGAATGACCAATTCCTGTGCTGGTCACAAAAGGCTGTATCCCATGGGGAGGCCCCACATACATAGCAAAGGGAATGGTTAGGAAGAAGGAACTGCAACGGGGAGCTGTTAAAAATTAGGGATAAACTAGTCAGTGGGAAGAAACAGAACATAAAGACAAACGAGTACAAAAAGTGTAAATACATAACTGTAGAAGAACAAAATGATTTGCTTACTTAAAATTCTAGGCTTTGGCAGAAAACAATGCTAAAATTCATACTACAAATTCTCCTTATCTACTCCAACTTCCAAGCAAGCCTGTGAGGCTTTCTAATTCACCTCCACCAGACAGAGAAGTATTGAATGATATTCTACCTCTTTTTTTTTCTTTTATATTTTTCATTTTTTTTTTCCTTTTTTCTTTTCTTTCTTGACATACCCCTCACTTAACAGATTCTTGTTACTACATTTATTCCTACTAGAAAGGCAGTGCTTGTGCTTGAGGTTTAGTCATTATTCCATTATAGAAAGGATTAATTAACTTTGAATGCCAAATATGACTGAGTATTCTTCTCAGAGCTACGCTTAGCTGAAATGAATCAATTAGCTGAATGAAACAGAAAAAAACACTCAGAGACTTATATGGATTCACACTTGAAAGTTCTTAAACACTACTCTTCAGTGTAGCTACTACCATTATCTACCTATAATACTAGTAGTACTGTGAGGGAAAAGACCACTGTCTGTTGCAAGTTGGAGCAGCAAAGTCTAATACATTATTTCAGCTGCTCTAGTGAAAAAAATTATTCTAGTACAAAATATAAAGTTACAAGGTTTTGACCGATTATAGCATTTGTGTTAGGGCTTGTTAAAACTGACCAATCACCTGCATTTGTACTTGTGTTTTACTGTAAATTGTGTCATGCTAGGATATAATTGGGGATGACTGAAATAGCTGTGGAAACAAGTGTTCCAAAGTGTAAATGCAGTGTTATACACAGGGGCAGATACCTTCATAGTGGCTTTACAGCCACTATACTGTAGTCTGAGGCTACACTGACAGGTTACAAAGAAGGAACATTTTATGCATGAGGTCATGTAATGACAGCATTTATCAAAAGAGGAAAACGTTCCCTGTAATATGTGGCTATGACAGAGATTCTGCCACACAGAAAATGCCCTGTGGTGAGAGTTCACTAAGCAAAGCTGTATGTAAAAAATCTCTTGCTGTGGCACTCCATCAACCATGTTCATCTGGCAAATTGGCCGGCTGGCCAGTCAGCTGAAACTGGGAAGGAGACCACTAGGAGTTCATGAAATACCAGCATGAAAACAGGAAAAGCAATAAAGGGGCAAGATGAAAAGGACCTGTATGATGGGAGTGTGGCCTACTCTGAAGAAGGATATCTAACCTAGAAATGGTATAACAGCTCTCTAAAACACACTTGTGATAGTCACCATGTAAGATCTGACAGTTTGGGACTGTTCAACAAATGTTTTAAGTAGTTTTAAACTTAAATTTTCCAGTGTACTTTACAAGCAGACAGTAGAGAGTCCTTGAAAGACCGAGTAGTTTCTTTCAGACACATTACTGGTATTCTTCTCATAGCGCTTCCTAATAAAAAAAAAATTCACATGTTCACATGTGAAAAATGTATACAGTTGTACTGTCTCAATTTACTTTTCCATTCATCACCTTCTTCTAAAATAACTTTTAAAAGTGACAAACAAGTTCAACCGAATCTATCAAAAGGACTGAGGCTCCAAAAATACCAAGTCTGTAGCTTTTAAGAGAAATCTAAAATAACGTCCCTGCTTAGGAAGGGGGCTGTAAATCTGAAGTCTGCAAAGCTAAATCATTCTCGTGCTTTCTCATTCCCTCACTCCACATCTCAGTACAGTTAGCATCCAAGGAAGTAACCCTGAGACACAGAAGACTGAGGAGAAGCAGGGAACATAACAGAGATTGTGATATTGATGCACAGGATGCAAGTTTGCAAAAACGGAGTTCTTATTTGTTCCCCAAACACTTATTTTTTTCTTTATTCAGGGACAGACAGGTTCAGCCTGAACCTGCAACAAACCTAACTATTCTCATCCTAAAAACAACAGAATGCTATCTGTTATGGCTAGGCCTGCTTATGTCATCATGTTTTCTTTTCTTAAAATATAACAGCTCAATTTTTACATTCAAAGTCTATGTGATTTTAAAACCAAAATGCTTTTTTGAAATAAAATACTGATTTGCAAATCAGTAGGTGAGAATCAAAATAAGCTGTATCACCTCTTGGATGTTACTATGTACCAATATACTTCTGCATAATTGAAGCACTCAGTAAACACTACAAGAAGGCACAACCTATCCTGAAGGAAAAATTATGTCACAAAAAAAAAAAAATACTGTGAAGATGTTTCTGTTGCTCAGCAATGGCTTGCCACCCACCCACCCACACTGGAATTGCTCTGGAGTACAGCAGTAGGAAACATAATCACAGCACTTGTACAGCTGGTGATGAGGAATTACTAGGCCATTTACAGTGTTGATTATCACATGCAAATCAGAGTAGCCTCAGTAAGAGCTGGAGCTTACAATTGTCTGAATTTGGTTTTATCCAGTTGACTGTTGTTTCAGACTGTTCTTAAGCTTCTCCCTGTTAATTTGATCTAGATAAAGAATTAGATAGGCTAATGAAAAATTTGTTAGTTTTTAATTTATGAGATAATTCTAAGTCGAATTAGAACTAGAACAGCAAATTTAGAACACTTAACAAAATCAAGTAAATATGAATATTATCACTTCAGAAAGTGAGACTACTTGGAAAAAATAACATCAGGCCCCCAAAGTGAGAGTTAATACACTAGAGGTATAATATTGATCCATTTATAAAAGTTTAACTAATGTTACCTATCTACCCAGTATCAAGAAACAGTGTATTTAGCGACAGTGTCAAGTAGGCCACCAAAAAGTGTACTAATTGAAACCCAGGCTAATTCAAATATATATTTATCTTTACTTGGACTTGTTTATCTCATGTGGACATTTACAATGTTTATTTTGCCTTTTAATTTTTTTTCTTTAACTTATCATGTGGGCTAATTTAATATACACATGCTTGATATACAACTATTAAGTCAGAACTTGGTAGAAGTTGCTGTTAGAGCAGTTAATACTTTCTAGCATCAGCAACAAAGAAGCAACAAAGAACTAGATGCCCAAATTACAGTAGAAAGAATTCTCTTTGCTGGTATAACCAGCATCTTGACTTTTATGAATGCACGTGCTTGTAGCTATAAATCACTGACCTCAAATTATCAGCTTCCTAAGTTGGAACTGTGTATAGAAGTGATCTAAGGCTAGAGCTTTTACTAATGTTAACAGCTGTAATTGTTCCTCCATGAGCAGAACAAATTGAGATCCTAAGAAACAGTTAGGAGAACTGAAAACACTGTTAAAAAAAAAAAAAAGAAAAAGGGCAACAATAAAGAGGCCTTCCACACTCCATAATATCAGAAAATGGCTTTCTCCTTCCAGACACACCAAAACCACAGGAAACTGAAGACCGGCAATAGTGTCACAGAATTTGAATCAAAAGTTATTAAGGACAACAGTATATTTCTTTCATTATCAGATTCCAAAACTAAATAAACAAAACCTCTAAAATTGCTTGAATGACAAACTTCTCTTTCCCGTAGTAGAAAAGTTTCTGATTTTCTTAAGTATCTTCTGAAGAAGTACTGTGATCAGTCTGACTTGGAAGAAAAAAAGGCAATAAAATGATAACATTAAGAAGAAAATAGCCATGTTTAAAACAATTGCCTGACAATTCTTTGTATAAAACTAATACAACTTGAAAGTTCTTTATTATGTTTTTTTCTTTAACCTTGGATGCTAGATTTATTATTCAAACAAATAAAGTGCTTTTTGTGATTGAAAAAGTCTCCAGGATTTATTTCTGCTATTCTAGAACATAATGTAAAAGGGTCAATGTACTCTTTGTGGAAAATAGTCATAGTTTTTTCTTCATCTTGAAAATACGGAGAGTTACTGTCTAAAAGGGAGAAGGGAGTAAGGGGGAAAAGTTATTTCACTCTTAGTTTATACTTTGTCTGGCTAAACATTGAGAAGGTTAGGAACACTGTGCTTACAAGGCAGGCAAGTTCTACACCCTTCAGCAGCTTTTAGAGAGAATTACTGGCTTCAGCGAGTCAACAGTAACTTAGGAGCAGACCTACCTAAACAATAGTGGAAAGAAAAGTGTGAACTTTACTCAGTTGTCATGACAGATGTTAACTCTGGAGCTTCATTATAACCACTTAAATTTCTGTGTAAGAATTACTTCTTCAATCTCTTCATTCAGCCAATACATTGATCCAAAGTTGGCTGTTCTTCAGACGTTACAGTCATGAACATCTTATTTTACTATGTATCAGATGTAAGTAAATCCATGAATCATGCTTTCCCAATTACCAGTTTATTGCTCATTTTAATTAAACATGTATAATTAAGTAAATTTTTGTACATACTTGCATCAGTTGAAGCTGTTATATTTAATTTTAACCTGTAAATAATTGTTTACTTTAAATAGGTGTACCTATTTTTAAGGAGTATCACAAATGAATTAAGTCTACAAATGATTTACTCAAAATCTATTCTTTGTTAGCCAAATTTAGTATTTACAGAATAATGACACTGAAGCATAACAAACATCTGCATCTTACTATGATAAATTGTTATCAATAGTTTCTTAGTAAATATTTTAAATGTAGAAAGAAGAGTACAAAATGAAGGGAAATAACAGGAGGGATCCAAAACAAGCACAAAGCAGCCACACTAGGCTATACTGGCTGCATTTAAGTTCTGTTGGGAAAGAAAATAAATATTATTTATTTTATTTAGATTGTGGGGTTTTTTGTTTTTGTTTTTGCTTGTTCGCTTTTATTTATTTTTATATATATATACTGCTTCTTAGGAAATGTTTTAGAATTAATTGAAGAACTCAAGGAGAAAAATTGATGCACTAACTAAGGAAAAGATGTTGTTTAGAAAGCAGATAAGGATGGAAATCAGCAAGTAATTGAATACCCACTTTAATGGTAAGGACATTTCATGTATATATCATGCCATGAATAACTGCTGGACAGAGCATTCAAGGTGTCACTAGTTCAAGTTGAAGAAAGAAAGACTTCTTTGCCCAGAAGAGCTTCTCAATGTTAAAAATAGAATAGTGAAAACAGTTCAAGGTAAAGATTCCATGATAAACCTGAATCACAACAAGAAAAAAAAAATAAAAAGATAAAAAAGGGGAGTAACCTGAAAGTATAGACATTGGTTAAATGCATTAAATGTGTAGCAGTGCACCTAACTTGGATCATGCATTGATTATGCTGTATATGATATATAATCACAAATCCAACTTGATAACAACCAGAGGTTTGGGGTAGTTACATAGTATTGTATAGAGAATGCATAGTATTCTCACTCACATGCCGGATGCATACTAAGATACCAGAGACTACTCAGAGTTAGTTGGGGAAAAAAAAAGCTTTTTCCCACAGGTGAGAGCTTTCCTGTTGCAACAAAAAGCTTCATCCAATGGTTCTTAGAACACAGTGTGTCATATGTATTTGCTGATACAGACTAGAAGTTTAACAGAAGCAAATATGGTGTGAAATCCTGCTAAAATAGAAATGCCATGCATACTTTATCATGACACCTGGGCAAGGAGTTGCCTGAAGGTGCAATACAAACAAATACTGAGGTGAAAGAGAAATCCATCCCTCATGGAGAGGTGGAGAAAGACCTCCCATACTTCTGGCACTGTCTAATTGCTTTAAATCACAATGCTACTGTCTCACTGCACATGGATCACTGCATGTGCAGCTGTGTGATGACAAAATGAGTTCACAGCCCTCATTTTGAATGGGGCCAGTTCCTCAGATGATGAGGAAGAGAAGATGGGATCACAGCTCTGATTCCTATTAATTTACACCATTGTGAGGCCATTCCTTGGTTCTGAGGAAGGTTTGGCTGTCAGCTTCTCATGTATCCTAAAAAGACTCCTTAAACTGGAGGGGTCACTTCAGTCAGAGACTGTTGAGGAGGTGAGAAGGGTTTGTGGTTTCATAAACTGTAATGCAATGTACAGAAAACAAGAAATTCTATTGAAAGAATTTAAGTGAAAGAAACAGATGAAGCTCCGAAAACTATTAAGGAAAATATAAATCAAAATGCAGGCTTCTTCAAGTTTTCTAAGAAGGAGTTTCATTCCTGTCTTGCAGAAACATAACTTTGTATTGTCTGAATCTTAAACTTGTCTAGTACTGCAGTGATCCCAGGTGAATGAAACAGTGTTTGCAAGTACATGCTAGGGATATGCACCTTTGGATATGGAAATACCTCCTTGGTTACAAAGTTCAGATCAGTATTTTTTGAGTTCAGGAAACAATTATTAGTGAGGACTCGGGTTAGTTTGTTTGTTACAAACGGGAAGCAGAAAGTTCTGATTAAATTGTGGAACTACACAAGCGAGCTAAGGATCGACTGTCACTGGAAAGTAGGTAAGTTTAACATTATTACTTAGAATGTGCAAATCACTGGTGTTGAACTCCTGGAAAGAAAATGACTGCTTATAGCAGACTGTCCGACAGCAACAGACTATGGTAAAGAAGCAGATGTGTTCCTGGCAAAGGGGTGACACTCTGAGTTTAAACTTCAGCTCACTGATTTTGCAGCACCCTTGCCTGTGACAATAAAAAAAAAGTTCTTAAACTGACTTAGGTATACAACAATCCCATAGAGCCTCTTTGTGCACTTTCTTGACTGAGCAATTCTTGTTGCATTCTCTAAATTAAAGGAAAAAAAAATTTCTCTGCCTTTCACCCCTGAGATTTTGGGGTACTTCTGTGCGCTGTTTGGAAGCTGGTCCAGTGGATATACCTCAGCTGGCCCCTGCTGTTCTCAGAGCAGCGCACACAGCTGTGGATTCATGGCCCCACATGGCGAGATGGAGGGGCAGCTCCAGGAGCCCCCAGTCACGCAGTCTGCCCACCTTCCTGTGAGCACTGCAGAGCCTGGCTTTCTCACTCTTGAAGGGCAACCACAAGGTAAGCCGCAAGCCCAGGAGGCCTCCAGCTGACTGACTCGCAGCTCGCAGGCTGGCTCTTGGCCAACACAGCCCTTCGAGCTTGAGTTGGTTTGACAGCTACCAAAACCACCTTGCGCCGGTACGTCCACACAAGCAGCTCTCTCCTTTCACAGAATCACGGAACTGTAAGGGCTTGGAAGGGACCTCTGGAGTCCATCTAAACCAAACCCCTGCTGAAGCAGGTTCCCTACAGCGAGTTTCACAGGAAAGCGTCCAGATGAGTCCCAAATATCTTCCAGAAAAGGAGGCGGCACAACCTCTCGGGGCAGCCCGCTGCAGCGCACTGAACTCTCCCCTTTTTTGAGTGAACCCTGTTCCCACGCTAATCCCGACTTCCTTTGCGGGGCGCAGAAGAAATGCCCAGGACTGGGGGACAACGTATCCGCCGGTTGTAACCCCGGAGGTGTGACGGAGCACGTGGACGCGAGGGGCAGAGGGAAGGTGATCCGCTTCCTCGTTCCCCACCGTGTTGTGTTGCGGACGGGCTCCGCCGCAGCGCTCGCGCTGCGACCACTTCCGCCGTTCATTTGTTTACTTACTTCGAAGAACGCCGTAAACAAGCGGCTCGCTTATTAACCACTTCGAACAGCGGAGCGGACCGGGGAAGGTCTGCCTCCAGCCAAGCCTTCCTCGGGACGCCGCGGTACCGCGTGTAACTGCAGGGAAACACGATTTTACACAGCGAAACCCAGCGCTCGCGCTGCTCCCGCCGCACCGCGCGCACGCAGCACAGGCGCTGCCCCGAGAGGAAGCTCCGCCAGCCCCCGCCACCCTCCGCGCGGCCCCGGCCGTGGCTCCACCTCCCCGCCTTCCTCCTCCTCCTCCTCCTCCTCCTCCTCCCGCTCGGTCCCAGGGCTGACATCACGCCCGGGGTTTCCATCCGACCGCGGGAGGGGGAGGCTGGGCGGCGTGATGGCGGCGGTCGGCAGGACTTGAGCGGCGGCGGAGCCGGAGCGGAGCGGCGCAGCGCAGCTCCCACCCTGCTTCTCCCCGCGCCCCTCCCTAGCCGCTTCGGGGCCCATTGTTCGGAGAGAGCCTTCGGCGCGGGGCTGCCGGGAGCCGGCGGCAGTGAGCGGCGGCCCAGGCCCCGCCGCGGCCCCGGGTGCAGCTCCCGAGCGCGGGCTGCGGGCACGAAGCGGCCCGCGCCGGCGCACGCAGGTTCGGCTCGGGGAAGGCCCCGCGGGCAGGTAGGAAGCGGCCCCGCCATGGCTCCTCTTTCCCACGCGACGGAGCGGAGTTGTACGATGCCCGGAGACGGATCGGGCGGGGAAGAGGGGGGGGGGGGTGGCGGTGGGGGGGGGGGGGGGGGGGAATGTTTTCCGCGGAAGGAGGGAGCGAACGGCGAGGGCCGGAGCGGTCGGCCGGCCGGGGTCGAGCCGCTCTCGCTGGCTCCTGCGGGGGGAGCCCGTACGGAGCCGGCGGGGAGCGCGGCGCGGCCTTGGCTCTCCTCCGGCCATGGGGGGCGCCGGGGGAAGCGAGCGCGGAGGACAGCGACGGCCTTAGAGACGCTGCCAGGGAGCCTTGGCCGGGAGCGGCGCCTGTGCAGGCCGCGCCGCCCGCCCAGCGCCGGCTCCGGGGGCGGGAGGCAGCTCCGGACGGGCGCCCGCAGCAGCAGCTGGGGGCGGGCGGAGGGAGAGCGGCGTCCGGGCTCGGAGCGGGTCGCCCCGGAGCGGGCGGCCGGCGGGGCCGCCTCGCCGCGCTTCGCCGAGCTCCGGGCCCGCGGGGCGTTGCTCCGCGCGCAGGGCGCGGTGCGGAACGCGGCCTCCTCGGGCAGAGCGGCCTTTCGCGGGTTAAAGGGCTCCTTCTGCTCGTTTTCCCTCCGTCGTCGCCTTTGTTCGTCGGCCTGAGCGGCCCGAGTGTCTGAGGAGCGAAAGTTTAGGCTCGCTGTGCGTGGACTGCGGCTGATACTGCAGGGATCTTATCTAAGGTGCTCCCGTTATCTGAAATGAGGATCATTCTGTCTGCAGGATCTATCTGGTTTGATTAAGTTTGGACTTCATTTTTTTAATTTTTTTATTTTTTCTTTGAACGATCATCTTCCTGCTTCTACCCCCAGCTGTATGTAAACAAGCATGTGTGTGCGTGGAAATGCTTCCACTGTGTTAATTTCTGCATTATCTTGGCAGAGCATAAAGGTCTGTAGTCTTTACCCGTGTGTTTAGGGAGGCAGTTTCCCTTCAGAATGTACTGCTAATTTGTCCCGAAGCCAGGACTATGGCAAAAGTTACACTGCGAGGTGCAGAGCACATGCACGGTAAACCATTCTTCTCACTCTACGATACTAAAGTGAGGGTCATTTCCATAACGTTTCCTGTTCTGCGTTTCGTGGTTTAGCAGAACTGTCATCTCTACAGCAATGTCAATGAAAAGTTGCATAATGGAACGTAATGGGACCTAATTGCAGTTGGACAGAAAACTGGACAAGTCTTTCCCTCTGTGTATTTTACACATTCGATTCCTCTCTGTTATAGGTTTTTTTTGTTTTTTTTTTTTTTAAGTACTTCTGTTGAGAAGAATGGGAACTGTGAAAAGGTAACTCAGAATGCTGTTTTTCAGTTATAAAAAGGACGTGACATGTGATGGGTGCCCACTTTCAGTGTTAGTATGACTAGCCAAGTTGTTTCCAGCTAAAATGATAATAATAGAAATATAATTTCAATTTTTGTCAATGTTTTCCTCTATCCTTTTAGGTATTTGGGCAGAAATCTTGGCCATCTGTAGAACAGCAAGTCAAACACGTTACTTCAAAAGCATACGGAGTATCATAAAGGGGATTCTTTACATACAGCTTGTAACCAGAGTGGACTTTTCTTTTTAACTTAATACTTACAATGAATGGGCACAGTGATGAAGAAAGTGTAAGAAACAGCAGTGGAGAGTCAAGGTAAGCGCTCATTTCAGTTAGACTTGGTTGCATACTCTGTGTACTTTGTTAACATTGATTTACATTTTAACTTCGTGCCAAAGCCCTTCCGTTGGCGAGCAGACTGTAGTTAGGGCTGGCCACGCTTTCTTATAGTTGCTACATCTGCTTGTTACATTCACATTGCTTTGGCTAAGAATTGTAATGATCGGGCTGATACCTTATATAATAAAGCTTAGATAATATTTGAGCTGCGTTACCTCCAACAGAGCAGTGATACTCTTTTGAGGAAATAAAACGTTTGAAAAGTCAAAAGCTGAAACAGGACCGGAAAGTTAAAGTAAAGCTAGTGCCTAGGATGTGTAAGGCCATCTCTAAAAAAGGAGCAGGGAGCTGTTGATTTCAGTTTTTGACTTGTGGCACTTTGTGAGGCTTCCTTTTTCACAGAGCTGTCAAAGCTGTGTAATTATGAAATTGTTAACTTTTTGTTTGCTTTCCAAAATGGAATTGAAGTTTGACAGCTGTTTTTTGAATTAAAGGAAAAATTAATAAATAAACTGCAAGAACAAAATCACAGTCTCCTAATACTGAATGCCAGTGCAATGTTCACTTGGTTGTAAGACCCCAGTTCATATCTTCCTTCCTCCACAGAGGATGGCAGCAAACTTGTTGAGGTAGAATTGAAAGTTTTCTTTCTGGGACAGTGCAGCAGTGCAACTCCTGCACAGAAAATTTCTAAAACTGAACGAACATGTGGCAAACACTGGACATTTAAGAAATGAAAGCAATCTTGCAAATATAAAACAAGTTTAAGACTTCTAAGAGGTGGATGTGACCATGCTGTTAATTTATCAGTTTGTCTCTCTGCTCCTCTTTCTGATTGCAGCCTGTTAGTTAATTCTATAACTTGGAGATCAGAAAGTAAGCTGAGTTCTGTGGACTTAATGGAAGCATCCATTTGGGTAGGGGAAAAATATCTAAACTGTTGCATCCAGTGAAGAAATCAAAGAGAAATACTATTGCCTGATCAGTCATCAATGGCTAGCCATTATGCTGGTAGGATTATACTATTAATGGATTGTAGTTAGTGGATTAATTTGGAGTTTCTTCTAGTAAATGTCAAAATATTCCTGATTACTTAAGAAAAAAAAAAAAACACCTACTAAAATAAGCATCATCAGATGAGGAGGAAAAAAAAAAAAGACCTGAGTGATTAACAGGGACTACTTCAAATTTGTGTGCAATTTTGTTACCTTGATAAGGTAGGAAAACTACTTTGTATCAGATTCTCCCCAAAATACTAGTGTATTAAAGTTATTTAAAAACTGAAGCAGTTTATAAGATTAAAACAACTAAATATAATGAAAACTTCCCAACAACTTTATTAAAAGTATCAGGAAGATTTGTAGTACTTGAAAATTGATGATCACTTGTGAAATGTTTGTTCTTATTCTTCAAAGTGCTGGTGAGTGCAACTTAAAGCTTTAGAAATTGTAAAATGCTAACAGCTGTGGGTTTTTTGTTTGTTTGTTTGTTTGTTTTTATTTTTTCAAGGCTTGTAACAATCATTAACCTTGTAGTTTGTTTCACAGGCAGGTACTGGAAAGCCTATTTTCATGTTCGCTGTATATTATCAGAAAACTCTATAAAGGAAAACTGAAAGCTTTCGATTTTAAGGGGTGGGACCCTTTTCTTTCTATCACACTTCCATTATGAAGACAGTAATTGCAAAAGGACTCCAACAGTTATGAACTACCTTAAGTTGGCTTGCCCTTTGTTTAGTCTTGTCAAGTTTTTCTGCCAATTTTAAAAGTCTCCGCAATTCTACAAAGTTTTTTACTACGAACAGAATTGCTTAAGCCAGCTGCAACTGCAGACAGATACCTAACTGTAATTAGGAAAGTGTTGCTGTGTTTAGTCTTTAAACCTGAAAATGTGAATAACAGAATGTTACAAAATGGAAGAGTAGATTGGTAATAGTACTGAGGGTAGCGAATTATCCTTATCGAGTGTGAGGGAGAGAAGCAAAACAAATTGAGAAAGCAACTGAAGATTGCTGCTGGGAAGAGACAGAAAAGTAGATCAAACTACCAGCTATAGGTAAGAGGAGTGTAAATGCAGAGACAGTCCAAGCAGCAGCATTGGTGATAAGTACAACAAATGTTTAAAATTATGTCACTTGACAAGTGTGGTATGACCACTCGCTGATTCTGATGCCTGGTGTAAACTTGTGTGGCAGTCATTCTGGAGTGACAGCCATGATCACAGTGAAATACACTGAATGAGGGCAGCCACCAGTGTTACTTAGGAAAGTTAAAAGGGACAGTGAGCTGAGACTGGATTTACAAAATTACACAGGCCTTGCAGATATTGTTTTAAGGAAACATGTCTTGCAGTAGGTGTGGAGGGACTGTAGAAGCGTCAGCATTGGGAGTACCGGTGAAAAGATCGCTCATAAGCCTTGAACTTTGTATGCTGGCTAGTGCTGTGGTAGGGAATTGGGGCTGTCTTCTACTCCCTGTGACTAGCTGTGAAGGGCAAGCAGTTAAGTTGGTGGAAGAAATGACTTACGTGGTGTTCTCCTTTTCAGTGTTGTATCCTTCTGTCTGATAAAAGAGCAGAAAAGTTTCCCTTGTTGCAGGTGCTGAGCGTGAAACTGTGTTTTACTACAGGTAGAAGAGTGTCTCTTGTGTGTTTTTACAGTTGAATAACTTTTTGGCACTACGTGGATTTCCTTGCTACTTCTTCAACCTATGAAGCTATAAACCAGTTCTAGTACCAAGCATGATGGAAGTTATAGACTAAGATAAACACTGACATCTAATCTTGTTGCTTGCTGTTCTGATTTCTGTGTGGTAATTACAGTAGAGTCTATTCTCCAGCTTTTTACTTACTTGAAATCACAATGGGATATTCAAGCAGCTCAAGGTAAAATATAACAGACACTGTTCACCTGGATAACAAGTGTAGGCACAAAATCTTAACAGCAATGCTCTGAGAAGTTGGCCCTTAAGTAAAGCAGTGCTTTTGTTTTGTTTTGTTTTTTGTTTTTTTTTTTTGTTCAGTGTTCCTGAAAGCATTCACACTGCAGACTTACCCATGAGTAAATGCATACCAGTTAGCTAGTAATAAGAAAGCTTAATCAGCAAGGAAGTGCAGTTATACCTGAACAGCAAGACAAACTCCAGGTAGAACTGGGACTGCAGAACTGAAACGCTGGTGGTAATTGAATAGTAATCTGATTTCCGGTCTCGTTGCTCTTCCTATCTTTCCTGTAGAGCAAGGTGTGGAGGACTTGTGAAGGCCTTCCTGCTTCGTAGGTGAAAAGGGATGTGCTCAATGAAGTTTATCTAGAAAGCAGCTAAATGGGATGTGGGGTACTTTTTCCTTTAAGCTGAGAGGAGCTGCTTAGGCCAAAGAATTTTGCCGTTCATTGTACTCTTGAAAGCTGATGTTAACCAAAGATAGTGACTTCTGTGGGTTTAATTCATTTCGTGCAGGAACCACGAAAGATATCTAAGTAAGACTGAAGACTTTATCAGCAGGTTTCAGTTTGCTATAGAATTCGTAATTTCCCTGGAAGATTGAAAAGATAAATTAAAAGCCTCTGCTGTAGATTCTCACTTTCAAGAAATCTAAGTTGGAGTTAAAATACTCTCCAATTGTGCTTGCTGAATTATTCCCTAACATCTTCTTATTAGAAGTTCAGTGGGTAGTAATAATAAAAGTTTGGGTGGAGAGCAAGAGAGTATGTGCATAAAACTATATGTAAACATATATTTAATGCAGCAAAATTAAAAGACCAACTAAAATACTTGAATGGTAAAATAAACTACTTCTGTTTGTAGTAGTCTTCTCTTGGGTTGTTCCATCAGGAATCATCTGTTGTGGAATTAAGTATACTGAAGCACGCTAAGCTTTCCTGATCCAACTTATAAGCATTTTTTTCACTTAAAAAGTTCAGGCAGAATATATATCTAAAGACAAGTTGGGTTTTTGTATAGAAGCCTTTCTGATTAAAAGGAGAAGTTCTGAATTCATGGTATGGCTTTGCTTGGATATGTGGTCTCTAGTTTAGTGTTAGAACACTTGCTGAGTTCTTCCCCATCCCAGTCTTCGCCTAATCTGAGTTGGCAAATGCTTGCTTCTTTTCCACTCTTCTAGGTGTTTCAAAATTTTAGATTTTTTTGCATTCTTCAGCAAAGCTTTAAGAATCTGGTTACTCTGGTACAAATAAGTTTAAGTACCAGATATCGATGGATAGAGCGTCAGAAGTGTTTTTTGGATTAAGTTGCATTTATTGCCTGTTTGCTGGTTTAGAGGGAGTTTCTGATAAAGACATTGTATTGCTATTGGAACCAGCTGCATGAAGAAGGATGGTCTCTTTGCAGCAGGAAGTGGCCCTTGGGAAGTGCTTTTGTTGTCGTTGATGTTATTGTTGTTTTATTTTTAAATACATTTTAGGTAGCGTTTCTCTAAAACAAATTAACAAGAAAACAACTTAAATGTGAATGTTAATTTTTAATCGTTTGTCATTTTGTATGTGTTACCTCTGCCCATTCTGAATGAGCTTCATTCTTTTAACCTCTGGATTATTTGAAACAAAAACAAAACAAAAGAACAGTCCACTGTCATCATAGCTGTTTTTCAAAGATGTTGTAGAAAATCACCTTGTTTCGTTTTGGTTTTGTTTTTTTTTTAATTGAACTTTAGTTTGCTTAAATTGATACTCTGTTTTCAGGTGTTTTTAAAGCAGACGATTATTCAAGTAACTTAACCCAATGAATGCACTCTAAATCAGCTGTGATAAGTTGTCACTTGGGTCCATTATTAATGTAGAATTGATTCAGGAGTCTGAAACCTCAGGCAGATCTTTCGCAGCATGACTTGTATAGCTCTTCATCCTTTGGCTTCTCTTTCAAGTGCCCTGTATAAATTATCAGACTTTGTTCCTTACTGTTTGTTTCAGTTGGACCTTGTTATAAGGAGTACACAAGTAAAGCTAAACTGAAGACTTGAAGGAACTGATGACCCTGTACAGAATAATTGCTTTTAGCCTCTTTCACTGTCAGTGATGTGTCTCTTCAGATGTCATCTTCCCAAAGCATTCTTTAGTTTCATAGGTTAGGGACTTACTGGGAATTTGAAAAATAGTGGGTGAAAACAAATAGAAAGTTCTTTCTTCTTGTCCTTTTAGTTGTCCTTCTTACAAAGTAGTTTGAAAATAGGTGGCATATTCAGAGAGACATTTTTCTTAAATATTTTGGGAGTACTCAGAAACATTGTGGGATAGCTTCTTTGTAGTTTGTTTAGATTATTATTTTTTTTTAATAAAGTAAAATACTGCTGTGTCAGACTTCCATACTAAATTAGATTTGACGTTGCAAATGCAATTAATTGATGCAAGGATTAGGGGGTGAGAGAGGCTTCTTGCCTAGTACACTTTCTAAACTTCACCCTGATTTGTCAGTATGCATGAAACTGTACTTCTTCACATAGAAATCCTGTCCTGAGAGCATGCTCATTTTTAGTGCATACTGCTGCATTCCTACTGCTAGTTATTACTGTCATTTAACTTTGGCATCTTTGCTGTGATGTGTTTGCATGGTTGTTGTGGTTTAACCCAGCAGGTGGCTAAGCACCTCCCAGTCGTTTGTTCTCTCCTCCTCTTCCCAGTGGGACAGAGGAGAGAGGTGGGGGGAAAAATGAACTAATGGGTTGAAACAAAACTACTTACTGAGATAATGAAAAGGATAAATTGGTGCACAAGCAATTGCTCATTACCCTGTGACCAATGTCCAGCTAGACCCCTGTGCAGTGAAAGAGATGAACTCCCACCCCCTTCAAAACTGCTTCCACATGATGTCGTATGGTATGGAATATCCCTTTAGCCAGTTTAAGTCATCTGTCCTAGTTCTGTTTCCTCCCAGTTTCTTGAATGCTTCACTTACAAGGGCCTTAGCTATACAGCACTGCTTAGCAGCAACTATAAATATTGGTGTGTTACCAATGCTTCTTCTATAACCAAAAACATAGCATCAAACCAGATACTCTGAAGAAAGTATTTCCATCTCAGCTGAAGCTGACAGGGGTAGAGAAGTAGTCTCACTTCAGCAGTACTGAAAACAGTATCATTATTGAGGTTTTCATCAGACTTGCATCCATATTTTCACAACTTTGTGATACTGTCATGGTTTTCTGATACTTCAGTAAGTGTTTTGTGCAGCCCTGTGTATTGCTACCTTTGTTTAGACTTTGGGTGAGTTTTTTTGATTGCTTTTTTAGTAGAATACGATACAGAGTATGTAGTGTTTGATTTATTGTTTTGGAATACACTTGATGCTGTTTTCATGTTAGTGTTGCCCTACCCTACTTCCCCTCAAGTATTTAATTTACTTGGAGCAAGGAGGCAAGAAAGCTCATGTGGCATACTATCAAAAAAAGGGATTTAAAAAAACAGTGTCCATTTTGGGTAATGGAGTTAAGTGTCTAAATAAGCACGAATGCTCTTTAACAGTTAATGAATGTTGTATTTCTTCATACATGATATTAACAGAACTTCTGTTCTGTAGCTTGTCTTGTCTAGCCCTATTTCCATCAGCACAGTCTATTGTAGCTTTGATAGTTTTTGTAATTGTTGTTAGCATTGGGTGTCATGGAAGCTTCTTCATCAGTGAAGAAGGCAGGAAAAAAAAAAAAGCTCAAGTATGGGATAGAGTTGCTCAGAAGTCAGTGCAAAACCAAAGGTAAGGGAAAACAAAACGTGTTGGGTAGCGTATTGTAAATTGACAAACACAGGTAAATAGTTAACTTTAGCCTTGTGCGCTGCCTCTGTATATGTAGTGTAAGATATGAGTGATTTTTCTACCAGAATTGTTGTTGCTCTGGATTTTCCTGAAGAGAACTTTTATCTTTAATGTGTTTCAGAAAGCCAGAAGAAGACAGCAGTGTCCTAATGTGTGCTAGGTACCTGAAGTTAGTGGAGGTTTCCCTCTATGTTCTGATTTCAGTCAGACTTTTTGGGAAGAGGGAGAAAAAGGGGTACAAATGTGGGTATGTTGTGCCTCGAACCTCTCTCTTAACGCTACTGCAGTTGTCCTCAACATAGCAAGTACAGTGTTCTCTTTTACCTTTTGCTGAGCTGTTTCCAAAGGAATCATGTTAATCAAAGGCAGTGACCCGCAGATCTAAGGGAAGAAACAAGTCTAAGAGAGAGTGCACGCTGCCTTTCCTTCTAGGTATGGGGAACTCTGATGAGCAGAGAACCAGAATTGTTCCTGTGATGTTATTTATGTAACAGCGTTAGTCAGCAAGTAACAGATAATTATGGCAGTATTTTGTGTCCTTGATTGAGGAGGTATTTTAGTTTTAATGCTCCTTGTGCACCTAGAGATCTAATACCAGAATCTTGGGTTAGGTGATTAATTACGTGGTGGTCAGAGATGTTACTTTGCTCTAATAGGCATTAAGTGCCTTTGGAAAACTTAGAAAAACTATGAACTGTAGCTTGACTACATTAGATAATATTTCAAGCTCTTCAGTTAGAAAGAATTGCTTTTAGATTATGTCTCAAGAAATGCAATGGAAAATGAAGAAGCCCACATAGGTAGAAAAGAAAGTGATAAAGCTGTTCTGACTGCCTGGCTGGTACTGGCTCCCTGAATTTATATTTTAACATCCTTGTGTTAAAACTGAACGTAGGTTCTGTTTCTTCAATGCAAATAAACTGTATTGCTCTTATTGCAAGTTTCTTCCCTCTCTCTCTATCTCTTGTTTGTTTGTTTGTTTACTTGAGCAAAACATCTGTTTTAAAAGTCAGACTTTAGAATGGAGAGAGTGAAATGCTTCTCACGTGTCGATTGACTAGCAATGGTAAAATACAGTGTCAATTTACAGAAAGTAAGCGCATTTTTGTGTTAGACTGTATCTCCCTTTACCTTTTCAAGAAAGATTAAACCATTTCTGCTGATGAATGTTGGAGTGAGAGATTGCTTGTCTTCAAGTTCTGAAAGCATGTAGACTTCTCTCAAGTCACTTATGCTTGTTTTTTGGCCTGTTAGAGCAGCTATAAGGGCATCCATTCCAGAGAATTAAGAAAATCACACCTGAGCTACTAAGAATCTGAAGGAAACTTCTTATCCTGTACATCTTTTCCTATGAGCCTCAAAAAGTTGAGCAACTACATTTTTAAAACCTCTGACATATGAGCTCTCTAGATTTTATGATGCTTTCTGCAGACAAAGAGCAGGAGGTATTAGACCATAGAGCATTTTAGGCACTTGGAAAAGCAGCTGCAGTCTGTCACAATGCAATGTTGAATGTGTTTGCATTGAAATTAAATAATACCACAGTAAACAAACCCCTTCTTTTGAAGTGGGAATAGGTTTTGCACTGATTGACACTGATGTATATTTTTGTTTCAGTACAGTATCAATAAGGAATACCTGCTTACTCATGGTGGTGCTTTGTCCTTTAGGTTGATAGGATATTTGTAAAAGCTGAATCTGTTGCTGCTATTGGCGCCAATGAGGGGGTGCTCTGCTGGGCAGCAGTAGAGATGTCAGGAGAACTTACCCGGTATAACCCTCAACAATAGGCAGATGTCTTGGTAAGGATTGAGAGTGTATTTTGGAGATATACTAGCTCATACTACTGCCTTCTCCAATGTTCAAAATGTTGGAAAACTGATGAAATTCAGACCCAAGTAGGAACTTTAAAAACTTTAAATTTCCTCTTTCCGAGTTCCCTCCTTACTGGTGGGGAGGTGATAGTTGTAATTTTCCTTTAATGCATGAATGTGCTTAAACATGTGCACCTTTTCTAAAATAATTTCATCTTTTCTATTAGGGTTAGCATCTAGTGTACTGGATTTAGTCTGAATTACTGCTCATATAGTAGAGGGTCACAGGTAATTTCATGAAAGGGATTATAGATTTAGGTTCATATTTAAGGCTTGCTTTTAAGTGACTGTGTTAGGGAGAAAAAGACTTCTTTCTCTGTTCTGGGGTAGTTGGTTTTTTTGTTTGTTTGTTTGTTTGTTTGTTTTTTGGGTTTTTTTGGAGGGGGATGGGTGGGAATGATATTGTAGTGCAGTGGTTTCCAAACATTTTCTTTTTACACTGCTATCAATTAAATAAAGAATTGAGCAAACATTTCCAATGTATGTATATAAGTGAATTTGCATGCGCTGCTCTCCTGTCATTTACATTATAAAGCACATAAAATACAGCTATTAAGAACAGTCATAGAATCACAGAACATCCTAGATTAGAAGGCACCCATAAGGATAATTTTGTCCATCTTCTGGCTTCACACAGCTCCACCCGAAATCCAAACCCTATGGCTGAAAGCTGTTTCCAAGCACTCCTTAAGCTCCAGCAGCTCAGGGCCATGCCCACTGCAGTCTTTTCCATACCTCCCACCCTCTGGTGCAGCGTGTGTCCCAAACCCTCACATTGCTCCTCCCCTATCACAGCTCCATGCCATTCTCTCTGTCCCTGTTGTAGTCACAGGGAGCAGAGCTCAGTACTGCTCCTCTGCTCCTCTCATGAGGAAGCTGAAGGCAAGTTGATAGTATTACTTGGTTTAGACTGCCCTTGGTTTCATATGTACTGGAATCTTTAGCATTGTATTGTGTGTGAAATATCTTACTGTTACATGAAAAGATAACATAATCTCCATCTTTTTGGCTCAGTGTTTCCCATCTTTCTTTGATTTTGTAATCTACCCCATTATTTCTGTCCATGTGAAAACTGTGAGCACACGTTATCCTGCATGGAGGTATTTAATTTCTTTTTTTTTTCTCCTCCAAGATTATGTAGGATGTACATGTTTTTGGTGGGTTTTTATCATGCACTCATCTGCTGGATATTCACTTGTGTTTCAGGGTTTCTCCTTTCTCTATTTTCTTCAATTTCTCTTTGTTTGCAGTTAGGGTTTAATTCTGCCATCCTTAGAGCACTTAGCCTTTCCGAGGAATGTTGTTTTGTAATCTCTTAATCATGGAGTAGTTTGGGTTGGAAGGGACCTCAAAGCCCACCCAGTTCTAATGCTCTGCTGTGGGCAGGGCTGCCACCCAGCAGCTCAGGCTGCCCAGCATCCCATCCAACCTGGCCTTGAGACCCTCCCAAGATGGGGCACCTGCAGCTTCTCTGGGCAGTCTACCAGGGCCTCACTATACTCAGTGAAAAATTTTATCCTAAAGCTCCGCTGTTGTCTTATTAGGAAATTAAGATGATGTGCGTAACATTTTCTTTAAAGAGGTATGCGCTTAAAAGAAAAAAGAGGAGGGGAAGAAATGAGCTGTGTACCTTTGTGTGCTCCATATGTACTTGGGCTGTTTTAACAGTTCGTTCATATGGAAGCCAAGATGACTTGTTTTTTAATATTTGGGTCACTGTGTAATATCCCACTAATTTCTAATTGCAGCAGATCAGATGATGATTCTGGATCAGCTTCCGGTTCTGGATCTGGTTCAAGCTCTGGAAGCAGTAGCGATGGAAGTAGCAGCCAGTCAGGTAGCAGTGACTCCGAATCTGGTTCAGAGTCAGGCAGTCAATCAGAATCAGAGTCTGACACATCTAGAGAGAAGAAACAAGTTCAAGCTAAACCTCCGAAAGCTGACGGAACTGAGGTAAAACAAAATATACAGATGAGTCCTTGATGGAGGGAAAAAGTGTCACTCTGTGCTGTTTGTTTCAAAGAGATTTTCATTACAGAGCATAATTTTAGAGTGTATAGATTTTAACCATTTATCTAATTTTCTCATGAATGATTTCTTGAACTGATGCTTTTAAATTCTCACTTTTCTAAGAATTTTGAGTTAGATACCTGTTTAATTTTTTTATACAATAACTTCAAATCAGAACACAAAATCAGATAAAAGTTGTTATTTCTGAATTATTATTATTATTTTTTTACAATGTTTCTGTAATACTTAGTTTCATGGTACCTGTAAAAGATCCTATAAAAATTTCCAGATAATATACAGCTGGCTTTTTGTATAACCAAGTTTGCTAAGCTTGGGAAGAAGTGGTATTTATAAATTTGGTAGATTCAGTGAGCCAAAATTACCTTCACTCTTGTTCGTTATATGGACTTCCTTGGGTGCTATACTTGGGTATATGTATGAAAGGCAGTAATCTATTAGTTGTTATTAAGTTCGAAGATGATTATGGATTGTCTTTTATGTTTTTGTTCACGTACTTCACTATTCCTGTATGAAGCCTACAAAACTGTTGCGAAACTTCCTGGAAAAACTGTCCTAACCATTCTTACGTAACAATCTTGTTTTGAGGAAGTCTTACTGCTTTGAAATACTATCTGATCTTATTAGCGCATGTAGTAATTTGAAGTGATTTTTTTATTATTGACAGAATTGAATTGAATTCAATCTTAATAGTGATGCTATTTGTTTAAGACATGTTTCAGTACACTTAATTGACTCTTACATCTCAAATCCAATTCAGTTTTGGAAGTCCAGCCCAAGTATACTTGCTGTACAGAGATCAGCGGTGCTCAAGAAGCAGCAACAGCAAAAGGCAGCATCATCAGACAGTGGTTCAGAAGAGGTGAATAATACGTATTAGGTTTTTTACAGTGTAAACTTGCCTGTCTTGTCCCATATGTTATAAGAAATTTTTTTAAAGCTGTGCTGTATTCTCTAAGTGTGTGTTGTAGTTAGACTATAAATGTAATGTTCAAAACCTGACATTTTTATAAGGAGTGGTAAAAGTATCTCTACTGATTTCTTGGTGGGCTGTGCCAAAATTATAGCAGCCTTGGTAATGGCTGTTTTCAGGTAGATATTCTGTGATGTGTAGGCAAAATTTTCAAGCCACACAGTACTTGCATTGTATTTTTGGTCTCTTGAGTTTCTTAAAGACATTTTAAAAATGTTGAAGATTGGTCTGCTGTTCTTTCTGTGTAGATGTAGCTACTGCAGTTTTTGATAACACTGCAGGACACATTTTTCAAGAGGTTCTTTGGTTTTTTTTTTTTTTTTTTTTTTAATTTTTACAATTACTACAAAAGAATTCTTGTATTTTAAGAGCCACTCCTGAATTCTAGATATTTAAAAACCTAGATCATTGGTTAGTTGAACTTCTGTGTTGTGGGAATATCTTCTAAAGACAGTAATGGCTGTTAAGTGGTATTTATAAAGCAGGTTATGCACTATAGTCACGCTTAATGGCTGGATTTGTTTTTGACTGGTGTGGAAACTCATCATTAAAACTTAATCACACATCAGTAACGCATTAATTTACAGCTTTGTTAAGTATTTCTTTCTACAGCTGTCTTTCAGGATATAGATGATCTGAATATAATCCCTGTTAGATGGCCTTTTGGAAAATCTAATTTTTAAAGGGTTCTTTTTTATTTTTCTGAAAGTAGAAATAAGATCAAATGTGCTATTCTCAAAATTGGGATTTAAACGTTAAAGAATGTGAGATGTGGGAGAGCTTTCCCTGGACAGGAGATTTTGTTAGGATGTGTTGCTGATTAATTTGGAGCATCTTGAGCTGTTCTTTGTAGGCACAAGAGCTACTTTTGGAGACAGTTTTTTTTTCTTTTTTTCTTGGTTTCTTTTTTGTGGTGTTCTCTGGAGTTGTGCTGGCACAATATATTCATAGATGGATAAATGCAAAACTCATATCAGTCCTTATTTTATGTTGATGTCTACATTGTGGGGGATTAGGAGAGTAGAACATGAGTAATACAGTGGCAGTTTTAACATGGGAGCTGAAAACTGTAAGTATTCCATTCCTTTTTGATAATGAATTGTCTATTTATGCTTCATCTGCAGGACTCATCCAGTACTGAAGATTCTGCTGATGAGACATCCAGTGAAACCAAGAAGAAAAAACATAAAGAGTAAGATATTTTTATAAGTAATATCACACCACTGTTTCATGTGGCTACATATAACTAACTCACACCTCGTTTCTCCACCTAAAATTGAGGTGGAGTTAAGTTCCCTTTTCAATTTGTTTTATTCTTAACCAATTTTGATTGACATTTTTGAATATTTTGAAATGATCTCAAGGCATATTATATTCATTTCTGAGCAAAGGCATCTGCAGTGCTGTTCAAAAACGCTTCTTAGTGCTTTTATTTCTGAAATATTTTATTGCAGTGTTTTTGATCTGAAAAGCCTCCCTAAAATTTATTGTTGAAATTAGAAATTAGTTAAGTAGACATTCTCATTAAATTTAAGTTGGAATCTCCTAGTTAGTGCCACTATTTTTGTCTTTTTTTTTTTTCTTTTTGCCTCTGATGTGTTTAAAATTGATTATCTGTGATAGTTTTGGGAGTAATAAGCTATACTGACTAGAAAAGTAAGTTTTGTTGAGATTGAGCTGCTTTGATAGAAGTGGTAGATCAAGAAGTCTTGAGCAGGATTATGCTATGTCATTGAGAAATGAATAGGCATAGTGACTTGTCTGCTTCACAAATGCTGCATAGAAATTGAACTGTTCTATTATTCCTCTTCTCCCAGTTAATGAGTCGTTTCAGTTCTTAGCATTGCTGGTATATCATCATAAAGAGATGATGGTTGGAAAAAAAAATGGCAAAAAAGCTTAACTATGTAAACTTTTCTAATTATGAGTTATTATTCACAGTCTTCTCTTATTTAAAAGTTTGATGGCACTTAGAAACATCCTCTGTTACAAGAAAAACATCTTTAGGATGCAGTAATCAAATCACTTCATTTAGCCAGTTCTTGGATTTTGTTCTATGATTTTTCTGAAAAATAAATTTAGTTGCTCCTTGATAAACAAATCAAAGATTTCTCCATATGTAACTTGGTATGTGAACAAGTTTTAGATGGTTCTTTGTATTTGTTCTCCACGTAATTCCGCATGAATACAGGTCATGAATTTAATTTGATTGATAATGAGACATGGTTTTTTGCCATTGGCTATGTGCCATCTATACCATATGCACTTATATGTCTTGGGTCACTGGACTTGTAGGAATGTAATTTCTTCCATGATCCAGTACATATTTGAGTAGGAGAGTCAGAGCACCAATTCCTCGTCTTTTTGATTGGAAATTTAACAGTAAGTTTTTTTGGTAATATTCCAGCTTTGATGAACATTAGTACTTCTCTAACACTTCGGTCAAGGAAATCTAAATCTTATTCTGGATGTTAATTCTAAGATTTAGTAACCTTTCAACAGCACAGACCAGATTTTTTTTTTTTCTTTTTCGCGGAGCTATTAAGATTAAATTTGCCTGCATACAGTCCGAATTTGAGGCAACATACTATTCATCAGCTGGTCTATCTTTTCTGTTACAAAGAAGATCACAGCTAAGCAGGAACAAGGAGACTGTGCTTGGTTTGCTTATTTGTAGTTGTGCCTGGTTGTGATGCTCTGATCTACAGAGTGGGAAGCGGATTCTTTTGGGAGCCGGTGCCTCTCACAGCTGCTGCAGTTCAAGTCTTTCAGGATGTTCCTCTGATATGCTTTGCATTGTCTTTGGTTTTTTACATGTGCCACTGAGAACATTAGTATTAGAAAATACAGGACCCTTCAGAACGTAACGTGTTGAGGTTGTATGGTTTGGGTGGTGGTGTTAAGTTCAGATAAATATATCTCTTTCTAGCTAGACTTGTTAAATACTTTGGTTTCTTAATGCCAGTCATAACATATTTCTTCAAAACAAAATTCATATAGAAATACAGATTTTTGTTCTGTTTCAGATTTAGCCTCTACCTCTTGATAATAGAAAACTTATTTTAACTCCCTTTGAACTCACTGAAGCATTTTTATTTATCATTAATAACGACAATTTATACTTATTTGGTGATTATAACATTCTGTCTGTCATCTAAAATAACCTTTAAAAACAATTTTATTCATGTGAAGAATGCTTAAATTACAATAGACACGTGGATGAATACATGATTTAAAAAAAATATGACAATGTGAGTTATTTTTCTGTATTTCAATTGTGCAGTGAAGACTGGCAAATGTCAGGGTCAGGGTCAGTATCAGGAACTGGTTCTGATTCTGAATCGGAGGACGATGGGGATAAAAGCAGTTGTGAAGAAAGTGAATCTGACTATGAGCCTAAAAACAAAGTCAAAAGCCGTAAACCTCCAACCAGGTAAGATGTACCTTGTGTTTTGATACTTTGGTACTACTTCTAAAAAGCAATTTAGTGTTGTAGTGCTGCTTTATAGGCAAATGAAAAGATAAATATTTATTTTAAAATTAACGTTTTGAAGCTACAGAAGACAGTAATGATACCACTGCTTTCTATCAAATGCCTTTTTTTCCTGCTGTAATTGAATATGATATAACTGGGCACTCGAGGGATACATGTGCTCAGTAAGCAACACAGAAGAGTTGTGGTTTTCCATCTTGATACTTAATTGTTGTGTGTATCTTCTTGTCATCAAGAATTAAGCCAAAAAGTGGAAAAAAGAGTGCAGGACAGAAGAAGAGGCAACTTGATTCGTCAGAGGAGGAGGATGATGATGAAGATTATGATAAGAGAGGATCTCGTCGCCAGGCAACAGTGAATGTTAGTTACAAAGAAGCTGAAGAAACCAAGACAGATTCTGATGATTTGCTGGAAGTTTGTGGAGAAGATGTCCCACAGACTGAAGAAGATGAATTCGAAACTATAGAAAAGTTTATGGACAGTCGGATTGGCCGAAAAGGAGGTAATGTTTAACAGTGTTCTTAAGTTAAAGGAGTGCACTGAGGTACTATTTCAGCCTTCTCAGTTGTAGATCTGTAATTACTGTAAAACAGTAATAATTGTAAAAATACCAGTTGTTTCGTTAACATATTCATAATGGTGTTCCTTTCTAGGTCCCCCTTCTTAGCATTTCAAAGTGAAGCATTGAAGACTTTGTATATCTACATAGAAAGCAAAAAAGGAAACAAACAAACAAAAAAAGCCAGTGATGCATACCATATTATTGAATGACCATTTATACAGTTCAGTGATACTTGGTTGGAATAAATTGTATGCAGTGAAGAGCCCTAAGCAGTGCAGATAGGTAGAACAGCTGACCATGAAGCTGAACTCTGGAAGGCTGTTGGTACAGCTGAACTACTGAGACTGTGATTTCAGTTACTGCTGTAAAAAATAATCTCAATACAGTGCAACATGTGGGACGGCAAGAAAATACGTGCAAAGTGTCAATGCTTCTCTTGCATGTAAATTTCTAGAACTATTATTTTAAAGAGTGGTAGGCATTTCTATTTCCAACAAGTGCTATGATGCATTGTCCAGCAGTTCTGCTTTGTTAAGTTTGAGCCCACAAATTAAGAGTTCTAACTATATATATGTGTGTGTGTGTGTGTGTGTGTGTGTGTGTGTGTGTGTATACATGCATATACATACACACATATATGTATATATACATATGTGTGTTATATACACATAACATATACATATATATATATATGTTGTATGTGTGTACCTAGGTCTTATCTCCACACTTGCTTTCTTTCCTTTCAACTTTCTTCTCACATGCTGTCTTAAATTCTATCACATCCTGCCCCGGTGCAGGAATGCATAGTGTCACTGCTGTGCTCAAAGTCTTCTGGACTAAGCTTTTTATAGTCAGTCCAGATGATGTTGCTGCTTGTGCTTTATTTTACTGTTGCCACTCTCCTTTCCTTTATCTGGCCACTGCAGCTCACTGGGCTCATGTCCTTACTAGACTGTCCTCACGGAAATGAGCCTGCTCCCTACTGCTAGGATGCTTCAGCTGTGATACAGACTGTACTTTATATTTTTCCCAGGTAAAATTCTAAAGCCAGAAAATGTAGTAGAACATGTTGAAGAAGAAATCGATTGGTAGCATCCCTATGCTTCAGATGTAATACCACATGTCTTTTATATGCTCAGAAACGAGAACAGTGTTACAGGGAAGGTAGCAGGCAGTGTTAGTGGTGCATTTCCTTTCAATGAGAAGCAGAAATTTGAATAAAATTATCGTGAGGAAAGATTAGATATTTCAGGTTAGATGCAGAAGTTTTAATTACTTTGTTGATTCTCTTTTGACTACTTTGGGTTAACATACCTACATAATTGTTCAAATGTAACGTAAGAGCTGTATGTTGTTTCATGCTCATATGAAAAGTCTCTAAATGCTGTCTACAGTTTATTTTTCACTGGTAAATTTACAACAGTACACACATAATTAAAGATTACATTGTAATTTCTTCCTCAGCCACTGGTGCCTCAACTACCATCTATGCTGTTGAGGCAGATGGTGACCCAAATGCTGGGTTTGAAAAGTCAAAGGAGCCAGGGGAAATACAGTATCTTATTAAATGGAAAGGCTGGTCACACATCCATAACACATGGGAAACTGAAGAAACACTGAAACAACAAAATGTTAAAGGAATGAAGAAACTGGACAACTACAAGAAAAAGGATCAGGAAACAAAACGATGGTGAATATTTCTAGGAGAACTTTTTTTAAAATTTGTTTTATAACAGTGTTTACATTTCATAGCAATTGTTTTGTAACAAATCTGTTTCTGAGACCTGTTATCCTCTTTGTGAGTACGAAGAGGCTTTAATTGTCTGTACAATAGGAAGACAAACTTTGTAGGCTGAAGCCTCCCTGATATGATCCCATTAGCTAATCTTCTGAACCTGGTTTTAGCATTGGTTACAAATGCAGTCAGAGTTCTGTAGGAATCTTGCTGCAGAGATTGTTTTGTTATCGCCTTAGCCATTTCTTACTATGTTTAAGTGAATTTAGTTTTGTTGGCTTGAAAACCTAGAACTGAAATGTATTCTTCCGGTCTTTGGTTTTATTAGTATGTTTAATATATTCAAGTGAATGCTGGTGACATTTTCAGCATCTTTCAGTAAGATGAATTCTAACAAAATAGGCTACTCCCAGTAATGTTCTATGAAAGTATCCTATAAAGTATGCCACTTACTGTTGAGAACAAGTGTACTGAGTTGTCTTCATTTTTAACACTAGATGTATCTTAATGTACTTGTATCATTTTATAAGCGTTTTTAGTCTTTAATAATGAGACAACTAGCCCTGATGCAGTGTTTTCATAGTAGGAATGTCTGAATTGTATGTCTTCTAAAAGAAGCTCTCTAAGTAGCGTGTCTGTGATGCTCACACTCACAGTTGTTGGATTTTCCTAGTTTTAGAACTACTCAGTGTAGTAAATGTTGTAAACAAATTCTCATTTCAGGCTGAAGAATGCTTCTCCAGAAGATGTGGAATATTATAACTGCCAGCAAGAACTTACAGATGATCTGCATAAACAATATCAAATAGTGGAAAGAATAATTGGTATGTTACAAATCTAGAGCAGTGTTGAGAATATTCTAAGTTCATTTTAAATTTGTAGTTAAAGATTTAGAATATCACCAACTTCTTTTCTAATCTAAAACAAAACTTTGGCAAAAGAGAAGTTGACATACTATCTGTACTTTGATGCGTATATATGTTGTCTTATCACCTAAATTCGGTGTAGTCTTAAAATATAAAAGAAGTAAAACATTCACTTAATATCTCTAATGCATTTCTACAGCTCATTCAAATCAAAAGTCAGCAGCTGGTTATCCAGACTACTATTGCAAATGGCAGGGTCTACCTTATTCGGAATGTAGCTGGGAAGATGGAGCTCTCATTGCCAAAAAGTTTCAGGCACGCATTGATGAGTATTTTAGCAGAAATCAATCCAAGACCACTCCCTTTAAGGACTGCAAGGTGAGTATATAGTTGAAATGGATTTATAATAATTTGTACTGTCTCTGCCTGGGGTGTATTGTTAGACTAGAATAAAAGAAAATAGAATGGAAGAGAATAGCACAGTTGGATGGGACATTCAGAAGTCATCTAGTCCAACTGCCTGACCTCTTCCAAGCTAATCAAAAGTTAAAGTGTATTATTAAGAGCATTAACCAAATGTCACTGACACTCGGGGGCATCAGCCACTCTTCTGTGAAGCCGGTTGCTTTATTTGATCACCCTCATGGTAAAGAAGCTTTTTTTCCTAATGTTGAAAAGGGGCAAATGTTAGGCTGTTGCCAGCTTTCAGTAAAGCATCCATGCTAGTTCTGGTGATACAACAGATGCCTACTGCTACGTTTTCTGTAAGAAGTCTTTTTGGTAACTTCAGTCGGTGGTGAGACTGAGGCTTGAAATGCTTTTGACAGGTTCTGAAACAGAGACCAAGATTTGTTGCACTTAAGAAGCAACCATCTTACATCGGAGGACATGAAAGTTTGGAGTTAAGAGATTATCAGTTAAATGGATTGAATTGGCTTGCTCATTCATGGTGCAAGTAAGTACAGTTTGTTGGTAAATTTTAAGCGTTTGTATAAGTTTAAAATAGTTTTTTCTACATTCTTTTCATCTTCCTGTAGCTGAAAGTAGACACCTGAGATGACTGTTTTTGCTCTAAGTAAAACTAAAGCTTGTTATTACATGGTTGATCAAAAAAACAGTTAAGCTCTGTTGATGTTTTGCTTTTACTTTCTGTGTGGGAGTCATTTATATTTCTAAAAAGCAATCAAGCAGAATTATCTCAAGCTACAAAGCCAAGAGAACCAAACAAATCTTCAGAAATGACAACATTATCACCTTCTAAAATAAAGTTGTTAGTAATACTTTGAAGCTTTTTGTTAATATTGGTAACTTGGTTTAAGGAAACAGTATATAAATGAACTTCAGGATGTGCAGTTGCAAAACCTTGTTTGATTAATGGTGTTTAAAAGGTAATAATTTGGTCCTCAAGAGATAATAATTTATTTCTTTTGTTCATTCCCTCTCTCCTTCCCTGTTCACCTCCCTCCCTGTTTTTTTTTTTTGTTTGTTCGTTTGTTGTTGTTGTGTTCTTTGTTTTTCAGAGGGAATAGTTGTATTCTTGCAGATGAAATGGGTCTTGGTAAAACAATACAAACAATTTCTTTTCTAAACTACCTGTTTCATGAGCATCAACTGTATGGGCCTTTTCTGCTGGTCGTTCCACTTTCCACCTTGACATCTTGGCAAAGAGAAATTCAAACTTGGGCTCCTCAAATGAATGCTGTAGTTTACTTAGGGGATATAACTAGCAGAAATATGGTGAGTATTTCCTTTTACCATTAGAAAGTCTAACTTGTAAATCTGATTCATTTTATATTCCTGTCCTCTGCTAATTCCATAATTTTGTTTCGGAGTGAGCAATAAACCCATTTTGTTTTAGAAAGATTTTAAGATGTGTATATAAAGCTTAAATTATATGTAATATATATATAATGGTGTAACAGTGTAAATTCCTGTGAAAGATTTTCTTCATGCTTAATTACAAACAGAATTAAAAATGCAGTCTTATATTTGAAAACTAATTGTCTTCTGCCATATGATTATTTCAGTGGAAAAATAAGAATAGATATTTATGCAAGCCTGCTATGATCTTGTTTTATTTTCTCAAGGGTTCTTGGTTTGTTTTGTTTGTCTGTCTTCTGAATATTGATAATCTTATTTATCAAAGTAAAAAAGCATTTTGTAGAAATTTGTGTCTATTTATTAAAGAGGTAAACATAATTATTTTAAGTGCTTAGCTTGGAAGTTTAGTCTTGTGTATGCTCTTGGGTTATGCTTCTATTTTGTGATGAAATTATTGAAAGTCTTTCTACATTTATATTGCTGCAGAGCTTAAATTCATTTCAATCAACCAGACCTTTTTCCTGTAGCTTACTGTTCACTTTGCTCTTTTTGTAGATAAGAACTCATGAATGGATGCATCCACAGACTAAGCGATTAAAGTTTAACATACTTCTGACAACATATGAAATTTTACTCAAGGATAAGGTAATCTCATGTACATCTTCAGGGAGATGGAGTCATTTGTCTGGTGTTGAAGTCCTGCTAGAGTTGCATATATTTCGATTTTTGGTCATTAAATGGAAGTCAGGCATGATGGATTTTACATTTTTGAGGTGTTCAAGTACACCTTTTTTAAGTGGTTCTAGTATTTTTATGTGTGTGGTGAGGTTTCCTGTCTTTTTCGATTTCATCAAGTGCATACCAGTTCCAGTTTGCTTGAGCTTCTCTTTTGTGGTTTTTTTTTCCCCTTAAACTTTCTACTTCGTTGGGATGTTCGCACAGCCACCTTTCTGGGAGTCTGGTAAATGTAGTACTGTGCATAAATATTACTAAAAGCATATAGCTGTCTTTAGAAATTATGTAATATGCCATGCTGTGTAAATGTGAATTCCCCTCTTCCGCTTCTTTTAGTCATTCCTTGGTGGTCTCAACTGGGCGTTCATAGGAGTTGATGAAGCTCACCGTTTAAAAAACGATGACTCTCTTCTGTACAAGACTTTAATAGACTTTAAATCCAACCATCGACTTCTTATTACTGGAACCCCTCTGCAAAACTCCCTCAAAGAGCTTTGGTCTTTGTTGCATTTCATCATGCCAGAGAAGTAAGGAAGATTTTCATATGATTCATGTTATTTCTCTCTTTTGTGAAGTTTTGTGTTGTGTAATGGTGTAGTGATTTGAGAATCGTTAGGGCTAAACATATTTGCAGAGAGTTTAAATATTCATTGTAAGGTAGTTGCGTTTATTTTTCACCATCCTATTGCTAGCTGATTCTTGATGTAGTTGTCACTTTTTGTCATTATACCCGTCTACAAGAATGATAAATGAATGTGTATTGGTCAAAACCCAGAAGAATGGCTTACTATTAAAACTTGTACAACTTTCCAGTGGGGAAATATAATAAGATTGAGGATATCTTGTTTTCTGTGATAGTACTACCGGTAGTAAAAAGGTTGTACCAAGATACGTGATGTCCTCTGTTTGAATCAGGTAGTTCATTTTCCCTTTTTGCTTTAAATACAGTGGGCTTACTGGATTGACCTTACTGTTTATTGATCTCTGAACCTATGAGAGCTCATGTAAGAGCTCACAATCCCATAGACGTCTTGTAAACACCAAGCAGCGTTTCATTTCTTTTGACCTATGGATTTCATTGATTTCTTCAAAGCCTTAGTGATCTAGTACTCATTCTTCATGAATCCAAAGTTTGTTCTCCTGGTCTGTTAACCGCAGGATAATTACGCTTTGCTTGTCCATCCAAGGTGGTAAAAAATATATGAAGTTGTGACTTATTCTCTGGCACACCAGAGAATGCTCTTCTTGATATATGCAGTAATGGATCTGTCTAACTGGGGCAATTATAATTCAGTAGTTTAATCTTTAATTTCATTTCACATAAAGTGTTTGGAACATTCCATTCTTCTATTCATGCACAAATCTTTTTTTAATTCCCTACAAGGTCAAAATTCAGATTTTTCTTTAAAGTATTATTTTTAAATTAAAAAAAGAGAGTAGTGAAGAAGAAAAATCTATCTAAATGCACACATCTGGTATATTTATACTTTTCGTGTTAATTTTAAAATTCACAGTTATGTCACTGTTTTACACTTAGTTTCTTTCACATTTAAGATTTTCCTCCTGGGAAGATTTTGAAGAGGAGCATGGCAAAGGAAGAGAGTATGGTTATGCAAGTCTTCACAAAGAGCTTGAACCATTTTTACTAAGAAGAGTTAAAAAAGATGTAGAAAAGTCTTTACCTGCTAAGGTTGAGCAAATTCTGAGGATGGAAATGAGTGCATTGCAGAAGCAATACTACAAGTAATGCCACTTTTTAATTTTTTTCTGTTTTAGTGATATGTCTGTACATGAATTACTGAACTCTAATCATTGTCATAAAGCAGTTTGAGTTACGGGCAAAAAAAAAAATAGTATTTTTTTAGTATTCTTTTTAGTATTTCAGAACAGTGAAATTCTGTGAAGCAAAACCTCTGGGAGTTGTATTGGTGCAATCTCTGTTCATTTAGCTTCTATTTTTTGTCATATTTGTAAATTTTGTTTGGAGCTGCTTTTCACTAATTTGTTTATATTTTGAGAGCTTATCTTGCCCTTGTGGTTCCACATATAGTTACTTATCCTGTGTGTATTAAATCGTAGGTGGATTTTAACAAGGAATTATAAAGCCCTCAGTAAAGGTTCGAAAGGCAGTACCTCAGGCTTTCTTAACATTATGATGGAACTTAAGAAGTGTTGTAACCATTGCTACCTCATTAAACCACCGGATGATAATGAATTCTATAACAAACAGGAGGCCTTACAGGTAATATCTTTTAATTTTCAATTTGTGTGAAAAATGTTATGTATCTGTAGTATGCACACAGTAATTTTGTAGTTTACTTGGCAGTTTATTACTTTTATTAAAGTACATTAGGAAACAACAAGATCTCTAAAATGTGCATCCTGGATTTTTTTTACAAGTAAGTTAAATGATTTTTGTTTCTTTGTTAGAGCAATATTCTAGACAAAATGCTGGACAAATTCCTATTAAATAAAATTTAATTTCAGTCAAACTGATGAAGAAATACTATGAAACAAGCAGTTTATTTTCAAGCAGACTGACCTTTTCAAATTCAAGTAAAATAAAACAGTAAAATAGTGGGAGAAGTATGAACTTGACTGACAGGCTTTGCTTGAAGATACTTAGAGGTTTAAGCAGCAGTGCCTATTTCTTATTAAAAGGCAGGAAGAAGTCAGACTTCAGTATTGTTTTTTTTAATATGGTGGTTATTTTTGTTATCAAGTGCTATTTTTCAGTTGGCAGAAAAGAGCTTGTGCCTGCACATTAGCTGTGCAAATTTTGAGGCCTGGTTATTTCTTTAATATTTTGACAAGACATTAAGATCCCATTTAATGAGCAGAACTTCAGAAGTGTATTTCTCTTTTTTTTTTTTTTTTTTTTTTGGTCTTCTTTCTAGTGAGATAATGTTCAGTAATGTTCCTTTACAATACAGTCAACTATTTAGAGAAAATTTAATATTCAGTTAATACTGCATAACAGTGAATCTACCTGTGTTTTTTTTTTTGCTACCCAAAGGTGTTTTTTAGTCCCAGGAGACTACACATCTTATATGCATTTTAAACTTGTGTCTGATGTGTGTTATAATGAATGTCGGAATGTGTCTTCATTTTTTTCCCTTCATGTCAGTTGACAGGAAGGCACATTTTAAATGAATGGCTAAGCACCTGAATTGTGTATCAGTGTTGAGATGAATTGATTTTGTAATGTGTATTTTTTGCTTTAAAAGCATTTGATACGTAGTAGCGGGAAACTCATCCTTCTTGACAAGCTACT
Organism: Oreortyx pictus; assembly: GCA_036925125.1. NCBI lineage: Eukaryota > Metazoa > Chordata > Aves > Galliformes > Odontophoridae > Oreortyx > Oreortyx pictus. The sequence continues at coordinate 8,286,110 of JAUPFR010000004.1, read as the reverse complement.
GATTCGCCTGCGAGAACGTGGCAACAGAGTTCTGATTTTCTCTCAGATGGTGAGGATGCTGGACATCCTTGCAGAATATCTGAAGTATCGCCAGTTTCCCTTCCAGGTAACAGTCTCAGTGGTAACCAAGAAATCTTGATTGTGAAATTAAGAAAAGTCATTACTTTGAGGGTAACAGAGTAGCGGAGTGAGTTGTCCAGGTGTTGTGAAATCTCCATTCTCTGTGGTACTTAAAAGCCAACTGGGTATGATCCTGGGCAGCCTGCTGTAGCAGACCTTGCATGAACACAGACAAGATGACCTCTAAAGGTCCTTGTCAATTTCAGCCGTCTGTGATTATCTGTTCTTTACCATTTTGCTTAAGAAAAGAAAGTGACCTTGAGTTAAAAAGGTCTCGTGAAAGAATATGTTAACTCTTCTTTTTGTTTCTTCACATTACTGTTTTATCAATTGAGAAGTCAGGTTACTGTGATGGGAATATTGCTGAAGAATTAGTTTTACACTGTAGTTCTCAATCTCTTTAGAGACTTGATGGATCAATAAAAGGGGAACTGAGGAAGCAAGCACTGGATCATTTCAATGCAGAAGGATCAGAGGTATGGTAATTATTTTTTCCTGATTTGCTTTTATTCCAGGAAACATTACATACAAATGAAGCTGAGAATGTTGACTCTTATACATCAATAAGATTGAAATTTTGAATTTTCTTGCCTAGGTTGAGTAGAAAATGCATAATTAACGAAACTGTTATTTAACAGATTGAATAGTTGTAATATTTTTATATTGTTTTCAGTGCTCTTTATTAAAGTGGTTTAATTAGTACGCAGCACTGTAGAAATAATTCAATTCTTTTACACTGTAAGACGTAACACTGATTATGAAAATAGTGAGCTAAAGTCCTTAACATAAAAAGCATCCTTAAGCAAATGGCAGAACTGAGGTCTGTGTGATATACAACCATCTTTACTTGTTCAAAATTTGGTTTCTGTTATCTTTGTTTTTATGCTAACTACTAAATGTGCCCTGGAGACAAAAATGAAGAGTTGATTTCTAACCATTCATTGTATGTGACCTGTGAATTTATAGACACCTCTATTACAGCCTTTTTTTTTTTTTTCTTTTTTTAAACAAGCTGGGGGATTTCTAGCTCATTTAGCACTCCTAATATGTGAGCCACTCAATTTGATCAGGTTTGGTTCTTTTTTTTGGTTATAGGGAGTGGTGCTTTTTTCTTGGTAATAGAATTGCATTTATTAGTTACTGATGAGCTTCTGTTTCTGCTGTGATTTAGGGGGAAGGAATCAACTCTTTGATGTATACTTCAAACATCTGTAAAATGCAGATTTACTTAAATCCTGGATTAAAATAAAATTATAAATTTTTTAGTGTTGACATTGCCTCTGTCTGAAATCTTTTTGCAGTTATATTGTACAGTTTTTGAGGTGAAGAAGAACCTAAATATCACACAGTATTCAGGAAAGGAGGCAAACCCCACATTTACACAGCAGCAGAATTATGTTATCTGCTTCATTCTCAATTTCTTTCCTAAAAAAAAAATATAAAACTCCCTATATTTTGGGCCATTAATGACCAATGGTCTTCATGAAAACATGTAGCATAGTTCCCAGGACTCGTTTCTTAGTCATGGTTTGCTGCTGTTTGTTACTGTACTTAAACTGAGATTTCTTTTCATATTTTGAATGTCGTATACTATTTTACTGCACATCTCAAGTTCCTTCTGCAGTCCTTCACAGTTATTTATAAATATTTCTGTGTCATCTGTGAGTTTTGTCATCTCATTGCTCATCTCATTTTCATTTTACATGTAAATATGCTGAACAGCAGTAGCATAGGAAGAACAGTCCTTCTTCCTGTCTCTTGGCTTGGCCAATTAGGTTTTGGGTCAGATATCTTCCCTGCTGTGCCATGGCTGCTTAGTTCTCTTAAAAGATGTGGGACAATGTAACTTTGTTACATACAAGGATTTGTACTTCAATTTTTTGGGGGTTTTATGGTTGGCATTTGTCTTTCAGGGTGCTGCTGCCTTTAAACCACAGAGGAGCAGATATTAATATCTGCTGTAAATAGTTAACAAAGTTGGCTTTTTGCTTATAGAATCTTCCCTTATGGAGCAGTTACGTAATTGACAGTGTACGAGTCTGTAGTCTGTGCCACAGAATGTATAAATGTTATTCTGTTTCCTTTAAGAATATTAAAACGATGATGCCTAAAATTATTTCTCATTTTATGATTGCAGGATTTCTGTTTCTTACTGTCCACTAGAGCTGGGGGATTAGGTATTAACTTGGCGTCTGCTGACACTGTAGTTATATTTGATTCTGACTGGAATCCACAGAATGATCTGCAGGCACAAGCAAGAGCTCATAGAATTGGACAGAAGAAACAGGTACACATTCCACTTTAAGCTCCAAACCTGAAGGATGATTTCATATAGTAGCTGTCAGCTGTCTGGGCCATAGCAGTATTTGTGTGTTTTGAGAGTAATTAATAATTGGATTGGTGTGTACAAAAAAAGTTAATAAATGCTCGATTTTTATTTTGTTTTTAAATCTCCTAAGAGGAAGACAAAGTATGGCAACTGTGATTAGTGGATGGGGAGGGAGGACAGTTTTGGACTTGCCTGCCTCACCTTCATGGGCATCATCAGGCACATTCCCCTTAGTAAAGTACTTCATAGAGTTCTTCGAGTTGCTTTCTTGGAGAAGACATGCCATAATGATCAGAAATACAATGATTTTGTATGTAGCAAAAAATTGTTGCTAATCACTGAAATTAAAAATAGACAAGTCTTAGGAGTTTATTGCTTTGTTTTTTAAACTGCTTCTGAGAAAGCATGGCAACATCATCGAAGAAGTATTTCACATGTGATACCAATCAATAAAATTAAAAAAAAAAAGTAGATGAGATTTACATTTCTCTTTGTTGTCGCTTAATGTTTTGAAATATACAGGTTAATATCTATCGGCTAGTCACAAAAGGATCAGTAGAAGAAGATATTCTTGAAAGAGCCAAGAAAAAGATGGTGCTAGACCATTTAGTAATTCAGAGAATGGACACGACAGGAAAAACTGTGCTACATACAGGTTCTACTCCGTCAAGGTACAGTTGTGTTATCTTATGCATAAATTTACGTGTAATTATACTGGACAGGTAAGTAAAAATGTCAGTAATTCCATTGGTTAATAAAAGGCTAAACAAGGTTAAATGGAAAGTGTATTGTCTTTGTAGGTTTTTGTTTCAGTACTGTGTTTTATTTAACTGTAAAAAGAATGCTTATCTGGTTCTTGATTATAAATAGTATTTTTAATATTCAAGAATAAAATGATTTTCCTGAAACATCTTGCATTTCAGCTCTACACCCTTTAATAAAGAAGAGTTGTCAGCAATTTTGAAGTTTGGTGCTGAGGAACTTTTCAAAGAACCTGAAGGAGAAGAGCAGGAGCCCCAGGTAGGTAGATTTTATAGACAAAAACACTAAAAATATAGATGAATTATTTAGTTGTAAGGAAAATTTTCATCTTTTTCAGGAAATGGATATCGATGAAATCTTGAAGAGAGCTGAAACTCGGGAAAATGAGCCAGGTCCCTTGACTGTTGGGGATGAGTTACTTTCGCAGTTCAAGGTATAGCTCTGTCCTCTTCCTCCTGTCGTAATTACTTTCCTTTGTGAAAAACGACATGATCCTGTTAGGTCTCTTTCTAATAAAATGTCTTTTCATCCTTACTGTCGACACAAATATTTAAAAATATGTAAGGTATTTTGTTACTAACTTAAGGAAATATTTATGAATGTGATAATGACTGCAGTTCTGGGTTCCGTTGTCTTAATGCCTTTGGTGTTAAGCAGCTGTGGTATTTTTAAACACAGTCTCAGTTGGTGATTTTTTAGAAATTGCTTTCAGTCCTGAACTATACTTAAATGACAGATATTTTAAGTGTTACTGGTTAGTAATATTACCATGTGGGTACAATTTATGAATGAACAAAATATACCGTCAGGAAATTAATTTTCCTAAAATATGAGCTGCAAAGTCTTATTTATATAAAGGAATGTATTTACTACGTATGTTCTGATATATAAGGTGGCGAACTTTTCCAATATGGATGAAGACGATATTGAGTTGGAACCAGAAAGAAATTCAAGAAATTGGGAAGAAATCATCCCAGAATCCCAGCGGAGAAGAATAGAGGAGGAGGAAAGACAAAAAGAACTTGAAGAAATATATATGCTCCCAAGGATGAGGAACTGTGCAAAACAGGTACCTCTGGGTTTTTAACTGTCTTGTGTTTTTTCGTTGATAGCTTCATCTGGGTTTTCACTTTTTCTTTTTTCATCCCCTCTCAATTCATATTTTATCTGGCTAGATAAGGCTTTACTGTGTGTGAGTTAATCATGTAGTTTTGAATTCTTATTCTGAAATTGCAGATCAGCTTTAATGGAAGTGAAGGAAGACGTAGTAGGAGCAGAAGATATTCTGGATCTGATAGCGACTCCATCACAGAAAGAAAACGGCCAAAAAAGCGCGGAAGACCTCGCACTATTCCGCGAGAAAATATTAAAGGATTCAGTGATGCGGAGATCAGGCGGTAAGAGATGGGGTGATGTGTATGTTTATACAGGGATAAGACAGGTGTTTGTTTGTTATTGTGATTATTCTAGAGCTCAGAAATACAGCAGGCAGCCTATTCTTCTGAACTTAGTAGAAAACTTATTTCCTAGGCTCTTCTGTACATCTTGTATCTTTTGTTCTTTGTGCTGCTGACATAGTGATCTATCATGTCAAACATGAGCTCAATTTGTGAGGAGGAAATTAGTTTGGAAGATGCCACCTGATTGTTTTAAATTTGATTATCATGAATTACTCTTAATTCCTGCATCTTTTGTGTGCAGCAACTTCAGAAAATGGTTCCTACAACAGGTTATCTTTTAACGTGCAAAATAATCTGCTTCCCATTGTTTTATTTGAAAGCTGTAAGAAGGGATATGTGTATCTTTGTGATGAGAAATACAAAAGCTTGAGGGGGTTTTGTTTTTTTCATACTTGTTCATACCGTAGTTGAATTAAAAGGGCATTTTTTAACTAAAAAAATACGAAATCCTGTTGGATAAATGAATTTTATGCAGCTCCTCCCATCAAAATTATGCTAGAAATTTTTTTCACATGTGGAAGAAATGTTTTAATTTACCTTTACGGTTCTATGAAATGATTCTGAAATTTAGGTTGCTCACATCTCTTTAAAATATTTCAAATCTTCCAAAATTTTTTGTGTTATAATGATAATTCTTAGTAATCCTTTGAAGATCCTTGTTGCCCTTCTGTTTCATTTAACAGCATAACTAGTTGCTTATCATATTGTAGTTATTTGCATGCTTCACTTGCAACTTGTGTTTTCATTTAATTCCTTTTTTATCCTTGTGTTTCCAGTTTCTTTCCATCACTTATTTTTTCCAAGAGCAGTAACTTTTTTTTATCTTTTTTGTTGTATTTTCCTATACTTACTACAATTCTACACTAAATTTTACACATCTAGTTGCTGAATTTTCTGTCAAGTGAAAATGCAGTAATAGAAAATACAGTAACAGACATTCGTAGTGAAAAATTGATAAATTGTACCTTCTATTGTTTTATACATACCAATTCTTAAACCAGATAGCACTATGATTTTTTGTAGGTTATCTGGATATGCTTAGCTGCCCTAGTCTTTTTTTAAATTATTTTAATCTTAGCACAGTTCTGTATGGTCAGTTTAAATAGTTAAAAACTATTCAGTTAAGCATACATTTTAACTGCAAAATTATTTTCTTCTATTAGGTTTATCAAGAGTTACAAGAAATTTGGTGGCCCTTTGGAAAGGTAAATTTACTTAATTGCAATTGTGTAGCAACTTGGAACCTTATCTTCATAAAAATAAGAACAATATACCTAGAAACCTTAGATTAAAGAGAAAATAGTTTGTGTAGCCTTCTAACTTGACTATAATGCAGCTTTGGTTTAATGTCTTCCCTTTTGTGCATATATGGTGTGTGTTCAGATAGCTGCACAGGAAACCTTTCGGTTTTGCAGGTCTGCTTGCTCTTTTTCTTTGTATTTTACCTGCTCTTTTATTTAACTTGCTTTTGTTATAGGCATTCAGTTGTCATGTTTTCTGGCCTGTTGAAAGCCTGTGAGCACATCCAGTGTGACTGTCAGTGTTACTTTTCCAACTTAATTTTAAATTTTCTGCCTTTTTTTTTTTTTTGTGAAAAATCTGCCATCCTTATTGTTGTGGTTTACCCCAGCAGGCATCTCAGCACTCCACTCCTCCCCTTCTCTCTCAGTGTGATGGGAGGGGAGAGAGAGAGAGAGAGAATCACAAAAAAAAAAAAAAAAAAAAAGAATGGAACTCATGTGATTGAGATAAAGTGACTAATATCTTAAATTATCATTTCTCTTGTGTCTGAATCTGAAGGAGTCATTCACAGTTACTAAAGTTGCAGAGCTATAAAGGTGTGTGGTTTTTGTTTTTTTTTTATTACAGGTTAGATGCTGTAGCTAGAGATGCTGAGCTAGTTGATAAATCTGAGACAGATCTTAGACGTTTGGGCGAGCTTGTACATAATGGATGCATTAAGGCTTTAAAGGACAATTCATCTGGCCAAGAAAGAGCAGGTACAGTATGTTTGGATATGCATGTGAATCAAAATACAAAGTGTCAGTAAGTTTGAATTATTCCTGCACTGTGATCATCCCAAAAAACAGTTATGTTGGGGGAAAATGCAAATAAAAATATTAGAATGGGTGATTTTGGAAAAGGATTCTGGTGCAAGAACAACTTTTTTCTGTTCTGTGTGTGAATCGTCGCTGCAGTACATGGTACATTTTTACATTACTGTGAGTTTTGGAATTTATTTGTTACTCTTTGGCAGACTTTGAGCATCTGGAGCTTGATCAGACCATTTCCTTAATTCATTTCTTATATCCATAGCAGCAGACTTGCTTGTTTTCTGTGTCTTTCCATAAAATGCATGTGACCACTAACATTTTAATGCTCTGGTGATTTGTTTTTAGGAGGTAGACTTGGGAAGGTTAAAGGCCCAACGTTTCGAATCTCAGGAGTGCAGGTGAATGCAAAACTAGTCATCTCTCATGAGGAAGAGCTGGCACCATTGCACAAATCCATTCCTTCAGATCCAGAAGAAAGGAAAAGGTAATTTCTTTTTTTTTTTTTTTGTAAAGGAAGTCGTCATGTAACAAATGATTCAGGCTTTATCTGCTTTATTCAGACAACTCTTAACTCAGAGCACACTGTGGCAGTGTTCTCCCTCAACTCCCTGTAGGAACTGGCAGCAGCAGCAACCTATTCCATATTTGTTTTTCATTCTTTCTTTATTCTCTTCATAAGTGAGCACCGGCTTTGGTTGTGAACTGCATTTACTGGGGACTGTGTTCAGTTACTCACAGTAATCCAGACGAGATGTCTTGTTTACTGAGTAGCTGTTATGTCATCACTGCTTGAGGGAAAGCAGCATTTGCCAAAGTGCAGCAGATGGTAACTGATGGTAGTTGTTACCACACTGAACTGCTTTTGCTTTATGTATCATTACACTACCCATGTATTTAGTTAGCAGTTATACTTGGATGAAGTTTTATGCCTTTTTTCACAGTTAGCTAGCTGTGGCATAAACCAGGGTCACAGGCTAACAATGTGTTTTGTTATACATATTGTAATCTTGATCAGCTTTAAAACATATTTCAGTGCTGATTTAAATAAATATTTCATGAAAATGTTAAGGAAATGTGGGAGATACACAGATTGATTTCCTAAATATAATGCCTTAGTGGTGTAACTAAATACATTTTCTCTGTTCTTAATGTGTTTCCCTCTGACTTCCTACATTCCAGTGGTAAACCCTTATTTGTCATTCTTATTTATTTCTGCTAGATACGTCATCCCATGCCACACCAAGGCTGCTCACTTTGATATAGACTGGGGAAAAGAAGATGATTCTAATCTGTTAGTAGGCATCTATGAATATGGCTATGGCAGCTGGGAAATGATAAAAATGGATCCAGATCTCAGCTTAACACAGAAGGTATGTCATCTGCAGCATTTCATCAAAGACTTCTTTTTGTTTGCTTAATAACATTAATAACAGTTACCAAAAGTGCTTATTTTTTGATAACTGAAATTGCAAACATTTTGCATGTCTGTAGTACTTCCACATTTCTATACTTTGATATATTCCTAAATTTTAAGACTTCAGTATTAAAGTGAACTGTGCCACCTTCTGGTCAGTTGTGCTTCTGTATTCCTATATATTTGGGCCTTTTTTATTTGAATTCTTTTTTTCTGTCTTTTACCTTGCTATTCTACATGTTTAAGTTGCTTTTGTCTTTGTTCTTGAGAGGCAGCTTGTGCTAAGAGTTTTTGGTTAGTTTCTCTATCAGCACTTAATCCCAACATTCTTCAGTTGAAGTTCGTGGCATAAAAATAGCCATACTCATGAGATTCCAGTAGCTGCTTGGCTACAGTGAGCAACAGATTTAGGAACAAACTGGGGTGTTGAAAACAACCAGTAGCTTTGAGATTCAAGGAGCCAGGTTTGCATCAAAATTCAATAATGATTTCTACTCCTGCCTTCCATTAATTTTCTTTTTTATGAAACCACGTGTTTATGCTTTTTGTATCCTGTAATAGTGAAAGTGGAAACAGAAATCTGAGGGTAGTTTGAGTTTGTTCTGAATTCTGTGAGGAAGTTTCCAAGCTTTTGTATTGGCTGTGATTAGAGAGAAATGAAAACATTTAAGGGATTCTCCCATTGCTTTCAAGTATGCTGACGTATTTGCTAGACAAAGTTGAAGTGGAAGGATTCTCCATCATTTATGAAGGCTTTTTTTCTGACTGCTCCAAACCAGTATCTTTGAAATTGGATAATGCATATTCATAATTCATAATACTGTTGTTCTCCTTAGATTTTACCTGATGATCCAGACAAGAAACCCCAGGCAAAGCAGTTACAGACCCGTGCAGACTACCTCATTAAATTACTGAATAAAGACCTTGCAAGAAAGGAAGCACAAAGGCTTGCTGGTGCAGTAAGTAAAATGTCATTCATTAGCAAGATAACATAATATACTTACAGGGTGGTCAGGAGAATGTTGCTTATTTTTTAGCTCTCTTTTTTACATTATGTAGTGTTGATAGTCATACCACAAGAGATTAATGTAAGAAATGAATTGCTACTGTCTTTTATGTTGTTTATCTTATCTGTATGTATTCTCTGCTGTTGCACTGTGCTGTGTCTGCAGGCCAGAGAAAAATGCTGATCATTAGTGGCAATAAATAAGATTAAAATTCAGTTTATTTTCTAATTCTGCAATTACGGTGAGAAGATGTTTGCCAGCTGATGTATTAAAGGCAGCAATTTGTACTCAGGGCAATTCCAAGAGGCGTAAGACAAGGAGTAAGAAGAATAAGATGAAGGCTTCAAAAATAAAAGAAGAAATAAAAAGTGATTCCTCACCGCAGCCGTCAGAAAAATCTGATGAAGATGATGAGGAGGAGGATAACAAGGTAAATATCTTTCATATTTTAAACAGTAGCAGTTCATATTTTATCTTCTGTTTGACCTAGTAAAAATGAAGTACCTGAATGGCCTCTTCTTCGTGTGGTTGCTGCTTTTATTCTGTACTATCTCATGGAATTTAAGAATAAGCCAGTAGGTGAAGAATTGTGACAAGTTTTCCAGATTATATTATGAAATAATTTCGCAGTATAATGAAAAATAACATTGTTTTATTTCAGTGTTATTCAACTACTGCAGCACTGTATTTGCTAGACATGCAAATCTAGTGAAACTGCAGAAGTAAAACTGCAGTCTCTGTCCAGTGTGTTGCTACTGCTGATATCGATACTTCAGATAAACGATGTTACTCAGGCACAGGGGAAAAAATCAAATTCAATTAGAAGAGTCAGCTTCAATAAATGATGTTTCAAGACGTGCAAGTTAAAGTTCCAGGTTCTGTCGTGTCATTGTCTGAAAAGGCTACTTAACCTTGTTGTGTGGTGGTACTTCAGATGTGTTCCGTCAGGCTTCTGCTTTGCTGGATCTTTTTCCTATATTTATTACAAAGCCAAAATCACTAGGGGGAGCAGTATAGGGAACATGTAAAGTCACGTCACACCTAGTTTATGATTATGAAATCAGTTTAAACAATTAAGTGCAAATCATTAAAATACTTCCTGCTTGGTTTAAATAAGCTAAATGGAAGTGTATTTCATAATCATTTTAAGCTATGACATGCCACTGTAGTTATCGGTTCTCTCTGAAAAGGATAAAATAGCAATGCAGATATATCTCAGAATTGTAGGAGTTGGAATTAGCCACTAGTCCAACCCCTCTGTTAAAGCAGGTTCCCTGCAGTAGGTATATACTTGAAACTGATTAGGCCAAGAAGAAATATGATATAGTTTATGATGCAGTGTATCATTAAAAAAGTAGTCATTTTTTAACTAAAGCCTTCCTGTATTTTATTCAGATTATCTACTCTTCACAGAACAAAGGCAGAAACAAACATACCAACAAACAAGCCTTTCTGTGTAGACTGGTTTATTTTTTATAGAAAAATAGCATGAATAGTTATATAGAATGTAAGGCTTAGAACTGTACGTGTTGTCTCAGTCCCTAGTGAAATTGATCTTGGCGGCTGAATCATAAAACTATGTAAATTTTGTCTTAGATCTACTTGAAAGAATGAGTGTCAGACTCATTCTGTTAGGAGGGTCCTCTCCTAGAAGAAGACATTGATGGTCTGGTTGACTTACTGTGTTTTGGGAAAATACCTAGAATGCTCTCCTCTTTCATCCATTTAATAATGATTATGCAACACTGGAATGCTTTTGTGCATAGACAAATGGTATTACTTCTGAAGAAAAAAAAAAAAAGAACAAGATCCTAAGGTACCCTTTAAACACCTAAATGTTTGTCTTCAGCTACTTCACTGACATATTGCAGGAGAATTTAAAACTCAGCAGTTGAATGTCTACTTTAAGCATTCAGGAAACATTTGCAGTGGTTGGATTCTTGCTAGGAAGTTTCCATGATACCTAAATGGTGAAGTTCTGGTTGGACTGATTACTTGGTATCTAATCTAAGTAACTTTTTGGAATTCGTGTGTTAGGTCTACTTTTATTTGCTTTTCAGCTATAAATTCTGTATTTGCTTGCCCAGTGTGCATTTCAGATCAGTTCAAAGATGATGATGTTGATGATTCTGGCATCTGTTCGTGTTACATTTATTACTTACTGCTGTAGTATTTTTTGTGTGGGAAATGACATGATCCTCCACCTCTGACCTCTTTGGTAAATGTTACCCTGGCATTTATTTCATCATCAAATAATTAACTGTGCTGCATCAGACAATCTATAAGTAAAACTTAATATTTAAGCATTAAAAAAGAAAACAACTCAGGAAAAAAAAAAAAAAGAAATTTGGGATTCTGTTACCTTCTCCTGTGAATGTTTAATGTGGGAGCAGTAAAAAGTTACTGGGACAATACTAACTAGAACAGAGATCTTCTAATATTTCTGTTAATTGACTGTCCTGACAACTTGCTCAGATATGCAAATCGATTTCCATACAGTTTTTAGCTCTTTAGAGTTTAATTACCTTTTACAAGGGCAGAATTCTTTGAGCATGAAAAAGTTTTCACCATCCATTTCCATTGCAAAATCAGTATTTGTTTTGTGTCACATCAAGGAAATGAAGAATAGTCCTCATTTTTCTTTACAACTGCATCCATTTCTACTTGATAGTAATTAAATCTATGTTAAAAAGGAAATGCACAGATAAAAAGTATGTTTTAATCTGATGATTATGAAACTTTTATAGCTAGGAACACAGTTTGATGTGACATATATGCTTGCGTATTGCAGGATGAGATTGTTTCAGTGAAACATCTACATAAAAAAATAAAAACAGAAAAAGAAAATGAAGAAAAGCCTGAGCCAGATATTGGTATAAAGAAGGAAGCTGAAGAAAAAAGAGAGACAAAAGAGAAGGAAAATAAGAGGGATTTGAAAAGGGAGAAAAAAGAAAAAGAGGATAAGAAAGAATTAAAAGAAAAAGATAATAAAGAAAAGAGAGAAAACAAAGTAAAAGAATCCACACAGAAAGAAAAAGAAGTAAAGGAAGAGAAGGTAACTAGGTTTACTTATCTTGTACAGCTCTAGAAAAGGCCGCTAGGTTTCTGTGAATTATTTTGAGTTGAAAAGATATTTTGGATTCATTCAGTTGTCATTTCATTGAAATCTGTTACATTATGTGCAGTTTTATTTTTATGACTCACAACCATGAGGACAGGCTTGTGAAACAGGAAGTTACTGTAATTATACATAACTTAGTTGGATCGAGAATACAAGTGGGTGCAAGAGTCTCTTATTTCTCTTTCATTCTTCTTTTCCATTCTACAGAGAGAGCCAAATGTATCATCATTGAATGTAAGCATATTTTTTGTTACCAAAGAGAATGAAATAGTTATGGTCATTTTCATATATTACAGGATAATGTCAGATCCTAATTACACTTAAGCATTTTCATGTTTTGCTCTTAGGTAAATGAAACCAAATCTGAAAATAAAGAAAAATCTAAAAAAATTCCCTTGTTGGATACTCCAGTTCATATTACTGCCACCAGTGAACCAGTTCCTATCTCAGAAGAGTCTGAAGAACTGGATCAGAAGACATTTAGTGTGGTAAGTCCCTTTTTGACGATACCTTAGTGCTTACGCTGGACATTTTAATTCAGACAGTTTCTAATATTATCACTTTTTGCACTTATGCATTATGGTAAGCAAACTTACCCAGTGGTCAGCATGCTGAAGAAATCTATCAGTAAAAGCTTAGATATTCTACTTGTTCAAGAGCAAGAATAAATAAACCTCAGTGCAATTCATGGGGTCTCTGGCTTCACCTCATTTTACATGCCTCTCTTCTTTTAAAGGTAACAAGAGAAAATAAGTATCGTTACTTTTCTCCAGAAGTCTTCAGACATCAATTACTGGATGCAAGAAGGAAAAACTTCTAAGACTCTTAGAAATAGCTTGGAGTAGTCTCTTTAATGCCCAAAGAATTTCAGTTAAATTGGTATTTTTTACTAAGAATAGAATCAAAATACACTGAGTTTTATGGGTCAACTGCAGCCTTTGGATGGGTACCAATGAGCCACACTGAGCAATCATGAGCTCTTCTGTTGTGGATGTTTTATCATAGAAGTTTCAACAGTTTTGTGTTTCTGCCAGACCGGTTTATTTCATCTACGGATTCTCATGAGTATGCTTGTGACTGATGTATATATGTTTTCTAACTAAATATTGCAATTTACTCATTTATGATTCCCAGGATGAGTCTTCAGTGATTCAGGTGGATCGGTGTGGCTATGTGACTAAAAATCACTTGATTTCTGTGTAAAGTTTGTTTTCCTGATCACTTCTGCACTTAAGGAGTGAACTCTGTAAGCTTTTTTGTAAAAGCTGGTTTAAGCTGTGGGTAGTTCCTATTTACTGCAGCTGCTTAATTATTTAGTGGCATGAGCTAGCAGTGAAACCTTCTTCCTTTAACTCTTCCAGGGGCGGGGCTCCACAGCTTCTTTTTACTCAAGATTTTGACATAGTGATGATGGCATTCTTCAATGCCCTCCCCTCCCTTTTATTTTATAAATAAATAAATGACATCTGGTTCTAGAGGTGCAAGATTTGTTCTTGTGGAGAACAATTCTGGTTTGTGATTGAGCATGGAATAGCATTTTTTTGGCCAGACTCTTTTTTCTGAAATGCATTTTTTTTCTTATGCCATGGTCAGGTGCACACTGGTTAGCATGTTTAACTTTCAAATACAAGTTGCTGCTGCAGGTTGTTGAGACTTAGTTGCTTTGACTCTTATGACAAGCAGAATATGCATTTCATCTGTTTACCATGCCATCATTATTATAAGGAATTCCTAAGCAAGTACCATTAAAATCACACTAGGCATTTGATCTGCATTTATTTCTAAAACAGTTGGAAAAAAAGTGTAAAAAGTTTGAAGTGTAAAAATTGAAGAAAGCACATATAAAATGTATGTTTGTTGCCATCAGTGTTGTTACGTACCTAGGGGTACCTAAAATAGCTTTACTAAATACTCAAGTAACTATTAGGTTTAAAATCTTCTCTGACAAGGACTGTTGTTCCTTTTCTAAGTGGCAGATCATTGCAAAAGCATCAGTTTGAAGTATGCTGCATGCTCTCACACTTAATCTTGAAGTTGATTTTTTTTTGCTGTGAAAGTGCTAAAAATAAGGCTTGTCCTAAATAATTGTGCTGAGATTTGTAGCAGTTGTTATCAAACCTAGTTATAATTAATCTTTCTCCCTGGAAAATGCTTTGGACTAAAGTAGTGTTTTCTTAAATCCTGAATATCTTCGTTGTAAATGATGTAATGCTTTTATATAGGAGTAAAATTTCCAGCTAAGTTTAAAATTACACCTCTTCCAGTTGAAACCTATAGTAAAACTGAAATCTCTTAGCAAAGTCTTGTGTTTCATTTGGCTTGTAAGAAATCTGTCTTTGCCTGTATAAATGTCACAGTAATGGATGGGCCATGTTTTACTTTTTTTTCGCCCCATTTTACAGTGCAAAGAAAGAATGAGGCCTGTCAAAGCAGCGTTGAAACAGCTGGATAGGCCAGAGAAGGGCCTTTCTGAAAGGGAGCAGCTGGAGCATACCAGGCAGTGTCTAATCAAAATTGGGGATCACATTACAGAATGCCTGAAGGAGTACACAAATCCTGAGCAAATAAAACAGTGGAGGAAGTAAGTTTTTCTGCATTGTGTTTCTTTTTATAAAGGGAAATCTATAATTGTTGGTACTAAACAGTGAAGTTTTTAATTGTTTCTCTTGTTTCCTGTTCACTTTTTCTTGTATCTTTCTGCTGCTTTAAGTGAGGATTACAAAAAAAAGATTAATACTGGACTTTTTCCAATGCATTTTTTCCAGTAGGTGGAGTCTTCTCACTCCTTAGAACAATAAATAACCATTACTTAGACTCTGTTAACAGTGGGAAAGAGTTCTTATATTCAAGGTTCTTCTTATTTCAACTTGAAGGATTTTTTTTTAATTTGTCTCAAAATAGGCAGTTGTAATTGGTGTGCTGGAAGTCTGAGTTGGTTTTGATTTGCAGAATACTTTCTTCTTTTTTAAGTATACTCCAAATCACATGACTTGATTAAAAATATCATGCTCAGATATTTCAGAAGAGATTTTAAATGTTTTTATGTACTGTGAGGTGGTAATTCTTGAAAAAATATATTATTGTAAGCATATCACACTGTTAAATTCTTAATGCAGTTTGAATTCATTCTCTTTTAATGTGCATTTCAGTCTTTTGTGGTTGAACATGTATCCTGCATTTCCACATGCCAGCTATGTAAGTGCTGTAATTTCCTTGCAGGCTGTTGCTCCATCTGTTTTTACTCAGTTTATTTCAAATTATTAAGATGATCCAAAATATATAAACAAGATCCATGCCTTAGATCTTGGTAAACATATGTTTCTTTAAATGGAAATAATGCATAATAGAAATATTCATAACAGCGCTGCGGTCCCATTTGCAGGCTGTTAAAATATGTGTTTCATCTGGTTCTGGTGAATACTGTAAAGACACATAGTCTGCGTTTCAGAGTTACACAGGTATCTTTGGGCTCACCACTGACTGGTTATCTACCTCTGCAAACCTCTAGACCAGAACTGTAATGTTTTAATAGTCACAGTGAAGGAGCAGGCTGATGCATCCGGATGTTTCTGAACACTAGGATTGTGTGGTCTCTTTTAAGCATTCTACCGATTAAATTGACTACAAGAATTTTAGACTTTGGTTTGCTTGTCTGTAATCATGGATGTAAACCTTTTCTTTCTGGCTTTGGCAAGTCAACAGCAAAAGATTTTAGGTAGTCTTCTTCCTTTGTAGAACAAATTAGGCTTGAAGTTATTCCTTTGCTGCTTCTGTTCATTCTCAGATTTCTTGTTTGGTTTCAAAAGCTTTGACCGGGCTCTGGAATTTTGTGGAAGAATTCTGTGATATTTTCAGGAAATGAGCTGTAAATCAAATGTTATACATTGCAAAAAAATTTCAGTTCTGGAAAAATTTTTGCTTACCTACTATGCTTACATAAATTTTACTAAATTGTAAATAATAAAATATTGTTAGATGTGAAATAGTCTCAGAAGCCATACATAAACTGAAAGCAACATTTTTAAGCAGTTACACAAATCATACTACTACTTTTCACATACTTGGATCTCTGAAGCAAAGATGACATATTACAGAATGACAAGTTTTTGCAGGAATTCACTCTTCAAATGCTTAAAATACAGGTAAGTGATCCTTGCTGTGCAGCTAGGCAGTACTCTCTGAAGTGGATTTTGTAGTGTTTTTGTGCTGTTGAATTAATTTCCGTTAAATCCATGGTCTGCAAAGCAACTGAATATATAGAATTGTAACTTCTCTTTTCTTCTTCCTCAGGAATTTATGGATTTTTGTCTCCAAGTTTACAGAATTTGATGCCAGAAAGCTGCACAAACTCTACAAACATGCAATCAAAAAGCGCCAAGAGTCTCAGGTGATATTTTCAGACCCTCTCTAAATGTACAAGTGTATATTGTACAAGTCTATATTTAAGTGTTACGGCACTTTAATTAGATTTAAAGGGTACTCAGGAACACAGACACATATAACTCAAGTAATTACTTTGTGTTTGTAGCAATGTAGTATCTTTTCTTGGGATCTTTTCTAAAGAATTCATATGAGCTTTGCAACTTTTCATTGAGTTTATGTACTTTCTCTTTTAGCAACACAATGACCAAAACATTAGCAGCAATGTGAATACACATGTCATCAGAAATCCAGGTAAGAAATCTCAAGTATATTCTCATGCTAGATATCCTAGTTCTTAAGTTGATTTCATTTCACATACCTTTATCTATCTTGAAGATCTATGCTCTGTACAGCGACATATGGTAGAGAAAGGCTGATTAGTATAGTTAAACTACTTGAGTGAAATTTGGCTGAACACAGGCTGAACTTGTAATGGATTTAATAGCAAGTTATCTGGCTATCCTTTAAAGTAAGAAAAAGGAAACCTACTTCTTGTATTTAGTTTTGGGGTGGTAGAGAAGTTTACTCAAAACCTGTGGATTTCATAGAACTCTGCCTATTTGTAGCTATTGTAATGTGACCACAGAAGTGACAGAGAAGAGAGGTGTTTAGAAGTTACAGTTTTTAATTAGTTAAATGGGATGTCTTTTATTGTTGGCAGTAACACTCGTTTTTGTTTTCTGTGTTCCCATACTTGCACTGTTGCAAAATATTCTGCAAAAATGTTGTATGTTATCATGGATTTAAAATCAACGCATTTTAGGAACACTAGAAGTCTTTCACCAGCTAGGTAAAATGTTTTCCTTAGGGCCTTCCCTTCTTAGAGAGGAACTTGCTAACATTCTAAAACACCTCTACTAAGGGCACTACTGACTGATTATTTGGACCATTCTTCTACTCTCCATTCGGTTGCTAAGGCCAAAAAGCTCAGTTCCTGAGCCCTACACATCTACATTTCTGGTTTGCATCCACCTTACCTCTGGGGTTTCATTTCATTCAGTTCTGCGTTTGTCTTTGAACAATTTAGATTGTATTTCTGTCAGATTTTACCTTCATTTTCACCTTGCTTTAAATCTGACAGGTAGAAGTTCTATTTAAATTGAGTGAAGTGAATAGTGTGTGAGATTTTCTTATAACCTCTGCTTTATTAAACAGATGTGGAAAGACTGAAGGAAACTACAAACCATGATGACAGTAGCAGGGATAGCTATTCTTCTGATAGACATTTATCACAATACCACGATCATCACAAAGACAGGCATCAGGGAGATGCTTACAAGAAAAGTGACTCTAGGAAAAGGCCATATTCAGCCTTCAGCAATGGGAAAGATCACAGAGACTGGGATCACTACAAACAGGACAGCAGGTGAGTTTCTGCAGCAATTGTAAAATCTGTTCAGAATTCTCTTCCTGCTTTTTTCAGTGTGCTTGTCGCAAGCACCAATGCTTGAGAATTCAAAGCTTTTCCAGTAATGCAAAATTACGAAGACAGTTTATCTCCAACTGATTTAACTGTAGTTTTTACTGCATGTTCAGTAGCACTTTCTTAATATAAAATCTTTTGGTTTTTTAGATACTACAGTGACAGTAAACATAGAAAGTTAGATGACCACAGGAGCAGAGACCACAGGTCAAACCTGGAAGGAAACTTAAAAGACAGCCGGGGTCATTCAGACCACCGCTCCCATTCAGACCACAGAATACATTCGGATCACCGTTCTGCTTCAGAGTACAGCCATCACAAATCTTCCAGAGATTATAGATACCACTCAGACTGGCAGATGGACCACAGAGCTTCTGGTAGTGGCCCACGGTCACCCCTAGATCAGAGGTCTCCTTATGGTTCAAGATCTCCCCTAGGACACAGATCTCCATTTGAACACTCGTCAGATCACAAAAGTACACCCGAACATACGTGGAGTAGCCGGAAGACATAACAAAGACTGATATTTTCTGGACCTTCTTTTAGCCATATACAGTAAACTAACACAGTAATTGCCTTACATGACTTGAAAGATATGGACTGGATATTCTATCAGTAGCAGTATTGTTACTTCTTTCCAGGATGCAAGGTCTATTATCCCAACAGAAGAAAAATATTTTTGTATTTAAAGTTTATGCTGCACTGTGCTGCAAATGTTGTGGCACTTTTTTTAAGAAATGGAAGATGTTTACTTTTACAGGGACCTCAACACTGCCCCTTTCAGACTGGATCTTACTATAAAACTCTTCACGTCAAAATGGTTCTAGCCTGAGCACAGTTTAAATTATGTTTGTAAATGAACACTGAAACACTGACCTGTGCTTATGTTTCAGGAAATAATGGGGGATTTATTTGTTTTATTTCTTAGTAGAGAACTCTCAAGGACTTTGTTCACTTTCCAAAGCTACTTGTTTACATTGTACACTGCGACCACCTTGCCGCTTTTCATCACAAGCTTGAATATTTAAATTCTGTACCTACAGTTGTAAAATAGCCAGGATTTCTCCTGTTTGTGATCAGTTATAATGCCTTTTTATGAAACAAACAAATGGAAAAAAAAAGAAAAAAAAAACAATTAAAAAAAAAACAACAAAACCAACAAATGGCTGTAAATTATTGTAAATTAATTAAATGAGCTTTTTTCCCCTCTCAGGCTTTTTTTGGCTGTTCCTTTCCCCACCAACTCAGGCCTTCTTTTCACAAAGTCAGTATACTTACGTGTTTTGATAAAATATCTCGATGGAATCAGAATGTAAAAATGGGGAAAGGGAATATTTTACTCCATTTAGTTTTCCTTTTTTTATGGGATACTTTAGATACCTGTTTTTGTATTTTTTTTTTTTTTTCCATTAAACTGTCAGTGTTGTGATTGTTGTAATGAAACAGTGAGAAATATCCAGCTAAACTATGCTCTGGAAAGCTTTTCAGGTGCATTGGTTTCAAGAAGGAAGTGTTCAATTCCTGAACACTTCAATACCCAGATCAGCCAAGATTTATTGTAAATCCATTTGTTTTCCCTCTTTAACATGGGCAATAATGTCAAATGTGCTATGCAGCCAGTTAATATTTTAGAAGATTTGAATGACTTTATTAACAGAATTGTTACAATGCACACTGATTGTACATAGATAACTTCTATCTGACAAATTAAATTTAACTAAAAGGACACGTGGGCTCCTGTAGTTTTCTGCTGTGTTTTGCTGTGCAGCGTACCTTTTCCTCAGGTTTAACTCTGAAGTTCTAGATTTTAATACACACATTCCCATTAGGGAAGATAAATATCTAACCTGACATTACATGGTTGGAGCCTTGTCTTTCGCTCCAGTTTCTCCTTCAGTGTTGAGTACTTTTTCCAATTAACCAGGTTTTACGAAAGCATTGATATAGAACTAAAATCTGTCTGTGGAGTGTCAGGATCTCGTTGTAGGCACAGCTGAGGTCCACTAGATTAATACTATTTAAGGTGATTTGTTGTAATTGGGTAACTCAACGGTTCTTTATATCTTAGCTTTTACCTTCCAGGTTAAGTGAGGTTTTGCAGTTCTGCTTTAGGTTTTGTTGCTGAAGCAGCATTTACCAGCAGTGCCTACTAAAGGTGTGCGTTTGTGCAGTCACAACAGCCTCTTGCATCAGACCTTTATGTTGTGTACATGGATGATGTTTTAGGGAGTGAGAATTCTCCTGGTTGCAAGAGGACTCCTGGTATGGCTCTTGAGGAAAATTCAGTTGTCCCATCTACTGTGCATGAAAAACTTCTGTCTTGTGTTACATATTTCAAATCCATCCTCAATACGCCTACGAGTATATATGTATATAACCTTGCCAAGGGTGGATTGATGATCAGCCTGAAAAGAAAAACAATACATTAAAAAATGCATTGCTGCTGTTGAGTTTTAAAGACAGAACTGCATTCTGTGGCTGGTTCCCATTACTTTTATCTGCTCTTGTGTTGGCATCACAATTTACTAGTGCACAATTCTCGTGCTCTCTACATTTTGATCCTTGCTGCAGGTGCCCTAAAGTCTGAGCAAGTGCTTCTGGTTTCTGAGAAAAACTTTCACAGCTGTCTGCTAGAGTACTTTCAGACGTTTCAAGCACTAGCCCCAAAAGGATGGCAGGATCATGACAATTCCATGAAGGATGTGTGTACCTGGCAGCTGCTTGAGACAAGGACAGCACAGCAACTTCAAGGACTGCCTCCTACCCTGAGTAAATGTGATGATGGCTGCATGGCTTATTTTTAGGGCTTGCTTAGCTTGTCTTGGCCCTGTACAATCCTCTGACATCAACAAATGAGCCTTAGCATTTAGCTGCAGTTTTCCCACCTAAAGCATAAAATCGCAGTGCAACATGGTTGGACTAGATGATCTTGTAGGTCCTTTCCAACCTAATGTATCTATGAATCAATGCATGAAAAAAAAATTTCTTGTAGTGATGCATTTAAAAGAGCCTTTTTTTTAATTTGCAGTGCTGTGCTTAGTGTTGGTCACTCGTTGTTCAGCTTTGCCGATAGGAAATATCTTCCCTCTTGCTTTGGAAGTAGGAAAGACCAAAGATGCTAATGGGGATCTTTAGATGCAGCTTCCTGATGAGATGTTTTCTTACAAGTTTCTTATTATCAAGTTTTATTTGAACAGAAGGGCGAGTTTTGCAATTTGCTAACCCTACAGATTTATTTGTAACCATCCTTTATTATTTTGTAAGTATAAACATGTGAGAAATTGTTTCTGGATGAGTACTGACATTTAGTACTGATTGCTATCTGCATAAAAAATAAAGGAGTTTCATTGTCACGTTCAAAAGAAAATGGTAACTGTATGAATAGTTAATATATATTTAAAAAAAAAAAGGATTCTGTTTTTTTTTAAATGTTACTCATAGCATCTTCGTAAACCTGTTAAGGAAACTGGTTTCATCATTTCACAATACAAAGCTGAGAAGGCTTTTAAGGTACATTTGAAGTGGGAATTGCAGTGATATAAAAATAGATGAGCGGAATAATTTTTTTATATCTTAGATAATTTCAGTACAATGTAGTAGGAGGGGTTTTTATACTGAAACGTGATCAGTGCTTAGTTGTCTTTTTTAAAGTTTACTTCAGAATTTCATTATTAATGGAAACCGATAAAGAAATCTGCACGTATATAATGTGGTTTATCGGACTCTTTCTGCTGGTGCCCAGCGACAGGACAAGGGGCAGTGTACACAAACTGGAACATGAGATGTTCCACCTGAGCATGAGGAAAATCTTTACTGTGAGGGCTGCCCAGAGAGGCTGTGGGGTCACCTTCTTCAGAGATACTGAAGACACCTGGGTGCTTTCCTGTGCGACCTGCTGTATCATGTCTACAGGAGGAGGTGTCAGTAGACAGTGGATGTCAATTCTACCCCATTCTAAAGCGTTTCCTGGCAGCATGTGTTCTCTTCTACATGGCTGAGTATAAAGAAGGCATGGGTCAATTTGCCCACAACACAGCTCTGCAGCGCTTTGGGAAAAGGGCAGCAGGACACACACAGATTGCCACTGAAACTCATACATCATACAGGTCAATCCCAGACCACATTTGAAGAGCATCCTGTAAAGAGATCTGCAGGAAAGGGGCTGTGGGCCAGTCCTGTGGTCTCACAGCTGTGTGCAGGCTGCCAGGGGTAGAGGAGTTCAGTGAGCACTAATCCTTGAGCCCTGAGGCACTGAGGAGGTGATGCCCCAAGACACCACCAGCCTCTCTGACCCTGCCACCCAAACCTGAGGTACCAGAGCCCAGCTGGGTCCTCTGGTCATCCCAAATTCCAACCCCACTGCTTCACCCACAGGGTCCCTCACCATGCATTTTGTCAGTCCCTGGCAGAGACAAGGAGGGAGAGCCCTCCTTGTGGCTGCCACCCCCCACCCTTACTCCAGGTTGGTACCCATGCCATTGACTGCCAACTCTGACCAGCTTTCCCCAAGGCCTGCAACCCATCGCACTTGTGTATGCAGCCTCACCACAGTTTCCCCTTTTGAACACGCTGCTGTCTCTGCCGCAAGCCATCACCCGCCCTCACTCCTGGTTGGATGCAAAATCTGTGTGTGCCCATGAAAGGAAAGCATTAGTTCTCATTTTGGTGAGGAATCTGAAAACTCAGAGTTCTTCTCCAATAGGCATGGAGGATGTACACAAAGTAGGAAGGAAGACTGACCAAGGGAAGAGTTATTCAAGGTTGAGTGACACCCCGTGTTAGGGAGAAGTTTGGACCTGAGTTCATAGTGGTAATCTCGGGGCTCACTGTAATAACTGCCAGGCTCAAAATCACCCAAAATGAACGTGAGCAAGAGCAGCTGAGGTACGATGCAATCCCACTCCTGAGCTGCCAGCAAGGAGCTGGTGGAACCACTAGAACTGGTTAAACCTGAGCGTTCCGGGGCACATGCGGAGGTCTGTGCGTGTTACAGGAGCCCTGGTTCTGTCAGTTCTGTAGACTGTCAGAGCAGCCTAACGATGGGTGAAATGCTGAAATGAAAATGTTGTCATACTCAGAGCAGCTGTTGTCAAAGTGTGTTTCTTAAGCTCCGCTATAAGTGGTTTGTAAAGCACGTAATTAATTATTAACGACTTACGGAAATCTCTGAAGTAAGGCTCCAAGAGATTTCAAAAGAGAAAACTCCTGGTCCTGCTAGAAGGGTGTGTACAGATCTAGTCTGAGTTCACAAACGTGGTGTGAAGCCCGAAGAACATGCTTGGATGATTATTAATTTCCTAAAGGTAAATATTCTGTTTGTCACAGGCTTTTCAGTAAGCTCAGTTTTTAAGACTCCCTTCTCTGAGAACAAACAGCCTGAGGTGATGTCAGGAAGCCACATCTGGACACATGTAAGAAATGAAGATGTTTCAGTACCGCTGTACTCTAAGCACTCAACTGAGTTTTAATTGCAGTACTTGTAGTGTTTGCGGAAGTAACCATAGCATTTGCAAAATAATCTTCACTCTCACAACTTCAAATCGGTCTCTGATTTTGTCCGAAATAAACCCTGGTGCTGATTGGCAAATGCACCCACAGAGCCCACACCAACCAACACAAAGAAATGGTTCTTTCACTTCCCTGACAGACACAGAGGAGCAACAGTAACTTTGAAGTTCTGGTGTTTGTGAGCTAACCAAACCGTTGTTCTCTTAAGCCTAACTTCAGCTAATATCACATATCACTCAAGATTATATTATGTGAAACCATCTGTACTTATTGGTGTCATAATTAAGTGCTGTGCATTGTGAATTTTGGGATTGTTTAATGTGGTTGACTGAGCACTGCACACTGCTACTGTTGTGCTGAGCATCCACAATAACACTCCCAAAAATCCAAGGCCTTTCAGGTCTAGAAACCCTAGAACCTGTAACTGTTCCTCCTCTTTTTGTTATCATGGGCAAAGAAGTTGTAAATGTAAAATAAAGTCATTTATCTTTGTTTTTTTTTTTTTTTTTTTAATAAAAATGAGATGCTTGGAATAAGGATTTTTTTCCTATAATGAAATCTGCAGATTCACTTTCCAGAGTGGAACGGGTAAGAGATCAGTTTTGAAAGGCTACCACCAGAAAATTGTAATTCTCACTGAAGTCAATCAAATCTAGAAGGATGAGTTATAATCCAGCCTCTTTTTTTCCCAGTGTGAAAGTAAACAGGGCTAAAAGATGACCCTCATCACCCAAGATCTTTGGGGTTCATTTCCTCGTGACAAATTCCAGAAGGACTTGTCTCTAAGTAAATGAAATGTACACATGATGGAGCACTGGAGCAGGTTGCCCAGGGAGGTTGTGGAGTCACCTTCTGCACACATAATCAAGGCCTGTCTGGATGCCTTCCTGTTAAAACAATGACTGATTTAAAATTCTAGAGAAATTCCATAATCTTGACTGCAAGTAAGAAAAAAAAAAAAAAAGATAGAAATAAAAAATATTGAGTACTCTGTTATAGATCAGGAGATCAAATAGGAGAAGGTGTGAAAGAAGGTGTGAAATTTCAAATACAGAAAGCGTGTTTGTATCTTAAAGATTTAATTTACTTGTAGATTACCTAGTTTGCTTGTAATTTTTGATTATTCTGTTAATACTTAGTGATTACTGTTGTAGTTTGGTAGAAAGATACTCTCAATTGAGAGAATGCACAGTTATTTAATTATAAAACCCAGAACAAACCTTATTATTAGAAACACAACCAGTATTTCCACGATTGCAAAAATATATTGGAATTATTAGGCTGAAATTTGCTTACATTAGCTCTGTCAAGTTATTTTTCCATTCATAAACCAAATACTTAATATATATGTTTGTAGTGTAACACCCTACAGAATAAATAAATGGACAGAGCGCCTACCATGTACTAGAGAATTATTTCCATTAAATACAAAGTATTCAAAACTGCAGTAAGAATATTTTCAGATGAGAGTATTTGCAAAGGCTTCCACCTCTGCCATGGGTAGGACTCGTGGGATTGTGC
This sequence comes from Oreortyx pictus, assembly GCA_036925125.1. NCBI lineage: Eukaryota > Metazoa > Chordata > Aves > Galliformes > Odontophoridae > Oreortyx > Oreortyx pictus. The sequence continues at coordinate 8,260,969 of JAUPFR010000004.1, read as the reverse complement.
TTCCCAGCAGACGGAGGGATGTTGTCTCTCCTCAGTTCAGTGACAGTAAGTACAAGTTGCTGTACTTACTGACGGCAAACGTTGCACCAAGCTTCATTTAGTGTCCTGTTGCAGATACTGTAAATTTTTGCTTGCATGTTTCAAATTTCTCAGCCATTCCATTTACTGAGCTTCAGTTCATTTTATTGTATTAACTCATTTTAGATTATTGTGCACTCTTTGTTTTCTCCCCTACCCTGCTCCTCAATCCCCTCGAATGCTAGAGATGCATTCTGATTGGCAGCGTTTCACTTTTCATGAGTAGTCCAGTTTGGATTTTCATGCTTCCCGTGGTCTGTGCATTTTCCTCAAACCTATTTGTATGGAAAAGACATATGCTAGATGTACACTGTGTTCCAGAGGAGACTCATCTTCCCATAATGAATGCCAGCACTGAAAATTTGAGCATGAGGCAGCTGCACAACTGATTTCAGATCTCTCTAGACTGTGAAGTAAGTCCTCAGTTTTATTTTCCCTCTGAAAAAATATTTGGATTCTAAAATGATCATTATGGCACAAATGTAAGGAGAGCATTGTGGCTGTTTCTGAATGGGTTGTTTGAAATGTGGATTTCTAGTAAAGGCTACAACATCAGGAAGGAGGAAAAGAGAAAAGAATTGCAGAATTCAGGAGAAGACCTTGGAAGAGAATGTTGCAGCTCACATTTAAAGAAAATGAAACTTCTGTTGTCGATCTGGATAACATCATGACTGCACTGTGCAATCCTTAAGCATTCTGAAGAATGAACAACAGGGAAGACGGCACAATCATATGAGGAAGCTGTGGCCTATGCTGGCCAACAGAAGGTACAGGGTGGACAGATGACACCAACAGGGCAGAAAGGCACTGAGCCCAAGCATATGCATGCAGACAAGGATGTTCCAAGAGGCCTGAAGGATGGGGGAAGGTCTCACACCCTTTCTGGAAAATCATAACAACTGAGTCTCTGTACACACTGATCCACGCTTCATGGAGAACAGGCAGGAGGAATTAAGAGTTCTGCTGGTATATCATCCCACTGCAAACACAGAGATATGGTACAACATCTTGCATGACTGAACACTGCAGTGGATGGGAAATGGCTCTTTGCCTAGAGATGGATGATGAGAATATGAGCCAGGGTTAGGGGTGGGACAAACTAGGTGACGTGGTGGTGTCTGCAATGGCCCAAACGATCAGGTATGTGGTAGATGAGGCCCTATTCCAAGTTCTGATCCTTACAGGGGACTTGAACCAGTTCAGTACCTTCTGGAAAGGCAGCAGCACAGGGTGTGAGGATACATGAGATAATCTTCTCATCCTCAAAATGTAGCACTATCTTACCATTATTCAGTTACTGATGACATAGTTCCAGCCCAAACTGAGACAAAATTTGGTTTGCACAAAAGTGCACTATGACTGTGACTTTTCAGGTCCACCTGACACATGAAGATCACACCACATCCTTTTTCCTAGGGGACAACGTGCTGAGAAATCCAGCTGAACATCCCTTGAGACACAGAAATGCTACAGAAATCACTCAGCAGTTAGTTCAGATTTCGAACTGCCCATACACCAGGGCAGAAGATGAGAGGAGTGGATCTCAGATGACTCAATGGAAGGAACCACAATCTCTGGTTCATCCTAGTTCCATTGTAAATATCTTTATCTGTGGTTGTAAATTTTGTAGGGAAAGAAATTAAACTAACTAGCCCAATATGGTAATATCCTAACAGAATCAAATTTGTCCCAGAAAAAAATCATTTATTGCAGCTCATTTGCCACCACCTCTCAGAAGAATTTGCCAGCCCTGATTGAAAACAAATAGTGATTTGCAACCAGGACAAAAACCAGGCTGGTTGTTTCCCAGCCCCAAAAGCAAAGACTTCCCCTCTGGTCCTCCTGATGCTGCCACACAGACCTGTTCTGTCATCTGGTTACCTTGCGCCACTAGGTGATGGGGCAAGGAGCTTTGGTGGTGATGATGCTAAAGAGAATAACTGCTCTTTAGAGTATATGTTTCCATATTTGCTTTGAAAAGTGACAACTAATTACATTACTGGGCCCCTGTCCTGAAAAGGATCAAATGGATGAGTAAGCATGCCATGAAGAGAAATGAAACCGAATGTTTTGCAAGTGGTGTGCTGGCAGTAATTATAGTTGTCTCAGAGGAACATGATTTGCTTCTCTTGATTTCCACAAGGACTTTCCACATGTTTGAAAAGCCAGCTTCAAAATGGCTATGGATGTATTGATTCTGAGTACTAGACTGGGAACTGTTTTAGGAGACTACCAGTATTCTAGAAGGCTGTCAAAAGCAATGTAACTCAGGTGGAAGGCTGCCAACCTGTCTTTAACACAGTTTCATACAGTTATTCAAAGTTTCTCATTATGCATGCTCTTACATACAGCTATTATCATCAAGAACAAGATTCTCAGGACCTCAGTTTGGAGCACCATTGCTCTGCTGAGTTTTTCAGCTCCTCCTTTCAGAAGATACCTTTCCTATGTGAGTGTAAGAGGTGCAGTTGAAATAACGTTAGGTAGAAGAAAATGAACAAGCTGACAAATATGCGTTAAACACAGCTTAGGACAAGGAAAGAAGATATACAGGATAAAGCCAGTCGTGATTTCAGCCAATTGAGCCCTGCTGTCAGTATACAACTTGCCTAAAATTGTATGGGAAAAAATTGCAGCAACTAATTGAGCCAGCCAATTAAACACTTGCACTAAACAACAAATGACAAAATCTAGACCCATCAGCAAAAGGAGGAGTTTGTTAATTTCCGGACTACAACCTTTAACCTCTGAGGAACTCAGACACCTAGATGCAGTACTGCAGTCCCCAGAGTGCCTATGCATGCCTGTTGCCGAATCTGGAAAGTCATGAAGTGCCTCAAATTTCTATATTAAAATGTACCACTGTCCTAAATTTCTGTTTCTGATCACATAACCCACACCATCCCTAAAGGCTTCCATGATCTGAGCAGTTTGGTGCCATCTATCTCCTGCCTGCATCCACAGGGATGCACTCCTGTGCTTGTCCTTCGTAAGGATTCAGTATTGCAGACATTGTCATTTGCCACTACGTTTCTGGATCTCAAGTTTTCTGTTTTTTATTTCCCACTGTGGCTTTAGCTGGATATTTCTTCATGTAACCCCAGGAATGGGATTGGCATTACCCATATGCAGAAGGCTACACTGCTCAGAGTCCAGGTAAAAAATCTTTTAAGTGTAGGAAAGTGAGAACACAGAGTTGTCCTAACCCTGCTATGAAGAGTAACATGCTTCTTGTAGGCTACACTGAATTATATTTGTTGGGGGTGGGAAGGCATTGCTGAAAAGCAAAAAGTGAACTCAGCTCCAGCAGATCCTGGACAAGGTGAGATACTTTGCATTAGGAAGGTATGAGAAGGATTTTGACTGTGTTAAAGCCTCATTAAAGGTAATGTTCTGAGCTCAGAACAAAGGTCTGGAAAAGGCAGGGGACAGAGCTTCTCCCAGAGTTAGGGATGCCTCACTGAAGGTAGCTGCTCTGGCCAAAGTTGGCTGCCCCAGGCCATGTGTTCAGGGTATGTGCAAGGGTGAAATAAATGAAGAATGGACAAACAGTACTCCTGCTTCATGAGGACAGGGTGAATGCTTGTTGTGTGGGCAAAGAACAAAGGTAAAAAGGGTTGGCAGTGGATGTGCTCTGTATTCCAAATGGAGAAAGGCCTAATTGTTTTAGACGGCCGATATGTCAAACAAAGCTAATGTTGCAAAATGATGACCAGAGCCAAAATACAAAGCAGAAGCTCTGTGCACATGCTGATTAGTGCACACACAAACTTGCTACAAACCTCACTGAAGGCAAGTTTTCCAAAAAGATACCTAAATTGTTATCTGGGGAAGTTTTATTCACTATTGTCAGACAGGCTCTATTATTAAGTACTCCACCAGAGGTCAATATACTTCCATTTAGCTGCTGGCAGTTCACATCTCCAGTAAAAATATCCTCTGAGCATGCTGACATTGGGAGTTTATTCTTACGTAATGTACAGCAGTGCTAGACAGAAATCTTGGCTCAGAAGGACCCACTGGGCCTGACAATGACTCAGAGTGAGACATCTTGCCTAAGACTGACAGGATTCACAGCTTCTAGCTGTTCACAGGAAGCACCGCTAATGCTGGAGTTCCCTCCTCCACTGGTGCGCACATCCCTTTGCACAGCTTCAGTTTTTACACATCACACTCATAAGTGAAGCTGCAATTGGGTGACTGTAGTGATCACCACATTCCAGGTCTGGGAGGCAAATAGGCGTGGTGCTGAGCAGGAGCTGGGCAGAAGTAGGTACACCTGGGTAGGAGCTGAAATTTATGCACCGGGCCTGGATTCCTTTGGTCTGACTTCAGCCATTGACAACTTCACGTCTGGGTGCCTTCTCTACTGAAGGACATACATGAAGTTGGATCCTGAAGATAACTCAAGCCAGACTGCAATAGCGCCTCTGGCTCTACCAACTGCTATGAAAGTCTACTCATGAAGTTCACTGAATGGAAGGGAAATATCTCTCTGTTGTATCGTGCACCTTTGGTTCCTCTAAGGCACCCAAGGCCTTGTTGGTCTTGCTGTCACTTTGCAGCAGAACAGAATGACATTGGAGTACAGCTCCTGGCTGTTTGGGGTACCAGCACTCACGTGAGCTGTAAAAGAAGGAATGTGCTCTGGCAGAGGCCTGACCTAGGGGATGGCAACCCTTCTATGGCAAGGCCTTGGAACTAGATGACCTCGAAGGTCCCCTCCAACCCACACATTCTGTGATGCTGTGAATTCCAGCTTGCCAACTCTTACCAACATATGCTAAACACAAGGAGTGAGCGGGGCAAATGCCTGCAGGCAAAGTAGGCCAATAAACTACATGAGGAACTGGCCTGGGTGCAGGCAGCACCTCCAACCCTGCTCAGTCAAGGGACTGCTGCGGGTTAATGAAACAGGTGGAGACTGCATGTGGGCAAGCTGAAAAGGCTCCACTGTGAATCTGTTTTTGGCACAGAAACTTCCCACACCAGCTAGACGCACACAATGTCGGCCTTCTTCCTTCATAATCAACAAAATGTTCACACTTTTTATACAGAATAGGATATTTTTCTACTGTTATGGTACTGAAAAAAAAGTAGAAATTAAGCTTTAAAACAGCAGTGGTTGATTTCTGTGACCACAACTATTGGCACTGCATATGCAACTACGCCCTTTCAGTAGCTAATTACCAGGTCTGAAGATGAGCCCCGTGTGCACCTGAAGTCTGTAATCAATCTGATTATCCACAGTTGGTTTACTAATCAGCAGCTTTTAATTTCAACGAAGTATCCTTTACAAACATAGTCAGATTAAAATAACTGTAAAATCAGATCAGAAGCAAGTGTTTTCCACCAGCACCATAAATTTAACTGCTTACCTGTAAATGATTTGTGGCTATGGTGCTCTCAAAACAGGCTAATTAATGATAAAATCTAAAGAACAACATTGGCCCACATAATCCTCAATTGTTTTCTAAATACGGATGAGAAGAACTAGAAGCATGACACAGAGAAAGTTCATCTCGCAAACCACAACACAGAATACCATTAAAAAAGGAGTCACTACTAGTCATGCCTAGGCTTTGTATTGATAGCAGTCTTTAATAGTTGTAGAACAAGGAATAGAACAGGGAAAGACAGAACACTCTGTAACAGACTAGACACATACAGGAACTAAAATATCCCAAAGCATGAAAACTTTACTGCAAAACTTCAGCTGTACTCAAATGATGAACACAAAATTTGAAAGTGTGCGATGGGTCTCACAAAAGAGGGAAAAGCCATAAGTTTATTTATTTTCTTAAACGTGTCTCCTAATGAAACACTCATGAGGTGGAGCAAAACTTACAACTTTACTTGCTTCACGTAGAGCGTATCTCAGTAAATAGTCAGTTGCACATCCCCAAAATCTGTAAAACAAATGCACAATATTTGTAAGATGAAGACATAAGTAGTTGGAGATGCTTCCTGGCAGGAGAGCAGCACTCTCAAAGGAAATGCACTGATGTGCTTGGATACTGAAGGGCCCAAATGTAACCACAAGAACGAAAGGTGGATTGTTCTCCCATACTGTGTTCCCCCAGGTTGCATCCCATTTAACTGGTGCTGTGCACAGACTGCTCTTCCAGCCAGGTTTTACAGGAAGTGAAATGTGAGACAAGAGAACTTTTGTCTGGACTCTCAGGTTAGCGTACCATTTCCCTTTGTGAGGATGGCCTCCTTCAGAAGCTACACACACAACACACATACCATGAAGGATTAAGCACCTGGTACTCTGTTCTATGACATGCTTCCAAAGGAAGATATCAGTGTCCACAACTACAGAGAACTATCCCCAGCTGCTAAGAGCTCTGTCAACAAACATTATGAGATTGAGAGAAAACTCTTGTCAGAAATGCTCTGTAAGAGACTTAAAATAATCTTTTGAATTAACCACTAACATACATGTAATCAGCTAACATTTTAAAGACAAAACTTTAGTAATAGCTTACTAGTTGCTGCGTTACGTTACTGATGATCAAGCTGTGTTACTTTTGGCACAGCCTGTGGTGGTAGATCACCTCAGTGACCTGTAAGTTCTTACAGCTATGACAGCCTGCCTTCATGGGCACTTAACATAAGCACTAACAGAGCTCATGTTGCCTCCTACAGCCATTTGTTTCCACAAAGCATTTCAGTGATGTTATCTACCATGTACGTTTCCCCTACATCTCTACTTCTGGCCATAGCAGAAGCCTAGCGAAATAACAGTCATGTGTTTATTAGGTCTATCATTCTTGGTGCTTGATACAACTTGCTTTGCTCTTTGTTGTCTTCAGTCTTCCTTTGCACTTTGTGATCAGCCTTGCAGCTGAAATATCACAGCTCTCATGCATCCTTATCAGATCATCTTGATACAGAACATTATCTTATGGATTCTTCTGTACCATTTATTCTTTTGAAGCCTCAGTTTCCCCTTGCAAGGTTGTTCTGGTCTAAGAATTTTCGTTACACTCTCAACACAAACACAGGATCAGGGACTCTGTGCTAAAGCTCTTCTAAGCATCTCCCCAAAAACCACAAAAGGAAGTGTGCCAGCAGCCTCCTGAAGGGACGGCTCCTACTGATGGTTTCCCACACACAGCACCTTCAATATACTGGCCTGTTTTGCAGCTCCTGGTCACGGACTTCACTTCACGGGTTTAGCAGGGGGGAAACAAGCATCACAAAACAATACAGCAACGGTACTTAGCACGTTCCTATGCAACGAGTGATGGCCAGGAAACTAACTGGGGCTTCGTTTACAGATTTCCTGCCCCCTGGGTAACCCATATCCCCAGTTTCCCTGCACTCCACCAGGGGTCACTAACACCACACTAACAGACACTCCTCAGCATGGTAGGCAACTTCATTCTTCTATCATAATTTAAAGTATTTACACACTGCACAGCCACTCTTTTACACTAACATATACTTACTGGTATATTCATGAACCACATCTAAAAGTTTTTGAAAAGACTGACACATTTTAGGGTTTCCAAGCATGAAAATAAAATCTGCAGCCTTCTAAAAGACAGCCATTTGGAGTGTGTGTGAAAAAACCACTGTTCCCTGTAAGCTTAAGCTCTCTCCAGAGACCATTCACTAGCTTCAAAATATCCACATTTGGCATTAGCTACAGCTCTCTTGGCAATGGCAGACTTCAAGAATGAACATGTGCAAATAACATTTTCTCAAGAAATCCCACAGCAGGAACAAGAAAACGGAAAACTCTTTGGGGGAAGAACTACATTTCTGAAATGTTATTTATCTGAAAGGATCACAATTTAATGCACGTATACATATCTGCTGTATATGTACATACAGACACAAAATCCAGGGGCAGTGGAAATTAACCAGTATACAGGGTCTGCCCAAGTATTCTGTGCATCACTGCAGCAATGCTCGGCTTGTCCATCGACTTTCAGCCACGCAAGCTTTAAATTCAGAGCAGTGACAAGGATGCTCAGCCACACAAAACAGGGAGAAGCCTGTCACCATCAGGAGAAACTTGGGAAATCACACAATGAGACACAGCATAAATCCCTAAGTCTAACTCACCTCAAACAGCACCATCATCTAGTTTGACAGATAGAACAAGCTGCCAATGGATCTAGTTCAGAAAAATTTCTTACCCTTCTGCTTTAACTCAGTTCTATGTTCATCTCAAGAATCCCTTAAACAGCACCTGCCTGCGGTTACACATCCAATAAGGAATTAATTTGTTTCCTTCTGAAGATTACTGCTGTCCCTAACAGTCAACAGTCTCCAGTCCAGCCAGAACAACCTTCATAAAATCTACAAGTTCTCTTTCCGTGAATAAACTACATCTCACTCCCCCAAGGCAAACAACAGTTCAAGGTTTTTTAAGAAAGGCAAATGCTACTTGAGTCTTGATCCAACTAGCCTCAGATGAACAGTTTCAGGAGTGAAACAAGCCTGTCCTGGAGCTGGAGTACTGTAGCATATGGTAAGGCTCCCGTTTGTTGCAGTAGATTAAGGCACCACATGAAGCCAGCCTTAAGCCACTGAACCATTGTTCCTCTAGCTCCCCAGTAACTGCAGTCAGAGCCAGGGCCCTCACTCCTCTCCCCTTTCTTAATGCGTTGATGTAACTAACACCTAAGAAATAGACAGAATTCAGGCATGTGACATCTCCACTTCATCTCCCAGAATGAGTTAACCTGTGAGGGCAGAATCAGCTGTGGCAGTTAACTTCGAACAGGAGATGTTAACACCCTTATACGAAGACCACTAGAATCTTTCAGCAGTCTCTCCAATGGCTCTAAAAAGCTACAAGGAAACTACATACACAACTACAGGACAAGAGAAGTGCCGTCTCTACAGTTAAGTGTAGAAAATATCCCCAATAATTAATACAGTAAAAAATTTTGTTAAACTAAGCAGTACCTAGGCAGAGTACTGAGTACTGTAGGTACATGTGTATACGTATAATACATAGTTACTCAGCTACACACAAATATTTAATATATAAAAAATAAAGTGCTTTCTATCAGGTCCCAATGCAAGGACGTTATAAAACATTTCACCAACTGTAAAACAAATAGATACAAATAATACAACATCCAACATACATAGAACAGTTAACACAATATGTACAATCTGGTGGATGTCCCAAGACAAAACATCCCTTCATATACATGGTATATACATATATACTCATCTTTACTCAATATATTATGACAATATATATTTCAAAACTTTGTTAGAGACCGAAAACAAAAAAACAAAAACAAAAACAACAAAACAACCAACCAGACAAACAAAAAATAAACCTACAAAAATGCAACAAAAATCAAGCACACGAGTCCCAGGCTGACAATAGATTTGCTGCCTTTGCCCACACCACCATCCCCGCTGCTGGGAAAGATATGCCAGCGCTCTTTTTTGGGGTGCAATGCCTCTACATCCTGCAAGGCACTGTGGGCAGCAGCCGTGAAGTTAGCATCACCAGTGGTGAGTAGGTCAAACACACATGAGTAAAAATAGATGTCCTTCACCAGCATCTTCTCATGGCATTTGGTGGTGGCAGTTTCCAGTGTGTACGCTGACCGGGCCCGAGCAGCACCCGCCTGAGGGAGCACCTGTCCTCTCACAGGCAACGGCAAGTGGCCACTGTCATCAATACGCTCACTAGAAGGGCAGCCGTTCACACACAGCTGCAGATCTTGACTCTCCTCATAGGCCATGGCCAGCTCCTGAGGCATGCGAATGGCTAGTGTTAAGTAGTGCCCAAGCTGACGTATATACACTGTCGTCCCGATGTACCTGGCATGCATTTCAACGTATCTGCCGCTGACTTTATCCACAATTTGCAAGCTCTTGGTGTTCCCATCGCCTCCACCTGTTGTTCCATCAACAAAAGCTGCAGGCAAGTCGTCAGTCACTGCTTGATACACTTTCTGGTCTGTACAGTGTTGGTATGATTTAAAGATAATAGTTATCTGGAGAAGAGAGGGAAAAATAAAGAAAAGTTAGTGTTTATGGGAAAAAAAAAAGGTGTAATTTTGAATCCCTTTTTCATTTTGAACCCAAGATTATCTGGGACTGACAGCCTGCTAGTAAAGACCCTGATCCTTTTCCTCGACCATGTCTAAGCAGAAAACAGCCTGTACACATGCTTAAAGCAATATTTTCCCAGGTGGCAATTGTTAAATTTGTTCTTAACTTGGCCTGGAAGCAGGGCTATTAGCATGTGGCAACTGCAACAGGGTTAGGAAAGGAAAAAGCTGTGTATTTAATTAAGCATCACAACTCCCTCCTGCCTGATGGTTTCTTAATGCTTTGGAATGCATCCTACAGTCACAGATGAGTGTGCCAAGTAATTCTCGCACTGCTAGCCACTGCAGCAGAACCAGACTGAACTGTGTGAAAGCACAGAAAGGACCACAAGGACTCTGCTTTCTTCACAGACAATATTCTCACTGCCTTCTTCATAGTGACTGCGTGACCCCACAAAGAGTCCTCGCCGCTTCCTGGATGCACTGCCAGGATTAGCAGTGTGAGATGGCCACAAAGGCAGTATGTGTTTGCACCAGCCACCAACACAACAAGCACTGAGGGGAGATGCATCTCTTGGGGTAACAATGAGGCCAGTAACTGGTTTTGGATCCAGTAGCCAGCCCCAGGAGCAGAGGGATGTGACAATTCAGTCTGCTGCTGTTAGGAATGCGGGTGGAGAACCAAAGCAAGACTAAGAGATACTTCAAGAAATGCCTCTGAAGGATGACTTCTAACCTAGAAACCAGGAGGATAAAGCAATTACTTTTTTTTTTTTTTCCTAATATTTTTTTAAACCTTAAGACGTATTTGAATACACCACAAGAGTAGGATCTCTGATCTTAGAGGGAATAATCAGGCTATTTGGCAGAGTAAGCATGGAGTGCCTAGTGGCTTTTTCTGAAAATGAAAAGTATAATGAGAAATCACATATAAGTATTATAAACAGAGATGCTTCTTTAGTTTCAGAGCAAAGAGTGACTTCTTGAAATAGTCAAAGGCAATTTTGTGCCAGAAATAAATATGTTTATCATTACTTTCATCTGGGACAACAATGTTCAGAGTACTCCAAAACATACTAGAAGACATTTTCAAACTAACAGTATAACTTTCCTTAAAAACTACTTCATAACAACCTCACTTTTTGATTTCACTTAGCCTGCATACTTCTGTGCAACAGGTTTTGTTTCCTGCCACTCTGCTTTGAAGTTAGAGCTAGCGGTTAAATAAACAGCTCTACTACAGATAGTCCAATTAAAGCTCTAATCTCCGTAGCCTTACATCTCCATACCAGCTGTAAAGACAGAAGTCTACTCTCTTCCTATTGCAATTCTCGTCCTTGGAGCATGCAGCATTCCCCAAACAGAACCACATGATTTTTTAACATTTAGCATCTCCCTGTGAGTTGACACTCTCAATCTTTCTGCCTGTTTCTCACCCACACAGACAGCAACTGCTATTTTGTCTCCATATATTCTGGTGCAGTCTGAAATTTTCCAGCAGTTCTTCTGTTTCAATCAGTTACACAGCTAGTTTGACTCAAGCCAAGCTAAGCTAAGCTCAGTGTCTGTGCCCAAAGTCCAAAAAAAGTCCAAGTGTTCCTCTTGCTGAAAAGACTACTTCACAACTTCACGTTTGTTGAAGTAAGCTCACCGCCCTTGAGAAGGGATAGCTGAGATCTGTCATTAGCATTTATGTACACAATCACGTAACGCAGTAAATTGAGCGTTGTATTTTATCTTAACAATTAAAAAAAAAAAAAAAACAGATTTTCATCTCCGATGAAAGACCAGACCTCTCTCCTGGGGCACACTTTTGTTGCTCTTCAAGGAAGGAATTCACTTCAAGAAAAGTGGATGCCCAGCAGCTGAATAAGTCTGGAGCTGAATAAGAGTTGAACAGCGTGAACAAGAGGTCATGGTTTTGCTGAGACACAGAAGTGTCTATAGAACAATTAAGCAAATAACTTGGTAAAATCTATCAGGAAGCATCAGAATGCTATCTCTATAACTCCTTCCTCTCAAAGAATGAAACACAAACACCTCCAGAGATAGAGACAGACAACTGGAAAGATCAGCAGTGACAGCTGCATGCTGAATGAGGAATGAATGCCTAAGTGAATGAAGACCTTCCAGAGATCGTTAAGACTTGTCAAGGACATAATCATGTTTAAACACCGTGTCTCAACACATCAAGTCTGGATATTGCATTTTCTGTCCTCTCAAATCCACCTAATCAATCAGCCAGATCAGTAAATCCAGGGATGTGTGAAGCCCCACCCTTATCACTCACTCCTACATCAATCTGGCATCCCCCAACTAAGGGAACATCGAGAGCTTTTACAAAGGAACATGAAGTAGGTTTCACTGCAAGGCTTTCTCTCTTCAAACTTTCAAGTTAACTTTTTTCACTGGATAATGTATTTTTGCTATCTCACGTCTAAGATGTGTTATAGGCACACTTGTGCACAGGATACTTTCTGAACTCCATCTGGGTAGTCAGAACACCACTACAGAGTCACTTTGTCACTGATCATGGACTAGAAACTACATGCCCTTTTCTAAAGCTTACCAGAGAAAAATTCAAACACCTCTTTAAATAAAGAAAAATATTTTTTGAATGTATCATTGTCTGAGCCTTTTTCTCTGGACAAGTACAGGACTCAATTTACTGTGGTGAGGAAGTCTAGAAGACACCCATACAAAGCTGTTTCAGAAACTTAACTGAGGGTGCACTATACAAATTTCAGCTATGTTATAGCTTCAAAAAAACAAGAATTCCTCCATGCATTTAAGACACACTTGATATAATTTCTATTTGGACACGGCCTCCTCAGCAGTACTGACAGTAGGATGCCAGCAACATCATTCCCACCAAGTGTACTCAGCGATGATTCAAACCACAACACACATGCAAGCTCTTTCAAGGATGGTGTTACTGAAAGTTTAATTTCTAAGGCTGGCCACCTTTCTAGCAGGCCACTGTACATCCCTAGAAAGTGCCTGGTTTGTATACCCTGAACAAAAACGTTTTTAACTCTGACTTCTTGTACTATCATATACCACTGCCCTGCTGCAAATACAGCCCTTGAATTTATTTTATAAATACTATCTGTGGCTATTTTATTACTGAGGTAGGTTCTGCATGAATTAGTGGGGGGGATACAGGGTCTTGCCTGAATGTACAACCCAGTCCACAAAAATACCTGGAGATAAATGGATGCATGGAAAATAGGCAGAAGATGTTTCAGAAGGAGGTTTCACACCGTTAGACCAGCGATCCTCAAATATTCCTGGGAGGCCTGAGGGGGAAAGCTGAGACAGCTAAAGCTTAGACAGCTTTAGGTATTTATAGGCAGACAACTGCATAGGCATACACAACATTTCTGAAGGGATTCTGCAATGCCATCCAAAAGATTCTGGAATTCATATATACATGTAAAAACATTTGAAACCCAGAGCACTAAATACCTCCCGGACTCCAACTGAGCCTGCAACAGATGTGAAGCACATGCACTGAACTCAGAAATCAAGAATCACCCAGAGGAAACCACGTGAATAATGGCTCATGCCTAGAGGTGGAAGTAGAGAGAGTTAATAAGTGTAATCCGCTAGGACTGACTGTAAAATCTGGGTTCAATAGCTTCATTTCACTGCCTAGTTCCATTCTGTAGGCATAGCGTGCCCTTCTGGGTGAAACAAAAACAAAACACAAAAGGTGCATGACAAATGCTGATGGTAGCTCAGTACAGCAAACAGCACTATGCAGCAGGAACTCTCCATGCTTCTCTCATATACCCGTGCTCTCAGGAAAACGAAGGCAGCAAATAACCAACTTGAACATGTCCCCTGTGCCCAGGAAAGCTGTGGTGCCCTTCTGAGACTGTCTAATACAGTGCTACATTGAAGTAAAGCAGGGTAACTGCACACTGAACATATTCGTGACAGTTTTAGATGAGCTTTCCTGGTGGACAAGATCACCAGGAATGCGAGGAAGGCACAAGCAGAGCAGAACCTTGAGACAGATGCAAACTGTTTAAAAAATGAAGCTTTGCATTTCCATGACAAAAAAGAAAAGACCAAAGAGAGCTTAATTGCATCCTCTGTACATCACCCAGGGATTCCCTTAAGACAAAAAAATACAGCACACAGCAGACAGTATCTCCTGCTGCAGCCTGTGCTTCTTAAAGCTAACCTCTGAACTGAGCTTGCAGCCTGCCCTGCACACAGGATACTGCCTCTGTGCCTATCAGTCATCATTATTCACAACCTAAAAAATCTTACTTGTTTGTACATGCTATGAACCGATCATCAATTACAACCAAAGGTTAACCAGGAACTGAATCAGCAGTTTGTCCAGATCATTCTTTTATTTCTCCTAATCTTGTCTCCTACGAAGAAGAGTTATCAGGGAAAAAGCAGGTACAGGTAAATAAAGCACGACAACTGATGTAGATTTTTAAGCTGCAGTACATTCAAATGATTCTACAGAAGCACCTCCAGTGTTATGGCCTGAGAAGAGATCTCATGCTGCCTAAACACAGCGCGAGCTCAGCTCAGAGGTGAGTGAGGCTCCACGCAAGCCGTCTGGAGTGGCAGCTGCAGCTACTGAAGGTGCAGGCCGTAAGGACAGAACTTCTGAAGGGCTCTGACTTTCAGAAATATCCCAAATTACTGCAACTGGTTCAGCACCTCCATTTCCAGCTGTCCAAAGCTACCTGCTGAATGATTTGGTCAGCTCATGCCAAACCACACAGCCAAGCACAGCACTACCTCACAGAGACTGGAAAACCCCAAGCACTACATTCCCCCCATCCCCCACCCTTCAGCTGCAGTCCTCTCCACTCTTCAACCACAGGAACAAAACACTGCTTTGTAAGGTAAGAGGTGCCATCAGCTCCACCTCAGGGACAAAGCAGCTTTTTAAGGATGCTCTCCCACAACAGCGTATGTACTTCTGAGAAATAAAGCCAAATTCACCTTCATCTTAGCCAGCCTGTCTATAAATATTATAGAAACCTCATCACGTGTGGTCAGTTAACTGATGCTCCCACTTACAAGAACAACTGACTGGCAATTGGAAGACAAACACTTTAATATTACATAAAGAAGACTAAGTACATGGTGTTCAGGATGCAATTATCTCCCCCCCCCAAAAAAAAGAAACCATGCCACAGAAGGAATACTTAATGTTCCACTACCCAGCTAATGCAGTCTATACAAAAGTCGAAAGCTATAAAAAGCTGTTTTCTATGGCCAACTGTTTTTCCTCTCTACTGCCATTCACTCCCTCATCCTCAAGCTATCCACTACAAAACTCCCAGCCTGATAAGAAATGCTCCTTGTTCGTTTCCATTTTCATCAAGCAAGAAGGACAGCCCAAGCATCTCTGCCTCATTTGCTGTTCAGGGACAACTGCACTAGTGAACACAGAACAGATGTCATATAAGACAGAAGCCGACACACCCCTCCAAATAAATCACACACACACACACATTAAAAAAGTTACATGTAAGGCATTCTATGATACCCATCCTAACTGCTCCTCTAGTTTCTTTTGATAGCCATTTACCACTCAAAAATCCCCCAAAGATTGTGGAGTTCTGTTTATAGCTGGAGAAATCAGATACAAGGATGCCAGAGACATACACAAAATCCACACTGGAAATCAGTCAGAAAGAAAGGAGAGACTGAACTAAGACTCCTGACTACTTGGGAATACTCCCTTATTGTCAGCTTGAAACAGCCTACAATCCTAAGCCAAGAGGACAAGACCCACTCAAGAACAAAAATGAAGGAACTGCAAGTTTCAGAAAGACTACAGAATATACAATAGCTTTGTTCACCCTGAAGAAACAGACGTCCTTGCTATGGCCATCACAAATATGCAAAACACCTACAACCAAATTGCTAAGAACATTTTGTGAATATATACACAACTCCCATAGGAGGAGATACTTTTCCAGCCAAGGAATTAAAGGAGGATTTTTACTGCTTTCTATACCTTCCTGCCAGATGCGTGTTATAAGAGGGAGGGGTAGGGGGGAGGGTTGGAACATATTTTTATTCAGCATATTCTTTTTTTAAAACCTCCTCCTGGCATTCCTTTGTTTGCATTTTTTAATGACCCTACAGGATAGACTCATTGCTGGGGTTAATCAAGTCTCAAAGTTTTCACAGGGAAAGGACAACTTTGCAAATAATGCACTGCTCATTGCTGATTCTTTTAGAACTTGGTGCACCAGTCAGCCACAATAAATCTGAGGTCAGTACTCACCTCCAAAGTGATTTCACACACATACTACATATGGGATGAAGATATAACATTCTGTTCCTCTGGCTCCTTAAATCTCCTTCCATGGAGGAGAAACTGAAACATCTACTCTTTTTGCCTCCACTCTCATTTGGTCTGCTTATAGAGTGGATTAAGTAGGTTAGTTAGCAGTTTACACAGTATTTGTTGTGGCTTCTGCACAACTTAAGATCAGCATAAACCTTTGTTATTATTTCCCATTAAGGATCTATCCCAAATAAATGCAGTAAAGAAACTAGCACGATTAATGATGCACTGTGCTTCGGAAACCTTCTTTAAGGAGAAGGGAAACAACTCATTTGCATACTTGAAGCTAGAAATATTTCACGAGTAGATAAAGATCACTGAAATTTTCTTGGTAGTTCTTTCAAGGGTACCTTAAGCAGCCCCACAGCCAAAATAACTGAAGTGCCTCCACCAGCAGATATTCCACTGCCTCCACCAAAACAGAACACTGGCCGATAAAATGTCACAGGCATTAACCCAGCAGTGGCAGTGCAGTTTTAACAAGCCTTTTCTTCATCATCTGTAACAGTCTCCTCCATAAAGCAATTGAGGACTCAAGACA
This sequence comes from Oreortyx pictus, assembly GCA_036925125.1. Classification (NCBI taxonomy): domain Eukaryota; kingdom Metazoa; phylum Chordata; class Aves; order Galliformes; family Odontophoridae; genus Oreortyx; species Oreortyx pictus. The sequence continues at coordinate 8,243,973 of JAUPFR010000004.1, read as the reverse complement.
ACACATTAGAGGTATTAAAACTTGTACTGTCAAATTACTTATGCACGCAGTTAAAACAACCTTCATTTTCTACAGGTATGTTGATAAAAATTTGGTTACCTGACAAAGAAAGAAAATACTCATGGGCTGCAAGCACATAACAGATACTACTGTTAGAAACATCCTAAGCTGCAGATCGTATTTATATCTCCTGACATCCTCCTCTTGGTTATCTGACTGACAGTACGTGTACCAACATAACACATTACCACAGTCAATCACATCTAAAATGTGGACAGTTAAAGGTTAAGATAAGATTACTTATCTGCCGCTATCCCACCCTGGCCACTCACACAATTTGTGTACAGAAAGGCTCAAGTTTTACTTCGTGAACTACCAGGAACAAGGAAACAATCTGTAAAAACTGTACCAAAACCACGGACAGAAGCTTACTGCACATATGAAATGGAACTTATTTCTGAAGTGTCTTTCAAAAAAGATACTGGACCACATTTCAAGAGATCTAAGACTCTCTTATGAAACGTAGTGAAGATAACTTCTCCCCTTGATTTTATACCCCTTAAGAACTCATTTATGGTGCAGACTGCTCTAAGGAAAAAAAAATATTAAAAAAAAGATGCATTTGAATTTCAGTAACGTCTCAGTCCAAATTTTGCCCTCCTGCAAACATAAAAATTTGTCTTGCTGACAATAAGTGTTGATCTCAGTAGTATCTCGGAATCCAGAAAATACACAACGGCATTAATTAATCTTTCTGCACAGCCATCTCTGTGGACAATGTGCTGCCTCCAACCATCCTCTAAGCTTAACAATACAGTGAAAACTCTGCAGTGTTGACTTGATATTGTGTACGTGTAGGATCAAGATACGTCAGGCTCTAAGAGCTGCACTAACACAGCTGAAACAAAGATTATTTCATCCCAGAGAGAGAAGAAGGGAGGTGGCAGCCTCAGCTTCAAGAATATGTTCTTTTTACTTACTGATGGATAGGTACCCTCAAAAGTCCAGAGCATTTTCATACCCCTGGCTCTTGCGGTAAATCTAAGAACATGTCAGTGAGTTTCATACTATAGGGACATCTGCCAGACACCTTTGGCAGAATTATGCATTTTTGTAAGGTAAAGAAATGGCAATATGCTATCCGTACATGCATTCCTTCTCTGGTCACCTGAAGAGGTTTGGTACGGGGTCACCTTAAGTCTTACCTGTCTGAAAAGAGACATATGCTCTTGGCAAGGTGTTCAGGCACCTGCTTCCTTCTAGAGTTAGAGTAATAAGATCTTCTAAAAACCACCTGGAAATGTAAGTTATTTTCGCTACTGCCTGTCAATTCTCGGCAGTTATCATTCTTGTTTCTGCTCTGAGTCCTCAACATCTCAGTAAATCAAATCTTGCACCACTATGTCAGTGTTTTTTGCTCTCTACATTTATGGCTATGTAATTCAGAAAACTCAAGCAAAGCAAGGCTCAGCCTTTTCTCGCTCCTTGCTTACAATTTCTGTTGACTGCACAGATGCCACAATTTGATAACCATTTTGAAATACTAATTTATTACACTTAAATGTTCATAATGTGATACCCATGGTTGTTCTTTTTTTTTCAAGGACACTGAGAAAGAAAATGAGATGTTTTCATTTTTGTTTGTTTCTAACAGCAGTCCAAGGTGAAACCAACTCCTTAACTGCTGAAGAATGAATAACTACTCTATTCTGCCCTTGTTTATGAATAATCCATACCTTATTTGTAGCAGTAGCACTAGATCCTGGGACCACAGGCACATTCGTCACTTGCACTGTTAAGTAATTATTGTCTATGAGAGGCCAAGCACCTTCCACTTTGCACGTCTGGAAGTGATCCTTAAAAGTCCTCAGATGAGGATCACCAAACAAGCCACAAAATAGGTAAGTAGGGATAGTTTTCTCTCCTCCTTGATGTTCACTGGCTTCCGTGTGGCCGCTGTAATTGCAGGGATCGTGGGTCACTTCAGGGTTGGTGGACGACGTGGGGCCATCCTTGGAACAGTTCCTCTGACTCATGAGGTCACTGATCCCCAGCACTGCAGAATGGTAGACAAGGTTTCCACGACATACTTTGGAGTTGCGATAGGTGCAGGCAGAGTACGCTCGCAGGGCCTTGCAGAACTCCAAGTCAAAGCCATCGAGAGCCGAGTTCAGATGTGAAGTTAAAGTAACGAAATCACTGGTGCACTTTTGGATTCGACAAGGTCCTTGCAGCTGGCAATCACCTAGGCACAAAACAGAAGGCAGAGGAGAATTAAGATCTTGCACAGTAACGCCCTGTTCCACACCCACAGGGACTGTAGAAAACAACTTGTAGACAACCTACAGTGCTCACTTGCTGATGAAACGCTGCAATAAAGAAAAAGGAGTTAAGTGAGGCAGAAAGATAGCAACACAGCACATCTAAAGGCTGAGATGACCCAAGCACAATTTAATTTCCATCTAGACAACAGCAAATAACGGATTAAAAACATTAACTCAGCCAAGGACGAGCCCAGCGCTTCTTCACAGATGGTATCAAAGTGATGATGCAATTCTGTGCTTAAGTTAATCACTTTGTCAATATGCAGGTCTCCATTTAGTCCCTCAGTCCTCACCATAACATAATGAGCTTCCGAAGAGAATCCTGCCCCAAAAAGGATGTGGCAGTGGTGCTGAGAGGTAAAGGTTTAGGCAGAAACAAATGGTGCAGTAAGATCAGAAAGCTCACAGCCATCTGAAGCTCAAGCTGCTGGCTACAGAGCCCGCGAACCCTGAGAGCAGTACCTTTTACAGTGTAATGCAATTATTCAGAGGGGAAAAAAAAGCCTTCCCCCCCTCACTGAAATCTGAACTACCTGTCAGGAGCACGTAGCAGGAACACAGTTCAGTTTACGTGAACAAAAAAGCTGCACCTTATCTGATCCCCTCGCTTTCCCAAAGAACCTGTAATTACCACACTGGCAAGCAAACCTGGGCTTTCACAGCCCTCACTGTCACCACCCCAAATCCTTCCGGATCCTTACGGCAGTCGGCATCGGCCTTCTGTACCTAATTTCTACACCAGGGATAGAAACAAAACAAAGGAGGACGCACACGGTGTTAGGGGAAACAACACAGATATTCCAGAGGGGCTGAAACCGGGACACCGGTCAGCGGCGGACTCCACGCAGGGACCCACAGCGGTAAGCGGGGCTCCATAAAGATACGTGTGCCAGACTTCGTGCCATTCACGTCCAAGCACTCAGAACTACCCACTAAATTCACGCTGTGCGCGTTTGTTCTTCCGTGACCTGTAAAATGCAGCTGCGCGCACGTTAACTTGTCGTTTCAGACAGCTGTAACGCAGACACAGAACAACAAAAGAGTACTCCGGCACATATCGGCGCACCAGGAGAGAAAACACCCTTTCCGTTTGCCACCACGCTCAACAGACACAGCCTCCCCTCCCTCAAATCTCCATCTCCGCATCATTTCTCGGCGTCGGCCATGCCCGGCCCCGTCCGCCCCCGACACACAAGGGGCGGCAAAACGACAGAAGAACAACGCGGCTAAATTCCCGCAACCGGATCCGGGCGGGCGGCAGCTCGGGGCCGCGCCGCACCCCGCGTCCCGCACACGTGCGCGGGCAACCGCGGAGGGCCGCAGCAACCGCCGCGCGGAGCGGGAGCGCGGCGCGCCCCCGCGGCTCCCCGCCCGCAGGCCCTCGCGCGCCGCCGCCGCGGTACCTGCGCGCAGGAGCAGCAGCCCCAGGGCGGCCAGCAGCCCGAGGGCGGCGAGCGGCGGCTCAGCCCCGGCGGCGCGGGAAGGCGCGGCTCTCCCCATGCCCGTCCATGCAGGTCCGCGGGACGGGGCGGCGGCATGGGGTGGGGGTGGGGAGGCGGGCGGGCGGCAACCCCCTCCTTTTCCTTCTCCTCCTCCTCGCCGCTTCCTCTCTCAGCGGCGCAGCATGGCGGCGAGGCGCTCTCAGCACAAAGACACGGAGCGGCCGGCGGCGGCGGCCCGCACCCCGAGCTGCCGCAGGCTCCGCGCCGCGCCACCGAGCGCCTTGCGCCCGCCCCCCCCCCCCCCCCCCCCGCCCGGCGCCCAGCCCGCCGCCTCCCCATTGGCTGCCCGCCCCGTCCCGCAAGCGGCGCGACGTGCTGCGGCCACGCCCCCGCCACGTGACGCGCCCGCGCTCGGCAGACGGAGGCGGCGCCCGCAGTGCCAAGCGCCGCCGCTAAGGGGCGCCTGAGCGCCGGGGGGAGGCGGCCACGCGCGGTGCGGGGCGGGGCGGGGCGTGGCACCGCTGCAGGCGGGGCCTGCGTGGGCGCCTTCTGTGGCGGGGTGTCTCCGTGCGCGCTCGCGGGGCTTGTGTTTGCACTGGGCGGGCAGAGCCTGCTGTGCCCGCAGCACTGGCAGATCAATACGCAGTGTCTGGCTGGAAATGGAAGCTCGTGTCGTGCGGCTGCTGGGCTGCGGGAAAAGCTTCCAGGCTTGGCCTCGTGGTCAGGAAAACCTTGGCTGTGTGGGTTGGAAAGGCCGCAGATCCCACCCGTGCGCCTGTGGAGCCCACAGTCCCTGAAGCAAAACCCTGACGTGTCATGCAGCTCAGCTCATTGCCCACAGATGTGGTGTTTGTGTTTGCCCAGGCACTCTGGAGCTTGAAAGCTCTCTGTTGCAGTGGGGAACGTTGCAGCTTTGGTTAAGAATCCTAAAGGCAAGGTTCACGTGTGTTTCTTCCTCCTGTAGCCATAAAAGAGATTGAATGCATGAAACGTTGAGTGAGAGCTCAAAGTGATCCCAGGAACCTGGCTCTAGTGATTGTTTTCAAGTGCGATTTAAGCCCTCCACCATTCTTCTCCTTTGCTGAGTAAGTGCCAGCACAAGAAACATAACTTAGAGAGACAAGGCTTTTTTTCTTTCCAAAAACATTGGTCAATATGTCCTAGAAGTCAGCTTGTACAATGCTGAAGAAATGCAGTAATTAAATAAATGCTTTGAATGAGGTCAGACAAATCTTTCCTCTGTTATCAAGGCAAGGGGGCTGGTAGGGGAAATGAGTCCTCGCCTCTGACAGCAGTCAGACTCCCAAGTTGTTTGAGACCTTTGAGGCCTGCAGAGATGGTGAAGGGTCTAAATGGCAAGATACGTGAGGGGCAGCTGCCATCTCTGGGTGTGCTTAGCACAGAGCTGAGGAGCTGAGGAGAGCCCTCGTGGCGGCTGCAGCTCTCGTAGGGAGTGGAGGGCAGTGCTGAGCTCTGCTCTGTGTGACAGTGACAGGACCCCAGGGAACGGCATGGATCCGTGTCAGGGAAGGAGTGGGGGTACACAGTGAAAGGCTCTGCACCAGAGGCTGGTGAGCATGGAATGGGCCGCCCAAGGCAGTGGGCATGGCCCTGAACTACCGGAGTTCAAGGAGAGTTTGTACACTGCTCTTGTACATAGGGTTCAAATTTTGAGTGGTGCTGTGTGGAGCCAGGAGTTGGTATCAGTGATCCTTATGGGTTCCTTTCAACTCGGGATAATCTATGATTCTATGATTTCCTGGGCAGCTTTTTTTCAAGTGCTATAATGAAAACAAATTGCAAAGAGCAGACAGCTGTTGTGTTTCACTGCCTTTCAGAGATTGTATCACTTACCTAGCAGTCCAGCATATCCGTACTTTCACAGCAATGCTCATCATAAGCAGGCTGACTACATCTGACCATGACTGCTGACAGTGGAAGTGATACTTCACATCCGTATCACAGATATTTAAAGTGATTCCCAGGGAGGAAGTGACATTTGGAACACTGCCCCGAGATATGGCCCTTGCCCATTTGGTTTGCACAGAAGTTCTGTCTGTCATGCCAACATGCAGAGAGTGGTAGCTGTCCTTTGTTTTAAGATACAAAACTGGAGGAGTAAGGTGAAAGGTAGTGTGAGGTCAAATACTAGACAGAGAACAGATGAACAACGCGAGATTCTGTTAGGCCTACTGGAAGCTCAAATGTCTGATTAAACTTTATGTTTTGACCTAAAAAGGCTATAGGGCATCTTAAAAAATTCAGGTGAAGTGTCCCAACTCTGTTCTGACACTCATTCATTTATGACAAAAACACTGCAGATAAGAGCACACAAAAGTCTGAAAATTCAGTGCAGGAGAGCAAGAACAAACCCCCTAACCGTTCTATTTTTTTTCTCCTTTTTTTGATACTTAGAAAATTATTATAGTACATAAACTCTTTTTATGTCATCTTTGCCAGTAACATATGCTGTCTATTTCACACAGCCTCATTCCTCTCAACGTACTATCCCTAAACAAGCATGACCCATAGTGACAGCACCCTGTGACACACATGCTATCAGCAAATGGGATAAAAAAAGGAAGCAGAACACACCTCTAGATAGAGTATACACTATAGTGAATAATATAATAATAGTAAATACTAGTAAAGATTTTAGTAGAGTTCCATCTGAATGCATTCCTTAATGCTGCTGGAGTTAAGAAAGGAAGAAATGACAGGAAATGCAGAAGAAAGGGAGACATTCTGGTAAGCAGAGGTGAAAAGTGATAATCCCTTATTGCCACATCACTAGTACTGCTACTGTGCTAAGTAGCATCACTGTTTAATCCACATTATTCCATACAGAAATCCCGTTGTTCCGTGGCTGCAGTGGCAGCTGCTAAGGATGCAGTGATTTTCAAATAAGGGCATTGTTATTAGAAACAGAGACCAAGTCCAAGACTCCTGAGGCCAAATGTGAACCTGAAGAGCAAGAGCTGGTGCCAGCTGAGCCAGCTTGACAGTCAGATCAGCCACCTTCTGTGGAAGACAAACCCAGGATGATTGATCCAGATGAGGGTGGTTAGTTATTCCCATTCAAGTGACAGGCTGCACCAAGACTGGTACCTTCGGAGGCATATCCTGAGTGTTGCTCTGCTTGCGGATATGACAGACGTGTATAAAGCTGATCAAGGTCCTTTTGCTGCCAGAGAATCCAGGGCTGATGCTAACATCTGAACACAGTGTAAATGGAGAGAGGCAGGACATGTCTGAACATCAACTACAGTTGGATGAGAAAACCTACTTTTTTCGACTGCATCTTCTTCCACAGTTTATTTTTTGAGGCTTTAATGCAGTATTCTGGTGTGAGAAGAAGCATGCCAAAGAGCAGCACAATTCTGATGTACCAAAAGATGACCTCGCAGCAACTAGTACCAACCTTTGGTGCGAGTTGCTGGAGAGATCTCTGCCATGTATAGCATAGGACTGAGATCTACAGGGCAAAGCTGGACTGCTAAAGGGGAAATGCGAACCTTCAGTGAGCTTGAAACAGATCAAGAATTTTTGAATGGGATCTGAAAGATTCATTCTTTCAGAAGATTATATTTAGAAGAGTTTTGGTTTCTTCCTGTTACATGTTAGGGTCCTGCAACATCCAAGGCTTGTGATGTTCTTCCATAGAAGTCTGGGCATGATGAAGATATTTGACAGTTGTTTAATTTATATGCAAGCTTGCAACTAGTTCAGACAGGAATAAGGGTTGTGACACAAGATCTGTTTTAACTGGGTAGGACATGACCCACAATGGTACTTTATGGTAGGCTGTGGATGTCTGTCATTTTGAGTGTTTGCCTTTGTACTGGATGGCTGGCAGTTTTTAAGAGAGCAGAAAAGGTTTTGCAGTTTGTGAAAGGTTTGAATGAGGACCAGTAATATATTCAGTCATATTTTGCAAGGTTTGTTCTTGCAGTGGGGGAAGAAATACAAAGACATTATTTTTTGCACTTAGATGACAGTGGATGGGAAGAGACGGAATGAGTTTCAGTAGGATGCCTAAATGCAGAGAAGGATAACCAAATGGAAACTGGCAGAAAAAATGCTGAGACAAGGAGTAAGGATTCAGAAGGCCAAGCTAATAGATATCTAATATGATATGATATGATAACTAATATGAATCTGTATGGTTCTATGATTCTAAATTGTTTTGTACCAGCAGCATGTTGGGTTTTTTAATCAAATTCCTTCCAAAATTTAATGCAGTGACAGAGAAACTATTTCTGGAGGGATGACATAAGAACTATAAGGGAAACTAGGTAACAGTTACAAAATAATCTCTTATTGATTGATTGATTGATTGTGGGGATACTGGGTAGGGGATACTGGGGATACAGATCTTGGAATGTGAAAATCTGGGAGCGTCTGCTCCTGTATGGATATCTCCAGCTCTTAGAGGCACTATAGAAGACAGTAATGAGCAATAATGACCTTGAAGTGTTTTGTAGGCCACAGTTCTTAACAGACATCCATAAAGCAAAGAGCAATTTGCTGAGGTAGGGGTAGGGTGTGATGAAGGGCTCCTGTGGGCAATTGTGAAAACTCCACAGCCTGGATCTTTCAAACTGAATATTAAGAGAAATGTTGACCCAAGATAATGAACCAGAGATTATGCTGGCAGACTATTTCTGCAACTTGGTGGAAATGCTGCAGGATCTCCAGGAGTTACATTACAGGATATGGCAGAGGCTGTGCAAATTCTGTTTTCCTGAGGGAAATTCGCTTTTCATGCTGTTGAAACTACCTTGCTCTACAAGGTACTTGATCCCTGAGTGCAGGACAGCTGCTGCTGAGATTAAGGGCAAAACTGTTAAATGATTATTTGTTTAGGAGTAATTAAGTCTCTGGAAACTGTTTGCAAAGGCTGGACAAGATGCAAGCCCAGAGCCTTGGGGGTAGAATTAAGCTGCAGCTCTCTGGCTATGGGTGGCGGAAGAAGCCAGAGAGCGACAAGAAAACCAGAAGAAAGCAAGAGAAGATCAACTAGTGTGGTCTTGACAGAAAGCCAAAGGAAAGGCTGTCAGGAGATCTCAGAACTGGAATGACAGCCTTCAGATTCTCTCCTTGACTAAACCTACCATGGTTAAAGAAGCAGATACTGCGTACTTTCCTTGTAAATAAACAGGACTGCATCAAAGAGGTAATTGACCCCACCTCCTTTTCTAAGAAGCTGCCTGTGAGGCCCCAGAAATTTGCTAACCTGAAAGGCAAGAATGAGCAACAACATTTTAGTTCATTGCCTCAGTGGCAGAAAAGTCTTAACATGGGCCAGAAGGAGACAGAAATTACATTGCATACAAAACACTTTTTTTTTTTTTCTTCTCCTGTACCTGTTTGGTCTAAGGAAGTATTTTCATTAAAGCTTAAAAGTAATTTTCCACTCTAGCTGACAAGATCAGTCATGTGTTGTGAGCTACTTGACAACAGATGACTTAGAAAGACAGATGACATGTTGTGAAAGCTTCATTTAGAATTTGTCTTTTTCAGTTTCTTCTCTGAGCTGTGTTGCAGTCACTCTCTACTCCAGACACCTGCACAAACTGATGCTAAACTTCAGAAGACAAAGCTTTTAAATGTCAGGTAAACGCTGAACAGCCATGTTTTCTATGCAACAAGGTAAGCAAGTAATTCATTCTGTGTAATCCAAAATCTTTGTAGGGAGCAAATCTGAAGGGAGTCAGCCCACCCCCCTCTGCTTGGCACTGTGTATAAATGTTCTTGAAAATTATTTAATCAATGAGTGTATAATGTTGAATATATGCATAGAGACCTATTCTCCAGCCTCCACTGGTAAGGTGTGTTATTGCATAACTCCTACTTTCATAGTGTTAATTAAATAGTCTAACTTAAATCCCAATATTTCTATTGCCATTAAGAGATGATGTTCCAAATACTAACTCCTTGATAGCATCTATATGTGTCTATAGAAGTGATTCATGTGTTTTTGTTCCACCTTCTTGGGTTTGGATTACTTGGATTCTGTAGCCCAGAATAAATTTCTCTTTATCCAAAGATTTGATTCTTATTCTCTAAAATGTCTCCAGATGACTACTGATTTTAAAAGAAAGGTTTAAGAAAATAAATAAATCAGATATTGTCTGAACAGAAGGCATTGTCAAAGAAGTGCACAAACCACTTGTTAAATGTAGTAATACATTTTGTTGCTTTCTTTTATGACCATCTACAACGATGACTCAAAGTTCTGTGATCTCAAATGATTTCTTTCTCCCAACTTGCTTATTAACCTGTTTGTATCTAGATATTTTGGGTGACAGCATGACAGTTCTGGATTCACCCTCAGAGTTTGAGGTTAAATTCCTAGTGACCAGTGGGACTGGACTTCATTTGGCAGGACTAGTGAGCTGCTAAAATACAGGTTCCTACACTATATGCTCTATTGAAAATGTAGCAAGGACATGAATCAATCATACTTAAGCAGAAAGCAGTAATGGTAGCACAAATAGAGAATACCTTTTGATTAAATACAAAATGGGCTTCACAAACAAATTTGAGAGAGATCAGACATTATGAACAAGATCCTCCATGCAGCTGTGGCAGTTCTGTAGTAAAGAAGCTGAATGAGCTTTCCTGGAACTACAGTTATACTATTACAAGTTTTTCTTGCCTGCAGTGATTTGTCTCTAGAGGTTCCAGTCACAGAGTATAGTCCTACTGTATTAAAAATGTTACTAATGCAGGGAGAAATGAGCCAGAAAGAGAGGAGACTGAATTGGAGAAAGATAGGAAAACAGGAAAAGAGAGTGAAGGTAAAATATGACTGTTTAGGAAGTAGATGATCCTTGGTAGATGGGAATAATTGGCTATGTTCTGGTATATAGCAGAAATCCTCACTTGGAAAATCAGTCATGAAAGCCTCTAGTCTTGCTTTGAACTCAGATGACCAGTATCTGGGGCAGGGATCTCTGTATTGGGCTGTGGTTCCGCTCAGCTTCAGGTTTCCTGGAAAAATTTGTTTTCACTTCATCATGTCATCTCTTTGTCGTTCTCAGTCTCTTTAATTGCACATATATTGCAAAATCTAAGGACTTGTTAGTTCCAAGTAGAATGACAGGTTCTGCCACACCAGGTTTTATGTGGTTATCACTTAATTGCAGATATGCTACTGCCACTTGGATTTCTCTTCAGCCTGTACATTGGCAGCCATTTCCATATAAGAGTATCTGCCTGACCTGAGACGTTTTGCCTTGGTACATGGACAGAGCAGTTTATAGGATGAATATTTAATGGAAAAGCTAGGGAGAAGCTCAAGGAACATAGAGAAAGCAAATACCTGTGGTGAATTGAATAAATGGAAATCTTAGAAAATCCTGGGCCATTTCTGAACCTCCCTCATTCCTGTATCCATTAAACCATCTCGTGTTGTTCTTTTCAAAAAGAAAATGGGGTCATTAGATCATTTAATCAGAAACAGTGACTTAACCAAGCTGTAATTCCTATTCCTTACTCAGACACAGATGGAAAGCTAACATCATACTTCATGCTGCTGTCCTACTGACAAATAACTGATCAGGAAATCCTGACTTGCTTGGAGATTTCATACATGTTTTGGAATGCAAAAGTAGTGATGCTAAAGGTTTGAATTCTAGACAAGAACAACTGCGGGTGGAGCAAAGGAGTACAGTGTTGGTAACAAGTGTGAACATGGGCAACGTTGCTTTCTTGAGTACAGAGCGTGTAAAAAGGGACATGCACATAATACTCTCTGTATCCATTGTTTTGATGGCATTGATCAGTAACTGCTACAATGTTACTTATTCAAGCTATGAAAGATCTTAAACTGATTTTCTTTGTGAATAATTTGTTTCTAGAATAAATTCCTTGAGTAAGTGGAAGCTAAATTTGTTTAATCATTTTAATGCATCAATAGGTGTGGGTTGTGTCATAGCAATCGTGTCAGTCTGTTGCCTGCTCTTGTATTTTTGGGCAGGTTGCAAAATATGTTTTCAGATAGGAGATCTGGAAGCAGATGCTTTCTCATCATGTCATTGGATCACGGTGCTGTTGAGGTGGTGTGTTTGGCATGCCAAACTAATGACAGGTTTGCACTTCAAAACATGCCTCTTTTACTCTTCCTTTTTGGCTGCTGAGTGCCATTTAGTTTGCGCGTAGCTGCTGGATCTTTCTGTGCTGGACAGAGAGGTCAGGGCACCAGTGCCCTGTCCTGTATGCAACTTCTACTCTTGATTCTTTTTTCCTACTATTTCACGCTGTTGGGGCTGATCTATATAATCAGCAGAGCTACCTTGGGAGCAGTAGACAATGCATTTTCAATACCTGGCCATTGATGTTAGTGTTGATCAATTTTTTTCTGTGTAGTTACTGTGTAGACATTACAGAATCCTTTTCACTGTCATCATTTTTCTTTTATGCTGACACTTTTTAACGCAGGTCTTACATTTACAGCAAGTTTGAATGGTTTCTTAAAAGCATAACATTCCTTGCTTAATTTCACCTTACAGACAATGTCCACAACACAGTATTGCCATGTTTGTGCCAAAAGATCTTCTTAAACACTCTGTCCATTTGTGCTTTTATTAGCAGTCTCTCAAGGAATGGTTCTGGATAATGTCTGAAGGAACATATTGTGGCTTCCTGTTTTGGTTACCACTGCAGTATCTGAACAGCAGAAGGGCCCTGTCTTCACCATTCTTCACATCTGTGTTTTCACTGGAGCTAAGAACTGCCCCACAACATGTTTGGGTTGCCACTTTGTTGGTACATTTGGAGGCTCTGTTAGTTACTTTCTTATTGTCTCAGTGCTCCTATCTTCCTATTTTCCCTTTGAAGCAGCTTACCAGAGGAGGTATAGGGGTAGTGTAGTTTCCACACATAAAAGGGAAAGAAGGATCAAACCTTAATGATTGATAGATTGATTGATTGATTGTAGGAGAACAATCCTCAAGGAATATTTTTGTCTTCTTTGTAGGAAAGAATGCTGAGAGCCTGATTTTTAATGAACAATTTCTGTATTATTTTGCTTTCATATCTCTTTCATCAGTGGAGTATTCCCTTTCTGTCTGCTTTTAGCTTTGCTTTTATTTCTTAGTTTTGCCACTGTCCCTTTTGTTCCCTCTCATCCTTCTCATTTTCATTTTCAGTGACTTACTTTCTGCTCTTGGCACACTTTATCTTTTCTAGTTACTGGTTTTACAACCTCTGTTAATTTCACTGTGAAATTCCCACTCTTTTCTTGCAGTTCTTGCCTTGTGGCTCTTTTGAGATGTGCTCCTTGGTGTATTTAGTTTCCCATTCCCGATCAGTGGTGTACCATACCAAGCCCAGATGGACTCAATCACAGTGCAGCAGCTGAGCTGGCTGCAGACTGCAGAGGCTCCATGGTGTGGTTTGAGAGAAGCAGTGGTTTGCTGGAAGCATATCTGTTTCAAATTACCACAGCTGTGCTGCTGCAGGGGGGAGACTGGGGGTGGGGAGAATGCCAGGTGCAGCACGTGAAGCACATGCAGCTGTCACACTGCACTGCATCCCATTTAGCCCACTCTCAGGCACCCCAGTGTTATGCAGGGGCACTCAGTTAATGCCTCAGTGCACTGAGGAGTCAGGTTTTCTCCTATTTCCCCAGCAAACAAGCCACGAGTCCTGTGTGAGGCTTCAGAATTGCTGACTGTTCAAAAACGTCCTCATTTCAATGTTTCTCAGGAAAATGCTCGTGTGATTACCCATATATCTGTGTTTTTACCTGCTCCTCCCTTAATTCCTAACCTTCCTGAACATTTTCAATCTACTTAACAGAAGGGAACAAATTGTAAAGAAACAAATTCCCTCAGCTTCAATGAATAAAGCAGATGTATAGAAAGGAAGAAAACAAGTAAGAAGTCACAGGGAGGATTAGTTTTACTGTTATCAGGTACTGGAGAATCCTTATGGCCGGGGAGAGGAGAAGAAGAGAAAGACACTGCTACAACACTGGGAAAAACATTATTTAGTACCTATATTTTGTTAGATGAACAACTTAGATAATGCAGCAGGAAACTCAGTTCTATTGGGAACAGCCTGCTGCCGTTTTTTACTGCTTGCAAATCTGCTGGTTCCAAGTGTGGACTGTGCCTTGCATTTCTTCACGTACTCATGAAGTTATTCACGGTTTATAGCATTTAATGGCACATAACAGCTGTAGTTAATGAAAGGATTCAAGGATTCTTCTCGTCATTATGGAGCTATGTTACATTAATGACTGTTGCAGTACCAAATCGTGTTGTGTTTTATAGAAATCCAGTGCAGACAGAGACAAGACTGGCAAAAGATAGGAAGAAAAACTGAGGCATGGGAAGCTAACAGGCAGTGCATAAAAAATTTGTCCTTGATCACTCTTGTGCAACTCTTACATGTACAGCATGGGATAAACTCAGGCAGGAAAAGAAGCACTGCCTCTGGAATAACTCTCTCTCTCTGTTGGCCTTAGGCTTGGAGACACAAAAAATGGTAGTGGTGCTTACAGAGAGATTCTTCCAGACCCTCTCAGCTGTGTTTGCAGCCCTAACGTGTTGGCCTGCACTGCTCAGGTGCCTGCCGGTTGCTGGCAGAGAATGTACCCACAAGACCTCTTGATGTCCCCTCTGTTACACAAGGAGACATTTACACTGCAAGCACATGTTCAGCACATGTGTATTTCCTGCTCAATACATTTTTTATCTTCCTACATGTATGTCTCATCTGGGTGTGTGTTTATGTGTTTTCCTGTCTTGTGTCTATCTGAACCTCCAAATTTAAGAAGGTAATGCTGTTGATGTCATTGTGGTACTTATGGGAGGCCTAAAGTCTGTGCAGAGCATGCAAGGAGCGTGTAGAGCGCTCGCTGCCTCTGTTAAAACTCCAGGCAATCTCCAGGTCTTTAAGGTTTTCCTTTTCTCCTGTTCCTCTCACCTTTTTATCTCCAGTCGTTGCCCTCTGCTGTTGAATGTGAATATGCTAATACATGAGCCCTGTATAAACCACCTTCTTTAAAACAGGCATAGAAGCATTATGGTACTGAAAACGTTTCCTCACAGCTTTCTTCAGCTGGGAAAATGACTTGTGTCCTTGTGCTCTCTTGGCATTAGAGAAAGTAAAAGTCATCTTATGTAGCTCTCAAAGCTCTGAACAACTGTGACAAGTTGATTAATTAGGGATGAAGCCAAATGATTCCAGTATAAAATGAACCAGCTCCTTAGAGAATTAGATAGCTCACAACGATCTAATGAAATTTACTTAAGGACACATCCCATGCAAGCAGAGAATCTGGACTAAAGGTAGCTTTCTCTTTATTAATTTTGCTGGTGAGAGTTTTTATGATCGCATGGCAAGATACTAGCAGTATGGTCATTTGCTCAAAATGGTTGTATGGTACATAAGACATAGAGAGCTTCTAAGTTACATGACAGACTAGCTTCACAGATCCCGTTAACTTTAGTAGCGCTGTAGCAACCACAGTGATGCTGTGCGTGATCAAATGACCTTGTCTTCCGATGTTTTCTTTCTATTTAGTATCAGTATCACAGACAATGAGTTACAAAAATAAAACAGAATAAAGCATGATAGCTTTTGTTCCTAGAGGTATAAATATATGCCATAATGGGTTATGATATTCACTCACTGCTTTGATTGTATTGATAAATTGCACAGATAGTCATAGCACTTCCTTTGTGATATTATCAGCTGCCATTAAACTAGTCTTTTGCATTTCCATTTACCTGCAGCTTCAGTTGCCAGGGTCATACTGACTTAATAGTTACCAAATCTCATCTGTGAGTGTTATCTTCTTTCTGTATATACTGACAGTGCCCAGCAGATGCTATTTAATTACCATTATTGTAGGCGAAGGTATAAAAACAATTTCCATCTCCACATTTCAGTCATTCAGAACAACCTCAATTACTGTGTTGTTGCAGTGTAACAGCATCTGGGAGAAAAGGAAGCTCTTTGCATTTAAAATCACCATATCAATCCACATAGTTTGAATTACTCTGCCATGGACAAGTCCAGGGCTGTCTCCCCGCTTAGTATCTAAAGAAGAAAGAAAACGCTGAAGCAGTATTTCAGTGCATTTAAATCAACGTACAACATGCTCCCAGAACTTCTTTTCTTTTTAGATAGGAGTACTAATCATCTGAGAAATTCCAGTAATTGTTAAAGATAGCACAGGGAGATTTTAAAAAGTTACTGTTTCATGTTTTCAACTCTCACCATCAGTTTGGAAATTAGTCACCTTGCAACCCAAATCAGTTTTTGGGATGCTCTTGACTTCTGGCATTCAGAGTTTAAACAGTGACTGTCCACATCGGGCATTGTAGTAATCACCCATTTTTGAAATTTTTTAATTATTTTAGAGTGAACTGGATCTTGCTGACCAAAAGAGCACAAATCCCTAGGAATGATGGTAGAAGACAGACAGTTTGTAGTTATCTGACAGTTTGTAGCATCATGCGCAATATAACCAAAACCATCTCTCAAACTCACTACAATTACTTGATCTAGATTACATTTTGATAAGAGAAAAGTTTATTCATGTTCTTTTCTCATTATTTCTTTAACAATCTGATCCCCACAGGACAAACATTTGTGGTTCTGCTTGTATGAGGGCTGCTCCAAAAGTAATGTCTTCTGTTTTATTATGTTGGTGGATGTTGGTGGTGTGGCAGTAGAGCTTAAACTTTCACACCATTACATTTTGTTGCCATGTGATAGATGGCAGCAGAGGGGCAGTCTGGCATTGAATTCCTCCGTGTGAAAAAATAGCATACATTGACATTCCTTGATGCTTGCTGAACATTTTTGGAGACCAGACAGTGAATGTGAGCACAGTGAGGCAGTGAGTGGTGTGGTTCAGCAACGGTGACAGTGGGTCAGATGGCAGTGTAGATTGTTTTGAGCATGGCATGCAGGCTCTTTTTCATCACTGATGAAAATGCATAGCTAATGGTTGTGGCTATGCTGAGAAAGAGTGTTTTGTAGCTGAGAATGTGCTTTATCGAATAGTGTTATTGTGCTCTTCATATCTGTTGTAGTTTCCATGGTAATAAACAGGAGGCATTACTTTTGGAGTAAACTATGTATGTATCACACGGGAAAGAATCTGTTTCCATTATGAAAGGGATCCATGGTATCTTTCATGTCCAATATTTCTCAAGACTTACTCCTGAACGTTGAAGCTTCCTTGATGTAAGCAACATCCTACCACAATTCTACATTTTGAAACCAATTATAATCATAAAGTACACATATATGTGAAATCTTCTTTCCAGTCCTCTTAGATAGACCATCTTTTAATTTATAGGATGAAACAAGTAATTAATAATTCTTTAATTTTGAAATGGTCTAATCCAATCAATTAACATTGCCACTCAGTGTAGTGACATGATGGAGGTTAAATAAGAACGTGAAATTCTTCTCTTCAGATAAGTTATTTATACATTTGGAGGTCTGATGTCTGTTTTTGCAATGTTCTTGCAGAAAAATATCCATTTTCTTTCTCTCTTCCTTTGCACCTCCCAAATTCTCTTTGTCAAAAAACGACAGATTATTTGAATATCTTCCATCATGAGTACTTCAAAGGGGTTTTAAAGCTCAATTTTGTGATGGAAGCCTCATTGTTTGGTGCTTTGTGACCTTGAAAAAGAATCTGAATCATATGGAGCAAAGGTGTTTTTTAATTTATACCTGGAATAAAAAAAAATAGGAAGAAAATTTTCAAGAGATGAGTTCTGTCATGTTGAGAGATTTTTTCAGTCTCCAAATGTAACTTCTTTTTGAATTTGTCTGCCAATAAGAAGATGACAGAAAGAATACACACCTACCTCAGCCATAAGATAAAATGCTCTTTTCACACAGTATTTCTTTTCCCAGTGTATTACTTCGTTCTAGCAAATATGTTTCATATCGCTAAGATAATGTCTGTTATCCTGAACATCCACAGTATATTCTTTTTTTTGCAAAAAAAAAAAAAAAAAAAAATTAAAGTAAATTAAATTAAAGCACAGAAGTAAATAAAAGTGAACTAAATATCACTTCTAAAAAGACACAAACCTTCTCTTTTTAATGGATTTGTCAGTGTGACATGTGCCCTCTTTATAAGTGAAACTGACTTGCAGGGATATCAAACTCTCAGTGCACAATGTTGGTTTTGTGGAACTTGTCTTGATGAATTCCATTCTTCATTGCTGATTTCGTCTCCAGGACCTGATTAACGTCTTGCCTATTACATGTGCTTGTGAAGAGCACAACATGCATGGGAGGAAGGTGGTTACCCACTGAGATGGGAATTGCATAAGGGGTTAATATGGTGTATTATTTTGTCTGCTTTGCATTCTGGCATTTGATGTTAAGCTAAGACTAAAGTTTTCTTTATTAGCAATTACCAACCCTTTGCAAAGGCATAATTCTGTTTTTCTGAGTGCATGTGTACATGAAAGACATTTTGAAGGAAAGAGAGTGACAGCAGCTGCAGCAAGTCTTACTAAAGGGTAAAAACAGCTTTGCTTGATATAGGCATGATATACTTTGCTGTCTTTTCAGGAGAAAAAGCACCAATAAACATACTTTATGTTACCAGGGTCGGACAGGATTATGTCAGACAGTGCAGATACATGAGTGTTATCTTTACTGCCTTTTATTTTAACAACTTAGCAACTTTTTGACCTCGTCATTGTATGTGTGTATGCTTGGAAGGTTGCCCAGTCTTTGCTCATCACAATAAACTTCCAGGCATTAGACATATCTAGATGTCTCATTGTCCTCCAGGGAATCAACCAAAACCTGTAAAAATAAATTCCCATTCAAAGGTTAAAGTCCTACAAATAAAGAAGTGGAGAAAAGTGAAGATCACTAAAAGCAGAAAATATTCAAGTATCTGAGACTTCTTTATGTTTATGTATTTCATCAAAGTCACAAGAAGCCTAAGTTTAACCAATTCATGATATGCATTGCAAGACACTTAGGTATAGGAAAGGATTTATTCTACACATTTGTTTATACCACACGATACTTCTACACCAGGTGTAGGTACATGGAAGTGAAACAGGTCCAAAAAGAACTATTCTTCATCTGCTTCCCACAGCCTCCAGAAATATCTATGAAAGTATATATAGATTCTTGGGAAAGTGTTGTTGATACGAGAAACAGTGAAATTATTAGATTCCCTTTGATTCCTTTTATTACCAAAGGTACTGAGAAAAAAATAATAATAAAAAGCCGCTTTTCATTTTATCTGCCTGAAAAGATTAAGAAAAGAAGAAACAAAAACCTAAGCTTCAGTAGCAGTTAAAATGAATGCAGGCTGCCATAGCCTGTGAAGAAAATCTTTGGCTTTTACTGTAAAACAATTGCTATTAATTAGGAAAGCTGTGGCTCTGAGAGCAGAGGCCACCTCTGGCTCGCTTTTCCTTTATTTCTCTTCTAGTCAGATTCATGATATTTCCTCTAATAAGAGGCAGTTTTTGCCTCTTCTTTGTACTGCTCTAACAGAAGAACAGTTTGATAATAATGGATTCATGCAGCTGCTTGCCTTCCCTGAAGCTATCTTTGGCTTTAAGCTTGACTTTGGATGATGTCACAGCAAGATTATGTCTACATACTTCTTCTGTAGGCTGATATGGGCTCAGTCTCTCTCTTGCTGTGTGCCAAAAGCTATGTGGCTGCTCCTGTACTGAGTGTACCTGGGATACTGTCCATCTCCTGCCTTGTCCTGCATCTTAACTCTTTTAAATATTTATATAATTCTCTTTTTAGCAGAAATGAGCTGTTGTGACTAATGATTATGTTACTGAGTGAGCACTTCTTCTGCTCTCTTAGAGAACAATCTGCTCTATACAGAGACCTGGCCCATCATAGTGAGATTTTATGATCCATTTTGGATTAAAAATCCAAACAAACTTGGTATTTAATATAACTGATATGAGGTGGTTTCTGTGCTGATATGACAAGGGGAAGTGGCCACAAACTGAAGCACAGGAAGTTCTGCACAAGTGTGCATGGGCACTTCTTCACAGTGCAGTGACGGAGCACTGGCACAGGCTGCACAGAGAGGTGGTGGAGTCTCCTTCTCTGGAGATGTTCAAGACCAGCCTGGACATTTACCTGTGCAACCTGGGCTAGGGAGCTGCTTTGTCACGGGGTTGGACTCAGTGATCTCCATAGGTCCCTTCCAACCCCTACAATTCTGTGATTCTGTGATTCTCAGATTGGATATAACAATTTACTTGTATACGTTGGATTGAAATTTTGGTATTTTCTCTGCAGGGTGAGAAGAACCTATTAACGCAATGTGACAGAAGTAAATATTGCTAGGGCTAACTTCAGTTCTTGGCACAGCATGTCTTTATCTACTGCAGTGGTCTTCAGTATATGTAAAATAGATCTAACTTTAAATCAGAGAGAGGAAATCCTATAATTCCCTAGATTTGTGCTTCATTCCTTAAATAATGCAGGTGACTCTTATGATTTTCACAGTAAGAAAACCTGCAACATCTAAGGGCAACCATACTGCACAAGTTGGTGGGCCTGCTGCATTTTTGAGTAGGACAAAATGTGAGGTGAAACTTTTTATTTAATATGTAACTTGCAAGATGTTAAACAACAGGAGACATGCTGCTGGTTATTAGGACCATACCTCCTTGTGTAAGTGGCTTGAAATATGCATTTCAAGTGGCTAGTAGAAACTATACTGAAATTTTTCCTTGTGTAGAATAACTCTTCTTGCTGCATTATTGTTACTGAATCATTGCTAATGAAAATAAACAATCAGGTGGCAAATAATTCCCAAGGGCAAAAGAGAAGCGAACAAAAAAAAAAAAAAAGAAAAAAGCAGCACATTAATTTGTATTGCTCAGAATGTTACCTACTGAGCTGATAAACTAATTTCTGAATTCAAACATATTCATGTATTAATCAATAGCATTATCTTACATTTTCAGTGTAATTAGTGAACTGTTTTTCTCACAAGTAAACTGCAGTGCAAGTTAGTGTACGGTGAGTACGCATCTGACCTACTTTTTCTGGCAATGCATACTGCATGCAATTTGCCCTACAGATTTCACATTCCTGCAAAACTAGAAAGATATGAACAATTGTCATGCATAAACGGGAATAGGTGAAATAGTACATGCATGTGTGCTACATATATTGTATTTAGTTGGCCTTTTTTTGTTGTTTACAATAAGTATTGGGATTGAAGTTTCCAATCTGAAGATTAGAAACTTTTCTTGAATCATTTCTTGAAAATGCTGGCATCTAGCTTCTAGTTATGTACATGGTAGAGAAAATTAGCTGCCAGAATTCTTATCAACCCGGAGACTTGAAAAAGTCTTAGTATTTGAAACAAGTTTTCCAACAAAATGTGAGATTGAGACATAAAATCTGATTCTGAGAAGAGTTAACACTTCACAGTTTAGAAGAAAGTGATCTCAGCCTTCACCAGAAGGTGATTTTCAAGTTATGTAGAGTTTTGGGGTATAAGAAAGTACTTCATTATATATAAATAGGAGTTTGGCACCCAAACCATTGAAGTCAATGGAAAGAGTCCAACCGATTTCGTGGTGTTTTAATTTAGGAATTTAGTGTCTGGAAAACTTGAAAGCACAGATGCTGTTTGACCTTTTACAAAAATGCTTTGAATTACAGTTATAGAAAGACCTGTACATTCTGTTTATTACATTGCATCTTACTATTACTGAGAAAATGATTATCCCAAGGTGCAGAAAAGGAAAATAAAAATAATCTCTATTAACATGACTTCCTTGTTTCATCTTAAGTTACCACAGCAAATACAAACTTTAACTTCTTTCAAAAAAATTTTATAGCAAAGATATCTTTCTTTTTCCTACCTCCTTCATGAAGCTATAATTGAGAGTAACTTGCTAGGTATTCATAGTACAAAAAGGAGGGTTCTTAATTGCATTGCATATTTCTCATTTTCTAAATAGGATGTATTATCTCCCATGAGAGATTAGTTCTCACTGTGAATCAATGGCTTCTGCGTTTCCATTATTTTGGTGTTTTATCACTCTTCTTTGATAGCTGACTTTTTAAGCATTCATTTAAATAGTGTTATAGCTTTAAACCACTTAATCTGCACCAAAGACACACACAGAAAAAAGGCAGAAACCTAAGACATTTATAGAGGAGCACTGTACATAGAAAACAATCCTTAGAAAATACTTTGAAAAATATAAATGAAATCCAGACTCATCTATAACTGGAAGAAATTGTTTTGACCAGGTGGATACTCTGTGCCCCTCTGGCAGCTGCAGCTGTACAGATTGCTTGCAAGAGTTCTTAAGACACAGCCTGAGAATCTGAGCAGTGCAGAATCTCATTTGTCATCAGAAGATACAGAGACCTTAGAGTGAAATACTTCAAGCTGTTAGATAGTAGGTAAATGGTCACCCACATGTGCACGCAGATGATGAATCTACCACATTTTTTCCTTATTTCCTAGCCTCCTTGGGGCTGGTGCAGTGATAGCAGCCAACTGCGCTTCTTACCCAGTGCCATTGGACAGACTTAGTCTACACCATGAAAAGCATGCAGATATTTTGTTAGTATTTGGGAAGGAAAGCACTTACATGTTGCCAATGTCAGTTACAACTGGACACAAGGTCATCATTTTTGGGATCTTAGACACAAGAGTGGTCTTGTAATCAGAAGTAATGGCTTTTTGCAAAGAAGTAGTGGAAAAGCTGATGGTTTTGTGCATCTTTGCAAAACAAAAAAAGAATAATAATAATAAATAAAAAAGATTATAAAAAGGTGGCCAGTAGAAATAGCAAGGGATTAGGAATGGTAAGAAGAGCTAGGGCAAGGTGGGGGATTTAAAAGGGGAAGAAGAACTGACTCAGAAATGCCAGTGGGACTTTTGACAAGAAAGAAAAGCTACATTTAAAAAAGCAAAAGATGTCTTCGATATAACTGTGATGCAAAAGCTGTATTAATACAACATGTTCTAAGCAGATGTGAACTTGTTCTTCTTGTTCCCCTGGCTGAAAAATGACCATGTGACATCGTTTACATCATGCTAATAAACTCTGTTCAGAGGTAACTGTGAGATGGAATACAATAACTTGAGTTCAGTACTGTTATAGATGCAGTCATATGGCTTTTTTCCAGCCTGAATCAAGGGTAAGGTTAGCTTGTTTGCCTGGAGGGTCCTGTGTAAGCATATCCTAACTCGAAGCTTGGAGTTAACAGGTTTTGTAATTATCTGGCTGGGAATACTTAGCCTAAAGCTTAGCTTTAGTTTTGGAATGAGTGGACATGGTCAAGTATTTTGGTTCTGAAATGAGTGTTGGAAGAAGAAACCATTCCTTTAGCTGTGAATCTGATTTTTGCAAAGTTCAACACCAAATCTGAAGTGCATGTAGGTTAGCTGTCTTCACTGTTAGAAGGAAACCATCAAACTTTTATAGGGAAATATTTGTCCAGGTAATGGCAGTGGAAATCTCCAAGCCATTTATAGAAAAGTGGAGTAAGAGTATTTTTCCAAACGCACACAGACTGTTGGAGTGTCATGTATCGATGATTCTCCTGCGTAGAAAAATCCTTTTATTCTTTTTGTAATACAATAAATGAAGTGTAAGACTGTATGAGATTATTTAGTGGTTTATTTCCCAGTGTCTGTTCTTTACTACAATGTCCCATTGAGACAATTTTATTGCATTTGGATTCTTTCAAATTTACTGTATTGGAAACAAGACCATCAGTCAGAGACTTAACACCATCTCCTCATGGCAAGAAAAAACTGAAGGCAATTCTTTGTTTCTCAAGCAGAATTAATGCTTCATGTTGTGAAAGATTGCTCCCGATTTGCATCTATATTGTTTTCTGGGTCAGATGCACCTGAGAGTGTTGTATGCTTGCAAACATTAACTCTTCTTCCTCTTCTTTTAAGCTGAAAAACAGTAAGAACTGAAAATAATTATTTTTCTCTTTTCTCTGCATCTACAGAATGTGGTAGTTACTGTCTGCACTTGATATTCAAATAACAACTAAATGGCTTAATTGCAGACCAGGTGTTTTTAGATAGAGATTATTCGTTCATCATCATACTTACAGTGCTAGATAAGAGGTAAATATACATTTGCCAAGGAACACAGCACAATAATCAGCATAAGCACAGCAGCTGCCAACTCAAACAAATGACTTAAGATAACGATTGAAGACTACATTAGAAACTCAAAGCAGTGTGCTTCATACTGATTCTGTTCTATGGAAAAGAAGAAAAAAAAAAAGAACTTTCCATGCAAATCAAAACACTCCAACAAAAACTGATACCTTAAACAAATCATTTTGTGGAGCTCCTTGAATACACTGCAAAAGTGTGTACGACAGTGAATTTGTGTATGATTATGTTTGCAAGACATGACTGGGTATGTGAACAGTTCTCTGTAACACTGAGTAACAAGTTACAGCTTGTAATAGGGAAGAAACATACATTCAATCCCACTATCTTTCTTACTGATGAAAATATTAAATAGTATCAGTCCCAGTATGTGTCCCTGAAAGACACCATTCGTTACTTGTTTCTGTTTGGATACTGAACCATTGACTAAAACGCTTTGGATATGGCCATCCCACCAATTCCTTATCTAAATAGTAAATCAAACCTATATCCCTCCAATTTAATAGCAAGAATCATGGAATCATAGGTTGGAAATCATAGGTTGGAAATCATAGGTTGGCTTTGGTTGGAAAACACCCCTCAACATCACTAAGTCTGACCACAACCTAACTACCTTGAGCACCACATAGAGATGGCTTTTAAACACATTCAGGGATGGTGACAAAAAAACACCACTCTGGGAAGCCTATTCCAGTGCTTAACAACCCTTTCTGTAAAGAATTTTTTCCTTACATTCAGCCTAAACCTCCCCTAGCGCAACTTGTGGCCATTTCCCCTTGAACTGTCACCTGCCGCCAGAGATAAGAGACCAACTTTGTGGCTATCACCCTTAAGGTATTTGAAGAGAGCAATAACGTCTCTCCTCAGCCTCCTCTTCCCCATACTAAAAACCCCAGTTCCTTCAGTTGCTCCTCATATGGTGTATTCTCCAAGCCCTTCACAAGCCTTGTTGCCCTTCTTTGGATCTCCTCCAGCACCTCAATGATCTTTATGTATTGAGGTGCTCAAAACTGAATGCGGTACTTGAGGTGGAGCCTCACCAGTGCTGAGTACAGGGGGACGATAACTTGCTTAGTCCTGCTCATCACACTGTTCCCAATACAAACCAAGATGCCATTGTCTTTCTTGGCCACCTGGACACACTGCTGGCTCCTATTCAGCTGACTGTCCATCAGTACACCAAGGTCCCTTCCCATCATGCAGCTTTCCAGCCACTCCTCCCCAAGCCTGTAGGGTTGCCTGGGGTTGTTGTGACCAAAATGCAGGACCTGACACTTGGCCCTGTTGCAACTCATACAGTTCACCTTGTCAGTCTGTCCAGGTCTCTCTGTAGTGCCTTACTACCCTCTGGCAGATCAACACTCCCTTCCACCTTGGTGTTGTCTGCAATCTTAATGAGGGTGCATTCAACCCACTAATCAAGATTTTTGAACAAGATGTTGAATAGGAGTGGCCCTAGTACCAAGCCCTGGAGGACACCACTTGTGGCTGGCTGACAACTGGATTTAACTCCATTCACCACAGTGCCTAGGGCCTGGCCATCCAGCCAGTGTTTCACCCAGCAGAGCGTATACCCATCCAAAATATGAGTAGCCAGCTTCTCCATGAGGGTGTTGTGGGGAACAGCATCAAAGCCTGTTCAGTCCAGGTAGACCACATCGACAGCCTTACCTTCATCCACTATGTGGGTCGCCTTGTCATAGAATGATATAAAGTTTGTCAAACAGGATCTACCATTCATGAACCCATGTTGACTGGGCCTGATCCCATGGTTGACCTTTAGTTGATCTGTGATGGTTCTCAAGATTATCTGTTCCGTAATCTTCCCTGGCATATCTGTAGCTACCAGGATCATCCTTCTGGCCCTGTTTGATGGTGGGTGTCACATTTGCCTGTCTCCAGTCCACCAAGTCATTCCTGTTTAGCCAGGACTATTGAAGGATGATGAAGAGTACCTTCACAACCACGTCTGCCAACTCCCTCAGCACTTTGGGGTGCAATCCATCTTTCCCATCTGGCAAGAATGTTGTGGGGAACCACAGGAACCTTAAAAAACTTCAGATATCAGTTGCTCTTCCCGTGTCTACTAATGCAGTCACTCCATTGTAGCAGGCCACTAGATTAGTCAAGCATTATTTATTTGCCTTTGGTGAACTCATGCTGGTTGTCTCTAATAAATTCCCTTTCTTCCAAGTGGCTCAACATAAGTTCCAGTATCATCTGTTCTGTGATTCTACCAGGCATTGACTGGTTGGCAGTTCCCAGGCTCTTTAATATCGATGCGTTCTCTTCTCTCCAATCACTGAGGTTTTTCCCTGGCTTCCAGGTTTTTACCTGGCTTCCATTTTTTTCCCTCTGGAACTCCAGCAGCTGCTGGGACTTGTGTTATACTTTGTTTCTTTTGTTTCCCTTAACAAAACCATATGTCATACAGTGTACTCCCTTTACTCATGCTCCAAGATGAAATTAAAACTAGTAAGAACCAAAAGTCCTTTTTCTACTTTCAGGTTTCTGCCTAAGCCTTACCTAAATCTATCATTTTAATATGACAGTGGTCTTTAGATCCCGTGTGGGTAAGATGCTGAGCAGCTGGGGCAATTGCTCATGACAAAACTTCCAACAGTTCTCTGGTAGTTTGGTGTTCAGAGGATGTAAAAGGTGTTCTGAGGTTGTAAAATATATGAAATGCAGATTATACTGATACTGCTCTCATAGGGTATTTCTGTATTTCCTTACTGTCTGTGCAAATGCATATACAAATATATTCACATGCAGTTGATGTGAGATGCTTTCTTGTTGTAACTGTTTCGTTTTGTTTTGTAGGAAAAAAAAAAAAAAAGAAAAAAAAAAAAAAAGAAAGAAGTATTTCCTGGTCTTCCAGGACATAATGTCATGAAAACTTGATGTGTGAGGGTTTAATTTCACACAATATTCTTTATTTACCACCGTAACATATGAGCATTCAAAAGTTCACAGCTGTTTCAGGTCACCCATCAAAAGGAACAAAAATAGAACTGAGTCTGGTTCTCCTGTATTTTAGTAAAGTCACTTATCCACTTGATCACTCTTAGCTAAGCCAATAATTATCCACCATATAGTAAAAAAATTATAGCCACATATTGAGCTGAGAGAAGACATATGGTTTTGTTAAAGGATAGAAATGAAACAATGTGCAACTCAAGTTCCAGCTGCTCACTGGAGTTCCAAGGGGAAAAAATAAAAAGATGAGAATGATCTGTGCCAAACACTGGCTCAGCTCTCAGTGCTGTGACCTCCTGTCTGACGTGGAGCGCCAGGCTGCAGCAGAGAAATCTGAAGTTACTGCAGCGCCCTAGCCAGAGTGCAGAAAGCTTTCCCAAATTTGGAGCTAGTAACACCAAGTCATGACTTACACTCTGCTAAAAAAGTCTAACAGTGATTTTGTCCTGCTTCCCATTTTCCTGTAAGCATGTGCCTGGCTGCATCGTACATGAAGCCTGGGTTCTTTGCTAGCACAGAGGGCTATTTGGCTCTGCAGTTGTCGATGGCTGTCCTCTTACAGTGCTGTCCATTCAAAACGGCCTTTCTGCATAGACCCAGGACCTAACTCTAATAAAACTCAGGGAGTTTCAGATTTTATCACAAGATTAACTTCAAGTGTTCTCCTTACTGTGTCATCTTTTATATAACACAGCTGTCTTCTGCCTTGGTGTGATGAATAAAAGAAGTAACCACTTTCTTTCAAGTAAAGAAATATATTTAACAGACTTTAGTAGTTCTGTTCATACATAGAATAGTTTAGTTGCTGACAAGAACAATATAGAATGTTTTCAAACAAAATATTATTTTAAAATCTTAGTATAAATATTTTCAATTTCACAGCTAGAATGAAGCAATAAACATTTTACTTATTTATTTATGGAGTAATCTTTCTTCTGGCTTGGTATGAAAAGGGAAACATAATTAAATTCTTGTTGTAAACAGAAGGCAGTAAACCATATCTGAACACTTGCATTTCTGGTATGTAAAACTTCAGTGTAGAGAGTTCTGTTCTGAGGAAATTTCAATCTCTTCAGTTTAAGAAAAGAAGAAAAAAATGACTTTATTTAGTTGCTAATATTCAGATTGGATTTTAGGAAAAAATTATTCTTTGAAAAAGTGGTCAGGCAGTGGAATGGGCTGGCTGGGGATGTGGTGGAGACACTGTCCGTGGAGTTGTTCAGGAAATGTTTAGACATTGTACTGAGGGACATGGTTTGGAGTGAAATATTGGTGATGGGTGGCCGTGCTGTTAGAAATTATTGGCAGATTTGTTTATTTAGGGCTTAGGAAAAGTCTCTTTTTAAAGTGCTTCACAACTTGAAGAACTGATTTTTACAAAGAAAACCTTCAGATCTCTGCTAGAAATGGGTAAATTCTCTTCAATGAAGACAGCATACAGGGACTGCAATACCTGATGAACAATTCTGTATGATTAGAAATAAGTTAGATATTTGGCATCATAAGCAGTAATAAATCTTCATGTTCATTTTACTTTTTTGAGTTAGAAAGTTCCCTACACTTACTCATCTGCTCTTTACTTTCCGTCTAAAAATAAAAATTCCACATCACAAAATACTCCTCTCCAAGTACAAAGGACAGGAGCTACTGTGAGCCAGGGAGCACTGCCCAGACAGTGTAGGACTGAATGACACTCAGCATTGCAAAACATCCTCTCCCAGGGATGTTCTTTTGAAAGTTTGCTGCTTTCCTGTGTAGATGTAATATAGTGCATTAGTAATGTGCGCTCTCCTGGAGGAGTAAAGTGCTTATGCATGGCTGTGTGATGCCTTGGCAGTGTTCCCAGCTATTGTGGTGCTTCAGGAAGGGCAGGTGGCATAAAGATGTCTGAGGAGGGACGATATTTCTCTCTTTGTTGGTCAGTGTCTCTGTGTTCATCCATAGGGAAGGAGATGCTTTCTCTCTGGAGTGTAGAGCTGTGTGGATTTGATGAATTTCTGATTTGATGAATTTCTGTATGTCAGACACCCATCCTGGTAACTTCCCCGTTTTGTACCTTCAAGCAAGAGGTCAGAGGAAATAGTTGTTTTGAATTCCTCCAGCAGTTCACAAGCTGTTAGCCATCACCTGGTCCTAAGCAAAGAGGTAATGGAGGAGGCAAAGGTGTAAAGAATGCATATCACCCCAGCTGGGAGGAATGAGTGTGAAAATTTGTATGCCTAAAGGGATCTTTTGCTTCATCTTAACAGGTATTAAGTAAGTTCCCAAAAACATGGAGCTTCCTGCTGCTGTGCTCCTGTCCTTTTCTGTTTTGAGATAGATATGTAAGTTTGCAGTACTTCGTATTTGTGTGATTTTTTAAAAATAAAAGTGTAAGGACTTATTCTTAACAAAAGTGATACATGAAAAAGGAAAAAGTACGGAATTCCTAATATTCTTACTGAGCTGATTTTTCATTTGTCAGACTGAATTCACGTCTGAGAACTGAAGATGACACTCTTCATTTCTAATATTGATACTGGTATCACTTCTTTTACCCTGTGATCTCACTTGTGCAAGTGAGACTTAGCACCAGCACAGCAGCTCAGTACCAGGCAGTTCCATGAGTGACTTTTCTGTTAGCTCCTTCATATTGGATGAAGAAGACAAAAGGGAAATGGGTGGGCCTGGAAAACAATAATGCCACCGTATACATTCTTTTACATGTATAAATTAAAAGAAGCATCAGGGAGTTATTTTCCCCTTTGAACATCATACAAAACTTCTCCCTATCAATAATGCTGGTAAAAGAAAAGGGAGACTGTTGCTGATCTTACTGGAGAGAATTCTTTTCCCCCACTCCATAGCATTCTTATAAGTGGTATTGTAAAGTCATGATGTCATCTCCATGAGACGATACAGACTCCATGATTTTTTGTTTTAGAAGCTTTGTGGCTATCTGCAAAGATACTGTATCATATAGAAATAATCAAACTAAAGATATGATAATTAAAATTAAATGGAAAATCAGATCAAAGGGAATAGCAATAGATGAGTGTCTTTTCATTCCATTCTTGTGCTATTCACCACTAGACAAAGCTGTGATAAAAGAGGCAATTTAATACAGGTTGCATGTTAATAAGGAGCCATTCTTCTCAACGTGCTGCAAATCAGAACAGCAGAAATCTCTCTGCTCTCTTTTCTCCCCTGGCCCTGAGGCTAGTGACTGCACCCTATTGCTCTGAAGGCAAAAAGGCCTTCATGGCCCATTACTTGTGTTCCTGTCTCCTTTTTGAACCTCCTTTCTCACTTCCCCTTATAGAAACAAGCAAAAAATTTGGCATTTCAAATGGAAAGAGGACCTGAATTCCAGATGTTTCTGTGTCTCATGGTTCCTTTGGATGCTCTGTTAATCTTTCAAAAAGCAGTGTGCTTTTAACACAGGGTGCTACAGCTCTGATAATGGAACTAATAATGCTGTTCAGATGTGAGCTGTGACACCAGATGATGATGATGGCATTAATGGCTTATTGACTAGCACCCTGTGAAGTATCATTTAATCACCAAAGAAGAGCAATTCAGGCTACACAGAACAAAGGTCCCCAGCTGATTCAGAGAACAGGATTTATTCTGACAAAAGACCACAAACTATAAAAAAAATGTTGGGATGACTGCACCCTGGCATTTCACCAGAAACAAAAAAACAAAAAACAAAAAAACCCAAAAAAACCTATGCACTTCACAAAAGGTTAGACATGAGAATCTGAAGAAAAAGTTCTTTAACTGTGACTTTCACTGCTTGTCTCAGGTCCAAGTAAGTGAGAAAGGATCCATTGGAAAGTAGAAAGTGTAATAAACTGGAAAAACAGCATTCATTTTACGGCTTATGTACCTCACTACTGACACGGGGACTAACCCAACATCACTAATATACTTAGCAATGTGTCATGCACCTAGTTATATTCAGTCTTACTTAGGTCTTCAGGCAAAACCACAGTGTTTACTCCTAAAATATTGTTTTCCTAACTACTCTCTAGATTTGTTCATCCACGTCCTCCTCCATCAGTTAATGCTTCCAAGGTGGAAATTCTAGTTTCATTGCCTGGCAAATTATAGAAATGTTACTGATTAATCCAGAAAGCAGACTTTAATTTTAAGGTTCAGATTAAACTGCAATACAATCAACCATATCTTACTCTTTAATAATTTAAAATGATACCTTGTAATTTAACTCCTTATTAAAATTCAGAATGTTGCTGTCTTCTTTCTGTGGGCTCCTGAACAGTCGCCACTATGGTAACAATTCTAATTCTTGCCAGCTGTCAAAATACACAGCAAAGTAACACTCCCCTCCAGTTTTATTACTGCATAATGAACTAATCCTGCTTACAGTAGGCTAATTTTTCAAGTCACTGAGTCTGATGATCACATCTTTGAACAAAAGTGATTTCATATCATAGTTTGCTCATGAGGGCATCTTTTTTTTTGAGGAGGTTATACATAGTAACTCAAAATCACTCTGTTTTGTTCTTCCTTAAAGTTTTACAGCGCAAATAAACAGTGGTGACCATGATAACTAATATCAATGATTAAATAAGTTATCTTCAAAGTATGAAGAATCAGAGTGATATATTTGTTTGTTACAAACTGCCAGACCCCCAGTGTCAGTTGAGCTTTGCTGATTTACTTCTAGGACAAACTCCTACATATTTTAAAGTCTGAATAAATTTAATAGTCACAGTAAGGCGCCAATCTGAATGAAAATCATTCTTTCATACAGAGGACCTTAGAAAATAAGTGCACTGAAGCAAAAACAAACAAACAAACAAAAAACAATGAGGGGGTGGAGGGGGAAGGTTAATGTTT
Organism: Oreortyx pictus; assembly: GCA_036925125.1. Lineage (NCBI taxonomy): Eukaryota > Metazoa > Chordata > Aves > Galliformes > Odontophoridae > Oreortyx > Oreortyx pictus. The sequence goes on along the minus strand of JAUPFR010000004.1, from coordinate 8,212,219 downwards.
TTCTTATCTGGAAACCTTTTATTTACTTATTTATTTTTGTAATGGCATAGCTGACAGTGTCAACTAATGATGGGGACTGACAGTACTGGAATAATTGGCAGCTTGTAGTGGTCAAAGCCATTTACTTGAATTATTTATGGGCAGAATCTGAGGGGAATTTCATAAGAGCAAATAGGGTAGGTCTAGGGGGTGTTGTTTACCTGATGCAATCACATCTCATTGAATAGGGGACTCATCTGCAGCTGATGCTTTAAAAGCCCCTGGGAAGGGTTCATTTCATGACAGTCACACATTCTTTGTTGTACCTCATCACGGCTTAATTATTCATTCATCATCTGGGTGTCACTCATGACAGAAAGTGTCCTGACATGAAGAGAACTGCTCAGGGAATGCTTTTATTTTTAATAATTCATTCATGCACATGCATGTGTGTGCATGTGATACCACATTAGGAGAGGAAAGCATGCCCCTTTCTTTTGGACAAAAGGCTTTTCTCATTCTGTTTCTCCATTCCTCATTAAAAGAAGTTCCATGAGACTGAGAGTCCTATTTTATTTTTCCTAAATACAGCCCAAATCACCTAAAGTAGACAACCTAGCAGAACATTTGTTTCTTGTCAACACCCACATACATTAGAGAGATGAAGGAAATAAACATGTAAAAAGCATATTAAATAGTCTGTGAATGCATCGCATTGTTATCATTTGGGCTTTTGGGAATAGTTATGTGTTTCTTGCCTCAGATCCTGGGTCAGAAGTCTAAATCGTCATGCAGTTTTGGCACTGTCAGATTTCAGCCTCAGAAAGAGGACCATGGAGGCCACAGTCCCAACTGCTTTCTCAGGTTTGGAATTTACCTACTTAGGTTCAAAATACACTGGCAAAACTGTGGGAAAGCTTAAACCGCTGCTGCCCAGACTCTGGTCAGTCTCTGGATTCAGAAAAGATGCATTCTCATCCCTGATTTTTCTAAAGCACTAACAGTTCTTTAAAGTGTTGAATTTATAATGAAGTGATGTGGAAATCGAGGGGCTTTTTTTCTTTTTTCATTTCGAAAATAGCATTCTTGAGTGAACCTATTAAGATAATTTTTCTTTTGTTTCACCATAATTTTTGGTGTAACTGGACAAGTGGTTACGTGGTTCAAGATGTATATCAACACTTCAGTTGTTTCTCTGTTATTTACATTACACTACCCAACCCCAACCCCAATCCCATGCATTATCCCACTTAACAATGTTTTTGTCAGTTCTCTCAGAGAAAATGCAACTAGCTCTGCTTCACTGACAAAGGAAAGGGGAGTAAGTCCCAAGAGTTCAGACTGCCCTGGTGTGACTGGGAAACCCATGGCCCAGAGAACTGTCAAGGTTTGGCCAGTCCAGATAAAAACTATGTTAAGGGTCTGCAAAAGCATGGGAAGGACATCTGCACAAGGTTATGAGTTTATGGCTGCAGTGAAAGAAGGCTAATTATTCTAGTTACTAAGCAGGCTCTCAGGGATGCATAGACACAAATCATCCTGACAGCAAGCTGCATCTGCAGCTGTGTACGAATGGGCTAATATTGTAATTCCCAGACAGATTAAAAGAGCTCTATTCTATTCCCTCTGAAATCAGCAAGAATTTGGCCATTATCTTTTAGAATAGCTGAGCCAGTAATCATAAAACAGTGGAAGCTGAGATGGAAGTCCATTCTGACCATCTCTAGTCAAATTTGGATTTTACAGAAATTCAGTATGCAGATACTGTTTGTCTTTAGCAGCTTTAGAAAACGTCAGTGTGATTAGACAGATGTCTAAGTGTTGGTACCAACCTGTGGACATTTACATAAGAAAGCATTGGCTTTGTTTGCTAACTGTCTCCTTTATTCCCTTTGCTGGATAGAAGTATGATGGTACAAACACCCTTGTATGGGTTGAATGAATAAAGTCTATTTACTAGAGGTTTCATCAATAACTTTTCTACTTTTTCACTTAAGTAATGACTCTTCAAGCATTTATTCCCCCTTGAAGTCAGACTATTTTATTTTATTTTTTTAATGTATGTTTTAGAAATTTTTAGGGCAAAACAACATTTAGCATTTTATAGTAGACCCTGATGAAGAAGGGTGACAATTATGTATTTGAATTAATGGACAAAATGGAGACCTGCATGAATATATTTCTCACTCTCCTTATCGTTGTCCTCTGTGTAGAAACTGCCTACTTCTTGAGTTTCATGAGTTGTGAAGTCAGATGCACAAACCTTCTGCTAGTTTAAAAATGTGCAGGTGTTTTCATCCCTAAAATTCAGCAGCAGCAGCTGAAAAAGAATATGATTTGTTCAGAACAACAACCAACCCAGTTAAACTTTTTCCAGTGAAGGCAGTCATAATCCTTGTTGAGATATTTGCATGATTAAATACAGGTAAAGATAATTCTTTACCCTTCTGCTTTGTTTTTCTTTTTTTTCTTTTTTTTTCTTTTTTTTTTTTTCTTTTAAAGTCTTTACCCTTCAGCTGCAAGATCCATCTATTAGCAAGTATTTCTTAGGTTTCTGAAAAGACCCCATTACAGTGCTGTTCCTTCAAGTCTGAAACTAATAGTACAGTTCTGCTAGTCCAGAGGAGGAAGCATAGCTGAGCTGAAACCATTGAAGGTAAGCTTTGCAAGTTTCTGGACATGCACTGCCATGCTGAGCCTACTGACATTAGTGTACTGTAAGATACCCTTATCCTTACACTAAAAGAAAGTGTATTCCCAGTGGACCAGTATTCACCCCGAGTCCTGGACATCAAATTCACACATGGCATGGAAGTCTTCATGGCATCAGAAGCTCATATAGATGCAAAACAACATCACCTTTTCTAATCCTACTTCTTTCCATTCTTTATTTGAAGGTGTAATAAGCCATTTTGACTGCAGCATTTCACTGGAGCAGTTCATCCAACTCTGCACACTCATAAGCTGATGCTTTTTCTAGGAACGACATCACTTTCTTTAGTCTCCATTCCATTTCTGTGGTGAACAGCTTTTTTTTTTCCTAGACTGTTGGGGTGCCTGAGAACATACTCAGACTCTGCTGGTTTGTAGAAGAAAAGTTCAAGCTAGAAATGTTATATTGTGAAATATACCCACATATAAATGATTGGAAAAGACTGGATTCTTCTTCTTATTTTTATTATTATTATTATTATTACAAGTTATTTTTTATGCTTTCTAAATCTGAGCTCAGTTTTCTGGGTAGTTTTCTCATCTGGGCTACACAAATAGTTGTCTTCTGCCACCTCATCATCACCTGATGATCATCATCATCCTGAACTGTAGCCCCTCCCAAGAGTTGCAATTAACACTGAAAAATCCATTTATTAGCATGGTTGCCAGAGAAGTGTCAACTTTTCCTAATGACATTAATGAGATATTTGAAGAAGATCAGAGAGCCTTCAGCACAAGGTTGATTGTCTGCCAGCTCAAGAAGTTGGCTTGTTCTTTGATCATTTGTCCAATTTCATTTGTTTTTTGGAACTGCAACTCTGCCTTGACTATTGAGACACCTTAGGTGACTACGTTAGATAAATAACTTCCAGGTAGGCAAAAATAAACACACCCAGTCAAACTTGAGCATGACAGGGTTACTTGAGTCAATGAAAAATGTGAATCTTACTGATTTGTTACAGTGAACGAAATCCATTAACAAATTTCCTTAGAATAATAATACATTAACTCTTGAAATCATGGTCAGAAGAGAAAAATAAACACAACTAAAGAAAAGTCTTACTTCATGTAAATGGCCTTACAAATTTTTTTTATTATTATTATTTTAAATTGTGAACTTTCAAGATTTCAATTTAAGCTCTCATTATATCTTCCTTTCATATAACCATAGAATTCTTAAGGTTTGAAAAGACCCTCACGATCACCCAGTCCAACCATCCATCCACCACCAATATTTCCCATTAACTGCATCCCTCAGTGCCACATCCACATGCTTCTTGAACACCTCCAGGGGCATTGTCTATACCACCTCCCTGGTCAACCTATTCTAATGCCTGACCACTCTTTCTGAGAAGAAATGTTTCCTAATAGCAAACCTGAACCTCCCCTGGTTCAACTTGAGCCCATGCCCTCTTGTCCTGTTCTGCTGTCCCTCTTGTCCTTTCTCCAGATCTGTGCTTTATCTGAGAGCTCCACTTTAGTTGTGGGATAGTGTGTTAACTTGGAATTTCTGCTGCAATTAAAGAAGTACCATCACTGGTATTGTCATTCTGTTATTAAATGTAGTATACATCCAAAGCAATCTTACCCTTATTTCTTGTTTAAGACACTTCTTCACTAATTAGTTTTCAGTTACATCATTCCAACATCCAAACCAACATTGGTAAGACTTCTATTTGGGAAATGGACATGTAACACTATTAATAAGACATTCAAATGATATCAAGATACAAAGTTTTCTTACTTGCCACTAAATCTGATAAGTGCTAAAAGGAAAATTCTAATGGTCTTTTTTTTCTTAGAGAAATTGGGAAGCAGATAAGAAAAGCAAATTACTCCCTTTTCTAACCTGAGTTTTTCTTCACATACATTTCATTCTTCTCCCTTTTTTCCTTTTATTCTCAATGTCATGCCGCAAGATTAATGAGCGCCAGATGCTGGCACTTCGTCCTTCTAGTATGTTTCTCAAGTACTGTAGATGTGCTAGTAAAACTAATTTAAGACATTTGGCATACAGCAAGTATCCAGAGGCTTTCCAGATGTATAAAAAGGCAGAGTGTTTCCTTATTTACAGGTATTGTCATTATTTTCCTTATGCAAAATACAAGAAAGCAAGTTATATTGTACTAAAGATTAGCTGGGCTAGTTGAACTGTATTTCTTCTTCAACAAAGAAATTGGCTTGTCTGAGTTAATTCAGTGATACGATCTTCTGGAGGTAACAACAGATGGAAAAGATTTCAAAGAGACAGCTTAACAGATACCTTTAGCATACCAGACCACAGAAAATGGTAGAGCTCCTGGGAAATGTTATGTGTTTTATTAAAATTATTCTATAGTTTGTTGGCTCAAATACATTAATAAGTCTTGGTTGCAGTTAATGATTAAAAGAAACACTTCAAATGTGGATTAGTGCAGCCAATGAAATCAAGAAGAGAAAGAACTACATGAGTGTAGAAAACATAGCAGATATTTATTTTGATACTTCAGGGGTGGGAAGATAGCAATCGGTTACCACCATGATGTCCATCACTGCTGGAGAAAGTAAAAATTCAACCAACAGACAAATTCCTTGAATCCCTGTCATGTCAGCATTCACATGGGGGAAATAATAAAGTAGGTATTCAATTTGTTGCAGCCTATTGGCAGTGAAGGAATGGCAAGACTGCTATGCAATATACTAAAAAATACAAGAACAAAAATGAATTCTGTCACAAACAATGATGCTTTTTATTTCTCAACATGAATCCAAGGGAAAGGTCAATATATATATATTTCACTGACTTGTGCACGGAAACAGAATATACTTTGCTATTGTGAAACTCATTCTTTTTAAACAGATAGCTAACAGAAGCAGCTGACAGTTTGCACAATTCTTGCAGAAGGGCACAAAGAATGAGGGGAAAAAGGGGGCTTCAGCCGAGTGGTAGCAATCACAATAACAGTCTTAGATATGTAATGACACTGACAGCAGGTGCTGGAACAGCTATGCGAGCTGAGTTGGAGGTTTTGACATGGGTAGCAGGTGCAGCCCTTCCAGTTCCAGGTTGCCAGGGCAGCCTGAGACCTGTGCATGGATCCAGTGTACTGTGGAGGAACTGAAAAAAGTTATCCAGCCCTCTTCTACTGCTTACTTACTGATACTCCTTGCTGTTATTCCTTGTGGGCACAAATGATACTGCCAGGGGAATCCTGGACAGTGAAAACAGTGACTACAGAGCTCTGGGGAAAGTAGATGAGGATTTGAGGTCCTTGGTGGTGCTCTTCACCTGAATCTTTTGATAAAGTAAAGGACATGAGGACAAGGACACTAACAGGACGGGTCAATAACTGGCAACAGGAAATTAGGCTTTATGGCCACCAGACCGCATCTGCAGAACAGTATCTACCTGGGACAGGTGCAGTCAAGCTCATGCAGTGGGTCAAAGCTGTATTTTCCCCAGTAGGATGACTGTCTACACAGAGGGGGCTTTAAACTAAGAATGATGGAAGAGGGTAACCAGGAGCACTGTGAGAAGGCAACAGTGTCACTAAGAAAAAGGCATGAGGTGATATAATAGGATGTGAACACAAAATCAGTGAAATGGTGCTAAGCTGGGCCACCTCCGAATTTGTATGTATGCAAGGAAGATACCACAAGGCAGCATGATGGAGAAATCTCAATGTGACAGAGGATCTGGAAAAGGAGATTGCTTTTCTGGATGTGAAGGTCAAAAGCAGCTTTTGCTGCCATGTTCATTACATAGAGAAGTGCAAGATTCTGAAGGCAAGGAGGAGGATGAAAGACAAGCTCACAGCCCTGGACTTCAGGAGATCAAACTTTAGCCTCTTCAAGGATCAGTTTGAAAGGATCCAGCAGAAAAAGGCTTGCAGAGACAAAGGGACAAAGAAAGCTGGTTTGTATTCAAGGATCATTTTCTGCAAGCTTAAGAAGCCTCTATCCTAAAGAGCAGGAAGTCAGGCAAAAATTCTAGGAGGTCAGTATGGATGAGCAAGGAGATCATGGCAGAACTCAAACACAAAAAGAAAGCATTGTCGAAGTTTACAGGAATAAAATCAGGAAAACTAAAGCTGATCTGGAATTGAATCTAGGCAGGGATGTAAATGATAACAAGAAGGGCTTCTGTGTCGTTCAGAAAAAGAATATGTGGAGAATGTTAGTTTATTGGCGAATGAGATGAGAATCATATTACCCAAGACCTGAAAGAGGTTGAGGTATCAAATGAACCTTCTTTAACTTAGCCTTTACTAAACCAAACTGACCTTCAGGAATGGTAGGCCCTAGAAATAAGGGCAAAAGACTGGACCAAGAAATGTGAACTCTTGGTGGACAAGGATTAGGGAATACTGACTCAAACTGATCAAACAAGTGCATGGGCCTAATAGGATCATACACGAGAGTACTGAGAGAGCGATGACAGATGTTACTGTGATGTCGCTGTCGATAATCCTTGGTCAGTTCAAGGGAGAAGTGTCTGAAGACTGGAGGAAAGCAAATGCCACACCTGTCGTCGAGAAGTAGGATGCAGGGAACTACAGACCAGTCAGGCTCAACTTGTTATCTGGAAAGGGCAGCAAATCCTAGAAACCATATCCAGGCTGAGACTGCTCAGATTGTAGAAAAGATCAAGGGGAAATCTCATGTATGTATAAAAATATTTGAATACTTAAAGCATGAAAACACCTTATTTTAAATGAATAATTACAGGTTTTGATCATTCTTCTTTCTCAATTTATGATTAGTTTTGTTTCTGATCTTATTTTCACTGTGCTAAAATGCTTATGGTATTTCTCAATGTGACATATAGTATTTTTTGCATGATCTTACTGGTTTGTAAGAAGGAGAAGTAATACAACCTCGTCGATCCTTGATATGAAAAGACAATAGCTTAAGTTAAGCCAAATTCACATTGCAAAGAACTTCAGTGAGAAAAACTGCCTGCTGTGTTAGTGCTTCTCTTCCATTAAATATCTGTTTCAGATTAGTTCTCATCACTTTTACTTTCTACCTCTTCTGATTCTCTTTCCAAAACATTTTGTTCATGCTTCCATTGTCCAATGAAATTTTATACTTTGTCTATGCTATTATGAGCATTTGCAAAACATTCTCAGAATGTTGTTCTTACAATTTAATGTAACATGCTTGCTTTTTCCTAAGCACAAAATATTAAACAAAGATGAATGTCAAGCTATTAATTACCACATGTGCTGATCAACTAAACCAAAGTCATATTGTTCAATCTTTTACAATTTTTTAAATCATTCTGCTTTTCTACAATAAGTCTCAAGAAAACAGAAATTTCAGTTGTCTTTTTTCAAAATAATTATTACGTACACTTTTTTTTTCTCCCCAGATGAAAAAGACCAAAATGTGAGATGTCTGTAGAAATCGGTTTTATATAATCAATAAACTTGGAAAATTATGCTCTAGGAATTGCAAGTCAGTTCTGTTGTTCATTAAAATCTACTAGCGTACCGGTCTGAATTAGTATAATCTTAACAAACATATAGTATACTGCCCTTAAAAATGGGTTATCTTCTAGTTTCTTTTAAAGTTCTTGTAGGAGCAGAAGACTAGATCTTAGATCTAGCCACTGATTACTTCATTTTTGTATATCTGGTCTTAAAAGTTGCCCATCTTCTGTTTTGGAGAATTTCTGGAGCTTAAAGATGCAAAACACAAGTGGCTTCAAGTTTGCTAAACATTCCTGATGTACTTGGATGACAGTGTGAACAAACCTGTTGATTTGCTTGCATTTAGCTTGTCCAAAGGCTTCTTTAAATCTCTTAACTTTTATCAACTGCTTATTGGCAGCTGCTTCATTTTTTCTTAATTTTTAGTGGTAAAAAAGCATCAAAAACAGTGGAAGTCTAGTCAAAGACCCAATAAGACTGGGTTGTTAATGCGTGTTTCTGCTTACTCAGTATTAAAAATGAATTAAAAATACATGCTGCATAGATTGAATATCTTAATTTTCGTTTATTACATTTTATGTCTTTCTTAGTGTTCTCCTACTTACTTTCCAGCTTTTGCTTGCTCTTTTCATATAAAAAGACTTTGTAAAAACCCTTCTTATTTCCATAGCACTTGAGAAAGGGTTAGCTACATGTGTTTTCTGTTGCCTTTAGATTTTCCTCTCTAACATGTGGCTAGTGGCTTCCTGTACAGTTCATTCCCCCATTTTCAAATGGGTACCATTTTCTTTAACCCATCATTGCATATATGAGGAGATAACTATCTTAAAATATTGTACTTCATTCTTTTTCACAGTGTTTATGATTCTTCTAAAGGGTGGCTTTTTATTATGTGCTTGAGAAGACACTTTTGTTTTGGAGGTGCTCTAATATTTCTGCTATAATTTTCATTGTAATTTCAAGAAGAATCTATTCTCAGACATTCCATGTGTGCAAATATGAGGAAACTTGGGCTGCCAAAAGCTGTGCCTACAGTGTTAATGGTAGCTCTTGCCTTTTCTTCATCAGCTCTGGCAGTTTTGCACTTTTTATGTGATTATTACCTGTTCTTATATGTGAGAAACAAATTTGGCAAAAAGTCTGACGCTGGATCTTTAGAACTCTTCTGTTACTTAAGACATAGAAGGCACATGAATTATTACAGTAAGCTCTTGGCTATTCACTTCACTTTGGTTTCATAAGCTCTTCAGTGATGCTTAACATTTTTTGGCTTTCATTAGTTGTTTTTTACACAATTTACAAAAGGTTAGGTTTTCATTTGTTTCTTTGTTTTTATTTTGTTTTCCTTCAAAACCCCCTTTTAATGTCATAGACAACTACTGCAAACTATTAAGTCTGGGTTTAATCACTTCTTTATGTATGAGAATGACTTAGAATACTTTTTTATTGTAACCTTTATTTCCTTGTTGACTTGTGCCTCTTTAGAATTAATAAATCAGTAAAGGAGACATTATACCTCCATACTGACATGACTGAAAAGAACAGGCCAATGAAAAGAAATGCTAACTGTTTTTTCTTAGGTAAACTAATCTATATCCATTCTAACTCTAACCCTGGAACACCTAAAATCTTCATTTTGAAGAAAAATGTCAACTTTGGGTTTAAATTCAAAACCTAAAAAAAGGAACATGTTTTTTTAGTGTCTGTGGATCTGTGAAATGTGTGGCAAAGTATTACAAACTCTGTTTCAATTACCGGCTGTGTTACCTGCTAAAATAAAAGTCAGTATATTGCTAAGAAACCCAAACAAATTCTTTAATCAAATCCAAAGTCTTTCAAGATCTTTTTAAATAGAGTTTAAGCAAAGAAAGGAGCTAAATATTATAATTACCTTTTATGTCCAAAAGACACAAAGAATTGAGCTATTTCTAAATGTCCCTTGAGAGTAAAAGAATCAAGACTGAACACTTAGTCAGTTGCACTCCGGAGCTATAAAATGTAAGGGTGACGTTTTCAAGTTTAACAAGGACCTTAGTGCCATCCTTCTGTATCAAGGGCCCTACAAATTGCATTTGTTAGTAACTTTGTGATATCATTTTAGACATTGAACAAAGATCTAATCCATATAAAATGTCCATAAAAAAAAATTAATTACAAAACTATGCCAGCAGTTAACTGAAAAATTTATTTCCTGCAATACTGACATTAATCATCTTTTTCAGTATTGCCACTTAACTGTTAAGATGCTAGAGTTGCCAGGATCTAGTGCAGACTTCCCATTCCTCTCAGTCTAGCTGTCTGCACTTTAGCCTAGTTCTGATACAAGAGAAGCCTCAGCTTGCCTCTAAGGGGACAAAAAGCAGAGGCAGCCAGTGGGAGGTCCTGCCCTCCTTCCCATGGATACTGCTCTTCAGATCAGTGCCTGTCAAAGCCAGCACTGCAGCAATGCCTGTGCCTGGCCATGTGCCCATTGACCCGTACTGGACTCTGGTCCTGACCCACAGGCTTCCTTCCCACCTTGACCTTGCCTTGCCTGGCAGTGTGGACTTTTGATGAGTTATGGTCATTGGAAGCATCTGCCTGCTCCCTTTTCCTTTCAGAGCAGCATGACTTTGTCAATAAGAGTATTCTGAACAGTGACATTTTCAATAAAAACTATTAATGAATGACAACTCATCTCACTGAGCAGGCAGTATGTTACAGAGCACTTGTGTGTTACAGAGAACAGCAGCTGGAATACAAACCCTTGAAATTGACCAGAAGTATAGGACAGGACTGGATTTGTCTGCAGGAACAATCATGGAAGCTTTATCTTGGAGGTCTAGCTTATCTACACAGAGACACAACTGACTGATAAATTTATTCTCTTGTTAAGTAAACTTATTCATGATTTGGATGAGTGAATTGAGTACACCATCAGGAAGTCTGCAGATGACATCAAGTTGGAGGGAAGAGTGGATCTGCTTGAGAGTAGGAAGACCCTACAGAGTGACCTGCAAAGGCTGGATGACTGGGCTGAGACCAATTGTGTGAGATTCAACAAAACCAAGTGTTGGGTCCTGCACTTTGGTCACAACAACCCTATACATCACCACAGACTTGTGACAGTGTCTAGAAGACTGCAAAGAAAAAGAATATGGAATTCTTGGCCATTGCTTGGCTGAACATGAGCCAAGTGTGCCCAGGTGACTAAGAAGGCCAATGGCATCCTGGCTTGTATCAGAAACAGTGTTGCTCGATGAGCAGGGAGGTGATCATTCCCCTGTACTCAGCTCTGGTGAGGCTGCCCTTCACACTCTGTGTTCAGTTTTGGGCCCCTCACTACAAGACCAACACTGAAGCCCTAGAGCTTGGCCAGAGAAAAGCAACTAAGCAGTGAGGGATCTGGAGCAGAAGTCTTATGGGGTGCTGCTGAGAGAACTGGAATTGATATGTCTGCAAGAGGATCAGGGGAGTCTTCATCACTCTCTACAACTTCCCTGAAAGGAGGCTGTGGCAAGGTGAGCATCAGCCTCTTTTCCCAAGTATCGACAGTAGGACAAGAGGGAATGTTCTCAAGTTGCACCTGGTGAGGTTCAGATTGAAAAGTAGGATCAATTTCTTCTCTGAAGTGGTGAGGTATTGGAACAGGTTGTTCAGAGCAGTGCTAGAGTCACCATCCCTGACGGTGCTTAAGGAAAGTGTAGAAGTAGTACGTAGGGATATGGATTAGTAGGAACTATTGGTAGTAGGTGGATGGTTGGAATGGATGATCTTATAGGTCTCCTCCAACCTTAATGATTTTATGATTCTATGCTCCTGTGACTTGAGCACAAGCTGGTAATAATCTCACAGCAAGCTAGAGGACTAGAGACCCCTTGGAACCAAGATTTTTATCATTCTGCTTGTGGTCAGTATGTTGATGGGCTGAAATTGATGATGAGGAGTATTTTTCCACCCATCTCAGAATCGTTTCCTCTGCCAAAGCCCCAGTGTCAGCACAGTCATCCAAAAGGACTTGGCAATGCAGCAGCAGAGGAGCAAAGTTCTGACCTCTCCCACTGGCATTGGGACTTGAAGTATTAAATGCTATTGTAGATTTTAAGGCACAAAAATAGTACAGCCTGCTTTTCCAGCAGAGTAGTATCAAGTGTTCTATCCCACTAGTTATGAAATATAGCTATTCTGAAGCTATACAAAATTTTTATTTAAACACATCAAAATTAGGGTATGGTCAGAATTTTATTTAAGTGAAACAATGTGTCCTGATGGGACTTTTCCCATTCTCTTTTCTATTTCAAGTGCAGGTTGCCCCCACAGTTCTAACAATATAAAATCTAGAATCTGTTTTCTTCAGCAACACAGAGTGCTGTTTTTTGCCACAGATACACCATATCATATGATTCTGTGATACCACCTGCAGAGTTCTACATGCACAAATCCTCTGCAATGCTCTTTTGAGGCAGATGAGTGTTCAGATTTTCTAAAAAAAAGCACTTCCTGTGCTTACAAACAGAAATTGTTCCCCATTTCAAACAATTTTGAAACTTGAAGATCAGGCCAGAAACCAGTTTTACTAGTTATTTCATTTTCCTTGGAAGATGCTTTGTAGAGGAATCTTTTCTCAGTCTTTTGACCTCTGGTTCTGAAAGGTACTTGGTAATGCATGTTAGAACTCTCTTAAAGATGCTAACAGTCTTCTTTTGCTATGTGCCAGCTGAGGTATGGACTGGCTCATTGTATATTGGTTACAGTACAACCAAAAAGTATCATTTACTCTTGTTCTCCATCATTTGTGATTCTTAATATTGATTCAGAGACAGAAAGCTGCTGATGTCATCACTGGTATTCAGAGTTACCTAGAAAAGCTTTATACAGCAATAGAAAGTTTGATTACTTCAGAGCTGACTATCTAAGTGTCATCTTAGATAACTGACTCCGAAATGGCATCAACTAGTAACTAGCTTGTACCAAGTATTTCTGTGAACAAGTCCTGGTCACATTCTTAAAATTCTGAATAAACTATTTCCATTTCTTTACCCAGAAAACAAAACCGCAAGAATAGTCTGTAAGATAAACAAATAATTCTTCTGAATTCTTCCAGAAAAGAAAGCAAAAAAAAAAAAAAGAAAAAGAAAAAGAAAAAGAACTAGACACTGAGTCAGCCTTGGAATTTCTCTGGAAAATTAGTGGAAAACTGCAATTCATGATGCTCAACACCTCCTTAGCTTTCTCCATCTCTCTGAACTTCCTTGTTGTCCTGGTCACTCTGAAGTGACACATTATGGAGCCAGCACATAACACCAGAGTGAACACCTTGAAATATATGATTTGATTTATGAGTGACTCATTATTTGGGCGCTGCAGCTGGCCCCTTCTTTACGGACTCTGGAAATCAGATCTGTATGATTTTTGCTTGGCACTCAGCAAGCAGTGACCCCAAATCACAGATTGGTTTTGAAAATATTCTGTTTTAGAGAAAAAGCTGGTAAACTTATTCAGTGGATTGGTTGCTGGAAACTACTGTCTGGCAGCAGTCCTAACTGTAACCTTATTTCCCTGAGGCCTTAATGTAGCTCACTGATCTAGAAATGAATCCTTCCTTCTGTTTTCCAGTTCACTCTGCATCTCACTGATAGTTCTCCATGTGCTAGGGTTTTTCTTTCTATCATATCTTCAGCTTTACTGTACGATTGAGTTATGTCTTTGCTCAGGTCAAAGCTGTCAGTTTTGATAACCTAATGCTCGCCTTAGCAGTATGATAATTTATGAACACCACCACAACCACTACCATCCCTGTTTTTTCATCAGGGATGCACTGAAATTCAGTCTGAAAATGAACCTACTGGATGGCTCCTGGCAGCATTCACACAATTTCAGTGTTTTATTTTCCTTATCCACACATAGCATTTCATAGCAACAGGAAAGTCCATGGGATAGGCTTTTAATTTCCGTATCTTTGTGGAAAGTTTAATAAAAAGGGCTCTCAAACAAGATATCCTTGAGATATTTTTACTGTGTGCCTATTAAATGATAACAACAGCAGCTGGAATTGTCATAGCTGGTGTGGCAGGTAATGATTCTTTGGAGGATTCTGGCAGCTGTTATTCTTTTGTCTTCTCTCCTGCAGAATGCTAATAAGGAGGTCAGCGGCTCCTGAAGATTATCTGCTGGAAGGACATATTTTAAAAACATAAGAAGTAATTATTTATATGGTGCTTGTCTTCCTAAAGCAATTCTTCTACCTACAACCCTCTGCAAGTTGACAGACGCGTTGCCAGAATTGATAACTATTCCTATGAGGAAAAGGAAATAGAGGAAAGGAATAACTGATGAAATACACTTTAAAGGGAAAAAAACAAAACAACGACAGATTCACAGAAATGCTTGGCTACTGTTGAATGCTTTTTAGCTGATCTGAGAGAAATCGTTTTTGAATTATTCTTGACAGTGAGGCAGCTTGCCAGATTAATTAAGTTTGTCTGACTTGCAGGTCTGCATTCCAGTGGGGTACAAAATATGGTGATGTTAATATTAGGTAAATACCAATAGGTACCTTTGTAGGATGACAGCAAAGAGGGAAATGACAAACCATCCAGGATGTGCTTTAAAGAAAAAATATTTTTTTGTTTGTTTGCTTGTTTTTACTCATCTTTATAGGAAACACTTTGCTTTGGAATTTAGTGCAGTAGGAGAATTCTGAAAATAATTTCTTGCTAGTCTTTATTTTTTTGTAGATTGCATTTTGATTGATACTGTAAAGTTTCTTCACACGCAGTATTAGCTTGAACTTAGTTCACATTGGTACTGTAATCCATGAGGAATTTTGCTTTCACTGCTACTGGATGTTACAAGACTGAGAGTGAACGTTTTGGAAAACATCTCTGAACCTTTCAGAGTTCACTAATTTCTTCAGCAAATGGGTTAAGAGAGGTTTTGGCCTTATGTTGGAGTTATGTCACCAGTGAATTCTGGCATGGACCAGACATGGACAAGAGGATACTACCTGTATCTGGTACAACTTCACTGTGTGTAAAAGAAAAAGTTATGCTGAATTCACGCATATGAACAATGCATCTTACAATGAACTTTATAATTATCACAATGGTTCTGCCAGGGGCTCTGGATTTATTTTCATTTCATTCTATAAAACACAGAAAGGAACTCTTCATACTTCAATTCACCACCAAGCAGTAAAGGAATTTTAACACTTCAGCAATACAAAATGGGACCAAGTGTACCAATACTAGATCACTTATGAGGGGGGGGGGAGGTAGGAGAGATATAAGTTTAATACTTACAGTTATTAAATCATTAAATTGTTTACGTATTATTGTTTGACTTATAATGATTATATTTTGATTGTTATATCATATTTATAAACACAGTTTTTAAATTCATATCTTTAATGGAGAAGTGACTTAAATTATTTAAATTGTGGTGTTATTAAAACATTATGTCATTTTGAATTAATAATATATTTTCACTGTAGTTCATGCAGTATAGGCCCAAGCAGTCTAAATCCATGTATCTGTGGAAAGCAGCTAAAATAAAATTGTGTAGCTTAAGCCTTCTTAATTCTTACACATGCTTTTCACAGCCACTTCTGAAAGCCTCGAAAGCAAATATTTAAGAATGTAGATTCTCTCACAGAAATAGTATAACTAGGGATCATTTTATTCTCTCACAGAAATAGTGTAACTAGGGATTATTTTCTTTGTATTTAATAGTGCATAGTTTGTGCTCTATTTCTGCTAACTTCTAGAAAAAAAGACTCAAAGTTCTGCTAGAAGAAGTGAAGATACAGAAAGGGAAAAATGTTAACTCTCTTATCCTGTTCACTTTTTTTTTCTTTTTTTTTTTCGGTCTTCTCATTGCCAAACAGATAATCTGCAGGTGTAATGGCCACTCTGGTGACAAGTCCATCCTTCCTGAAGTCAACCTGTTTATCCGGACATGACCTCTTCTGATAAAAGTACTTTACAGTAACAGTCGTAACAGCACTCATAAACTGAGCCAGTAATTGTGCCAAACCTGTGGCATACTGTCATGCATTTCATTCAGCATATTCTGAGACACAGGTGTTTTTATCTCACTAACAAAGATCAAACCAAGAAGGCTGAAAGAAGCTAGTGCACAACTATGAATAATTCCCTTGACTTCATTAAAGAAAAGAACTATAACTAAATCCTTTCCATAGCACTAAATTCTATTACTCTGAAAATAAGTGTGTGCAGCTAAAAATATATTTTGATGCTGCTTTCAAACCGCAGGAGGTGTAGAGCACTTTCAGAAGGCACACAAAGAACATGATCCAGTCCGAAGAAGGAGATGAGCAGGAATTCCTATTCGTTAATATCAGCCTCACCCTGATTCTTGTGGCTCCAATTGATACATAATTAACCTAAGGAAGGCCACAGCCAATGAAATAGCCCAGGCCTCACTGAAATTTGCTATGCATATAATTACCATTCCATCAACTGAAACGTTTTCCAGATAGAGAAGTCACCCTTCCAAAGAAAAAACCTTTGTTACAGATTCATGTGGAGTTTTTCCTCAGTAATATTTAGCTGCTTTGCAAAACTGATACAGCTCTTTCCTTCTCTGACCACCAGACGAAAACCAAAGATCCTTTTGGCCAATTCTGTATTTTATTAGATGAGACATAAAACAGGCAGATGATTGGTAAATTTTTGCTGCTGCACTTCTTCACCGTCCTGTGGTGGCAATGAACACAGTAGCCTATTTACTCCCTGATTTTTCCACTTGTCTCACACCATCTCTTTAATGTCATGTTTAGACCATACTGGTGTTCAGATTTTAATAGTTATTTTTCCTTGTGTGTCAGCACCAACAGAATTGAATGACTCTGAATGACTCTGACAGTCACGTCAAGAAAAGTTTTCTAAATATACAAAGCGGGTCACCAGTAAGGCAGCTCACCATAAAGCCACCAATAATTAGTACCCTGGTATCAGGAACATTACTCATGGGTTGCATGTGATTATTTGCCTTCCTTCATACTCTGTTAAGCAGCCACACAGAACAAAGAAGCCTTTGGGCAAAGCGACAATAAGGATATCTATAACTGACAAAATATCCATAGATTTCTCATGTTTCTGTTGGCCACGCATTCTTTTCTTGCTTAGCTCAGCACTCTGCCTTATAGCAAAAATGATCTGGGTGGTCTGGGTGGGTGTAATAGTGTAAATAATAGTAAACAATAGTAGCAGTAAGTGGAGTCAGTGAGCATTGCCCTTGATCAAGCTTTCAAATTGACTTGAACTGATGAAAATATTGATTAATCTGATTCATAGTACTCTTAAAATAAATCTTTTATATAGCCTGCTAATGTTTGCTTGCATCCAACCCTTGATCTCAAACACAGGGTTTTTCACAAGGACAGTCCGGTAGATGCCAATGTCTTTCCCCTGAGAAGGACATTAAATTTTCTTAGCTAAAGATTGCAAACTTGGATCATGTGCACCCAGAGTGATTTATTCTGCACTGTATGTGACAAGATGTAGGAAATGACTGGAAGAAGTCAAGAATTTTGACTCAGTTTAAAAAATTAAAAGGAACCATGATTCCACCTGGTATAGTACATTAAAAAATCCCTCTACGAAAGAGATCGCTGTGTATAAATTGTTATAGCTTACAGACAAGGCTGTACAACAATACTAAGTTTATTTAATGTTTACCTTCCAAGCTATATATAATAGATGTAAGGTCTTGGAAATTACTGTGTTTTCATCAGATTAGGCAGCTCCACTAGGCTTACAGTAAAAGGGGCCATATCAGAAAGCCCAGATTATTAATGCAACCAAACCTTGAAAAAGCCACCAAGCCTTCAAAAAGAAATCTTATATATTACTCTTAATGTCACTTTTCCAAACCACTCATGCAAAACAAAAGCTTCACCACTTCCAACAAATTTATTACACAAAACTAACAGAAATTATGAGAACTTTAAATGCTACTGTCTTTATTTTTTTGTCACTGTTTGTGTACTTTTGTGCTGACATTTATAGGTAATTTGACAGCCAAGCTGCTCACAGCTACTTACTTGAAGAATTGGATGTCACGTGAACCTATTATTATCAGCATTGATTGTGGTCAGGCATGGAGATGGGTAAGGCAGAAAATTACTTACTAAGCTTCAGGAAGAAGGAAAAGAAGATGCACAGACCAACTATACTGCTTTTTATTGAGCTTATCATCCAAGGGAATGTAGGATGTATGGGTTCAAAGACTTTAATAGTAATTGATGCTACTCTTGTAAGACAAAGAAATTTGCTCTAATAAGCAGTGCTTATTAGACTGCTGTTAGTCTTGGGATGTATATGGACTGAACAATTCAGAAGCCAGAACTTGAAGAATACATATACATATTAGATGTATAATACAGAAAAAAGCTTCTCAATAGAAAGGAAATAAAGACAATGCCAAGGAAGGTTCTCATTGCCAGGTTAGGGAAGCAAAACTTACTATTCCCTTAGCTCATGTAAATCAGTTCAGCTCCATATGCAAAAATGTTATCTTTAATTAAAATCAGTAGTGGATTTGTCCTTTCCATCTGTGAACCATGACTCACATTTGAAGCTCTCTTTTACAGGCACAGCAGTTTTCTTTTCTTGTTTTTAACCTGCAATCTTTCCTAAGTAATTTTCCCTAAAAGAAAAAATTAGATTTCATGTGTGAATACGGAATATTTGCCCATATCTATAGCATTTCCTAAACAATTCCTTTTTTTTTTTTAATGCACTGGATTAGAATCTTCTTTCACCTTCTCTCATCATACTGACAGATTTACTGTAACATTTTATTTATAAAGTAGGCACAGATTAAAGTTATAAAAATAACTCCAGATAAAACATTTATTGAATATGTTGGCTTCCAAGTGAAAGTAAAAAGAACATAATAAATACCCACGGTTTTATGACCTCAGCAAGGTTGTCTAGGGAGACACATAGCAAAAAGAGATTCTCAGTAAATCACTCGGTAAAAAGCCTCAGTATTAACGTCTCAGCTTCATTGACTGTCAGCTTCTAACACTGATAGTAAACTTATAGTCTCTAGATACAGTTAAATCATTGGTACCCTAAAATGCTAAAAGCCACTGACCTTTTGGCTGGGGAAGTAAATGAGCTTAGTTATATATTCTGATGGAGATTCTAGACTATGAGATTGTCGAAGAGTAACTCAAAACATCCATGGTGTTGCTAACAAAGACAAAGGATTTAGGCATATGCTTTCAGTCATAACGTGGAAATGCAAAGTTTTGCATCAGCTCAAAAAGATGATGGTAACTTTCCCTTTGGGGAGGTCTGCATGGATGTGTCTGGTAGCCAGGTGAGGTCAACCCACCACAGATCACCAGAGTAAATAATGTGGTATCTGATTAGCCTTTGTCTTTTTGAATGAACCTGGAAACAATGTCTGCTTATTTATGTATTTATTTATTTATACATACATACCTACCTACCATTTCTCTTGCCCAGTGGGAACAAATTGGCCTTTGAACC
This sequence comes from Oreortyx pictus, assembly GCA_036925125.1. Taxonomy (NCBI): domain Eukaryota; kingdom Metazoa; phylum Chordata; class Aves; order Galliformes; family Odontophoridae; genus Oreortyx; species Oreortyx pictus. Next base: position 8,192,610 of record JAUPFR010000004.1, on the reverse strand, counting down.
CATGTCTCACAGCTTCATATGCTTCTCCCACAACTATTTGGGGTGGCACCAAATTAAGTGCTTCCCTTGTGATCCCCTTCACCCACTGCCCACAGTGCAGCTGCAGAGGCTGGAGCAAAGTGCTTCACACAAGACCACACAGAGAGCTGACTACCACTCTGCAGGTGGAACAAGCCAGCAATTCTTTGAGTGCAGCCTATGTCACACATTTCACAATCCAGGAACAGATGCACTTGAGCTGAGTGGGAGGATAAAGTTGCTGTAGTTACTTTAATTTGATCTGGGCTCACATATTTTAGGATTTCAAAAGTTTTATAGTCTGAAGTGAAATGTAGTTTTTAGCAGGCAGTTTTTCAGCACTTATTTTACCATTGCAATTAATTGCATATGAAAACTATGGGAACATTACTGATACACAGCTGGGAACAATTGGTATCCATTAAACTGAATTTTCACTGAAAGTACTATCACTTTAGTAATGTCATAGGAGATTTGATACTTGTGTTATAGTGATTGATACACAGAATACATTTAAATCTTATCCTGACACTGACCAGTATTTTATCCAATCTGTGTAAATTTCTAAAGGGAGGGACATGCCCTGCTATTAATTCTAGATTTTACTGTGAATGATTGTCTAGTGAAACGCGTTGTTATATTGGATTATCTTCAAATGAGCTCCCCTCTTTGCACTGCTGAGCTCAAAAATGTCAAGTCCAAATTCCAGAACAACATTTTTTCCATTTATAACACTCCCCAAAATGAAAACCAAATGTCTGAGAATGGCAGAGGGCCTAATGTAAGCCTGGAGATTTCTCTCTTTTTATAATGACATCCCAGAAAGTCCTCAGTATCTCAAAGAAGCGAGGCCAAGAAAGGAAATACTGAGTGCTGTTTAAATTCATCTGATAGATGCATGTGACAAAATATCTGTTCTCAGACTGACCTATGATTTATACCAGGCAGGAGAGATACTTCTAAGAGACTGAAACGTGCGTATTTATGATGGCATTATATAAAGAAGCAAAACACTCAGTTTGGGCTACTGGTTTAATTCTAATTAAGTACACTCTTCTGTCTGATTGACAAGTTTTGTGCTAATCAGTAGAGTTCTTCAGATCTTCTGAAGTCTTCAAGTTAAAAAAATTCAAAACCAGATTTAAGATAAGGTCAAGTTCAGATTGTAAGCTTGCAAACCTATTTCCTATGCTATTTTCTCTGTCCTGAGACACCATTGGCTTTATGATAATTTCCATGCTAACTGTGGTTCTTTCCCAAAATTTCTGTAAAGTCTCAGCAATGAACAAACAAGTCCAATGCTGACTGCTTAGAATAAATTAAGGGAATGAATAAAATGACTGCACCAAGACTTTAAGTGACATGGAAATCTCAAAGAAACAGGATTTGAGATATGTTTCTGTGAAAGAATAGCAAAGAATACTGTAAGCATGCGTGTGCAAAATTAGGAATGTGAATTGAAATGCATTTGGAGATCATCTGAATGCAGCTGACAGAAATACCCAAGCACTGGATTATAATACTATGGAGTTTTATTTTCTATTTTGGAAGTAGAATTAATGCAACATGACTACTCAAGGACTTTTTGTAAATCTTTGTTGTCTTGATGTTTGTATGATCCTCTCTTGTCTGGCCATTTTTTGTTTTATCTTTTACTGTTTTTCAGAGAGAAAAGGGAAAATGTTTTGCACTTTTTCAGAAGTTTTGTACAGAATCACAAAAGCAGGCAATTCTCTTCATTTTAGGAGAATATCAGAGAACATAGACAGAAAGTGAGATGCGTTACCCTCTATTTCCCTTCATTCTACTTAACAGAAAGATTTAGTTACACATAAAAGAAATGAACATTTAGAACATATGTATGTGGACTACTGCCAAAAATGATCCTACCATCGCTCAACACCTAAACAGATTCCATTGCACAAGAAGTCATGGAACTTACAAACTTAACTGAAAGCCAGAAGCTAATGAAGCTGCATTGACATCTATCTTGGCAGTAAGTGTCTCAGCTTGAGATAAGCCATGCATGGTCTTCAGGATCCAAAATAGGTCAATCAAACAAATAGCCTCTATTATTTTTACTTGTTTAAAAACTGAAGTGGTGGTAATATGCATGGACTTGGAACTGAGATATTCTGAGACAGAACACTTCTGAAGAGGGATCAAATAACACAATAAAATGTCCATGTATTTCAGGTTACCATAATTTTATTGTATTGCTGTCACAATGCTAAAGATACAACACATTTACAATAGAAAGATGGAGCTTTCAGGCAAGCATGGCATCTGGTATCAATGTGTTTCTGTAGTACCTGCATTGTATTCTGACAAAGAGCTTATCTGAATCAAAGACTGGAAGTCAAGGCCAACCAGTCTTAGTCATGCTCTGATATCAAGTTCCTTAACTTAGTAGCTGATGGGCTTTGTCAAGAAACCATAGCAGAAGAAAAGAGTAACAGCTAATATGTCTAAAAACACAAGGTTTATAAAACTAAGATCTATCAAATCTTAGGTAAAGTGCAGCTAATAAAGAGCAGCAAAGTTCTGCTTTTTTAAACTATAAAGTAACTATTAGGTTTTATTCCTGTTCTGCTTTGCATTTTGAAAACCCTGGGTCAGTACTCTTGTGTTGTTCTTTTTTCCTTGGGAAAAGGAGGGCCAGGGAGGGAACTAATTAATAAGCATTCTTTGCCTTCAGTAAGAATTCTGGGCCATTCATATAGTTTCTTTACAACCTAAATTCATTCACAGTGCTGTATTTGTCATCATTTTCCTTTCAGGGTAAAGCCATGGATTTTTCTACATAATTTCTTTAAGTTCATAGATACAGAATTGTGTAGAAACTGTAGACAAAAGATCTATTCAGAATTCTTTACATGCCCCTTTCACAGTTATCAGTTCAGAGATAGGAAAAAGCTGCAAAATAACTTCTTGATAGCAGAAAAATATCTTTGTATGATAGGTGGAAGCAGCATAAAATGACTTAGATTCCTTTACTACAGAGACTTCTGGTAATCAACTACACATTTTTTTTGGAAAAGATTTACCTTTCTTCATAGCAATCGTACAGTGATGACTTTGGGCAGGTGGATAACAGTGTTAACACACTAGTGTTTTAGCTATTGCTGAACAGTTCTTGTGCATCATCAAGGCTTTCTCTGCTGCCCCAAGCAATATGATAAGGGCTGGTAGAAGATGTGGGCAGGGCAGCTGACCCAAACTGACTGAAAATTCTGTGGTGATAATGACATGCTCAGCAATAAAAACTGGTAGGCAATCCACCAATCCACTATTGCTCATACTGGTGGCATTGGTACATAGCTTTAAGAAGGTACTCAATTCTTGCCTTTACATTGCATGTGAGTTTGTTTTTTGTGTTTTCTTTTTCTTGTTTCTTTTTCTTGTTTCTTTTCCCCCACCCCTACTTTTTCTTTTTTTCCTTTTTCTTTTTCACGTGGTAAAATGCATTTGTCTTCATCCATGAGTTTTTTTCTTGCTTTTGTTACCGTAATTCTCCTTCCCATCACTCTGGGTTGTGGGGAGAGGCAGGGCGCGAGCACACTGCTGAATGGTGGTTAGTTGCTGTCCAGTGTCTATCCACCACATCAGTGATCTCTAGAACCTGCTAACACTCTGGGAAATGTTTCCTTAAAGGCAAACATGTCTTGGATTTTTTTGTACATAAGACACATAGGGAAAATATGAAATTCCTTGATGTACAGTCGAATAACCCCATTCAGTGAAGTGAAATTTTCTCCAACTATAACCTATGGTAAAAGAGATTCTATGTTATCCAATCATGCAATGCTTCTGCACTTTACGTGTGGTCTAATTCTATGCAGTGCAGCAGTTTTGGAATTATGCCTCATTTATATCACTTACTTGAGCGCCTCAGTGAATGCCAATTCCATTTTTTAATATGAAGCTTGGATTAGCCTTAAGGTACTTTGCATTGTTCTTCGAAGGGCTGCATGCAGATTTCTTACTTTCATAACGGAAATGTAGAGCTTGATGAGTGTATTACGTACATTACGTATGTAATAGATGCTCATAGTTGCAGGAAACTTAAGCATAAAGGAATGGTCATAGGTCCACTGCAGAAACTATGGCCAACTGCGTAGAACATTCAGACAGCAAACTTATTCTTTCCCCCCGCACACTAGTAACCTTTTGATTTCAAAGCTCGATTGTCTTTCTTAGAGGAGCACTTTGTTTCACACTACTGTTTCTATAGTTCATACCCCTCACATTTCCACTGCATTTGAAAAATGCATACATTTAAGAAAGGAATAATAGAGCTTGTAGCATATAACAGCAGAAAAAAAAGCATTTCTAAAAATTTTCAGAAAAAAAGTGTTTTACTTAAAAAAATAATAAAACAAACAATTAATTAAGGTAATAAAAAATAAATAAAATAAATAAATCTGGTTTTTTAAACAGATTCCTGTACAGTATTTGTGAGCTTGTGAAGGAGAAGATGCCAGTTTTGGTTTTATTTGTCTGTGTTATCATTTTTTAAGAGAGTGATGGCTTCACTTATTTAACTATGCAAGTAAAGAACTGATATCATGCCCAACACGTAACAACACCACTATGCAGAAACATATAAGTCAAGGCACAATACCAGTTATAATTTGCATGCAAATTATTTTTTTTACCGTTCCAAGGCAAAAAGTGGGCACAAACATATCACAAGATAAGAGGAAGGACAACTTCCATTATCTTTCTTTTTTAGCATACCCTTCGGTGAAAACAAGGACTTTCCCATTCCAAAACCCTTGCCTTAATTAAATGGATGCAAAAATGTGATGCAATATACCAAATATCCTGAAACAGCAAGTGACTGAGAGGGTGGGTGTGGGAACTCTGTTCCATAAAGGCTGGTCTTTTTCAATCTGGCCATCTGTTTGCTTATGGTCAAAACCCTTTTTTTCTGCTGTTCTGGGATTTCTTTGTCATTATGTGATTGAAAGACATTCAATCTCTCATCTTATATGTACTGCTTTGTGCCATTTTACAACAGCAAAGCTTTTGTTCTGGCTGAGGTCAGAGCTGCTGTAGGGATTTTCCAAAGGGGATATAAACGAAAGGAAAAAGAAGGAAAATAAACAGTTTCTTTGCAGGTAATCCCTCCAAATTTCAAGATGGCCATATCAGACATTAGGAGTGCTGTAAATCCCTTTATGTCCTATTTGTATTCTCATTTCACTTTTCTCTACCAATAAACACACTATCATTTAAACGTTTCTGGCTATCATTTATACATGTCTGATAGTATTTATTCTTTTTTTAACATTAACATTCACTATTCACAACACTGTGTTGTTCATAGTTGCACATTATGAGTAAATATGAAAATGTAATAGCTGAAGAAAATCATGACACACATCAGAAAGCAATTGCTGTAGATACATCACTGTGGTAGTTTTAGGACTCTTTCTCCAGTTGGAGGAAGAGTACAATGACAAAAAACTAATGTGGGTTTCAAATAAACTTCAGGCAGAACTGTTGGAGGTACAGAACATCTGCCATATATGCAGATACGGATCTTTGATGCAGTTCCAGAGGCAAACCAATGCTCTGTCTCTTACAGGGCTGCAATGCAATAGTAAAGTACCTGCTTTTGTAACTCTTGCTTCTCTTTTTCCTTGCAATATATAATAACATTAAAGCTTTCCAAAGGAGTGCATTAATGTATTGAGTGTCTGTGCCTGCTGTTTAGAAAATGAGAGAAAAAGAGGAGCTTACATAAGTCTGGAAAGCATTTCAAAGAAAACAACCAAAATACGTGGTGAAATTAATTCACTCTTAAATTCATGGTGATAGAATCCCAGGGAAAGGAAGGTAAGATGGGTGAGGAACATTCCATATCAGTATTAGAGATCTCAATATAATTGCTTAAAGAAACTAAAAAGAGCATAAGGGAAAATAAAAAGAAGAAATATAAGGTGTAGTTTGGTGAGTATCACCTAAATTTTAAAAAGCCACAAATCATAAGAAGATACTCTATTTTCTGCCTTGTCAAAGCACAGTCTAAGTATTATGGAAGCATGGTGGGATCGCAATTGTGCTTCGGTGGATGGCTGCAGGCTCTTCAGAAAGGATAGGCAAGGAGGGAAGTGTGGTAGTGTGGCCCTCTATGTTAGGCACCTCAACTCTGAAAAAGTACAGAGAAGTTGTCAGGATGTGCAGATAGAAAATTAGAAAGGAAAAGGCACAGCTTGGACTCAGCTTGTTAGCTAGGGTAAAATGGAACAAGAAACAATTTTACAAATATATCAACAATAAAAGGATGCCCAAGGAGAATCTTCATTCTTTACTGGAACTGGCTGGGAACATGACCACTAAGGATAAGGCTGAAGTTCTGAATGCCTTCTTTACATCTGTCTTTAAAAGTCAGACCACTTATCCTCAGGGTACTCCACTCTCTGACCTGGAAGTCTTGGCTGGGGAGCAGAATAAACCCTCCATTATTCAGGAGTAAACAGTCAGAGACCTTCTACTCCAACTGGACTACCACAAGTCCATGGGGCTGGGTGAGATTCACCTGAGAGTGCTGAAGGAACTGACAGAGGTGATAGCTGACTGCTTTCCATCATCTATCAATGCTTCTGTTCAACTGGTGAGGTCCCAGAAGACTGGAGGCTAACCATTGTGAAGGATAGTAAGGAGGATGTGGGGAACTGCAGACCTGTTTGCCTGAACTTGGTGCCAGGGAAGAGCAGATTGTTCTGACTGAGATCACATGGCATGTGAGGGAGAATCAGAGGATCAGGCCCAGACAGAATCAGTTCATAAAAGGCAGGTCCTGCTTGACAAACCTGACCTTCTTCTATGATCAAGTGACCTACTTGGTGGTTGAGGGAAAGGCTGTTGATGTAGTCTACCAAAACTTCAAAAAAGCCTTTGACAAATATTCCTGCAAAATATAGCAGCCCATGGCTTGGACACGTAAACCTTTTTCTGGGTAAAGAACTGACTGTAGGGCTGGGCACAGAGAGTGGTAAGGAAAAGAGTTAAATCAAGCTGATGACCATTCATGAGTGGTGTTCCCCCAGGGATTGGTACTGGGACCTGACCTGTTCAGTATCTTTATTATAGACGACCTGGATGAGGGCATTGAGTGCACCCTCAGTAAGTTTGCAGATGACACTAAATTGTCTGAAAGTGTTGATCTGCCTGGGGATAGCAAGGCCCTACAGAGGGATCTGGAGAGACTGGATCACTGGGCTAAAGCCAATGGGATGAGGTTCAACAAAACCAAGTGCTGGGTCCTTCACTTGCCACAACAACTCCAGGCAATACTACAGGCTTGGGGTGAAGTGGCTGGAAGACTGTATAGAGGAAATTGACCTGAGGGTATTGGTCGATGCTTGGCTGAACGTGAGCCAGCAGTGTGCCCAGGTGGCCAAGGAGGCCAATGGCATCCTGGCTTGCATAAAAATTAGTGTTGCCAACAGGAACAGGGACATGATCATTCCTCTGTGTTCAGCTCAGGTGAAGCCACAACTTGAATACCATGTTCAGTTTTGGGTCCCCCATGGCAAGAAAGACATCAAGGCCCTGGATGGTGTCCAGAGAAGGGCAACTAAGCTGGTGAGGGGTCTGGAGCACAGGCCTTATGAAGAGTGGCTGAGGGAGCTGGAATTGTTCAGTCTGGAGAAGTGGAGGCTCAGGAGTAATCTCATTGCTCTCTATAACTACCTTAAGGGAGATTTTAGTGAGTTGGGGTTTGGCTTCTTCTCTCACATAACTAGTGATGATAGGACTAGAGGGAATGACTTTGAGTTGCACCAGGGATGACTGGTTGTTAGGAAATACTACTTCTCTGAAAGGGTGGTCAGGTGCTGGAATGAGCTGCCCAGGGAGTAGGTGGAGTCACTGACCCTGGAGGTGCCCAAGGAATGTTTAGACATTGTGTTGAGGAGCATGGTTTAGTGAGAACAATTGGTGGTAGATAGATGTTTGGACTAGATGATCTTGTAGGTCTTTTCCAATCTTGGTGATTCTATTCTATGAAGGTAATTTCAATTTCAGCAGCATATTGACTGGGTGTGTAGCCATAGACTGAGGAAGACAGATAAAAAAGCATTCATAACAGAGAGTGGTAAGGTGCTGCACAACTTTGCCCTTCCAAAGTCATTACTCAGTATGTTCTGCAGTTGGGCATCAACAGAGACTGAAGCCAGGCTCAGAAACTAGGCTTACCCTTGCTTTGTCAGAAACATCAGAGAACACACTTACCCACTGGTATGGTGTCTTGTATTCGAACACTCTTGCTACCATAGTCATAGGCTGAAGGTCCTTCTCTTGTGACATACCAAATTACACTGATCTATTGCATGTTCCATGCCCAAGAAATTATACAAAAATAAGCTGGAACTTTTCGAAGCTCTTGGAATTCTCTTAGCTTAAAACTGCATATGTGTAAAGAAAAAAATATAAATATAATTCCTATACTATAAAATTATAGGAAACAGCCATAACCCAGTATTGTTATTGTTTCAATAACAGGTATCTCAGAAATCTTTACAGTTAAGACTACAAATGAATATTATACTTGAAATACAATAACTTTTTGTCCTTATCATTGTAGAAGTTTACAGCTGGTGTAAAACTTTAAACCAGTTTCAGACCTTCAGAGGGAAAAAAAAATCTGTACTTACCTATGCTCATGATTAAATACATCTATATCCACATACATTTTCACAATTTGAAATGAATTGCTGTTGGAATTGCCTCCTTTTATTGTCATCGGAAGTCAATACCGAAGAAACTTCAACTTTGAATATGCGGGAGATAAATGAAACAGACTATACCTCTCCCTCCCACTTCTGAGACTGTTTTCCTGGTATATAAAATCCTGGTCACATAAGTGCTCTTCTGCTTTGCACAAGGAATTTTCATCTGGTGGACAGAAATGTTTGCATTACCATCTCATAACAGTAGCAATAAAGACTTGGTGACTTCACAGCAGTGTCAGGCCTGTGGCATCAATGTGTATATTTGTTAAGTGTTTTACCCTGATAGCCTGCGACAAGAACGTGTTCAAAAGGAAAGAAAGAAAGCTGGTTCCTTCAGTTTTGGTTGTGCTTGTTACAAGTCTAAGGAATTCCAAGAAACTGACAGATGTATTTCCATAAACAATGCTCCTTACAATTTCTGTCTTCTAGGTTTCTTGAGGCTTTCTCAATCCAGAAAGCTCCTGTGTTGCTGGCAGACATCTCTGCATTCCCAGCTGAGCAGGTGAATACAGCTGCCTTGTATCCCCACAAAAGAAACTCCCCAGTAGCTAGATGCACATCTTGAACACAGCCTAGGAACCTGTGTTTAGGCTGAATGTAGTGCTGCTCAGAGTGACAGAAAGTCACATAATGGTGAATATGGTTAATGGAAAATGGAGAAGGTTTTACTTAATAACGGTTCATATGAATCTAAATGCCATAAGGCAATTTAAATTGGCAGAAAAATGCCCAGGCTGATCCCAACAACTTGACTGCTGCTCAGTATATCATATCATGTGACATGCTTTCAGAGCAGTCAGCTTTTGCCTGTGTTTTTCTGCTTCTTGAACGAAAGTTCACAGTTCTCACTTAATAACTTGGATTGCTTCTATCTTGACATAAACATGGGTAGAGAAGGATCTGATTTCAGATCCACATTGTGTTTTCCTTCATGTCCACATAAACAAATATGTAAGGAACATCTGTTCTCTGTATTCACTGCATACCATTAATTCAACAGGACTCACCAAGAAAACCAAACCAAAGCACAGAACAGATATATTACATGTTAATCTTTTAAGATTCCTCCAGAGAATGACAAGGGGAAAATTTTAATTAGAAGTGCCCAGATGCGAACTATTTAGAGGTCAATCACAGTTTCCAAAAGAATGGCTGAAGGCTGTTATTTATCTCATAAAGAAAGGGAGTACCAGTTACAGATAGGTCTACATTTGGGATGTCTATACAAGGATTGGTATTCCATTTTTGTTTATATATTTGTTAATTTGTTTTAAACGGGCTAATGTTATCAAGAAACAAGATAATGAGTCAAGCATGCATTGCTATTATTTTGGCTGTCTTCTCAAAAACTTTCCTCTCATGGACGAACATTTTGCATTTATAGCTTTGACTACCACAGTGAATAGATATTCAAGACATCAGTAGGCTGTGCATGAATGGCACTAAACACAGTTTATCCTTGATGGTGTTATGGTGCCGCATCCCCAAAAACCAATCACAGCTTTTAGCAGTACTTTTAACAGCAGCCCTACAAATGTAAATGCGGCTTATAGACAGCATGGCAACATAGTACCTTTTAGATGAGCTAAAACACCTTAAAATCAGGCTTCTTTTTGACAAATGGTCAAAGCAGGGAGAACGTTTGTTTCATATGAGAAGTAAAGGCCTCTGGTCCAAGTAAAAATAACCCAAAACTTTCAAGGAAAGAATTAAACACTCTAAGAGCTGGGGATCTGTGGATGACAACCTGGCTGTATGAGCAGGGTCCTCCCCAGACTGTCCAGCATCAGACACCCTGATTTCAGGCAATCTGTGTTGATAAGGTACATCCAAGGTCAAGCCAGGAAAGTGAGTCAGGATTAGACCAGGTGAGGATAACCTAAGACCAGCAGGCACTAAAGGTCTTCTTCCATGTTCAAGTCATCCATTAAACACTTTTTACATGGACAGGGAAGGCATTAAGCTGTGCAAAATAGAAGATGTGTTAATGATTTTAAAACACACCACAAATAAGAGAAATATAATAAATGCTGAATGCTGAACTTTGGCACTGACAAGTTTGATTGCCTTTTTACCAGGAATACAATAAACACGTTTGGAAGACTATTAGTTGTAACATCTATACGTAATTCTCTGTCTACGAAACCCATATCCTTAGCTAGTTTCAGTGAGATTGGCTAATCCTGCAAGGTGCCGAACTTCCTCAGCTGTGAGAGTGGCAGTAGGGGGCTTGGAGGCAGCCACGCACTGAGAGGCAGTCTTGCAGGAAGAAGCTGACATGTTTGTACCATAATATAGGAAGGAGGAGATCTTGGAAACAGCTACTACTATGTAGTAAAATCCTTCATAGTGTTTGGAATACACAAAATGAGAGTCCAGCTCTAGAGACATGTGTCAGTCACACACACACATACACAAAAAAAAAAAAAGTGTGTAATTTAACTGCACCCTGAGGCATTTAGCAAAGGATTGCGTGGTGTTAATTAGAGCACCATGACTGCACCTGGGCCACGCACACTGCAAACCAGGCACTGCTGAAGGCTTCAGTCATTATATAGCTGTGCAGAATAAAGTGCATGTTTCGTTTGAGAGGTAGCTGTAAGGAGGCCTTCATAAGCCGTGCCGTGAAGCACATTGCTTAACTGCATTCTGTAATGTCACACTGGTGATTTATGTACTTATTTCTTCATTTTTAATCATTATTATAGAAAGATGAAATTTGTAGAACTGTGAAATAATAAAGCTACAGTATCTCCTACATTATTAGCTCATAGTAGTAACCTGTGGATAAGGAAAATTTTGTCTCGGTACTTGTAGTGTCTTAGAAAAAAAAAAAATCCAAACTAAAGTCAAAAAAGGCTATTACCTTTGCCTTTTTGAGCACAACCTCCCCCTGGTGAACCCATGTTGACTAATCGTGATGACTCTCTTCCAATGGCTTGGACACAGAATCCAGAACAAACTGTTCTATCACCTTTCCAGGGACAGAGGTGAGGCTGACTGGCCTGTAGTTCCCTGTGTCCTCCTTCTTGCCCTTTTTGAAGACTGGTGACACTGGCTATCCTCCAGTATTCAGTCACCTCTTCCATTCTCCAAGACCTCCCAAAGATAATAGAGGGTAGTTCAGCAGTCACTTCTGCCAACATCCCAGCAGGGCCCATGGATTTATGTACAGTGATCCTGCATAGGTGCTCTTGGACCATTTCCTCCCTCACCAAAGGGGAGCCTTCCATTCCTCAGACCTTTTTACTTACCCCCATAGTCCAGTAGTCACAAGGGGGAGATCCCACAGTGAAGGCAGAAGCAAAGAAGGCATTCATTATCTCTGCCTTCTCTGCATCCCCCATTACCAGAACACCCCCCTCATTTTGTTGGGGAACCTCATTTTCTTTAGTCTTTCTTCCACTGTTGACATACTTAAAAAACCTTTATTATTGTCCTTTATCTCCTTTGCCAAACCCAATTCTAGCTTTGCTTTGGCCTTCCTCATCATTTAGATGTTCAACTAAGGAACATGGTTTAGTGAGGAAATATTGATAGTAGGTGGACAGTTGGACTGGATCATTTCCAATCTTGGTGATTCTATGATTCTAAGTTCTGTGGGATTCTAACACTAACTATGATGTCAGGACCAAACAACTGTGCAATTTTATTCCTCCAGGAATAACTAACTGGCATACTCTTTTAGTTGAATGTGGTATTCCTCCCCACCTAGAGCAAATGTTTTTGCTTCTGCTTTTTGCCATGCTTCTCCATACAGGGACAGCTGCATTTTCTTGGTAGATGGATTGCTTCCAAATTATAGTGCCTGAAATGCATTTGCCTACCTAAATTAGAGATATTAACATACAAGTTGCCATAGAAAGCAATATCACATTTAATACATTGTGACAGAGGGTGAGTCTAGCTGATGGGGTTCATCCAAAGAAAAATAATGTACTTGAAATAGCAAATCACACTGAATGTAGTTTTTCTTGATTATCCCCTCACCCCCTGCTATTTTCACTGGACTGGAAAATGTTCTTGTGTGTGCATCTCACTCTGATAGAGGCTCCTACCCTGAGATTTTTCAGTCATTAGGCTTATAAAAGGATCACTAGAGTGAAAGACTAACACCGATGCTTTACAGAATGAAGAAGAGTGCAAAGTAAAAGTATAAAATCACCACTTGAAGCACCTACGTGCTGAAACATGTGGTTTTAGTGTTTATTGAACAATGCGAGAATATATGTTAATCTTTATGATATTTTGAATACTAGAGAAATTATTACCTTTTTTCTATTTGTTTCTGTAATCCTAACCTCTATAAGTTACAAAATGTTTGATTCCTCTGCTCCCCTTCCCTCCACTTCCCTCATGAAAATATGAGTTTTTATTCATACTACTTTGTAAATTATTTGTCTAATTGAACTGAATACTTTCATTGCTTGAATATATAGCTAAGTATTCAACTATAATTGGTGATGAATGAATTAGATCCAACTTTTCTTTTCTGTGCTCAGATATTTAAACCTTTTCCATAGAATGGCTGATAATCTAGACTTACAGAGTTTTATGTGATGTATGCATTGCAAGGAATGTAAGCAATGCAAGGAAGAGATGCTGCTAGGACATGGTTTTCTTTGTTAGTATGTTATTTAAGGAAGTTAAAACAGATGGGGACATTGCTCAGGAAATTTCATCCATATATTAAAACAGCTCTCTTGTTAGCTTTCCAGTTTCAAATTTTCCTTTTCTGTGAGAGTTATTGAAGAGTAGGTCATCTCTAGGAGGAGGCTAGAAAGACTATGAATCATATCACTTCTAACGTCTGAGGTTCTCAATCATAGGAAGCATGGGACGTCTTAGTTAAGAGAGAATTTGTTCCCCATCAGGTAATCTGCAATTTTGCAAAATGAAATTTATGCTCTCTCCATTAGCTTGTTATTGACTTTTGAAGATCTGATATAGCTTGTAATGACTTACTCTGTTTCAGTTTTCTCACCAGATTTCCTGTTCTGTGTAGCACCATGTTGACTAGTAGTTTATAGTCTGTAGACTGTAGTAAGGACTTAATCACAGAAACATCGAATGACTCATAGAACCATGGAATGGTTTAGATTGAAAGGAACCTTAAAGATCATCTACTTTCAACCCCCTGCTATAGACAGTGACACCTCCCTCTAGACCATGTTGCCCAAAGTCCCATCCAACCTGGACTTGAATGGTTCCTGGAAGGGGGCATTAGCAAATCTTACTTTTTTCATAAGAAACTTTTGGGCTTTCCTAAAATAAGGATAGAAGCTTGAAACAGAGCAGTATTTATAATGTTTAAAGCTTCTTAAATAGGGTATAGTTTCATAATTCCATCCAATGTATTTTGCTAACAAACTGGCTTCTAAGAAAATGTGTGTGTACATTTTGACCTTTACTATTATTTTAAAGTGTACTTGTTTTTTGTTGCAGATACATTCAGGTGATATAGCCTTGCTGATTTCTGTTAAACAAAGTCAGAGGGAAAAAACTGGACTATTCCTCCTAAAGTGCTTTGGCACTGAAAAATATAGCAGAGCTGAAATACAGCAGTTTTTATTATGTTTTGTAAGATAGATTTATTGCCTTTATCTGTTGGTTTGTCTTTCCATTTCAGTTCTACTTCAAGAAATATTAAAAGCAGCATTTTTGTCTAGAAAATTTATTAGAAGCATATTTTAATTTCTGGGATTCATAATATAATGAGTGCTTTAAAATCAGCAAACCTGGAAGATCTTGTAGCTTCTTTATTACTGTTATTATTCTTTTTGATTAGTTAAGTACCAGTAATAGGTAGTGCACACAATTATTCAAGTAATGTTACCACCATTAATATTGTTCTTAGAAACTTCTGTCTTAACAACTTCACACGTATATTGTTCTTAAATTATCTTCTGTCATTCACTCCAAAATCCGTGCTTAACATATAATTGAGTTAATTGAAACAAGGAGAATTAATTAAAAAATAAGTGATTCATTTGTTCTTACTAACCAAAAACATTAGGACTAAAGCATGTAGATCATGCTTTTTGTCTTCCTTTTGTTTCTGTCTTCTGGACAGCTGGCATCATTATTTCTGAAAACTTTTTATTTTGCTCTTCTAAAGTCTTAGCTGAAAAAAAAAAAAAAAGATATTAGAGGACTTCTGAAAAGCTAATTTTTTCCAGGGCCTGACTAATTAGTTTTTGTTGGTCCATTTTTATGTTACTAGTGGCTAGCAGCATGTTAGGGTTGAACTGCATGCAAATCAACACCTTAGAAAGATCAGATAATCCAAAATATGTGTGAGCTTTTTAACTCACAGATCAGGACTGAGTCTTGCAGGAGCATTGCCATTCCTTTTAAGACACAGACCAAGTCTTCCATGTAACTCCAAAGAAAAGAAAAACAGATAAATATAACTATATAACTATATATATATATATATAAATACTCATTTCTTCCTTTTGAAAAGCATATTTTTTTATGCTGTTTAGGTTGATTAAGGATGGACTGTATGGGCAAGATTTTCCTAGCAACAACACCATCACATTCACAGCAGCTGAGAAACAGTGGGTCACCTCCAATGGTGCAGATATTTATGAGCATAACATGCAGGCTCTTGTGTATTGATGTTGAAAATGCATAGCCAGTGGTGGTGACTATTTTGAGGAAGAGTGTTCTGTAGCTGTCTTTCTGTCTGTCTGTCTGTCTATTATCTATCCATCTATCTTCCTTCATTCCTTTATGTCCTTCATTTCTGTGTACCTTTATAAGACTTAGTCTGTTTTAACAGAAGTGGAACATATGCAGTTGGGTATTACCCTGGAATGGAGCAAACAAAACTTGTCAGTTGTTATGGAAACCAGGAAAGCTGAATGGAACCTTGTGTGTTGAAAGCTGAATCTGAATGCTGGCAAAACCCACTCGTAAAGTAATGAGAAATTAACCATGGTCAAAAGGTTACCATTGTCCTGCAGATTTTTAAGAGTTTGTCACTGCACATTCATTGCGCATACATTGCACCACGTTACTGAATATATCAGTTTCCAACTTAACTCTTCTGCCTCAGCTAAGACAAAGATACATTCTCCACTGAAATTTCACTTTTTGCACCTGACACGTCTTAGTTTGCATTAGTTTCTATTTCATCCAAAAAAGCATTTTGTTCAACAACAAAGAGAGCAAGTTCCCTTCTTACAAGAGAAGGCCACAGAGTTTTAGAGCAGTGTCATCTGCCAACAATTTAAGCATCGGTGTATGCACCCTTAGGTTAATAATTTATTCTAAGAAGTGAAGGAGCCAAACTGAATGCTGAGGTATTGAAGGCACATGAGAAAAGTGTGAACAAAGGAAGTCTACCTTTGTATGATTATTTTACCCTATTAGGTAGGTGAACAGAGCAGTGTAGGCTGAGACAAATGGAGGAAAAGAGAGCTGTGCTTAGGTAAGAGGAGATAAGCCTTGGTAGATGGACTGCGGCAGACCTGTATTTAATGAGCATGTCTGGAATCAAGCTGCTCTAATTTCATGCATTTAAGTGACATGTAGATTTTAACCAGATTTGTGATTATGTAAGAGAAGTGAAAAAGGTGTATAAAAATGTGTCTAAGATCAACCTTACCAATCATACCAGTGTTTGTACTTTCCAAATTCTATATGTTCTCTTTTCAGTTCAAATGCAAGAGATTCAAATGATAGAAATAAATGAAAGATAAATCCTTTAGAGAAAGAAAAAAAAAAGAATTCGAATAAGTTAACAGGCCTTTCTAACATTCTTTTAAACAGCTTAGTAAATGTTTGGTTTTATCCATTTGCTTTGAACTTGTTCTATATTCAACATGATAGCAACACTTTTTTTTTTTTTCAAGTGACTCTCATATCTCTCTCCAAAACATCCATTTTAGTTCAGTATTCATTAACTGACAGGTACTGAAATACAACCTTGTCCTGAAGTATTGCTTAACTGCAGTAAGCCACACACAGAAATGCATGTGACGCCTACATGAATTTCTAATATGTTTCTCAGTAATTAGAATTTCCTCACTTGAATAACCATAATGGAAGTAGGAATCAAAGAGTCTTTCAGTATGAACTCACATTTGAATAATTATGTGACTTTGGCAAACAATGAAGAATTTAACCTCAAACTGGGAATTTTTTCACCACAGAGCTACATTCATCACAAGAATGGGAATGTCTGACATCTCTTGCTTCAGCAAAACGTCATCTCTTGCTATGGGGGTGAGAAACTCAGGCAACTCTGAAACATTTGTGTCAAATTTTCCTCAGAAAGCAAAAAAGCAGATGAAGTTTAATTCAAGAATGTGCTACTTTCTGTCTCATTATCCCAGACAATATAATAGTTTAACTCCATTTGTTTTAGAAATGCAATATATGGACCAGATTTTCAGCTTATGCATAGAAGTTCCAGTAGTCCATGGTATAAAAAACAAACAAACAAACAAACACACACACACACACACACACACACACACACACACACACACACACACAAGCAAAGATATTTCAGTAAACTAAAAAGGGACATTTAAAAATGTGCAAAATTAGTACATAAAAAGTGATGTAGGATTATGAATGTCCTCCACTCCCCTGGTACAGCTATAACATTTGATATTACAATTCCTGTTTCATTCAGGATAAACCATTCTCAATTTTTCAATTTCTTGCTCATCTCCATGCAATTTATTCAATTATTAGAAGAACCTGCAACAGGAATTTAGGATAAATATCAAAATTAAAAGACAAAAGACACTCAGAAAAACCCAAATCACTCATTTTTTTCCCCTTCTACTGTACCACTGCTGGGCGGCAGTTTTCTGCTAAGAGACCTAGAAGTCTTCAATAAAATAAAATATAGTATTGTTATCCACACTGGTCGTAAATGAAAGATGTCTCACTGTAAGAGAAAAAAGTGAAATATTGATACTATTTTAATTTCTCACCAGTATTCCCATGATATCAAATTTACCAGTTGTAGTTACCATCCTGTTACTTTGCCTGATGCATTTAACTGTCGTTTACTGACGGAGACCTTCCTCTGATTTTATGTACTGAGAAAGATTAGCATATATTCCACATTAAGAAAGTAGAAAAATACATGGCACAGGAGAAGAAAGAATCAGAAAATTAGAATTAATATATCACAAGGGATCCGAATAATATGCACTGCATAAAATGACATCAGTATTTTAAGCTTCTTTTGAAAAAGAGGTCAAAAACAAAACAAACAACAACATAAAAAAAGAAAGTGGAAAACAAAGGTTAGAAAATAATAGAAATTTCTGTGCCTTGATTTATTATTTTTTGTTGAGTTTTCAACATATATGTATGTGATGCTATTACCAAGTGACAGAACAAGGTTATCAGCTCATGAAAAATTATCCCATAATTGAACTAGCCAAGAAAACCCTTCTATGCAAATTTTTTGAACAGCTTATACAAATTCCACATTAGTATATTTATGAACCCAGAAATGGAAGGACAAATGAATCATGATTGTGTCAAACTCCTCACAATTAAAATTCATGCTTTTTGAAACAGTGTGAGAGGCTGTTTTAAATGTTCTAATATCCATGTAGTATACCTTATATTTCTTTTAGTCAAGAAAACTAGTTTTTCAGTTTACTTACTCTTTCAATATTTAAAAGGTATTAATTTCTTCTCTTGAAGCATTTTGGCATTTTTTTCTATCCCCATTAATAACCCACGTCCTATTACTCAAATGTGGACACAGGATATATCTATTTTTGTGCAAAACCCCTGCTCATGTCAGCAGTATGTAAGGAAGCTATTGCAGCTTCTATTTTTCCATAAAAGGATCAGAGTAAAAAATAAAGCCCAAGTTTCTTTGCATAGATGATTTTATAAATAGCTAACACATGCCAAGCTAATAGCACATGGAACCTTTCAATAAGCTAGTGCCACACAGTAGCTATTTCAGTTTCTCTCATCTTGGCAACAGAGCAGAGATATTTAATATAACTGGCGTAGAATGCAGTAGCATAACAATTTCAAGCATTTTTTTACAAACAAACAAACTAAAAACAAAACACAATGACTTAATTGTCAAGGAAATTATGATCATATCCAGGAAGAGTCCAGGAGTCCATGTCTTTTTAAAATATTGCAATTAAGTCAGTTTTAATGTAATCAATAATGTGATATGCCTTCTTGCACTCATCTATTCTAGCTATCCTTTTTTTTTTGTTTGTTTTCTTACATTCTTTTCCTCCTGGAGTGAGAAAAGTAGTATGGGGCTTCTCCCCAGATACCTTCCACCTTACACTACCATATGTGTTTAATGTATAATGCATGAAAAACAGCATGAGCTGCAGCTGGCCAAAAGATGAGTCACAGAGGCTGGCCTCTAGAGATGCTCTTCAATAATAAATAAATTTAGAACTGACAATGAGCTTTTTCTGTGGTAATTAGATCTTTCTGTTACAAGCAAATCTTAAGTGGTTCTCACAGGCTGCGTTCCTCAGCTCTGTTAGAAATTCTCTCATTTGTTATGTGATAAATTTTTGTGTGTTGATGATACTCTACTTCTTACACTCCTGCTATCCCTTAATTATGTTGCTTAACGGCTTAGCTTGGTGGGAAAACGCATACAGTAGGGAATCAAATATTCAAAATTCCTAGTGGTGAAACAAAAGCTTGGAATGCACTGGGGAGGAGAATGCAGAGAAAAAGAAAATGCTTTATAAAGCAAATAGAGGTATTCATGTCACTGTTGACCCTTTCCACAGAGTCCTGAAGGCTCTGGGGGTATGCACTATCATGCCTGTATGATTTTCCTCAGTGATCTCTTTGAAATATTCTTTTATTATTTCCTCTTATGTTTACTATGTCTTAGTACAATTATGGTAAAACCTCAGTAATTTGTGGTGACAGTATTAGCTGATGGATATATTTGAAACATAACAAAACAACTAATATAACATAATAGTAGGATAGATGCTATAATAGCAAGCTGACTGCTTTTTAGAAGTCTGAATTTTAACTCAAAGATTCACACTTCAATATCAGTATATAACTATTACTGTACATCAACAAATGACTTGTTCAGTCTTTCCTTTGCCTGCACACCATTCTAGACTATACTAATAGTTTCAGTAACTAATTGAAGCAGCTCCTTCATAAACAGCCCTAATATACCTTAAAAAAGCTGCTAAAATATAAATGTGAATGAGTACTATTTGCTCCCTTCTTAAGAAATGCACTTTGACAAAAATTGGTTTTAAGGTAAATATGAATGACAGCAGTTAAAAAAAAGGAGAGAAAAAGTGATAAACTTTAATAAACATATACTGTGCTAAACCAATTCATTATATTATTAGGATGAGATCACTGACTTTCTAGGCAAAGATTTTAATGGATTTCATCCAGGTGTACATCAGTGGAGCATTTGGAGAGTGGCACATGAGAAATGAAAATGAAACAAAGCCATATTAGTTTAAAAAGAGTAAAAAGAAGCAACAACTAAATGATGAAGTGTAAGAAGCAGAGTGTAGGAAAATTAATCATGTTTGAATGTTACTTGAAGTGTATTGATGTCCCATCCCTAGAGACAATCAAGGTCAGGCTGGAGGGGCTCTGAACACCTGATCTAGGGTAGGCGTCCCTGTTCATTGCAGGGGATTTAGGCTGGATAACCTTCCAACTCAAATGATTCTATGGTTCTATGATCCTGTAACAGAATAGATGTGTCTAGGTTTTGAGATGTGGGAAATTCATTTTTACAAATGGTACACGAGGAAAAAAAAGTTAATCCCTTCTGCTTTATTTAACAGATGTACAAAAGTGTCTGATATAATTCCTGTAACAAGGCACAGGCCCAACCATCCAAACACTTATGAGTAAAAATACTCACTTACATGAACAGCAAATCAGATTATTATTTTGACATAAAGCTGGCTTTCTTATCAGCTGCCCTATTTTGAAATGCACTCTTTGCAGGCTTCTGTGTAAAAACATATATTATGTACCGTAGAGACAAGGTTCTGTTTCCCAAAATACACTTAATGGACTGTAATTCAAGCCCTTTTTTTTATTTCTTTAACCAAAGAAATTGGTTTAATTAAGGGTGCTTGGTTTTATGTACTACTGTAACACCGATTTATTAAATACACATAGTATATGGTAAAGTTGTGTATATATATAGGAAAACTCACAGTACACATGATCGCAGTCAGATCCCAGACTTTGAAAACTCTAATTTTCTTCTCTGTGGAGGATTTAGAGAGATACCTTTACATATCTGTTCTGGAATAAAACCAAGCTTTTTGGTTGAGTTTACTTTTTGAACTCTGTGATTTTTACTATTTTTCTTTTTTTTTTTTTTTTTGGTGAAAATTTATGATAATTTTGAGGTTTAAACGTTGTAACACTTACAGCTAAGACTGAAAAATCTGCTTCAGTGTAAGAAGATAAAAATGGATAGGAATAATCTCAGAATCATGACTGCATTTCTTTCTTACATTGAAATACACATGAAAAGAAGGAGCTACTTGTCCTATTCCCAGATTGAGCAGTTAATCGAGAAACACAATAAATAAATAAATAAAAAGACATGAAGATCTCCCTAAATGCCTCACTTCCGCCCAAAAATGCATCTTTCCTTCTCTTGCAGTCATTGAAAAATTCATTGATTTGATTTTATCCATCACTATGTTGTCTCATGATAATGAATACAAAAGACCTTAACTGAAAGGAAAGACACAGAGGGAGTGACAGTCTGGAATATGGCTACAGAAGAATCCCATAACTTATTCTGCACTCTGAGCAGAAAAAGGACATCTCTGCTTGTATCTTTGCTTCTGCAGCCCCCTTTGGCACAGCATGTTGCTGTCAGTGCAGTAAGCATGTTCTAGCACATATAAAACAAATGAGCTAAGAAATTGCCTTGCTTTTAAAGGAAAGTCTAATAGAAGGCACTGTTGCCTTGATGAAATACTACTTGATTAATGAGTTCCAATACCTGTAATTATGGTATATGCTTGCATATACTTGCAAAGGCGGTACAGGCAGCTGTTGTGCAAGCTCTCTCCCAGAATCCTCTCACTGTTTTCCTTCCTTAAATCAATGACTCAGTTCTCAGTCCCAATATTTCTTAGCCATGACAGCCAGAAAGTATCAAAAGATACACAAAGAGCATAGATAGATACTAAAATATAACTCATTTTTTAAGAAATAATTTTCATAATTACTTTTAAATATAATTTATCTGTAGATGGAATAGTCTTCCATCTGTGGCCACTGAATTCTGTGGCCTGTATTTACAGATAATATAATCTCTGTCTGCAGGCAAAATGAACAAAACCAATTTTATCTGATATGCTAATAAGCAGTCCCTAACCTGGTTAGCACTTCAATGAGAAACTCATTAGGAATCCGAGATACTATGGAATTAAAAGGACTTCATTAGGCCTGTTAGCACTACTGGGCTGTGAGGAAGTTAAAAGGGATGAACATTCTTGTTGATTAGATATAAATAATATATGAGAAGGATGGAACATGATTTTGTGTGCTCTGTAATTCCTCACTGTTTTGAGATTCAGATTGCCTGATAGGTAATTTATAAATGTTAGCCAAAACACCTGAGCAAAATCACAGCCACAGGGTCAGTCCTTTCTGCATGGACAGTGAGACACTTGAAATCTTTCTACCAGTTGTTCAAATTTTCTGGTTTTATTACTGTGTTTTATTCCAGTTTTCAATTAGAAAGATCGCCACAGCTTCATTAAAGTTCTTTAAGCAGTGATTTATGAGATTCTCTTGCTGTGGACTTCACTCATATTCACTTGCAGCTGTGCTATTATTTTGTACAGCATTTTTATATTTGTTGCTCCTTAATGTATTAGGTTGTTGACAAAAATACTCTGAGTTACAGCTTACTGTAAAGAGAAGAGTCACATGGTTAAACAAAACCATGCAAAGCCTCTAATATTCCAGAAACACATCTTGATATGTTATTTAATGGGGGTTGACCAGTATTTTTTAAACTTGTGGCAACAAAACAGAAAACAGCATGGCTAAATGTATCACCGTAGAATATTTATCATTATAAAATGTATTATTATTACAGTATTATTATATTTTTCATTCATAAAATGTGTAATTTTCTGCATACTATAACGAGTCTTAGTTTGAGAAACATATCCATGTAGGGAGACCTTTGACCATTCCTCAAATACTTAGGCACTGAGAACAGACTAACTATCCAGCAAAAAGCAAGCAGAATATCACAATTTTCCTTCATATAATTAGGTTTCATAGAGAAACAAAACGTAGCAAGAAGCTATCTTCAGAGAAAGGATGCAGAAACTTCAGAACACACCACCTCATATGTGGTATGCTTGTAGTGCATATAGAAATGTCTAGCTAGGTGTTTTTTTCTGTTTCCTTGTGTCATGGTTGAGGTAAAAACAATGAGGAATTACCAATAAATCTTCACCAAAGGCAATGATCATTCATTTTGTTGTGGCAGCGAGGATCAATAACTACAGGCATCTGGAAAGAGAAGACAAAGCCAGAAGAGGTGACTACTGAAAATCTGTCTCCATTGAAATCCGAGGGAATCTTGTATTTGGCAGAGCTGGATTCAGTATAAGGAAATACATCAGTATGAGAAAGCATTTTTGAAGAATTGAATTTAAATACATTATCTTGTTAAGAAAAGGGTACTTAAAACGATGTGCAGATAGGTTTAGATGTTATGGCTGTATTTTTCAGATGCATATAGATTAATTATGGAAACTCAGACAGATTTGACTATTTTATCTAGAAAATTCTGGTAGAGGGGAAGAGTTAATTCTCTGGGAAATTTCAGAGTAACAACATTTAACATCAAAATACAAAAGTAAAAGGAATATTTGTTCCCTCCTTATTTATCCATCTTTTCATGAGACTGAATTGTCTGAATTTTGGGGGGACAAAATGCCTAAAAAAGGCGATCTAAATGTTTTTTGCAGTTTTATTTGTATCATGAGGCATTTCAAAATGCTGATTTTCATTTTATCTTACTGTTGTTCTATTTTTGTTTCCTTGAATGTGAAAGTAAGAATACTACCCTTCTGTGAGACGTGATTCTGGGCATATAGCAAGAGTTGCTAAATAGCAAAGCACTGAAAGCTTTAACATTACAACTTCAAGAGATATACTGAGGAGGAAGCATACATATTTTTACATTTGTTGTTAGTTTAGTACAAACACATTTTTAGTACCAAATTAAAAATAGTTAGAACCCTGATATATACTTTGGGTTTATGTTTCTAGAAGCCAATTTTCATTTGTAGTTGGAAGGTGGAAAAGGAGACAGAGCAAAATATCACTAGCAGTATCAGATGTTCCAAAATGGACATGTTAAACCTGATATACTTCTTCACAATTTCAATGCTGATGGACTAAAAGGTCACATAGAAAAAATAAATAAATCACATTTCCATTTTTGGAAACAAACATCTTTAAGCTGCATGCAACACTGCAACAAAATCCTCCCATAATGCCATTAGTTTGATATTTCCTGTTAAATGTATATGACATATTCTGAACATGACAGCAAATGTTTATAGCACTGATTGTTGAACCAGCCATAAGTGTAATTAACTTTTAAAAAAGTACCTTTACAGTGGCAAGAAAGGAAGACTATATATGTTTGACTAATAATCCCTAATTATGAATTTTACATTAATAGGAAGGTAGGTTTATATTGATAGTAACAGCTGCTAAGTAGTGCATTAAAGAAATTTCTGGAGTGTACAATATAAGCCATCATTTGTGCATCAAAATGCAAGCAGCTACCTGACAAATACAGTTTTTGAAGAAAGTTTGTTTTGTGTTCTATTTGGAGTGGCTGTTTACATCCCTGGCAGTTCTACAAGATATTCACAAAAAAAAAAATGCATAATCTGATATAAATCAAAGTACCTACAGGTGTTCATTCACAAGTAAAATTTCAGGCTTCTTATCCGTTCTTTGACTCTTCCTTCACAGTAGTAGCAGAATGATGAGCTGAATGTGTCACAGGTAACCACACTGATTCATTTCCAACGAGCTAACAAAAGGAGAAGTCAGCAAATTTTCTTTGAGTCAATGACAGCGGTAACTACCAGGAAGATTTTCTGTTTTACACGTAGATTTAGTGCCATTGTGTCTTTTAGAAGAGTACCTTTGTGATTGCAATAGACAGAATTTACACAGGTTTGGTGTGTACTCTGATCTCATTTTCTGTTCTTCCTTTTCTATGCCTACCTTCTCTTCCATATATTAAAAGAATAGCTTCCAGATGAGGTGAGTTTCCCCTTTTTGGACAAGTTATTAGAAGTTCTTTCCCCTTTTTGGACAAGTTATTAGAAGTTCTTTGTCTGGAGGCCAGGATGCTAGAAATGCAACAGCTGAGTTTATGTAGTAGGGATAGTAATAAAACCAACAACAACAAACAAACAAACAAACAAAAAACCTAGAGATAAAAAATAAATAATTTTTTAAAAGTGTAAGAAAAATAATTGAAAGGTAGCAGGCTAACGAAGAACTTCAAATAGAAGTAGAACATCTGTAAGACTAAGAATTGTACAAGGAAATTGCTCCCTGAAAATAGTAAGCATACAATTCCTTTGATTTAGAGTGAAACGTTCATAACAAATCTTAGTGTCAGTCAGGGGAGACGGCCAGAGGCAGGACTTCATAAGAGAGAAAATTTGTCTTTGTTTCTAGCCTTTTCTTGAAGTGGAGTCCTAAACACACAGAGCTGGAAAAGAAAACAAATGCCCAGGGTACATTTTATTCATGCCAGAAGGGTCCCAGTTTTACAGAGATGTATTGACAAATGACACACAGCAGTAAATTGTTTTCTGATTAAAAAAAAACAAAAACACACAAAAGAAAAGTAGTTCTGCACTTTCTTGTGTAGCACTGTTTCTCTCTGCACAACTCAATATATTATCATCTAAGGCTCTAATGCTTTAAAGATTATATCTGTGTTTCAGCACACAAGGAGTTTCTTCTTTTGGCTGCTTCAGAGATAGAAATGTTAAAATTTGAAAAGCACTCTGTGAGCTAATTAGATTGAAGATATCTGTGTAGCAGTGATCTTCCCCAGCTTCCATGCAGAGGTCTTTTTCTAGATGTCAGACTCACTCTGCATGATGGATATATTCCATCATGTTCTTTTCCATCCTGACTATCCTCAAGCAACCATTTCTTCCTCTTTAATCTGAGCCAATTCAGACAAGTCTACAGTGACAAACCCTTCAGGAGAACCGATACAGCAATCCAGTAATTATCTAGGTGATAGGTGGAAAGTTAGACTGGATGACTTTAGAGGTCTTTTCCAACTTTGTTGATTCTGTGATTCTATGATTCCGTAGACTATTTTGGCTCTCAGAGGCCTCAGGGTCTTCTCCCACTCTCCAGTGTGCTAAGAGCCATCTACTTTCCTCATTCATGGAAGAGTCCAGATGAAACCATTGTCATCTTCACATGTCCTCTGACAGCCATAATATGAAATCTGGTTCTGGAGCAAAAGTATAGGGCTCTTTTCAGCAGCCAGAAGATAATGAATCCACATTGTCTATTGTTGGGGAAGACACTGTGTTGAAATAAAAGTCTCAAGGTTATTGTACTATTCTTTGTACTGGTAAAAGGCACAAAAATAAATCTCTGATCTTACCCTGACAGAGCTCCATGCTGTTAAAAGAGAATCAGGAAACATCAGTGAAATGCAGTGAAAGTGAGTCTGAAAACTTTCTAGAGAGTTTTTAATCTTAACTCATTATGTACATTTTCCTTTTCACTAGATTAGATCTGAAACGCATCATGATTTTATAAATCTTTTAAGTATGCTCTTCTTATTTTCCAGCATCCTTCTTCCTGGAAGCACATCCTCAGCCACCATGTACTATCTGGTATGAACTGCCTTCCATCAAGTTGAGACACTGAGCATGACTTTTTTCTCTGGATTGTATGTATTTGCCTTACCACATATTTTGTTTTCTGTTCTTCTCAAATGATGGCCATATAGAAATATACATAAGGGACAACAACGTGTGTGGAGCCACACCCAAAAGCACTGATGTCAACAGCAATGGAGACATGGCAAAACCTCCTGAGACACAACTCAACCAGGCATTCTGATCTATTGCTGTTTTTTCTGTTTATTCCATCCAGTCTGCTGTAGCCATATAGCCAAAGCTGAACACAGTGCAAGTACTTAAGAATTACATTTTTGTTTTTAAATGTAATCATACCCTTAGCTATAGTTCATTATCTCCCCGTTTCTTTATCACCTTCCAAGTAAAATTTAAATTTTTGCTTGTATTCCCGCCTCCAGAAAAATTTTGCCCCATCTCTGCCTTTTGATTGTGTCTGTAGTAAGCTTCTTCTTTTAAGGATGAATTCTCAGATCACATCTCTTGCTAACCATCCATGCCTAGCACATGGTAAATTAAGGGTGGCCCATACTCTGAACAGTTATACAAGAAGGAGAAATACAATACCCTCTGCACTGTTCAGTCATTCTCTGTCCTCTCACCATAGCATTTCTTAAGGGGTTGGGACCTAATTTTCTCAAATTGCTTTGTGGATTACAAGAGTCCCTTTGACTTAACATCCAGAATCATTTTATTTTTTTTTATCAATATCCAGAAAACTTGACACAGCTTCAAAATTTCCTAATCTGTGTTTCTAAATCTGATGGAATATGTAAACATCCATCTCCACATGTGTAAAGGGGCTCGGATAAGTCATACTGTTGCTATTTGTCCTGGTTTGTGTGTAGTTTTATTATCTACACTTATTCAGTTATGGCAATTTCGTGAATATGAAAGCATGTGCTATCATAATTGTACAGTGATATTCAGCGTTTCGTTGATATGGTGGAACTATGTGTATGTGTTCTCCTTTGTCGTTATTTGTGGTATAATTCTGCAAGATACTCAGTAGAGCCTTCATTTATCTTTCTCACATTAAGAATATACATTTAAAAAGATTGCTTTTGTCGTGTTCTTGTGCAATCTGGGACAGTGTTGCTGATCATCTGTTTGGTCCTAAACCTGAACTTTTATAATGTATGTACCATCTTGAGGCTATAGGAGAGGCTCCTAACCAATAACTCTTGATGTATGTCCTTTCCTACTGATTCCATCCACCTCTTGATTTTTCTGGCAGCTGGACTAAGATAATTCTCAGTGCTTGGTGAAGGAAGTTGCAAAGGAATCACAAGAAGCCACAAGACTGAACAAACAAAGCAATACAGCATTCTTTCTCAACATACCTAGTGTATTGTCCCACTCCAGTAAGGTATTATTTGTATGGATTGGTGATGTTTTTGCGCAGGTAGATGTGGAAGAAGATGAGAAGGAGATAGTTAATTTTCCTTATTTGTTTTTAGATTACATTAATTTTTAAATACATATGAATGTTGCTATACAATCTACCTACACTACCTGTATCACTAGCTGTTATGAATCATCTTGTTCGGTGTAGTTCCTTTCTTGTGTGATATAATGTTGGACACTGGCAATGGACGCTTCAATTCTTCCATATAAGGTGAACCTGTAGTCTTCAGTTTTTCCACTTAAGCAATACAATATATCATATGCCATGGGGAAAGAATAGGGAGATGGGGATGGGCCTAGAAACAAAACAGTGGCGGTGATCGGATGAGGAAAGTTAAATTACTAAATATGATATCAGAATGCAAGATAGCACAGTATAATAAAATACAATTGGAACTGAGACTAATAAATAAAATAAAATGAAAGTATCCAAAACTAAAGACCCTACTCTGATGGGGAAGATGAGACAGGTAGGGAGCATACACTGCTGAGATGGGCAGCAAAAAAAGAGGCAGTCTTGGCACTCACGTGCAGTTTTATCTTTCCCTCTGCATGGTAAACAGGAACACAAAGTCCTCGGGGTTATGTAGTTCTTCTTCTCTTCTGAGAACCAGGTACCCAGAAAATCAGCAGTCCACAGAGCTGGAGAATTAACTCTTTAACTCCCAGTGCTTTATATGTTGTTATGGTAAGGAATACTGATAACAAAAATCATAAAACCATGACATAGTGTCATAGAATGGCCTCCATTAGAAGAGACTTCAAAAGATTACCTAGTTCCACTCCCTTGCCATGGGCAGAGTTGCCACCTACCAGATCTTTCTCTGTAGAGCTGCTCTCAGGGAGTTTTCCCAGTCTGCACTTACATCTGGGATTGCCCTGATCCAAGTGCAACACTTGCTTTTGTTGAATCTTATTAGAATAATGTAGGCCCACTTCTCAAGCTTCTCCAGGTATGTACAGACAACGTCTCTTCCTTCTGTTATGTCATCTGCAGCATCCAGCTTGGTGTCATCTTCAGACTTGCTGGGAATACCCTCAATTCCGCTGTCCATTTCATTCATAAAGATGTTGAAGAGCATCAGTCCCAAGACGGACCGCTGAGGGACACCACTCATGACCAGCCTCCCCTCGAACATAGAGACATTACAATAAACCCCTGGCTATGACCATCCAACCAGTTATTTATCCACTGAATAGTCCAGCCTTGAAATCCATAATTCTCCAATTTGGAGATAAGGATCTAGTGTTGGACTATGTCAAAGACCTTGCACAAATACAGGTAGATGACACTGGACAGTCTTCTCTTGTCTACTGATGACATCACTCCATCGTAGTAGGCCACCAGATTGCATAGGCATGATCTGCCCTCTGAGAGGTTGTGCTAGCAGTCTCAGATCACCTATTTGTCTCACACGTACCTTATAACAGCTTCCAGGACAGTCTGCTCCATGATCTTCCCAGGCACAGAGGTGAGGGTTACCAGCCTAAAATTCTCTGGGATATTCTCCCTGTCTTGAATATGGGAGTGATTTTTCCCTTTTGTCATTCACCAAGGCCTTCAGCTGACAGCCACAACTTTTTGAGTCTGATAGAAAGTGACTTAGTAATTCTATCAGGCAGTTCCTTCAGAAGCCTGGAATGCATGTCATCAGGCCCCATAAACTTGTACACACTCAGACACATGAAGCAGTGTCTGACTTGCTCTGATCTTGGAATTGGGGTTTGCTCTCCCAGCCTCTGACTGGAGGTTCGGGGATATGAGAGGTTTTTGTTTTTTGGTTGTGTTTACCTCAGCTTGTGAGATAATGATTCTGTAATGTGAATGTTTTGCAAGGAGAAAAGTGCACTGAGCAGGTAATAGGATCAAGCAATAACATCACTACCCAAAACAGAAAATCCCCACACTGTCATATCCTAGCTTTATATCCATACATTCCTTACTTTGCACAACAGCTCTGACTTTGACATAGTGTGTTTTGAAGATCAAAATCTCATTAGCCTGGACTTGACATTTATACTTCTACAATTACAATGTATAACATTTCATGGCATAAGCCTTAGTTCAGATTTGGGCATGACAAACATTATGAACATACTCACTAGCATTGTACAAACCAGAATAAGGTTTAATCTCTAATTTAAAACAAATTATTTAAGTATTCCTTGATGGTATAAATCACTAGGAAGTTGAGCCATTCCCATAGGAGGAAAGGTATTCATTATTCATATTAATAGATCAGATAGCAACACACTGAA
Organism: Oreortyx pictus; assembly: GCA_036925125.1. Lineage (NCBI taxonomy): Eukaryota > Metazoa > Chordata > Aves > Galliformes > Odontophoridae > Oreortyx > Oreortyx pictus. The sequence goes on along the minus strand of JAUPFR010000004.1, from coordinate 8,162,240 downwards.
AGGGCACACTTAAAAGGAACTGTTGCATCTTCACTATTATTTAGTGAAGTACAATCAATAGAAATGAAAAAAAAATGTCCTTTGCAATTCAGGAATTGTTATAGTTCTTACCATGGTGAAAAAAAAGTGCTTACAGAAATTAAATGCATAGGGTCATGACATTTTCTGTATCTGCTGATGGTAAAAATTCAGTGAAATGCAGAATATTTTCACTTACCTAGTGCCATTTGGAAGGGACCTTTAAGATCATGTAGTTCCAACCCTCCCTGCTGTAGGCAGGGACACCTCCCTCTCAATCAGGTTGCTCACAGCCCCATGCTGTGTGGTATTGAATGCTTCCAGCAAGAGGTTATCCACAGCTTCTCTGGGTGACCTGTTCCAGTGTCTCTTTACCCTCACAGTAAAGAATTTCTTCCTAGTTAGTTACTAGGACATCTAAGTCTAAATCTACTCTGTTCCAGTATAAAACCATTTCTCCTTGTCCTGTTGCAACATTTATGCTAACATTTTAGTTTGTTTGGACTTGTCATTCTGTTGAAAAGCTTTGATGATGATATCTGCTTTATTTGTTCACAGATAGATCATTCTAGATTGTTTCTGGCAGAAAGACTGCAAAGAGGAAGAAATGAAGGAAAACAACCTATCTGCATTGACCTGACAGTTGGAAAATCAAGCTCATTCCTCAGAGATAAACATTTCCTGTCCTGAAAGCGGCTCAACATGCTCTGTCAGAAGTACACTTTGACATACAGGGTAGAGCAGGCAGCACTGGGAGGACTGGGAGGAAGAAGCCTGCGAGACTCTGGAAGAGTACAACAGGACCAAGCCTGATCCAAGACTGAGATAGCAGAAAGTAATCCTTTTTTTTCAAGGGACCCAGGGAATATTATCTGCAGCTACTGGCAGCCGTGAATGTATTGAAGGTTGATAGACATCAGCCTGATCTCAGTATCAGGGAAGGTAATGGAGCAGATCATTTTGACTTCTATCATGAGGGATGTGTGGGACAATCAGAGGATCAGACCCGAGTTCATGAAAGGCAGGTCCTTCCTGACCAATCTCAACTCCTATGTAACCTGCCTAGCAGATGAAGGAAAGTCTGTTGACATAGCCTACCTAGACCTCGACAAAACCTTTGACACTCTCTCCCACAGAATTCTCCTGGAGATGATGATAGCCCATGGCTTGGACAGGTACATTATTCACTGAGTAAAGTACAGACTGGAGGCCCATGCTCAGAGAGTGGTGGGAAATAGTCTTATCCAGCTGGTGTTTGGTCGCAAGTTGTGTTCCTTAAGGATCAGAACTGGAGCTTGTCCTGGACAAGGGGCTTGAATGTACCTGTAGTAAATTTGCAGATGACATTAAGTTGGATGGAATTGTCATTGTGCCTGAGGGTCAGAAGGCTGGATAGGCTGGGCTGAGGCCAGTGGGATGAAATTCAATAATTTGGTCACAACAACCCAGACAATGCTACAGGTTTGGGAAAGGGTTTCTGAAAAGCCATGTGAACAGAAAGGATCTGGGGATGCTGGTCAAGAGTTGACTGCACATGAGCCCAGGGGCCCAAGATGGCCAATAGCATCCCAGCTCATATCAGAAAGAGTGTAGCTAGCAGGAGCAGGGAGGTTCTCATCGTGGCAGTGGTGGGGCCACACCTCAAGTACTGTGTTTGATTTTGGGCTCATCACTACAAGAAAGACATTGAGAGTGAGTACAGAGAAGGGCAGCTAAGCTGTGCAGGGTCTGGGTGACAGGTCTTATGAGGACTTACTGAGGGAACTGGGATTGTTCAGTATGGAGAAGACAAGGCTCAGGGTAGACATTATGGGGTCTACCAGGAAGGAAGTCGCAGGATGAGAGGTAATTGCCTTAAGTTGCACCAAGGAGAGGTTCAGGTTGGATATTTGGAAACATTTATCTTCAGAAAGAGTGGTGAGATATTGAAACGGGTTGCCCAGGGAAGTTGTGAAGTTATCAGCCCGGGAGATGAAAGAGATTCTCTGCCTTGGAGACTCCAAGAAACATGTATATGTGGCACTGAGTGACATGGTCTAGAGTGGTCACTGGCATGAGCTTGAACTAGATAATCTTATTGGTCTTTTCCAAACTTAATGATTCTATGACTCTATAATTCTATGAAGGAAAGGATCTGTGGTACCAAGACATTGTGGAAAGGAGGAAAAGGTATTTATAACAATTAATTTTTATTGAGTGCCTCCCAAAACACAAGTTCTTTCCATTTTAAAAGTGTTCTTGCTTTTGTTTCATGTCAAACCGACCTTAGAAACTCAAAGCCTCCTCATGTTTCTGATGTCTTCTTTGAAGAAAAATATTTGACCTTACCAGTCTGGCCATCTCAAGATCCTGTCAAAGATCATTGTGATTGTAAAGTTCTCAGTAACTTGGAACGTGAACTGCAGTAGCTCAAGTCTTTCCACAAACTACCTCATTTCCAGGCTAATGTTTTTGCATCACACACACAACAAGTTGCTGTGATTTGCTGAACATCAACTGCTCTGTTTTGCGTTATGAACTTGGTTCTTGGGTATACTAAGTCAGTGAAAACATACTTGTAGCTCAGACAATAAGTGTGAAATGAAGAAGCTGCAGAATGAGATTAAGTTGTACTGTCTGATAATATCTCGTGACTGTTCCCCATAATGTGGCTCCTTTCATATCAAGACAACAGTGAAGTGTTGTCAGAACAGTGAACATACAGTGTAGAGCTCCACCCAAGGAAATTCCTGGAGTCAAAGAGGAAGGATTCTTCAGCTATCTATTTGATGCAGTTTTATATTAAAGCAATGCTATGCTTTAATATAAAACCACCTGAGGCAGTGGCATTGCCTAGCTTCAAGCCTTTGGAGAAACTTCAGCCTATATACATACAAAATCTGGACAGATACCAAGAATACAGACAAGAGAGTATTTTAGAGCAGCATCAGACATTCATAACCTGCAACTGGCTCAGACTGATGCACTTACATGTAAAAGACCAGAAGGAAGAGAGATGTGCTGCCTTTTACTGGTAGCTTGCACTGGAAGATCTTGAGCTATTGCTCCTTAAGGTGAGGAAGGGAGGATTAATTCTCATTCAAGTGCAAATTCTTCTGCATTGCAAGAAATCACAGTGGTATATGGAGCTCTGTTTATAGCTACCACGCCAATGTGTGGGAGCTGAACACTTTGACTTCCTTTATCACAGTTTCATGGATTTTCAAATCAAAACATTCTTGCTAAACAGTGTTTCTCTATGCTACTTAAAAAACCCGTTTCCTTGCAAATGAGCTCTATAACTAAAGGGAACATCACTAAAATACTGTCTGTAATGAGTCACAAAGAGCTGCATTAGTGTTAAATAAATAGAAACCGTAAAACAGAAGCCAGAGGATAATCAGTAGTACCTTGATTGTTCATGCCATACTTGAAGAGAAAAAGAAATATTTTTTTCACACAGAAAACACTGTCTTTTGGCTTTGTCTGAAGCTGCTGTACAAAGAAGGAACAGATTGTTTGAATAAAAGTTGATAGGCACTTCGAAACATTTCTAAATGAAATTATATAGGTTTCTGTGCTTCCAGCTGGTATGAATGACTCTATTAGGAATCACAGCCAGAGCAGGAATAATTCAAGAACAAACATAAAAATCTTCCTCTGCATATTTTAATTAGCAGTTAAAACATGCATGCCAAATTTCAGATTCATATCCCGCTTTTTACTTTCGCTGACACTGGGCAGAACAGACTATTGCTCAAGCAGCAGATAACTCGTGTGTCAAGGTTTTGCTTTCTGATCTGTGCTCAGCTGTGGTGGACAGTAACAGAAACATAAAAATGTTTTGATAATTTATTCTGATGGTCTAGGTGGGATGTCAGCTCACAGTAAGGGCTGCTGAACAGGGGCAAGAATGGGCCATTCTCGAGCCATTATACTGCTTCTTGCATTGCATTGTTGTCGGAAGGACGTCTGATAATGAGCACCCACTACTTCAGAACCTTCTTTTGTATTACCACAGGAACCACAAAATCAAATCCACCTGCTCAATTCTGTCTGCAAGTGGGAGGTGGAGTGGAAATTATTTTAAGCACTAATGTTAGGTGGATATATTTCATTGTAATTGCAGAGCATGCTAGCATTTCAAGTCTTTGCAGCTGAGGCAAATTAAAGAATAACATTGCCAAACATTAAAAAAACAAGTACAGGTTACTTTTTCTGAAACAAACCTGACACGTATTGCTCATCTCTGCAGTGTGAAAAATTTTCTGAGGATTTTGCTATAAAATTTTTACTTGGAAAAAATAAGGCCTTTTCACTTTATTTGCTCAGCGAATCGTGGAAACTTACCTCTTCTGTACACAATATTGTTGAAAATCTCCTGGGTGTAGTTGTACAGCTCTCTGTAATGCATACAGATTAGCTCAGAGTGAAAAAGAGAAATAATGATAATTTCTGGGAATATTTGTATTTATTTAAGTGAAATACTGAAAACGAGGTGCTGGTTAGATGGCCAGCTCCTGTAAGTGGAGGTGGAGTATATTTGAAATAACATATTAGAAGTGTGTAGTAAGAAGAAGGGTGAAAATATTTGGAAACACAGAGGTAAACAATCCAAAAGTAAAAGAATGAAACAAAGCAAAATGAGAAAGAAAGTTGAGCTGAAAATCATTGGAAGGTGGTATCAGCTGCACTTCATTATCACTGCATTGAGGTACTTGACACTACCTTGTGGGCAATGGGAAAAAAACAGAAAAGGGAGAGGAAGCACTTTTATTTCAGTAGTAATTCTGAAGCTTTGTATTGGAAGAATAATTGTTAAAAAAACATACTTTCATGAAATATCTGAAAAAAATAATAATAGCAAAGATGTAGAGAAAAAAAATTATATCAAGCTGAAAGGCTTAGTGCTTTTAGGAAAAAAAATAATAAAGGATTGTGAGGTTAGAAAAGAAGTCTTTTTATTTTTGCTGATTTTTGCAGCATCTTAAATCAGAGTTTGAGAAACTGGAAATGGGTCTGAAGACCTAACACAAAAAATGATTCTGCTAATATAAATAGAAGAATAAAGCTAGGATTACATGGCTATTAATCTCTTACAAACAGTCTTATTTGTACTTTTCAACAGATTAATACTTACCAAGTTTTAAATCTTGTACTGTCCATCACTCACTTAACATCTACTTCCCAAAGATTTTAAACTTTTCCAATCAGCATTTACTTTTGGAATTACTAAACTACAGTTAGTGTTAATCAAGTCAGGTGGAAGTTTCACCCTCCAGAATGGTCATGTTCTTGTGTGCTTATGAGGTGCCTGCATCATGCCTGGAACTAGTTAGTATTGCTGGAACTGGTATAATGGAAATAAAACATAAAATATTAATCTGAGTTGTTTCTTTCCGAGTGAGCTGACACAAGCTCCTACTCATCACAAATCCCAAAGTCCCCAAGGAAGGCAATATTGTGTTCTCAGATATGCAGCTAATGCCAGTATGTGGTTATTTTAACAAAGTTTACAAGTAGGTTCTCCTGCAGCTACCATTCCCAATAGCCTACTTATCTATAGGTGGTTTATAGAAGGTTTTTTGTCCTGTTCATATATTTTTGTAGTGTATAAATCTAACACTAAATTGATATGTAGTCTTCACTGAACTTTGTTTTCCAGTCTCTTCACCACAGCTCACGTTTACAGTGATGATTCTTTATAGAGAAGTGTACATCTGGGACCCAAATGTGGCCTTCTTGACACCAGAACACTTCAGAATTGTTGGGAATACCTTACAAGATTTTCTTCACTGAACCTCAAGAGATGAAAGGATTAGAGATACCAATAGATCTGTACACTCCCTGAAGAGTTTATGCAGCATCTATTAGTCCTTAAACCAGAGACTGTGGTTTAATGTCCATCTAATGGAGCAATGCTTATGCCAGCAAGTGGACCACAGGGATGAAAGCAGTGAAACAAGAAATATTATTAATAACTTAGTCCAGAGATGTTATATGTGAAGATGATAGGTATTTTAATGAGTATTTTTTTGATTTTTTAATGTCAGATCCTCTTATCCCCATTTTTTTCCCCAGATTCTTTTCTGCCCTATTGAAGCACAGAAATGTACGTGGTGTCAATACTTTCCCACTCTCAGACTGTATTGGCTTTTTTTTTGGTTTCTTAAGATAGGAGTGGAACGACAGAATGTAACTTAGATAATTTTTTTTTTTTATAAACTATAAAATTGTTCTTCACACACAGTACTGCTGAGAATAAAACTGTACAGCATTGCTTTCAAACAGTGAACAAAACTGTTCAAAGAGCGAGCAATATCATCCTTCCCAGGCAAACAGTATGAAACACCCCTAATTAAGTCTATGGACCCATAACATGAGTGTGTGTGTGTGGCTTCTTCAAAAATTAGGCTCTTACGAGCTACTTATATTAAGAGATATTTACAAACACATTTGATTTAAAAATATTTTTTAAAATTCTATTTATTTAATAAATAGTTTAATAGGTCTGAGGCCATTACGGCATGATGCAGCATGTTTTCGTGCAGCTAAACTTCTCCATTCCCTAAGAAAGTGTATCTACATGCTTCCTGTTCTTTGGGAACTGAACATATAAAACCCTTGATCTTGAAAAAATAAAATAAAATAAAATAATCCTTGGAAAAGTTTGTTGGCCAAGATGAAGATTGTGATAAAAAATTAATACTATATATGCCTTCACAGCAGTGCTCGTGACTGTACTATGGTCTTGTTTATTGTATGTATACAGATGTAGGCTTGGAGTTACCTCCAGAAACAACACCAGAGACCAATTAAATATGTGCAGTGGGTGCTTAAAAATAGCATCTCTTTCACTTCCTCATGTCTGTGAAATGAGGGTAGGGAAGAAGTCCTCCAGAGATCACAGCCTTCTGCCTGTACACAGACATGCTTTATTTTCTGTCTGAAGTCTTGGCACTTCTGGTCAGCAGCAGTTTGTCCATCATCTATTAGAAGTCAGGTTTGTCTGTCCCATATTTCCATTGGAGGGAAAGAGAAGCAACAGACACCTGTCCCATGTTATGCAGCATTCATCATAAATGGCTTCATTAGGATTCAGTTACTTTTTATTACAAAAACTATCTCTGAGTAGCAGCTGGAGAACAAACAATCTTGTAATTAGAGATTTATTGCCATCTTCCCAGTTATCAGAAATAAATGTACTTATATTATATTGTTGATATTTTTTTATCAGAACTGATTGCTTCAGACACATCGTAACGCGTTCCTAAAAAGGGACATATTCTTTTAGTGTAATGAGTTAAGTTTATAAATATTGCCTTCTTCAAATCTATAAATACACCTATTTGGCACTATGTGGAAGGAAAAGGGGCAGCCAAATTATATTTTGGAGACCTCTGGGTATAGACTTGATAGAGTAGATGTACAGAGTGATCCTTGTTATTTTCTAAAATGTGGATATATCTGCCTGTATTTTTACTCTTAGTTTCTGAGGGTACTTTAAGTGTTATTGGACTGTCATTATTTTGTTTATTTACTGCTATGGAAAGACAAATCAAATATATTGTTAGATATTTACTGTCAAAGATAATAGAAAATACAAGGTTTATAAAAAGAATCATCACTCCTTAAAAAGCGTATGTCATTGGACACAATGTCTCATTTGTTCCTGCAGGGACAATTTACTATTTACCTCAGCTGAGGATGTGGTATGATAGAAATTCAGCATGATTCACTGTCTCTCTTAGCAAGCCCAGAGGGAGTAATATTCTATTATCTCTACTGTAATAAAAGGAGATTAAACATTGCCAGAAGGTGTTTTTACAGATAACACAAACACTTAATGCTATGCAGAGATCAAGAAATGTGGACTATGTTTTCATATCCATGTCATATTATTGGATGCAGAACTGCAGAGCAAAAACTGCAGAGTAATTTCAGGGTGGAAAAAAAAAAAAAAAGGCAAAACATTTCTGTGCAGTTACTGCAATGATCTTGTATCACTGAATTTGACGCAGTAATAAATCCTCTAAATATACCCCAGGGACTCCTAATTCTGAAATCTGATGTTTTTGCAAATCCAGTGGCTGACAGAATAACAACAAGAACATAGAGGCTGCTGGAGTGCCAGCTAGCAAAGAAGAAAACCAGAGACCATCATAAAACCTGTAACAGATTAACTTCACGGATTTCATTTGTGTAGGTTACATAAAAGTTCAGATACATATTCGAATCCTGAAAGTCTCCAGAGGAGATAAGGTAATCCTATAAAATTTGAGCTTTCAATTCAATTCATTTCCTTGAAGTCTTATTTTAGTATCCTTAGGATTTTTTTTTTTATCATGTGAAAAATCTATTCATCATCTAAAAGTAGAATTTTTCCATGGAAGTGTCAAAGTTCATAATTCACACTTAAAGAATTTTATATTTTTTAAACTATACTGAAAATGTAAATCAGATTGACTTGCTGCTTGCCAGCTCTGCAAGAGTATCTCATGGGAGCTGTAAGAGAAAATCTTTATTACTCCCTTCTCTTTTATGAACCAGGATTCATGGCAGAATTGAAATATTCCTGCTCCTTTTCCTGCCTATCTCATTGTGCTTCTCTCATGCACAGTAAAAAATGAGAGTGTTGCTCTAATCGGGCTTATCCCAGTATCAGAGTGTTAGAAAATGCATCTAAGTAGATTGGGCACTCTTCTTATTAAGAAGAGTGAAGGAGGCTATAAAATAGTCACGTAAGGGCCATAAAGCACAACAACAGCTCAAGGACGCAGACGTCAAATCAAACCCACACAAGAAATTTCAGTTCACCTTAAAATTAAACAGAGCAAACTGTTCTATGTTTTGTGGATTTTTTGTTTGTTTTCTTATTTTCTAGTTTTTGGAGCTTTCTGAAATGAAAATGTGTAGAATAACATGGTCTATGAAGAATTTTTATTTCTAATATTTTGGGGGATAATTGAGGAGTACAAACATGAAATTTCATCAGTGATACTGTTTTAATGTTGGAAAAGTCAATACTTGTTCAGCTTCATTTTAAAGATAACGTCTAGTTACTACAGCATGAATTATATCATAAAAGTCCATCATCGGAGACTCATCACAAAGAAGTTCAGTTAGGAGTAGATTCTTGAAAGTATTTGGAAGGAAAAACTGAGAAGAAATATTCACTTTTAAAATTCTGCATGAAATCTATTGCCATTGCAGTGTTATTGTGGCAGTGACATTGACTGTCTGCATTTATAGAAATAAATTAGTAATCAATTTATTTTCCCTTATGTAAAATAGTGAAACAATCCCATGATTTCAATGTTACAATTCACAATGTTTAATGAGTGAGACTAGCAAGTAGTTTCTTTGAAATGCACTAATTTTGAAAGTTCTAGTGAACAATAGGAACTGTTCTTAAAAGAGATTTTGCATTTGGTATCATCATTTAAGCCCAATGATTTATTTATTACTGTTAGCATTATGGGCTGCTATGCCTGAGGTCTGACACACAAATTGAAAATATTCTTTCTCTTTCATAGTAAAGCAAAAGATGGCATGTAAGTCTTCCATAATGGCTTGAGTAATCTGCTTTAGTCTGCATAGATATTGGGAACACACACAAAATCAGTTTGATGGGAGAAGAAACATTAAATGTTCAGTATTTGCCATTATCTGCAAAGTTCTTTGATGTACCTAATTCAAGTAACATTTGGTTGTACCAGTTTTCTCCCAGGCAAGGCAACAGATGATCAACAGATGATTAAACTTCCAGATTTATTCATGTGTTGGATTTATAAACTGTATTAATAGTCTTATCCATAATGGAAAATGTTAAATTGTATTTTTCCCTTTCAAGGACTTCCCTCACAGAATACAGTTTTCATTTGACCTTAAATCACACTGATCTGTCTTCTGAACCTGTTCCTCTGTCATGCATGAACATACACAGGCAGCTGGACATTGAGGGAGTTTCTCTTTTCTGAAATGAATCTCATGCTCATCCTGCCTGATATGGTTCTGCCAGAGATATTTGCTAGCTACATTTTGAATGGCTGAGTGCTTGGGACAGTGTTTGTCACATTAAAGAACACAACTGTGGTAGTCTTTACCACAGAAGAAATACTCCAAAGCAATTTACAAGTGGGAAACAAATGTTTAGAAATATTTTAATTTCTTGAGGCTTCAGCAAAACAGCACATGGAGCTGCAACCAATTCTATTCTTTGACCACAGATATCAACATTTACTGGCACTGCCAGAAGAACCTGTGTTGGTCCTGAACCATTTATTTGAAGCAGGTTGAAACTTAGGCTTCACATACATACATTTTGTCATAATACTTCCTGGAAAAAATTACAAGTACACCTTGGAAGGTTCAATAGAAGGTGCCTGAGAAAATCTGAGAAAAGACCATGAAGAATCAGGGTTATAGTATAATCCAGCTAAGAATTAATTCATTCACTAAGATCATTAAAAAATAAAATGTTGTACAGGATTATTGGAATTATATGTTCAACAATTCATTTAAGGCTCTTTAAAAAAAGTGAGAATCGTTGCTTTCACTTCACTGTGGTATTTCCTCTCTTGATTTCTTCTTCTGTCTTCTTTCTTCATAGGCAGAAATATATGCTTCTACATCAATAGGATCTACTAATATTTCTACCTTGCCATATCCAATACTGCATGCATCACGGTGTAGGATAAAATGATCTCACAAGAAGTAGAAACAGAGAAAGAATTTGGTGCTCATTGTTTTCCTCTAGCAGAAAGTAACCAGTTCAAAATGTGTAAGAAAACCATGTCATCACAAAGAAATAGCTTCACCTGGGTGGATGCACTTGAGGTCTCATGCATACAGTGGTCAAATATCAGGAGACTTCAATATCTTCTTTTGATCTAATTTACAAATACATAATAGGAAAAAAATACCATCAGAAACACTAAAAGAAAGTCTGAGGAAGTCTGGGCCAAGTCTGGGCTTGTTTAGAGAAGAAGGCTCCTGAGAGACCTCATTGCAACCTTCCAGTATTTGAAGGGAGCCTAAATGGAGAAGGTGGCTGACTGTTTATTTGGTCTAACAAGGGGAAGAGCTTTAAACTAAAAGAAGGGACATCTATGTTAGATGTCAGGAGGACTTTCTGTACTCAGGGTGTTGAGGCACTGGCACAGGCTGACCAGGGAAGCTGTGGGTACCCCATCCCTGGAAGTGCTCAGAGGCAGGTTGGATGGGGCCCTGGGCAGTCTGAGCTGGTGAGTTGCAACCATACCCATGGCATGGGGCTGGAATTGAATGGGCTTTAAGGTCCCTTCCAACCTAAGCCATTCTGTGATTCTCATCACATACCGGAGATCTAGAAAGCCAAAATCTGGACTTACCTATGTCTTTTCAGAACTCCTAACTAAGTAGAAAGCCCAAGAAAACATTAAATAGCATTACTTCCTGTTAGTATTTAAGTGTAAAGAAAAATAAATAATGCATTCAGTTTTCACTGTATTACAACTGCTGTTCCAGCCATAGTAGAAAAAGGAAAGCCAATTGAAAACTTTAAATGATGTAACCTGCTGCTGTGAACGTTGTCCTGGAACAAGATCCTTTGTAAAAAGCTAGCTGAATGTTTTTGCATTTGTCCACAATGCAATGTCTGGTTCTTCTGTGCTCAGTGATGTAAAGGATAACTGATTTAATGAGCTTCTTCTGAGTGTGTCTTTCCTGTCTTGCAGAGAAATACCTGACTGGCTACAGATACTTTGGCTTCCACCACTCTGCTTTTGTCTTATACTATTTAATATGACTTCACATATCTCAGAACACACGGAAAGTTTTAAAAAGTCAAAGCTTGAAAAGCATTTTGCAGAATTTCTCACTGTATCTTTATACAAGAAAGACTACTCAGAGAAGTTGTGGAGCAATATAAACAGCATGAGAAAGCAAGGCTGAGAACCAAGAACATCCCCAGAAGAAGAAAAACAAAGTCAAGTCAGCTGTGGGATGGCCACGTGATGATGACCCTGATTGGAGGAGGAGCACATGGCTTGGAACGACTCATGGCCCTGACTGGATAAGTGCCTGCATGTGCAGTAAAGGAGTGTTAGTGGAACGTTTTGTTGATGTGTAAAGGCGGTGTGAAAGTTACAAGAGAATGTATGTGAATGTATGTAAGGAAGGTTAGAACTTGTAATAAATGATTGGGATTGTCCACATCTGAGTCCGTGCCTCAGATGCTGCATATTTTATGTGTGAGTCAGAGATAAAGCGAGTTAAAGAGAGTAACTTATCTAATAAGTATTTCTAATAAACGAAGATGGAGAATTATATTAGGAGGCTGAGCCATATTTCAGAAGGAAAAAAAAAATAGGTTTGTCTCATAAGTTGTCAAGAAGTCTAATTAAAGCAGCAACACATCAAATATTATATTTTAAATTATGATATCAGAGACATATTTTGACAATTTTTTTATCTTGAACTGTTTTTTGTGGGTTTTTTTTTTTTTTTGTATTAAGCCTGTACAAAAAGTGAGGGTTCGTAGTTATTACATGTAATAGAAGTATGGTTCTCATAACACTGAAATTAAAAATAGACAATGTTGATTTTTTCCTTCTGGAGAAGAATGTTGACTCTTGAAAACATCACAGCAACTTCTTCTTTGTTGTTGTTGTTATTATTAATAATTTTGTTATGATTAGAATGCATATGCTTACATCAAGATATACATGATAAGTGTAATCAGTGTCCTTAAGGTGAACACTTAGAAAAAGTTCTAGCTAGCCAAATTTAGAAAGCAGACAGATGACTGCTCATGGTGCTATAGTTAGGAGAAATAAAAATGCAGTAGCAGATGAGAGTTGAAAAGTGAAAATAGAGAACAACACATGCATCTATCTTCAGTGTATGTCATTGGTACAGATATTTCTGTACCCTAGGCAGCAAGCTCCCAGCGACATATAAAGAGGAAAGAGAAATCCCATTTGCAGTTTCTAGGAAAGAGTGATAGCTGGGTTAACTTACCAGCGAGGCTGTATGCAAGCATCTTTACAGTCATTAGTCCTGTAAACTCTACTAGCAATTTGAGCCCTAGTTTACAGCTATTCTATTATTGCACAGAACAAAAAGGAACACAGTCTGATCACAGGTTCTGGCATTCAATAGCTGAGAAAAAAAATCGTGTGATTCGGCAAACAGCAAATTGCCCTCCCAGCAGTAAATAATAGCAGCATTATTTATACTTAAAATTGCATGCTTATAATTTGAAACAGATCATGTTTGGCTTCTGAACATCACATAAATTTAAATGCTATCGAGTCTTTTAAATAACTATATAAAAATACTTTTGCTGTTGTGATTTTTTCTTTGCAATGCTAATCTCTTGCAGGAGACATCTGATGTGTTTTGTGGAGAATTTGCTGTTGCTGATAAGAAACTTCTGTTTCATCCTTAAGCTTTTCAGTTCACAGACTGACTCACACAAAAAAAAAAACATATAAACAGAAACACATTTGCTGGCTGAAAATATGAGAGTGTTTACATATATGTAATTGTGCTAATTCAAAGCAAAAGAATAACTACTCTTCAGAATCTTCAAGCAGAAATTCAAGAGTAAGGAAAATAATTCCTGTACTTTCAAACCAATAAGTTATAAAGCAAATGGCTGTGAAACTAGAAGAAAAACAACATTTTATTCATATTTCAGATGGGAATTTTTTTACTTTTACAGATTTTTATGTTAGATATTTGCACTGGGTCTGTCTGGGATGAAGTTAATTTTTACATAGCTTCCCACACAGTATTGTGTTGATTTGTAAACTAAATAGTGATGATTGCACACCAGTGTTTTGCCCATGGCTGAGCAATGTTTGCAAAGCATTGAGGTTGCAAAGCATTGAGGTTTTCTCTTCTTTTGACTCTGCCACTCCCAACAAGGAAGCTGGGTGACAAGAAGCTGGGAGACACAAGTGCAGCCAACTCCAACCTTCATCATTTTTGCAAGTGACATCAAGCTTAGTGGTGCAGTTGACACTCCAGAAAGAGGGAATGCAAATTTCACTAGTTCATTAAGCACAAATGCAGGGTGCTTTTCCTGAGCTGGGCTAATCCTCAACATCTCTACAGGCTGGGTAAAAAATTTATTGAGGACAACTTTGCAGAGAATGACTTGCTGGTGCCACTGAAACAAAAATTGCATATGAGCTTGAAATGGGAACTTGCAGTGCAGAAAGCAAACTGAGGGGCTTATGAATACAGGTTGAAAGCTAGCGTTGCTTATCCTGAAGAGCAGAAGCCTGAAGGTGATATTCTAGCAACTCTGATAGCAGTTACAGAAGGCTAGTAAGAGGAAGGAGGAGGGACACTTCACAAGGAAGTACAGTGAAAGGACATGTAGTACATATAGTAATAGTTTTAGACTAGAATAAGGTAGATTTAAATTATATATTAGGAAGAAATTCTTTACTCAGAGGGTGGTGAGGCACTGGCACAGGCTGCCCAGAGAAGCTGTGGGTGCCCCATTTCTGGAGGCACTAAGGTCTCATCTGGTGAGTCTCATCTCTGGCCACAGAAGGGTTGGAATCAGATGATCTTTAAGGTCCTTTCCAACTGAAGCCATTCTATGATTTTGTGATTCTATGATCCTATGATTTTATGATTCAGTGACCATAATTTTTATTTCTGTTTTAAGTGGTAACTGGAAATAGAGGGCAAAAGTTAGTTTTTCCAATCCAGATCCATTTGTTATTACTAATTATGTGGCTGAATTTTTTCATTTTGACAAAACAAATTCAGAGTGAAAGGCAGAAGAAAAAATTACTAAAAAAGCAGGAAAAGTACACCTTAAGCATCCAGCTCATTACTCGTTCTTACGTACATCTTGACTTCACAGGAAGACAAAGTGGATTTTCATGCAAACAAGCCATTTCCTTCTGTGACAACACTTTTCCAGTAGCTTTCAGGATGTTCTTTTCCTCTATTTTATATCACTGATTAGATTTTTTTTTAACTACTATGTGACAGGATCACTCTGCCAGGACAAACACAGTAGCACATTTTGCACATCCTACAGTAAAGATCAAAAGTTTCCCTTCCATACAAATGGATTTCTGATTCCCACTCTCTTGATCCAACAGAAAACACAGCCCATGAGAACCTGCTAGAGACCAAAATTATTTTGCATTTTTCCTTTGTGTACAGAAACAATCAGGCAAAAAGCTCATGGGAAATTTAAGTAGGATAAATACAGAAATTAATGAAATGTTTCTACTACCACAAATTACCATCAAATGTGTTATGTAAAGTTTCATAAAAATGAAGTTTCAAGTGCTCCCTGTATTTATTCTCATAAATCTGTCAGATTCTGAAACTGTTGAATTATGGTACACACAGTTAAGGACTGTGCACTAGGAGAGATTTACTACTATGTACAGGACTACGGAAACAAATAAGAGATAAGTGGAAATACACTTTTCCAAATTATAATGCGTTCCTGCCACCAAGACTATTTTCAGAATGAAATTATTGTATATAATATTAAAAAGAAAACACTAAAAAAATGTAATAATAAGAAGAAATATAGTTTAAAAATCTTAGCTTTCTCCTAAATGATATTTGGTGGAGAATAACAAGGATTTGCATTTATTCCTTTCTCATTAAAAGAAAGAACATCACCACTGCTACACATACACAATCAAAAATAGATCTTAACTAGAGCTCAACCGATGTGTAATGTAAACAAATTGATGAGTGCTGTCTATTGCCTGTTTGCTACAATAAAAAAGTAATTAAAATATAGATAAAGTATAGATCTTCCTTCCAGATCCACATAATTCTGACCACTTTTAACATAGTTTTCAAAAATAAAATTTGACTGCTTTCTTTCTTCTTCCTAATTCATTCACTTCCTGCTGTGAGATGCCACTATGGTTAAGTGAAAACAAAAAGAAACAAGCAAACAAATAAATAAACAATATATCCTTCAGCAAAGCAAAAAACACTCCAAAACTGTTGGCTCTTTCAGAATCACATGCTCAAGTATGTTTCATTATGCCTTGTAAATACTGATCCACATTCTAGATGCACAGAAATCTCACATATTCCTTATTTTGATAAATTGGAAGGGGCTACAATTCTCAAAACCTGTGATGAGTTCTTGCCATACTACAAGCCCTGAAATCATGCCCCAGACATTTACAAGTTTAATGGTTTATATGAGTCCATCAGCAAGTGTAACCCAGAAGAGTACCATGTTATTCAACAGGGTAATATCCTCCCATGCCAGTAGGACACCTGGCCTTGGAATCACATTGGTAACATCATGTTTAACTGGGTTTTCAAATTCAGTGTCTCACTTTTTCTGTCTTCATATTGAGTGTCCCATTGAACTGCCCATCTTTATAAAACAATGCCACCATTTGTATATATATATTTATATTTTACAAGTGATCAGAATTTTAAAGTTTACTAAATATTTAGGTTTCATTCTTCTATTTTTTTAAATAAATACACCTCCATTCTCAGCTGTAATGAAGAGAACAAATGATGATTCCCACCTTGAATACTTTTGTAAATGACTGTAAAATTGATCCAAAGAGCGTGTAAGACTTATATAATTGCCTCTTATTTTTATAATATTTTGGATGAAATCCCTGGAACTATTTAACCATAATATTTCCACAGACCTGAAAGTGTTTGAAATACTGCATTCAGATCATTTTAGTTTTTCCCTTTAGGTCAATGCTGCTAAAAATTCTCGTGAAGTTTGCATAGGAAATTATAATGAATAGCCTGTGTAGGGCCAGGAGCTACACTTGATGATCCTTATGGATCACTTCTGGATCAGAATATTCTATGGTTAAATGATTGAATATTTTTCATAGAGACCCGAAAAGAATTACAGAGCTATGTGAAATACAAATTCTTATAATGGCTGCAGTTCCTAAACACCACTTGTTAAAAATAATGCTGTCAATAACAACTAAGCACTTGTATGCTTGTCCCAGAGGCTTGGTGAAATCTCATCCATATTACTCAAGCAAAAAATCTGCTTAGTGATTTTCCACGGTAAAATAAACATTTGTCTTCTACATAGCTTTCACACACCAAAACAAACTGCATTTGTACAGTGCAGCAAAGTGAATATGAAGACATGTTAACGATTTTCACTGAAAAGCATTCATAATATGACAAAGATAAAGTCTTCTTGATTCCATGGCACAGCCAAAAAAGCAATTTCTAGTCTTCTCCTATCAGTTCAAAACATCTCCACTGCAAATGCATACTCAACACGTTTACTCTTACACTCACAAGCAACTGTTAGTGAACAGTGATGGGCACTGAACAGTGTGAGGAAAGCTGCCTGTGGCCATCAAAACAATAAATACAGAATAGAAATAAGGTAACCCTGCATTTTAGCATCTGACTTCAGGCTTCATTTTTTATTTTATGTATTTATTTATTTATTTTGAGGTGGTAATGGAAGGGTTTGTTGCTCTGCTGCCAGTGCTTTTTCCAGTTACTGTAAACATGCTATGAAGTGACTTAAATTTCCAGCTGAGAACTAAAATTTGTTCCTAACCTAATCCTGACAAAAAGATAATTAATCTTCAACAACTGGATGAAGGAAGTATAGAGGAAAAGCTTATATTTTGTAGATCTTTACTTTAGAAAGAAATTGAAACAGCTATTTTGTTTTCAGTAGCTGAAAGGAAGTAATTCCAAGAATTATTCTACATTTTGTCACTTTAGTTGGATCTATACTTTCTGTTTTTCTATGCATATTTTTGCACCCCTCTGTGGGAAGGAAATATATTACCCTGTGGTGAAAAGTAGAAAGTAGTGCCAAAGATGCTCACTGTATAGGCAGTTCATACAAACCCATCAGTTATATGCTTTCCACATTATTGATGAATGTATTTATTAATGTGTATTCATTAACTGTATCTTTTTAGGCATTTCAATATTTTTTTTTGATTTATCAGAAGATTCTCTTACATATTTGCATCATATTTCGAATGGAATTTATGAAGAGAATTAAGTAGAAAACTTAGTGGAACATCAAAATTTGGGAAATAAGATTGTGTTCACTGTGGATTAGTGTAAGATAAAAAAGTCTATTGTTAATATTATTTTATGTGATAATGTGATAATGCAAATTCATTCAGGTGACATATTCAGGGTGTTCACATTAATGGCACAAAATCATATCTTCTGATAAAGTTTGCATCAATTATCCTTTCAAAGAAGAAATGTATTTAAGCTTTCAAAATTCACGCTCCATCAATGTCTAGCAAAGCCAATTTAATGAAACACATTTCAGTCAGGCAAATTCCTTGGAGTCCATGTTTTTAGGATGAAGTACAGTAAGGTTGTGCTTCTCAACTCACTGGTATAAGAATTTCTCATTCTCACCAGCTTGGCTAAATGGAGTAAAATAAGAACACATCAGGTCACAACAGTTAGAACAGTTATCCAACCTGGAAAGTAAAGTTCAGAGACCAATTCCTGTATAAAGTCAGACAGCAGAGCAATTTATTGCAGTTATTCCAACACATCATCCACTTTTGTATGTATCTGACTACAGTAATACAACCTGCCTGAAACTGAGTTGGTGTAGCAACATAAGCAATCCCTTTTGTCATGTCAGAGAAGCTACAGACAGGACAGCAAGGAGGCGTGCAGCTGCCAGGAGTGTTATCGTTAGCTATGGGTGTGTATGCTGAGATCTCTAGATTAATTGAAGACACACTACATAATACAACTAGGTAGCAGATTTGTAAATTCATTCAACTGTGAAAACCAGATGTGGGTTAATGACTTTGATAAAGTGGAGACTTGGAGAACAAAATTCAACAGTGTACAGTGTATGCAAAGCTCACTCTGAATGCGACCATCTATAAACAAGCGTGTAACTCAGGATTTTTTCTCTGATGCATGGGAAAGTAGAAAAATTCAATGGTCTCAAAGTATTCTTTGCACAGAGTTTAACATGCAAGCTTTCAACAGCACGTTTCTGTATATGCAAGATAAATTCTGGAGTTCTCTGTCAAGTATTATTTACATAATTGACACAGACTGACTTTACAATATATGCTTGCTATTTCCTAATTTTACTGTTGTTCTAATCATAAAGGATACAACAATGACTTTTTATTTATTTTAACCTCTGGAATGTTTTGCCTAAGCTATCTTCTTGAACTGCTCTCTTGCTTCCAGTATGTCAGCAGCATTTCTCTACATGAATTAACATGAGATTAGACAAATGAAATTTGGCACGTATACCTCAGCCATCCAGCTCAGTCAACCAATTTTTGGCCATGTTAACTGTAGAAGATTTTTTCTTCACTATAACCAGAAAAGTTTCACACAGTCTGCATTTGAGGCAACCCTGATCACTAAATCAATATCAAAAAGAAGGTGGGGACATCACTTTTTTGTCATATGTTGAATCTAAGTAACCTGAATTCCTGCAAATTATTGAGAAGAGCTGAGATTCAAAAGATCTTCATTAGACAAATGATTACCACAGAGCAGCCCAACCACAGTCAAACATCTTTGAATAGTATTTCACTGACTGCTAGCCATTGTGACACAAAAGAGGTTCGGCAATTGACAGATCACGTTGTTATGTATGGATGGTAGATGCATAGCCAGGTAATATGTTTTCACTGAACACTGTGAAAACAAAATCTATTAGTGTACATTTATTAATAGCAATGCACTTTGCCATTCCAATATATAGCATACATGATTGATGGAGAAAAAGAATGGTCAGACACAATGAAACAAGGGTTACCATGGCAAGACTGACACTAAAGGTTACTTTTTTTCATCTGGAAAGACACATCTGGAAGTATTGCATTATCTCACTCTATTACACCGCATGAGCATTGTTTACAGTTCTGGGCTCTGCAGTACAAAAAAGACCTCCTTGAAAGAGTACAGTGGAGGGCTACAAAGATATCAAAGGGTGTGTAACACCTCCCTTTTGAGGTAAAGCTGAGGGACCTGTATCTGTTCAGCCTTGAAAATAGAAGACTCAGAAGGGATCTGATCCACATCTATAAATATCTAAGGAGCAATAGGCAAAAGGATGAGGCTAGACTCCTCTCAGCAGTGTGTAGTGATAGGATGAGGGGAAATGGCCACAAACTGAAGCATAGGAAGTTCTGCACAAATGTGCATGAGAACGTCTTCACAGTGCAGTGATGGAGCTCTGCTGCACAGAGAGGTGGTGGAGTCTCCTTCTCTGGAGACATTCAAGACCCGCCTGGGAGCCTCTCTGTGCAATCTGGGCTAGGGAGCTGCTTTGGCAGGGGGTTGGACTTGATGATCTCTGGAGGTCCCTTCCAACTCCTACAATTCTGTGATTCTGTAATACTCATCCCTCTTACCTATAAGTTTTTTGTTTTTACCTGCTAGTTTTATGTTTTTTGCTGTCCTATTCTTTTATGCTTTAATTAAAAAAAAAAAAAGTGAAACGAGTTTTGAGTTTTGTTACTTACATACATCATCTACATTATCTATATTTTTATAGCTGGATGATTCCTCTTCTTTAGTGCAAATTAAGTAAGACAGAAGATTGGATGCCCATGGATTAGACAGTTTCAAAGTATTCCAGGCCAGGAAAATTTCTTCATCTTTTGTCTCTGAACTGAAAAAAAAAAAACCTGCAACCATTACTGCAAACCCTAATTTACAGGGATGACAGTCATACCAGGTGAAGATATTCCACAAGACTTTTAGCTGACTAGTTGCTTCTTGAGTAGCTTCATCTGGGGCTTCTGGACATTTCATCTGGAGCAGCATGATCTGTTGACTACATAAATGTACCTGGATGGGAATGCCTTCATTTTGTTCTCATATCTAGTCTTACAAATCTGTTTGCTTTCTGGAAGGAAACAGATGAAAGTGACCCTTGACCAGCTTTGACAAAAGACAGTGTTCAAATATGGGAGCAGAGAAAATTAAATAACCAAATTAAAGTTCTGACAGATAGGAACATCCTGTTAAAAGATATCCATGTGTCAACAGTTTACCGGGCTGGATCGGCCTGGTTCTGTGATGGTTGGAGTGGGGGACCCACAGACCCATGCCCCAGGAAAGGGGAAGGGGGAAAAGGGAAAAGGGAGATGGGCCTAGAAACAAAACAGCGACAACAATCTGAGGAGGAAAGCTAATTTACTAAATAAGATATCGGAAAGCAAAATAACACAATATAATACAATATAATTGGAATTGAGGCTAATGAATCAAATAAAATGAGCAAGAGAGAGTGTTTGATAAACCGAAGGCCTTACACTAACGCTGAAGGCGATACGGCAGCGAGCACCCACTGCTGAGTCGATCCCAAAGGAAAGAGAGTGTCCCGTGACGGCAGACAGTTTTTATCTTTTCCCTCTGAGCGGAAAACACGTAAAAGTGCAAAGAATTGCAAAGTCCTCTGGGGAATGTAGTTCTTCTTTTCTGGGGCAGGTATACCCATAACTATCGATGATCCACAGAGCTGGAGTGTTAACTCTTTAACTCTTAATGCACTACATGATGTTATGATACCAGTACCAAAAATCATAAAACCATGACACCACGCCTGAATTAACCACTGATTCATCTTTCTACAGTTCTTGCTTCCACTATTCAATACGGCCTGAAATATATGTAAGTTATTTGTATTGACGATTTTAATGTAGGGAAAGGGCTGAAACTCATTGTTTAGTTATGGTTAGAAGTGGCCTTTACTCCTAAGATACACGCATGACTCCTTGTTTCCTGGTTGGTATCTCATCAGAAGACCCTCACAGAGCCATCTCCATGTGCTCGCTTCATGGCTGGGCCAGGACTCGCACAGTGCACACAAACACAATGTGGCAGGGCTGCCCACCAAGGAAATGGCAGCATCATGTGCAACACAGTATGCACAACACCCAAACAACACAGCCACTGACTTCTGTAAGGTCTACCTCTGTCGAAGGTAGCTTCACAGGTCACAATCACAAGTTCCTTCAGAAACCACAGCCTCCCTGCTACCAATGTGAGGAAACACATCTCTATCTGGCAAACTCAGAGCAGCTTCTACTCTGTATGAACTGCTGTGAACACAAACAGAAGAATTCTGGACTAACAATGAAGTCCTCTCTCCATTCCTTTTCACAGAGCAGGTTACAGAAAAAGAAGGGGCACAGAGGGACACCGTCCATTGTGTTTAAATAACACAGAAAGCTGGTGCACATGTGCCTTCAGCTCTAACCTGAACGTTTTCTTTGCATCCCTGTTAGAAAAGTGACCATCGTTTGCAATGATGAGATGAAGGAGAGCAGGTAAGAGACTGCACAGAATGCTCTGCCTTCCTGTAACATAGAAGAGAAAGCTGCATAGGCAGAGCCCTTTTTACTAGTCTCAGAGACTCTGCCAAATGTAAAATCAATGCAATCATTCTGTCAGCATTCCTACAGAATTTTATTCCTAAACAGAGGTCACCACTGTGAGAGTGGTGAACAGAACAATTATAAATTAAATAGGTATCAGGGGAACAAAAATAATGAAATGTCAAAAGGGAATGACTACACTGCCCTTGTGCTGACTCTGCCTTTAATGATAGGAAGTAGTAGTTAATTATGCTTTTAGCATATTGCTTTTTACTATGTAAGGTTTTCCAGGGATTTATGTATAAGAAAGGTCAAAGCATTTTCTCAAAAGATAAGCCTGAAAAAGATTAAAGTCCAGTAAAGAAATTCTTGCTTCAGTGTAATATATTTTCAGGATACAAGAAAACCCAGAATTTCTTTCCAATCTTAAAAGAGACCTCCCCCTTTTGGCTAGATATCAGTGAACTCCCATTAACAGCATTGCAGTATGTCCATTCTGCAAGCTAAATTAGCAGCTGGAGACATCTGATTGGCAAGTATTCAGAAACAGAATAACACATTTTCATCAATCTGCTTTTGTATTAGCGTACAAATTCACAGGCTAGTACTGAATACCTTTCTTTTACCCCAAAACATGATTACACAATAAAATCAATAGGACATTTAAAAGGTGCATTACCTAGACTCTCAGGTGATTGTCTTAGAAACTGCCACACTTGTAATGAACCATGTAAAAGAGTTATTTATTTGTCTAAAAGTCACTGAATCTCCGAAACATCATTTAACTTCTCTTGAACATTTACAGCAGTATTTTCCAGTGTCATTAATGCACAATGGTTTTGTTGGACGTGGATGTTAAACGTAGCCTACTGCAACAGCTGAATTTACTTGAAAGAAAATTCACAGATGAAAGGGGCAGGGAGATGGGCCTAAAAAGAAAACAGCAGCAACAATCTGAGGTGGAAGGCTAATTTACTAAATAAGATATCAGAACGCAAAATAACGCAATATAATACAATAAAATTAAAATTGAATCTAATAAATCAAATAAAATGAGTGTTCAAAAACTGAAGGCCTTACTCTAATGCTGAAGGTGAAACAGATGGGGAGCTCACATGCTGCTGCGATGAGCCAGAGGGGAAAAGAGAGAGGAATCTTGTGACTTGAGAGCAGTTTTATCTTTCCTCTGAACAAACAAGGAAGACACAAAGTAGTGCAAAGTTCTCTGGGGCACATAGTTCTTCTCATCTGAGACAGGTATACCCAGAACTATTGACAGTCCTCGGAACTGGAGCATTAACTTTTTAGCTCCCAGTCTTCTGCATGGTGTTATGATGTGGAATACTGATAACAAAAAATCATAAAACCATGACAGCAAGGATGTAACATCTGCACATCTGCAAAGTCAATGACTACTCTAATATATTTTTGGACCATTCAGAGAAGATTGGTAAAGCATCTCATGCCAGTGTTTCAGATGGAAGTTAAAACTTTATTTCTAGGGAGAAAATACTTACAACCATTTTAAGAACAGTAGCTTCAGAAAGATGTTTCTGCTATGTGAAAATTAACAGCAAAGTACTATGACCTAAAATTATTACCATAATTTGTTCTTGTTGCTCAGTGGCAGATTCAGTACCTTGCAAAAAAGGCTCAGGTGCTGGATGTGTAACTTTATATAGGATCAGTAACTAATCAACCATTGCAAACTTTATACTGGCAAACATAAAGAGTCATGAGCTCAGAGTTGTAAATTCAGTGACAGAACAATGAGTTCAAAGGGAGAAGGATTTCCCATGACATTCAGAGTCACCTTTATCCAACAAGACAAGCCAACTTGTCTTTAAACTTTTGCCAAGTTTATATTCTTAATTAAGAATTCCCTGGGAAACCTTTCCTGAAGAAAAATCTTAAAGCAAATATCAGGGGGAGGAGTATTCTTAACTCTCAAATCCAGTCAGATTCATCTCGGGATTTTGCATACATTTAGTAATGTGCTTCTTAAAAACCACAGAATTTTACTTTGAACATGTTGTTAAATTAGAGAGGCAGAAAGTTAGTAAAAGCTGATTTTTCATCTCAGAACGTATAGAACTTTCTTACGGGGAAAATAAATACATAAATCTCTAGACTTGGAAGCAAGTAATATTGTAAGGCTATATTTCAAAGATTTTAAAATCTTAATTGTTCACATTTTTTGCAGTGCAAAGCATGCTCTTAAATTACCTGAGGGGGAAAAACACACATGGAGAAAGATAATGTTTCTTTAGGGGGTTTACCTATTTACCTAAGGTATTGAAATTTCAGAAGTCTGCTTGGCTAGTGTGCACATTAGGGTGAACACAGCCTGAGAAGACACATCTTGGAGATTGCTGATGACTAAAAAATTATGTGGTGAATAGGTAAGTGTATATGAAATATGTTTTATCTAACTATAAAAGAATGCTAGCAGCTATAAAAACAGGTCACAGATTTTCATATCAGACATCCACTTAACTTAAATCTGAGATTGTTCTGGTAAAAAAGAACAACCTGCAAGATATCAGCAAACATTAGTTAAGAATTTCATCTCTGAAACAAAATAAAGCATCCTTACATTTAAAAACCTCCCTTTTAATTGTTAAAATAACTGCTGTAGTCCTTGGGAATAAAGTGAACTCCCACAGCAGCTATGTGATAGTATACATTTTTACAACTCTATACGATTACCATAGTTAGAACTAGTCTTGATCACATGCAGCTGCTGTCACTGTTCCTGGAGAAAAAAAAAATCAGTTAAAAAGTCCAAGGACCATTTATTATTTCATTCACAAAATTTATGTACAGAAAATACACTTTTTTATGGTATCTTTCCCTTCCTATTATTCACTTCAGTACATCTTCATGTACTTTGATCTTACTCAAAATGAACATTAATCCATGCAAGACAGTAACTACACATAATTTTTTTTTTCATTTCTTCTAGCTGCAGTTGCTGAAGGAACTCTGTCCTCACCTCAAACACACATGTATACGTTTTTCACATCTTATCACTATTAAATTTCAATCACATTTTAGTTTTGAAGACAGGATGTCTACAAGACTATATCATCAAGAGAGAACCACTAGGAATTAGTATAACTGAGAACTTGTTACAGACTGAAATCATGCAAATAACATAAAAGTGGGGGATCTAGATATTGAGATATCCACAAAAGAACTGCTATTATTTTTGCTCTGTCAGACTCTAATTTAGATCCATGCTACAATATAAGGAATGGAAACTTCCATGTCCTCAGTTGCCATAAAATAATCCACTGCAACAGGCCAAGTATTTCAGCTCTGCCAACAAAAGCAGGAACAATGGGGTTCTTCAAAGTGGAACTGTCAGGGAAAAGAAAAAAAGAAGAAAAAATTAAGAAAGTCCACCAAACCATGAAGGAACAACAACAACAACAAATAAAACCCTGAGCTACCTAACTGAGCCATAAGAAAAACATTAGAAGCAGGAAACCACTTCCCTTCCTTTGATATTTTGGCATCATGTTCAATTCCACAGGAAAATATTTCACTCGCACTGGTGTTTCTTGATGCTGTCCTTAAAATGTCTTTCAAAAACTGATCAAAGCGATTTGTTTAAAAATATACTCCTCAAAACAAACAAACAAAAACAGTGATAGTGAGCTCTTTATTCATAAATATGATGACTGAAACATTCGGGATGGAGGGAAGGGCATTTTCTTACTTTTTCCTTTCCTTTAAGGATGAGGAATATGTGTCTTCCATAACTATGTGAAACTAAAATGGGGAAATCCATTTAAATTACATAAAAATATTGAATTATAGCAGAAATAAAACTTTTAGTATTAATTCAAAGAAAATTAAACTCTAGACCTCAAGTCTGCTTGATAAATGTCTGAATTAATGTAATGGGAATCGGCTCCAGTTTAATTATTCCAGTATTCAATTTCTCCAGATGTAAGAATTTCAAGGAATCAAGGTCATAATTCTTTAATTCAGTAGGTTTTCATTTAAGTGAAAGGATCACTGCTGGAAATCACATTCTCAGCATGTATATCTGGCAGCACACCTGAACAAGAAATCCCAAGCATGTTGGGTATAGAATACAAAGGTTGAGTTACAAACAGCATTTTGTTAACAAGGAGTGGAAGCAGGTTTCTAAAACAGCTTCTGCCACAACAAAATAAAACAACATATTAAATCCAGCAATCAACCATTCTATCAGCATTTAACTTAGAGAAAAACATCTATCAATCTTGCTACTCACGTTGGTTTCTGCCCAACATTCCACAGTGTTGCCCGCTCTTGACACAAATGGGTGGATTATTTTTAACCATTACGTAGTTTCAGGAAACAGTCTAGCACAAGGCTTACCAATAAATGTAGTGACATAACTTAGATGGGTAGTAAAGACCAGTGTAAGAATGAGTAATAAGTGACTGCAAGGGACAGGAACTTTAAGAGTCAGCTTCCACATAGAAACTGTAGAAATGACTCCCTGAGTATGACGTCTATGTATGAGTATCACTGTTATGTCATACTACAGATAAAAGAAAAGGCGAGACAGGTGACAGAACAAGGACTCATAGAATCATAAAATAGCGTGGGTTGAAAAGGACCTCAAAGATTGTCTAGCTTCAAACCCTCTGCCAGGGGCAGGGTCGCCAACCACTAGAGCAGGCTGCTTAGGGCCATATCCAGCCTTGCCTTGAATGCCTCCAGGGATGGGGCATCCACAACCTCTTTTGGCAACTTGTTCCAGTGCATCAGCACCCTCTGAGTGAAAACTTTCCTCCTGATATCTAAACTAAATCTCCTGTGCCTTAATTTATAAGCATTCTCCCTTGTCCTACCACTATCAACATACGAAAACAGTAGTTCCCCCTCCTGTATATATGCTCTTTTAAAGTACTGGAAGGCCACAGTGAGGTCTCCCTGGAGTCTTCTCCAAGCTAAACAAGCCCAGTTCCCTCAACCTTTCCTCATAGGAGAGGTGCTCCAGCCCCTTGATCATTTTAGTAGCACTCCTCTGGACCCATTCCAAGAGCTCTGAATCTTTCTTGTCCTGGGATCTGCAGGCCTTGACACAGTACTCTAGATGGGGCCTCACAAGAGCTGAGTAGAAGAGGACATTCACCTCCCTCTCCCTGCTGGCCACCCCTTCTTTAATGCAGCCCAAAATATAGTTTTGGGCTATATAGTTTGCACTCTGGTTGTAATCACACACTGCTGGCTCATGCCCAGCTTCTCATCCACCAGGACCCCCAAGTCCTTCTCCACAGGGCTGCTCTCCAGGAGTTCTTCCTCCAGTTTGTATAAATACCTGGGATTGCACCAACCCAAGTGCAGCATCTTGCACTTCACATTGTAGAACATCATTGTGTTCACACGGGCTCACTTCTCCAGCATGTCCAAGTCCCTCTGGATGGTTTCCCTTCCCTCCAATGAACTGACTGCGTCTTTCAGCTTGATGTCATCTGCAAACTTGCTGAGGATGCACTCACTTCCATCATCTATTTTACTGATAAAAATGTTAAAAACCACCAGTTTAACCCTTGGGGAACACCATTTGTGACCGGCCTCCACCCAGACAGAACTGTTGATCACAACCCTTTGGCTGTGACCAGCCAACTAGTTTATACCACTCCAATTTAGAGAGAAGGATGTGGTGAGGGACTGTGTCAAAGGCTTTGCAGAAGTCCAGGTAGATGACATCCATTGCCCTCCCCCTATACACTGTTGCCATCACTCCATCATAGAAGGCCACCACATTGTCAGGCAAGATCTACCTACCCTTGGTGGAGCCATACTGGCTGTCTCAGATCACATCTTCATCTCGTGTGTGCCTTAACATGGCAATCAGGTTGGATCTGCTCCATGATCTTCCCAAGCACAGGGGTGTCATGGTTTTATGATTTTTGGTATTGGTATTCCACATCATAACAACATGTAGTGCATTAAGAGTTAAAGAGTTAATACTCCAACTCCATAGATCATTGATATTTTCTGGGTATACCTGTCTCAGAAGAGAAGAACTATATTCCCCAGAAGACTTTGCGATGCTTTGCATTTTTACGTATTTTCCGCTCAGAGGAAAAAGATAAAAACCCTCTGCGATCACGGGACACTCTTTTTCCTTCGGGATCGACAGCAGTGGGTGCTCGCTGCCGTATCGCCTTCAGCATTAGCGTAAGGCCTTCGGTTTATCAAACACTCTCTCTTGCTCATTTTCTTTGATTTATTAGCTTCAATTCCAATTATATTGTATTATATTGTGTTATTTTGCTTTCTGATATCTTATTTAGTAAATTAGCTTTCCTCCTCAGACCGTTGCCGCTGTTTTGTTTCTAGGCCCATCTTCCTTTTTTCCTTTTCCCTTTTCCCCCTTCCCCTTTCCTGGGGCGTGGGTCTGTGGGTCCCCCACACCAATCGTCACGGAACCGGGCCGATCCAGCCTGGTAAACCGTTGACATTTTTGGCGCCCAACGTGGGGCAAAGCAGCTGCCTTAGCCGGGCAGAGACATACTCTTAGAGTGAATCTCTGTCTCTTGCTAGCAAGCTTATCTGTACTGCTGGTACTGTACGGCATAACACAACCTTGAAGTCTGGGCATACTGCCATTTGTTCTGGGATATTTGTAAACTTTTTTGGGTGTTGCCAGCTTGTTTTAGTAAAAAGAAAAAAAAATGCTCTCGCTTTTTAAACTGCTCTTAAAGGGGCTGCATTTCATTGTTTTTTCCCTTTTAATGCTCAAAACGTACTGGGACTTGATTAAGTTTGCCAGTCTGATCCATGGAGCTTGGTCTCTATATGATAAACTAAAAACCCTGATGGAAATACCTACCTGGCTTTTGTATACGATGTGGCATTCAGTTCCAGAGGGAGCAACTCCAGATGGAGTTGTTAACTCTGTGGAACTCACAATTTTTAAACCAGCTCCTAGCCTCTCCTTTGAATTTATTAGGCGTTTTCTGAATGCTCATCCAATGCTCATAATGATTGTGGTGTCAGTCTCCCTGAATGTATTCTTCATCATTCTACTCAGTATCTGTATTTATAATATTTTGAGAAAGCCTTCCCCAGAACCAGAGAACAGTGACTGGCAGGGAGTTTAGAGGGACTTAGGAGAGACTTTAGAGAAGTGGTCATCACCGGTGTCATGGGACTTTTCTCCTGAACACCTGCAAGATCCTGAGAATTTAAGCAGGTATTTGAGACAGGGACGTTGCGGCTCAAAGAGATCTGAGGAGGCCCAAATTATTTGGGGTCTGGCTTACGCTTACCGGGCCTTATTCAATACTATTCCAGAGAGGCATAGAGTTTTTGAAATAGAGCGAGAGAGTCTCCGAGCCGAAAGGGACAGTCTCCAAATTCAGAAAGAGAGTCTTTTAGCTCACAATCAGATTCTGCAGTCCAATCTAGATGCCCTCCAGACCGAGCAAGACACCCTCCAGTCTCAACTAGATGTTCTCCAATCCAACATGGACGCCCTCCAGACCGAGAGAGACAATTTCCAGACCGAGTGGGATGCCCTCCAATCCGAGAGAGACGCCCTCCAGTTTCAACAAGATACTCTACAGTCCAACATGGATGCCCTCCAGACCGAGAGAGACACCCTCCAGGCTCAACAAGAAGCTCTCTTGTCCAACATGGACGCCCTCCAGACTGAGAGGGACGCCCTCCAGACTCAACATGATGCTCTCCAGTCCAACATTGATGCCCTCCAAACTGAGCGAGATGCCCTCCAAACTGAGCGAGATGCCCTGCAATCCAAACTCAATAGCCCTCAGTCTCAACAAGATGGCCTCCAATCTGAGCGAGATGCCCTCCAATCTGAAGTAGATGCCCTTCAATCTGAGCGAGACTCCCTCAAAACTGAGCAAGATGCCTATCAATTCACATTACTCCGTTTCCAAAATGAACTAATCCATGTTCGAGCTCAACAAGTCAGGCTCCAAGGTGAACTAAATTTTGTCACAGCTGAGCGAGATGGACTTCGAGCCGAGCTAGAGAGAATGATCATTAATTCTAACCAATGTGATCAACAACAAGTGACACCGGAATCGATGTCTGTCGCTCCTGTAAGAGGGCGGAAAATGAAAAAAGTCTCGACTCCCTTAGAAGAGAAGAAAGAGGAGGAGCTGAGAGTGGAAGAAGCAGACTCCGAAAAAGAAGAGGAGAAAGTAGAGGAATCAGACACTGTAAGAGAAGAAGAGAAAGTATGTCCAGAGTTGTTCAAAACTTCAGACTTTCCAGTAGGAGGGCTGAGTCACCCTACAAGATCACGGTCACCAACGCCCAGGAGGGCAATGAGTCCTGATAGTTTAGGAGATGAAAGAGAGGTTATTACCAGTTTTACTCGACCTCTGAAAATGAATGAAATTCGAAGTTTGAGAAAAGACTTTACACGCCACGCAAGTGAACCTATTGTCACCTGGTTACTACGTTGTTGGGACAGTGGGGCCAACAGTGTGTGGCTAGATGGTAACGAAGCTCGCCAATTGGGTAGCATTGCCAGGGACTCTGCCATTGACGGAGGCATTAGTACATGCCACAATAGACCCTTCACTCTCTGGAAGCGGATGCTGATTGCCGTGAAAGAAAAGTACCCCTTCAGAGATGATCTGTTGCCTGAGAAAAAGAAATGGTCTGATATGGAAAAAGGCATAAATTATTTGAGAGAATATGCCATAGTGGAAATGTTACATGACCCTGAATTCATTCATGATGAACCGAACCAAGAGCATGATCCTGAGAGGATCAGGTGTACACCAGTTACGTGGCGTATATTCACAAGGACAGCACCAGACAGATATGCCAGTACATTAGCAGCAATGTATGGCAGAAGACAAAGAAGACCCCTTATAAATGATCTGATTAACAGACTTCAAGACATAGAGTTACATTTAACCCCTCTACGAGCTTACGTTTCAGCCTTCATAAAGGTGACCGAAAGACTGGACAGAATGGAGAACAATCAAGAAGATATAATGGACGAACTGGCTACTGTGCTTAATTCTGATGAAACTGATGGATCTGATGAGAATGAGGATTCCCAAAACAACAACGTCTCAGCTATCAAAAGAAGACGTTCTCCTGTTCGAGGAAGTGACAACAGTAAAACTATGTCACGTATAGCCTTGTGGCGTTACCTTCGTGACCAGGGGGAAGATATGAAGAAGTGTCATAAGAAACCCACTTCTGCACTTCAGGCACGTGTAAAAGAGTTACAAAATAGGTCAAACACCAGGGTGAACTTCTCCAAGATGGTGACTGCTCCAGTGACTGCCGGACACGGCAGTAGCCGTAAAGTCAACAGAGGTAACAAATAGAGGGGCCCTGCTCCCAGCCAGGGGGGGGGAAGGGATAATAGAGTGTATTGGACTGTGTGGATTCGATGGCCTGGCACATCAGAACCACAAAAATATAAGGCATTGGTGGACACTGGTGCACAATGCACTCTAATGCCTTCGAGTCACCAAGGGACAGAATTAATCTATATTTCTGGGGTGACTGGGGGTTCCCAAGAGCTGACCAAGTTGGAAGCTGAAATAAGCCTCACTGGTAAAGACTGGCAAAAACATCCTATTGTGACTGGCCCAGGGGCTCCATGTATACTTGGTATTGATTACCTCAAAAGGGGATATTTTAAGGATCCTAAAGGGTATCGATGGGCTTTTGGAATAGCTGCTGTGGATGCAGATGACATTAAGCAGCTGTCTGCTTTGCCTGGCCTGTCAGAAGATCCATCTGTTGTGGGGTTGCTACAAGTGGAAGAGCAACAGGTACCGATTGCTACAAAAACGGTGCACAGGTGACAGTACCGCACTAACAGGGATTCCTTGCTCCCCATTCATAACTTGATCTGTCAGCTAGAGAGCCAGGGAATGATCAGTAAAACTCACTCTCCTTTTAACAGCCCATATGGCCAGTGCATAAAGCCAGTGGAGAATGGAGGCTGACGGTAGATTACCGTGGCCTGAATGAAGTCACACCCCCACTGAGTGCTGCTGTGCCTGACATGCTTCAACTCCAGTACGAACTGGAGTCAAAAGCAGCCAAGTGGTATGCCACTACTGACATTGCTAATGCCTTCTTTTCAATTCCTCTGGCCACAGAATGCAGGCCACAGTTTGCCTTCACCTGGAGGGGCGGTCAGTACACCTGGAACCGTTTGCCCCAGGGGTGGAAGCACAGCCCAACCATTTGTCATGGGCTGATCCAAACTGCATTGGAACAGGGTGGTGCTCCTGAGCACTTACAATACATTGATGACATCATTGTGTGGGGCAATACAGCAGGGGAAGTTTTCGAGAAAGGAGAGAGAATAATCCAGATCCTCCTGCGAGCTGGCTTTGCTATTAAGCGAAGCAAAGTGAAAGGGCCTGCACAGGAAATCCAGTTCCTAGGTATAAAGTGGCAAGATGGACGTCGTCACATCCCTACAGATGTGATTGACAAAATCACTGCCATGTCTCCACCCACCAGTAAGACAGAGACCCAAGCTTTTCTGGGTGTAGTGGGCTTTTGGAGAATGCATGTTCCAAACTATAGTCTCATTGTGAGCCCTCTCTTTCGGGTGACGCGGAAGAAGAATGATTTTGCATGGGGCCCTGAGCAGCAGCAGGCTTTTGAGCAAATCAAGCAGGAGATAGCCCGTGCCGTGGCCCTGGGGCCAGTGCGGACGGGACAGGATGTAAAGAACATCCTCTACACTGCTGCTGGAAAGGAAGGTCCCACTTGGAGTTTGTGGCAAAGAGCTTCTGGAGAGACCTGAGGCCGACCCCTTGGTTTCTGGAGTCGAGCATATAGGGGGTCTGAGGAGCGCTACACTCCAACTGAGAAGGAGATCTTAGCCGCGTACGAGGGGGTTCGAGCTGCTTCCGAAGTAATTGGAACTGAAGCGCAGCTCCTTCTGGCACCTCGACTGCCACTGCTGAACTGGATGTTCAAAGGAAAGGTTCCCTCCACCCATCATGCTACTGATGCCACTTGGAGTAAGTGGATTGCGCTGATTACACAGCGAGCTCGGATGGGGAACCTCAGTCATCCAGGAATCCTGGAGGTGATCATGGACTGGCCTGAAGGTAAAAAGTTTGGAACAACACCAGCAGAGGAGGTATCATGTGCTAAAGAGGCCCCACCATATAATGAACTACCAGAAGATGAAAAGAGATACGCCCTGTTCACAGATGGATCATGTTGCATTGTGGGAAAGCACCGCAGATGGAAATCTGCTGTGTGGAGCCCCACAAGACGAGTTGCAGAGGCCATTGAAGGAAAAGGAGAATCAAGTCAATTTGCAGAGGTAAAGGCTGTCCAACTGGCCTTAGATATTGCTGAACGAGAGAGGTGGCCAACGCTTTATCTTTACACTGACTCGTGGATGGTGGCAAATGCTTTATGGGGGTGGTTACAGCAATGGGAACAAAATGGCTGGCAACGGAGGGGTAAACCTATTTGGGCTGCTGAACTGTGGAAAGATATTGCTGACCGAGTAAAGAATATAGTTGTGAAGGTGCGCCATGTAGATGCTCATGTTCCTAAAAGCCGGGCAACTGAAGAACAACAGAATAACCATCAGGTAGATCGAGCTGCCAAAGTTAAGATGGCTCAAGTAGACTTGGACTGGCAACATAAGAGTGAATTATTTTTAGCTCGATGGGCCCATGAGACCTCGGGCCATCAGGGAAGAGACACAACATATAAATGGGCTAGAGACCGAGGGGTGGACTTAACTATGGACGCTATTGCACAGGTGATTCATGACTGTGATATCACATGACTGTGATACATGCGCCACAATTAAACAAGCCAAGAGGATGAAACCTCTTTGGGGGGAAGGGCGATGGCAAAAATATAAATATGGGGAGGCGTGGCAGGTTGATTATATCACCTTGCCACGATCTCGCAATGGCAAGCGTTACGTGCTTACCATGGTGGAAGCAACCACTGGGTGGCTTGAAACATATGCAGTACCCCATGCTACCGCCCGAAACACCATTCTAGGTCTCGAGAAACAAGTCCTACGGCGACATGGCACTCCAGATAGAATTGAGTCAGATAATGGGACTCATTTCAAAAATTCTCTTGTGAATAATTGGGCCAAAGATCATGGCATTGAATGGATTTATCATATCCCCTATCACGCACCAGCTTCTGGTAAGATTGAAAGATACAATGGATTGTTAAAAACCACGTTGAAAGCAATGGGTGGCGGAACATTTAAGCATTGGGAGAAGCATTTGGCAGAAGCCACCTGGTTGGTCAACACCCGAGGATCCATCAATCGTGATGGTCCTGCCCAATCCAGTTCTCTACCTACTGTAGAGGGAGATAAAGTCCCTGTAGTGCATATAAAGAACATGTTGGGGAAAGCGGTTTGGGTCTTTCCAGCTTCTGGAAAGGGCAAACCTCTCCGTGGAACTGTCTTTGCTCAGGGACCTGGGTCCACTTGGTGGGTGATGCAGAAGAATGGGGATGTTCAGTGTGTACCACAGGGGAATTTGATGTTGGGGGAGTGCAGTCAGTAATTCCATGTATATACATCTATATATATATATTGTGTGTGTGTATATATAATGCATGTTAATCACTGTTCTTCTATATGTATCAAGCATGATGTAATGATGTGGAATAAGGGGTGGAATGTCATGGTTTTATGATTTTTGGTATTGGTATTCCACATCATAACAACACGTAGTGCATTAAGAGTTAAAGAGTTAATACTCCAACTCCATAGATCATTGATATTTTCTGGGTATACCTGTCTCAGAAGAGAAGAACTATATTCCCCAGAAGACTTTGCGATGCTTTGCATTTTTACGTATTTTCCGCTCAGAGGAAAAAGATAAAAACCCTCTGCGATCACGGGACACTCTTTTTCCTTCGGGATCGACTCAGCAGTGGGTGCTCGCTGCCGTATCACCTTCAGCATTAGCGTAAGGCCTTCGGTTTATCGGACACTCTCTCTTGCTCATTTTCTTTGATTTATTAGCTTCAATTCCAATTATATTGTATTATATTGTGTTATTTTGCTTTCTGATATCTTATTTAGTAAATCAGCTTTCCTCCTCAGATCGTTGCCGCTGTTTTGTTTCTAGGCCCATCTTCCTTTTTTCCTTTTCCCTTTTCCCCCTTCCCCTTTCCTGGGGCGTGGGTCTGTGGGTCCCCCACACCAATCGTCATGGAACCGGGCCGATCCAGCCCGGTAAACCGTTGACAAGGGGTGAAACTTTGGGTCATTTTTTCTCCCTTTCTTCAAATCTGGAATGATGTTTCCTGTTTTCCAGTCACTGCAGATTTCACTTAATAGCCATGATTTTTCAAATACAATGGATAGCATCTTGGCAACTACATCAGCTATCTCTCTCAGATCCCTGGGATGTACAATGGCTTTAAATTAAAAGAGGGAAGATTTAGGTTAGATGATAGGCAGAGGTTTTTTTACTCAGAGAATGCTAAGGCACTGGAATATATTGCCTAGAGAAGTTGTGGACACCTTACCCTTGGAGGTATTCAAGGCCATACCACCAAGATCTATCTCTGAAGTTGTCTGCCAACATAATAAAACATGAGGCATTACTTTCAGAGCAGCCCTCATCTTCATAAATCTCACAGAATTCTCTATTTTACTTTTGCATCTAGATAGTAACATTTTTGTCCCTCTAGGAACATCAAAGCACATTTCAGTGTCAAGTGAGAAGTACACTATCCCATGCTTATGTAGTAACACTTTGTATCAGCGCACAGTAGGGAAGATCAAGGCTTCTCTAAGAGGACAGATGCAACAATCAGAAAATCTTTCTTTTTGATTAAAGATTCAGTGGCTAAGTTCCTGGATGTCAAGAGGGATAAAGTTCTCATGGTGAGATGTGGAGCAGACAACTTCTTACAGTAAAAAAAAAAAAAAACAAAAAACCTGAAGATAACAAGCTTTAAGAAGACTTGAAAAATGACTGTTGCTTTATGGAAAGTGAATAGCTGTCATTAATACAAGTCGTGGATGTTTTGTGTATTCAGTGCTCAGTTCAAGGACTTCCTGAGACATTACTGTTTTAAGAATGGCATCAAGGTCACTTGCTTTTTGCATATTTCCTATGTAGTCAAAGATTGAAAATAAACACGAGAATCTTATTCTCTGACATTTCCACTCTGCTGAGCTTGGCACAAGATTGTCTTATGTGTATTTGAATACACCAGACACAGTGAGCAGTCAGTGATGACTAAACACTAATTATTACGAAATTATGAACCAGTATGTGTATTGCTCATTACTTGCCTTCCATTGGCTATTTCACAGATTGCGCAAAGATTTATGATGTATATACATTTAAGAACTTAAGTTAAATAGTGAGTTTTCAAACCACTCTACATGTACTAAGATATCCTGAGCAGAAGGTAGGAAGAGGTAATAAGGGGAATGAAGACATCAAGTGGAGAATTTGGATTGGGTGACAGACGCAGCAGAAGAAACACATAAAGGGTGGAGAGGGACATACTGTTACTTTCACAGATAGAGTGTGTCATTTTAGATTTGAGGAAAAAAATTTTCTCTGAAAGAGTTGTCAGGCACTGGAATGGTCTGCCTAGCGCTGTTCAAGAAGTGTTCAGACAAGGTGCTAAGGGATTTGATTTAGTAGCTCGGTGGGTAGGGATGGTGGTAGGAGGATGGTTGGACTAGATGATCTTGTAGGTCCTTTCCAACCTAATGTATCTCTGAATCTATGTGTAAACAATTTATAATTTTATGATACAGTACTCTTGCATTTCTTAAACAGGCCTCAAGCCAACCTGACAACTTCAGTTAACTATTATTAAGCATGTCCTCCATGGTACTGCCAGTGATCCAGGAAAGAATTGGAGTTCACCGTGTTATGTTTTATAAAAATAGTGATGAGGAAAGGTCTTTAAATGTAAAGGAAATAGTTCACACACAGAAACTGTGGGTAAAGAAAAACAATATTTACTTTTTAAGCATATCAGTCCTCAACAGCATGTCAAGATAATAATTTAAAGAAAACCCTGAGCAAGACCAATCAACAGTGTCATGGTTATGAAAGCCATCTGGCACATTATGAGTTTCTTGATTACGAAAGGACTTGCCTAATATCTAATACTTACGATATCTCCATAGCAACTAGGTATAAAACAGCTTTTGAGTTGTTTTTAATAAGCTAATTTGCAAGTCATTTGTTCTTTAATTTTATGGACTACACTATTCAGCAACATTCCACAATATCATGAGTGAGGGAAAATACACATAACATAAAGTGAGTGACCTGTACATGAACATTAGGGAATGAACAGCAGTGTGTCACAGTGTCTTGGAAAAGTTATTGGGATATGTAAACTCATCATTTATGTTTTTATTTTATTTTATGACTACAAGTATAACCTAAGACATTACTGTATTTATGTGAGCAGCAAATGAAAATCTTTGTAATCTCTTAGAAGAACTACAAATGCAATTTTATATAGAGATGAACAGAACTTGGCAAATTAAATTTGTATAGACAACAAACAAGCAGCTGTAACAAAAATCTCACTGCCTGTTCATTTTCCACTTGTCATTTTCATTTCAAACGTTGTATATCATCTGCTTTCTAGACAAAAAACAGGTGCTTCAGGAAAATGGATGGACAGAACACCTGCGTAATTGCGTACCCAGCGGAACTAAAGACTGAAATAACAAGACTTAACAAAGGTCCTTTAGTGTGATGATTTCAAAATCTTTACTGTTAGCAAAGACATTTTGTTCAAGTCTATTTACAGGAAATTTTATTTATTAAAATTGAGAGATTGTTTTATTATCCCAGATTACATTCTAACTACTCTCTGGGAGTCTTTACATTACTGATGTTTATGAAAAAAAGAGGGAAGGAAGGAGGGAAAGGGCTGTAAGACTCCAAGAAAGAATTTACAAAACCCCTGACATTACTGGAGGGAAAAAAAATAAAATGCTACCTACCTTCTGTTTACAGAAACTCCTAACAAAAGCCAAAACTGGCTTCTCAGAACTTTTTTTAGAATTCAGATAAAACCTTGACCCAAAAGCTATCAATCCAGTTGTCTACACATTTGTCCTGGACCTTTCCATCTGAAACATCCATAAAGCTCTATTAGATGAAGGTTGTTTTTTATCTTGTTTATTTTTATTTTTATTTTTAATTTTAATTTTTCTTGTTAATGATTTTTATTTTATTTTTATTTGAATGTTCAGCATGCTCTGTTTTCACATAACTTCCATGCAGGTTCTCTTGCTAGTTATTTGAAGAGCTTTCCTAATTTTATTTAGCAGTGGCAAAACTAATAAGCTGATTTTAAAAGATGGTAGCCACATTTTCTTACGTAGTTGGATATAAAGTCAAAATTAAAATTAAATTTATGCCTAACTCACTCCTGACTTCTTTTAGCAGATGAGTTTCAGAGGAGAGGGAAGTGGTAGTTCTTGTATGACAAGAAAGAAGACAATCATCTTATTCAGTGTATGTTGGGAACATGTACTAATCAGCTGTACCCATACTGTCCACATTAAATCTAGCAGTATTTTTATTTTCTTCAAATTAAAAAAAAAAAAAAAAAGGAAGGTAAAAGTATATATCCCTAGATCAGCAAGGTTGGAAAGATGTAGATACTGCACCTTTGAAATGGCATAGTAGTATCTTCTACAGTAACATCAATATCCATGTGTTTCCCTTGAGTTTTCATACAAACACAGTGTCAGAATATCTTTGCATTGTCCCCAAGGAAGTCAGCATCTGATCAGTGACAAACTGATTCCGAGAGAAGAAATTTTAAAATTTGCATGTTCATGTCACATTATCATTAAATAAATTTCATTAAGGAATCCCAAAGAAATTAGGAGAAGACACTTAAGAAGTACAATTAAATGTAATGCCATCCAAAGAGATATTGCTCAAACAAACAATGAAGGTCACCAACAAAGAAGCTGCTTTCCTTGAGGCAGTAATAAGAGTGTACATTAGAGCTTAGGCAAGAAATGTTGCTTACCTGAAATGCATGCATTCAAAAAAAGTTGAAGGAGCATTGTAGAAATCTGTTCTTACAGGAAATGATAGTGTGTGATATGCCTTTCCAAAATAAATTTAATTATGTGGAAGACAATATCTTGCTATTATAGAATTATTGCATAACATCCTGATGATTACTGATAAAAGCCACTGGCACTGAACTGATAAATATTTAGAGAAGAGATGTTAAGATTTCACCCATTTTATTTTTCAATTTTAGAATAAGTAGGATGTAAAATTCTAATATCTCAGACGAATTTCAAATTGAGAGGATAAGATACTGTTCCTCACATCATTCTTCTGGAGAAACTGTTCAACTTTTGAGATAAACAGGCTCATGCTACAAGTTCTTCAGAGCTTCCAGTGCTGGATTTACCTACTTCTGCTTTGTCATTTATCCACTTTAATTTCATCTTAAAAGACTCAGTTCAGTTTTTGTTTGCTTTTCAAATCAAAGTAAAAACACAGCAAGACACGTTCTTAGAATGTTCTAAGTAGTTGAGAGGTACTGCATATTTCAACATCTGAATAACTGAGCATAGTTGATCATCTGCATAGTTCTCTGCTTTTTCTCCTCTAAAGCAAACATAAAACTCCACCTGAATTAAGGAAATTAGAGTGGCACCACGTAAGTCATCTGTTGAGAATGATGGATTTTCAGTGAATTTACTCCTATCCCATTTAATTTCTTATCTCATCAATATCCGATGGATGAACTTCCATAATTTTTTCCATTTATCACTATTTTTTTCATTATTAAAGTTTCTTTTTTCTTTTTTCTTTTTTAAACAAAAGAAAAAAAAATTAAAAAAAAAAACATTTTACAGGTCGTATTATGAAGACCATCAGCCAGTATTTTATTTGCTCTTGAAATAAGCCAGCAAATAATGATCAGCTGCTAAGCAGTTTAGGACCAGAATCTCATCTTTTAATTAAATTCCTTCAAACATTCTGATGTATCTTGCTTGGAGCTCTAATCAGCTGCTTCTTTTTGAGACATTCTGGTAAAACAGTTAGATATTGCTGATTTCTGTGTGAGAATAAGGAAGAAAATATTGAAGAAAACACAAAACTGGATTCAGAATTATCCATTCAGCTTGAGCAATGAAAACGCTTTTCTTTTCCAGATTCTTATAAACCCAGCACTCAAAACCTTATTAAAGTAACTCACATGGAAACCAACCAAGATTTCTCTTGTTTAAGAATAGTAAGAATCACTTTAACTTCCATAGAAGAGATTTGGTGTAAGGTATCTTGGAATGAAGTCTTGATTTCCACTTTCTTGATATAGTCAAATACAAATTCGACAGGAAAATCTGTGAGAAGGTTTTCTTTACAATGTTCTTTGGAAAAGCCACTTTTGTTTGGTTGGCAAACACAGTTTGAAAAGCATGCTTAACTCATTTATTTCTGGCAGCATTCCCAAGGCTGATAGCTAGCCCTAGTGGTCTATCAGCAAATTTCCTGAGTCCCTGAGCAGAATCTGATTTTCAGTTTTCTGAGAAACACACGATTAGATTTTTGTACCTTTAATCCTCATAATCATACATTGTACTTTAGTAATACTGTGATTTAGCATTAGTTGATTACATTGTTCTCCCCAGCTTCCCCTCTCACAGTCCGCTCTGAAAAGCAGGTTCTCTTTCATTTTCACTGCAGTCCTGGAGGTCAATACAAAGCCTACTTCCCAGACTAAGCTACCTGATTCTCACAGGTTTGCAGACTATTGTGTTTTCACCTTAATCAGAAAAATTTGCATATCATCATCTACTGCTTCTGCACTCTGATTCATGCATTTCTGACCCAGACAGTTCTAAAGCTTTTGTTCTTTAGGAAACATATGGAGAACTTTTAATGCAGTAGTCCTGAGCTTTGTGGTTTTCACATTTATCAAACTCCAATCAACACACATACGTTGCTCCAAAAGTAATATCTCCTATTTATTTATATGGAATCTACATCAGATACAAAGAACACAGCACTATTTGATAAATTATCAGCTGCAAAACACTATTTTTCAACATACACGCCACCGTTAGCTATACATTTTCACCAGCAAAAAAAAAAAAAAAAAAAACAAAAAAAAACATGCCATGCTCATAAAAATCTGTACCGGCAGAGGTGACCCATTGTCACTGTCACCTTTGCTGAAATGCACCATCCACTGCTTCACTGTGCTCACAGCCACTGTTTAATTTTCATAAATGTTCAGCAAGTGTTAATGAATGTCAGTGGGTGCCATTTATTCCACATGGAGGAATTCAATGCCACATCTTTGATTCATATGCATTTCCACGTCTGACATCCTTCTGTCAGACTGCCCTTCTGCTGCCATCTGTCAGATTGCAAAAAAATGCAACAGATTATGATTGGGAAGGCTGAAACTCTACTGCCCTGACACTGACATCTGATGTTAAGGACCAACATAATAAAACAGGAAGCATTACTTTTGAAGCAGCCCTCATGCATTACCACCTTATAGCAAGGTTAAACAGACATGCATAACATATGTTTTCTATGCTAATTTCATCCTATGTTATTTCCATAGTGTTTCCAAAGATTCCCAGGTGTTTACTTCAACAGCTTCTCAGCCATTGCTACATATTTACATCAGGTAGGGATCTAATCTGTTAGACATAAAACTGAAGAAGCATTCATGGAAAATACATGCAAAGTTGTACAATATGTGCAACATATGTAATGGTGTATTATTTAAAAGTAATGATAACATTTCTGATTTTTTTTGTTTTGTTTCTGAAACAAAAAACACAAATTGTTTTGTAAATCAAATATCAAACAAACGTACACCTCCATCTATTTAGAACTACTAAAGATGAACTTTGTTAGTATTTTCTATTTACTGAAGCAAACTTTATATTCTCTGAACCTCAGAAAGACCTGTCAGGGATTATTGATTCAAAAGCTTTTACATTAGAAAAATCCGCTTAAGTAAATTATGCCTTTATTTAAATACATTCAAATCATGATGAGTTACAGTAGAACTCTGTATGTAAATATTGCTCATGTTTTGAAATCTGAAGAAATATGGTATTGCTTTGAAAACATGAAATACTAATTTAAATGGTTTTGGGTACAGTGCTGATTAAATTCATCTTATACAAGACAAAACACAATTGTAAATATAATTTTTAGATATTTCCCATTGTTCTCATCTGGAAGTAATAATTCACAATGAGTTTATATAGTTTATTTTTCATAGGTACTGCTGATCCTAAAAGATCAAAATAAAAAATATTATTGTAATATTACTTTATGAATTGAGTATGTTGAAATTTACACACACACACACACACACACACACACACACAAAATCACAATATCCTTCTGTGGTTATGAAATGATATTTATTCCTAGGACTAAATGTGAACTACAGAACTTACTGCATTTAGCCAAAATATTCAATGAAAATCTGTAATTCCAGGCACCTTGCTGTTTTTAGATAAATAAACAGTCTCATACTCCAGTTACTGAAGAATTTATAATATATAACATATATATTAAATTATATATATAATTATTATAATATATTATTAATATATATCAATATTAGAATTATAGAATCATAGGGGTTGGAAGGGACCTCAAGAGATCATCGACTCCAACCCCCAATAATATAATACTGTATAATAATTACCATTTTATATATTGTTTATAATGTATTTATAATATATATAATTTATAATTGCTTTTTAAAGAGAACAGCAGATTCCACTCGTCTGACAGTGGTTGTTTCTCAAAACAAGATACTTTTTTAGAATAAACTTATAAGAAACCTGGAAACTAAGTTGAACAGAAAACAATTCAAATGCAAATCAAAATCTGCATTTTCTAACTATAATCAAGGGTAAAATAACAGTGAAAATATAAATTAATAAATCAATCCCCTGTTTCCAGATGAAAAAGATTCTTTTGATCTAGATGTCCACTGATACCAAACGGAAGTTTTTCTCAGTCAATGGCCAATAGACGGTGAAGATGGTTGAGTTCATCTTTTGTCAGCTGCACCATTGCTGACTTCTAAATCTTCTATTTCGAATGACACAGAAGTTCTACACTGACTTCCAAATAAGTTCATCTTCAGCGTTCTCTCTTCCCCTAACCAATTTTGGAACTGATCTGTTACGTAGCTGTTCCTACATGTGTTTCAGCATATTGATACATGTACAGCGTACTTGCAAATAAAAGCAAGCATCCCTTCATTATGATTAATGAAAAACACTTCCAGGTGAATTGATTGATATCATTCTATGTTTCAGTTGAAGTACACGCAAAATTTAACACAATTATCCTTAAATCACACATTCATGTTTTGTCATTGTTTTTTGTTGCTGTAACATTACAAATTAAAGGTAGTAAATTATAATTGCCATAATATTGCATAAATGAACTCTTGTAGAGTGATTTTGTTCAGTATTCACACTACGTAAGTTCTTCTGTTCAGTGCATACTTATCACAAATATTAAATTAATATAAATGTGAAGATAACATTTGTCTATATAGTTGCAGCTATAGGGAGCTGTATCATTATTTGCATGCCTTCTCAATCCAGATTAGACTACAGACTACAATTATTCTGCTAATACATATT
Organism: Oreortyx pictus; assembly: GCA_036925125.1. Taxonomy (NCBI): domain Eukaryota; kingdom Metazoa; phylum Chordata; class Aves; order Galliformes; family Odontophoridae; genus Oreortyx; species Oreortyx pictus. Next base: position 8,118,257 of record JAUPFR010000004.1, on the reverse strand, counting down.
ATTTCAATTCATAATCATTCTGTAATACCCAGACTTGGTAACTAAGAGAGTTGTTTCTAAGACGGAAATTTATGTTGCAGTTCAGCAAAAAGCACTGAGTTCATTCATCTCAGCTTTCAAGATCCAGTTCAGCAGAATGTTTCATACTCTGCCATATGAGGACTTCATTACTGAGCCACAACTCCTATCAATACATTATCATACATGTTTTTAAATGGGCATTTTCTTTTAATATTTATGTTACACTGAGGAGATCTATTTGATCACTATTTTTTTCCTGTCAATTTTCACATTTTAGTGGCAGTTGCTTGCAAATACACCCTGAACATATTTGAATATATACATATATCTGTAATATATTTGTAATCTACTTATAATTGTTCTTGTAATATTAAATCATTACAACACCACACCAAACCAAGATAACTGCATGCACGTATGCACATGGAGTCACACTACACATTTTTTTAGATAGAAGCTGAGATTTTCTTTAGAATGTCTGTGTTAAACAGTACAGAGACAGTCTTGATGCTGCAATAGATTCATTACTTAGCAATTCATTACTTAGTGTATATTAAGGTAAAAACATAAAATCTTTAAACAGTCAGAGGTTTAGGAAAAATATGTTAGGGCTTCGTGTACATTTAATATAGAATAAACCCAGGTAATACCAATCCTCATAATTCATAGTGTGGTCAAGTAGAAAGTGAAACAAGTCCTTTAACTACATGCTTTTTTCTTCTTCCCAAATGCAGCAGGGCAAGTTTGTAGCAAAAAATTAAATGCCAGTCCTTATACATACAAATATTTCATACACCAGTTATTTTCAGAAATAAATTTGATTACCTTTGTAATTACAGTGCAAGCTGCCAGAGTGACACCAAGATGCAGAGAATCTCCAGAAATAAGAATTTAAGGGTTTGATCAACACAGTAAGCTGGCAGCTGTTGTAATGATAATCATACACTTAGAAAGTAATTTATGAGAGAATAAAGGTAACACCATACATAAATATATATATATACAGCTGTATATAATTATCTTTATATGGGTTTTTAACAGTTTATATTTTTTACATTTCATTAGCAAGATAAATTTAGAATGACCACTGTCATTTTTGTAATGGAGTGTGATACAGTATTTGTGATTTTTTTTCCCAGTAAATCCTGGGAAATCTTCCCTTCCTTAAATCCATGGCTATGATGAAATAAAATGGATGATCTCAATAGCTATGTGAGAGATTAAATACCTGAAAGAACTCAGTCTTTTAAATGTAAAAGACTTTTTATAATGCAATTTATTTAAAGAGCAAGGCAATATCTATGTATGTGCTGAATAGGATGAGGTACATTGAAATGAATTGTGTAGTCACAGATGTGTATCAGTCACCATGAAATGCTGCTGTATTTTCTTTTTACAGAATATTTCCAGACAGATTTACTCATTTATAAGGTCACATACACTATCACAGATTTGCCAGGAATAAATGGAAACTGGCTATGAAGAATTAACCTGAAAGTTCAGTTAGGCTTGATACAAAGAAACTTGCAGTATTTGGACAAGCTCCATCTGCAATTGAGTAACTGTAATTTCCAGGATATACACACACATAGAAAAACAGCAGTTATTCTAAATACTGTTCTGTCTACCCCGATAATTCTCCAAGCTTGCCCATAACTCAGTACAATTTAGCTATATTTTGAAGCAGATCATAGTAAAAAAACATATGTCAGGGATCAGTGGCAAGTCTAAGTACACATACATCTATTCTGTAAAACCAAAATTTTGGTCTGCAACAACACTTTCACTGAAGTGACTCAGAACACAAATTGGTGACAACTGACTCAGAATACCATCTCTGTGAGTCTGGGCAAACTGAACCTTCAGGAAGAACTTTCACTTTTCAGGAGGAGGTGTCTATATCAATGCACCCCTCAAATTGACAGAGCAGTTCAATCAAGAGATAGATATATGATTCGGTAGATACATGAAAAAATTTATACAAAAATGTTTATACTGGTATGACCCTTATGTATTAAACTCAATTTGCAATGCATATACAATGCAATCAGAGAAAGACTCATGGTTTATAGAAATAAATTGAAGTTCAAAACCAAGATATATTCTCACTTAATCTTTGCCTTGTAGCAATCAGACAGATATACTGTACTAGCGTGTATCAGAAGCATGATGCTTCTTCCTTTTGGAAGAACACAGACTGTTGTGAGATATCCCACCAGACAGCTCAGCCTGTCAGATGTGGGAGAGAATGGGAAAAAAGAAGCAAAACTTGTGTGTTGATGTAAAACCTATTTACTAAGTTTTGATCTTTTCAACCCAGAGGTTTCTTCCAGCCCTGCTAGAAGTAGAGCTCTTTCCTTTTTTTTTTTTTCTCTTCATTCATTGAGCTTATTATGCAATTATATTTCTGCAAGACAATATGTTGTATCTCTAGAAAATCTGTACTATTGTTTTGAGTTTGCAAGGCAAACCGTGACAACAGCTCAACAATTATTACTGTACAAGATCTTTCAGTCTATTACATGATCTGAAAGCAGATGATCAATGGTCACCTCTGCATATGGAATGAAGGAACAAATGCAGCATAGTACATAATTCCAGCAGATGTGAATGTACACACAGACATGCACCATGGTTTTCCAATCATGAACATTCATATGTATTCCTACGGGTGGAACAATGTGGACAGAATATAACAAAACTTGCTGTCTCCATAAGAAATTATAAATACAAAAATATGTTCACATTTATCCACCTCACATTCATACATATTCAACTTTTACACAGAAAATATGTGTTTCATCTTACTTGTATTGTTGAAAATTCTTATGTCTTTCCTATAGAATTTCATAACTACAGGTTTTCTTATGCTGTATATGGGTTAGAGTTGTTTCAAAACAAGCAGAGGATACAAAATGATATGCTCCATGTTTTTCCCTATGAATATTTTAAATGAGTGACTGCTATTATATAGACACACAATTGTAGTAAATATATTAAAAATTCTCTACAAAAAACCCTGAAAAAAGTCCCAAGCTAAACAGTTGTGTTTTCAGTACATATGTTCCTTTTACTCCTCAATTTAGAAAATGCTGATTCTAGAAAATGTGAAATGATGTGTTTCAATTTTTTAACTATCAGTTACCATTCTGAAGGAGAAAATAAAACTTAGAAAAGTTTGCAGAATGAAAAACAGCTGCAAAATGTTGCATCCAAGTTGACAAAATCATCCAAGGTGAAAAACAGATGTTTCTCAAACTTATTTCCTGTTTCCTGGTGACAATGAGGTAACCTTCAATCTGGACACATTTTCAACACAGATGGACCACAACAGAGAGAAACATGGCCCAAAGCCTCCTCCAGGGGAAAAAAATATATAACAACAACAAAAAATCAAAGACATAGAGAAGAATAGGAAAGAAACAACTCCATTATTTTTGTGCAGCTCTTCTGGTAAACAAATATAAAGTCAAGAAAATCCTGAAGGAAAGAGTAAATTATTTGGGAAATATGCATGCTAAAATATGATTAGGTTTTGAGCAAAATGTAACCCTTAATATTAAAAAGAATAATAATTGAACAGAGAAAGGGAAAATATATTTAATTCTTACTTAAATGGATTTTCATATGCCCAGTACTAAAAATATCAAATTAATAAGCTACATTTTGTTATTTTCCATGTCAGTAAAATAAGAATAGAAATCATTATGGAGCTTTCCTCCTCATGTTATTTCTTTTTCCTGCCTCTCACTGACTAAAAGTTCCTTTCCTCCTCATTTTTCACCCAGAATTATGTTGGACTAGTTTTCTAGGGATATGCAGGAAAGCTGAGAAGTGGGGAACTTCAGTGCGGTGCCTGCGCATCAGGCATCCTATCTTGGGAATCATTATTTCTTCCTTGCCTTAACACCATACTCTTATTTTTCTCACCTTGCAGCTTATAATGTGAATATGCTTACCAAATCACAAGAGTTTTCTTTTGTCTTTCTTTCAACCTGAGTGAAAGTTTGCATAAGAGGAATAGGCAGAACTGGCTGGAATTATTGGCTGCATTGGAATGAAATTTTTGGCTGCATTGGAAAATGTCAATTTGTCCAAAGAACATCATCAAAATTATACTGAAATTCTCATCCAAGGTGAGATTTCTGGTCACATTAGAGTGAGATAGAAAGATACAAGCAATACTGTTGGTAATTACCAGGTCATGTAAAACACTGTTTAAGATCTGCCAACAGAGGGGCCAAAGTCAGGGTTTCACTTGTGCTCACAGGAGTATTCTCACCTAAATTTTTAGTTTTATTCTGAGACACAATGGGAAGCTAACAAACTGAAGTTCCTAAGAGTCTTACTAACTGGAAATTACTTATTGTTGGAAGAATAGTATGGAAATTATTAATTACTATTACCAGCTCTCTAATAAAATCTGTGATTTCAGTGAGTTATATAATCATTATCTTTCATTTTTTCTTGTTCAGATAAGAAATTTTAAATGGTGCTTAAAAACAAACCCTTAACTCTCTCCACATGTGACACCACACATAATTTTGCAGTGATGAGGCAGATACAAAACTCACCAAAGAACTGCTTATGTCAGAAGAGACCACAAGGGTATTAGTGATTGCAATAATTCTTGCACTGCTGCTCCACTGACTGTCTCACATCTGCTGGGTTGGGTGTCCTCCAGGCCTTGGAGAGTATAATTTTTCAAGCACTATTAAATACTGCCCTCAGTTTGACTCCAGAATGCTAGAAAGGGAAGAAATAACTAAGATGAAGATAATTTTGTTATGAGTGATTTTCAGGCTGCTTCTCACGTAATCTAAAAACCAAGTCTTCCTTAGATATGAAGATGAAAGTCTTAGTTTTTTCACTGCTGTCAATAACTAATTCTGTGTTGTCAGAATCATGCTTTGAATATTCTGATAAAATGACCTTAGAATTCACAGTGTGAGTGATGTTTAGAATGTGCAGATCACATTTATTTTACTTCAGATGGTATATCGAGAACGACGCACATAATAAGCAGGAAGTAATACTGAAACTTCTATTATCTGTTAAAAAGTCACGACACCATCAATCTGTCTGTCCTCTTACCTGATGAAAGTTCATTTGCATGCCCACAAATGATCACTGAGTGACAATGGCAGGAGGGGGGGCCCAAATAATACCCACTACAGATCTACTCACACGCTCTTCGAAAGAGCCATCCTAAGCCCATTTACACAAGCCCAGAGGAAGCCAGAGGCAAAAAAAACAAAAAAATGCAGGCAGATGAGACCTAAATCGCCAACAAGCAAAACCCCATCTGGCTCCTTTCCAGCTGCCTCAGAAATGCATTACAGCTTCATGCCAGTGTCTGAGCAAAAACACATCAGGAGTGTAGAATCTGTTCTGACTATGGAAGGGTATGGGACACATTACAAGATACTGGGAAAGAGAGCTCTGGGTTTCTGCAGTACTTTTTATTAGATGTTTAGGGGAATAATCAAAGGTGAGAATAGAGAGGAATCTGAGTGGTTCAGGGAGTATGGGAAAATAGAGGAGTAAGTGGATAAAAAGGTCTGATTGCATGTAAATAGCTTGCTAGTTGGTACCTTTGCCTAGCCATGCCATCCACCTGATCTCTGCAGACTGTCTTGTCTTATTGAATTGCTTTCTAACTTCTGCCTGGGTGTGAGAGACCTATTCTTGGTACGCATATATGAACAGGGGTCTGACTGCCAGCATTTAGAGCACTGGCATCTGGACAAATCAGCAGGAATAAACTGAAGTGTAAGCCCATGGTGCCAGCCACTGCAGTGAATGTGGGTGTGTAGATAAGGGCATGTGAGCTGGAGAGGATCAAGCTGGCTGCTGGTGAGCAGATGGAGCAGCCCATGAGTCAGACAATGATTCAGAGACAGTGAAGCTGGCTACTGGGCAGGCTGAGCATCACAACCCAACTGCTAGAAGGATCCACACTCTACACATGTATGTACAATTTCTCACTGGTGGATCTCCATCCTGTTCTGACTCTCATGCTGTCTGCTTATCTGAATGCTCCATGCATGCCTGTGAACTATGCATAGCTTTGTGCAGCTTCCCTGCATATTTTTATGTGAAAATAATAATGATGCACTAATCACTGCTGTGAACACTGCTGAGTTCTCCAAACTACATGATAAGCCATGTATATGTTTGTGTGGACTCACTATGTATGCACACACTTGAAAAAAAAGCAAATGTAATTTAAACAGGATTCATTGATTCTAGATGTGAGTGGGAAATACTGTTTTATGCTGCTGAACTTATGGAAATAAATTTAGGCTGCTTAATTCTTCACTAACAGAAACTGAGTTACAACAAGACTATTTGTAAGAGTTTGCAGGCTAATCTACAATATTCTTTATAAGCTTTGTAGTCAGTGCTTCACTGAGCAATTCTGTACAAGTCTGTAGTACAATTCTGTATGCTAGAAGATCCTGCTAAATTACATTCATGGACTGCTGGTTTAATAAAATCATGCTGAATTCTCTCTTCTTTATGTTCACAGACTCACAACATCATGAGGGCTAGAAAGGACCTCTGGAGATCATGGAGTCCCACTCCCTCCTAAAGCAGGTTCCTTACAGTAGTTCATACAGGAAAACATCCAGGCAGGTTTTTAATATCTCCATAGAAGGAGACTGCACAACCTTTCTGGGCAGCCTGTGCTTAACTTACTCAATATCCTTCTGAGGGTAAAAAGAACTGTCTACAACAGGCATGGAGAAAGCTGAAGTGCTCAACAAATTCTTTGCTTCAGTGCTCACTAGCAGTCAGGCTTCTTATACCTCTCATGTCCCTGAATGTCTGGAAAGGATCAAGGGACAAAATCCCTCACGCTGCAAGAGAAGAGAAAGTCCAAGACAGCTAAATGAAACTGGAGGCGTGTACATGCATTACATGTAGCCCAGGATCCTGAAGGAACAGGCTGATGTGGTCACCAAGACATACTCCATCATATTTAAAAGCTTACAGCTGAGCAGCCCACAGCAGGCACTTGGAACTGAGTGATCATAGCCATCCTGTGGTTCTAGAATTCTATGAAAATTCGATCGGAAAAGATTATATTTTGCTGCTTATTTGTGCAACTGGCCTATTTTACTTTAAGCTGTAACTAGACAGTTAAGTAAAACATCAGTAGAACTTCAGGAAACAGAAGTCACAGGTTAGATATTTTCTCAAGAAAATTATTTTTTTTGAAAAATTTTGCAGTGTCACTGAAGTATCAATTTGTCTTCAGTCTTTTCATAGATGTTGTTTATCAGTTGGTGGATAGAGGGAAGAGCTTGTTGTGGTCACATCTCATTTCTAACAGCAAATCAATATAAAAAAAGTCACATTTGCTATTAAACAGGGACATCTAGTCTATAAATACAGCAATAAAAAACAATAAACAAGATCTGGATGATAGAAATATGTGACTGTTTTAATGTTAGGAGACAGTGAACAACAAGTAGAAATTGATCAATTTTGGATGTGTGTTTTTGGCAACATTTATATTGTACATCCTAGATATTCAGAAAATCAATGAGAATATATATATATATATATATAAAATAAAAAAAAAAACAGAAGAAAAAGAATAAATCGAAACTCACTCTTTCAAACTTCAAACATTTGAAAGAAAAGAGCAAAGAGCATGTAAGCAAACAAAAAAAATTGGCAGTCCTCTGCAATTTTGCATCTGTTGTACTGAATTGATTTCACATCAGTCTCTGAAGAATAATCTTTTCCAATTTACTCATAAGCTGACTTTAAAGATTGTTACGCATTCAGCTTGGCCCCAGAATTATTTTTTTTGGCACTTTGGGCTTAATGCATAATTTCTGTAGAGCCTCTTCCAATGAAGCTTCAGCTGGCAACCAAACTGATCCTTGTGAGACACATTGTGAGATGAGAAATGACATCTGTGACATAAAGGATAGCAGTGAAATTGTTAGATTAGCAACGTGAGCAGATTTTTCTGAAAAGAGCAGTCTTGTTTTAATACCAACCAGAATGTCATTGTGTTTATTTCACTTGCAACACATTTTCAAGTTCACTCACAATACATTATGTTAACTGAAAGGGACTGCATCAGCAAATACATGTTTATGATAACATGACTGGCTTAAGATAGATTAAGAGAAAAATACACAAACACCTCCATACATTATTTGACAGAAATACATACATACATACATACATACATATATAGATATATTTAGGATACTATTTATCTGGTCTTTAAATCATATACATACTGTCTGCATATCAGTTTATTGTTGACAAGTTTTCACAGAACAAAAGCCAAAAGCCAGCACGGGCATTTAACACTGGTCATGGGAGAAGGGAACTTTCTTCTTTCATGACTACTGGCAAATGGAGAACTCACTGAGTCAATAGTTTCACTGGGATGAAATTAGGGAGAGCAAGGGGAGATACAGGCTTTGTGAGCAGTAAAATCTAGAGACTACAAGCTGTCCATTTGTGTCAGTGAACTAATACTGCAGTCTGCCAGACACATTGAATACTCGAGTCACTCAACCGCTTGCACTGAGACGCAAGCATTATCTGCTCTTGATATATGCTAGAAAGAAATCATCAGATGCTATTGGAAAGAACACTTGAACATTTTAAAATAATACCTAACTGCCTTAAGAATTTAAAAGTACAGTTACCGAGCACTGTAGAAGACAGCAGGGGTCAGGAAGGAAAGGGAAATGGAAAGGTTGCTTATTAACAAGCAGTGGAAATAGGTGGAGCAGGAAAAACCTCCATTGTGGGCTACATGCTGGTAAGTGAATGCAATAGAACAAAGGGAATCTACTCTCTTCTGAACTTGAAACAGCTCACTGCCGCGTTGCCTTTTCATTCAGCATCACCGACACTGTTCAGATACTTTGCCCGATTGCGTATTTTCCATCTTCTAGAGCATGTGGTGTGTGACCTACAGATATATCTGCAGCAAGGTGATTTTGGACCAGCTGCGTGTTGACTGAGACAGACATGCAGAATTCTTTCCAAAATACCAAAATGTCTACGCAAAGATTTAGAGAACAGCTGCTTTACTCTCGTCTCCATCCATTCTCCCTTTTGACTGCCAGGCAAGCTGTAAATACAAGCTTTGTGTTTTGCACTGAATAGTACACTAGGTCTACAAAATTTACTGAGTGTCTCTGAAAGTTTTACTACTGCATGTGCACTAATTTATTTATCACCCAGCTTTAATAAATAGCTTACCTTATGGCACAGAAAGGAAAATGTAAAATAAGGAAAGTCTTACAAAAGAAGGGAAAGTTACCTATTTGGAAATTTTTTTAATGAAACTGTCTCATGTTTTGTGTATCAAAGATATTGAAATGTTTTACAGCTGTAGTCAGAAATGTTCACTAGTCATTAATATAAAAAAGTAACGCAGAAGTTGAAAAGAATTTGTATCAATGAGCAGTATATAGACAATTAAGTAATCTAGCAAAGAAAAAAGGTAGTTATGGGATACAAAATGGTGAAACTTGGTTAGTTTTTTAGTAGAAACATGCATTACAAGCATAATTCTTTTTTCTTCTGTATTGCTCATGTTTAATGTTGATTCCTACATTGCCACAATACACTTTGTGCTGCTAGTATTCTTAAAAAAAGTTGAGTGAATATTTTCTACAGTAAAAAAAGTTGTGTTTTCCTCTTTTTTATTTTTTAACATGAGCTAACTTACAAACACACAGGACATATCTTTTGCAAGTGATCTAAATTCATGAATGCATAAACACATATTTTATTAATCACAGATACAAAATTGAAGTCATATATCCAGAAGGAAAACAGCTTTTGAATACATTAACTGATTTAGATTACAATTAAATAAATTCTCTTCCAGATACAGCATGTTTAACTTCATTAAGTAACAAAAGTGTAATTTAAAATACCTTGTAGTACTTGGAAATCTTTTCATTTGTGTAGCCATTTCTAATAAATATATCACTGTATACTGAAATATGCAGGGCTAAAGGCTGAAATATGTTATGGTATTTTTTAATGTTAGATGTGTAGTGAGGAACTCACCAAAAAACATTTCAGGGGATTAAAAATAAAAAGGAACTAGGAGGGCATGTTGAAAAACAAAATGCAACAACAACCAAAATAAACAACAACAACAAACAAAACAACAAACAACAAAACAAAACAAGAAAAACCTGGAATCAGTGATTTGTTGTGCTACTGCTTTTAGTTCTGAAGAAAAAAACTGATTAGTAAATATGTCAGTGAAGTGAAAAGGCCAGTAAAATTTGCCAGTCTTTTGTAAAACAAATTCTCTAGGTGATGCTCACAATGTAAACTGCATGCAACTTCCCACAATTCCTGAAAAGGACATCAGTATTTGTAGACCAAACATTGAGAAATAGAGTATGACTTCTGCTTATTCAAATGCACTGTTCTTCATCCTTGAAATACAGTTATGTTTCTAAAACAGTGGAGTTTGTTTTTGTTGCCAGTTTGCCTTCATTTTTGCACTGGACTCATGTTCCCTTCTTTCATCAATTAAAGATAGCTAACAAAGAAAAGATCAAAGAGCAGACAGATGGAATTTTCCAAAACTGTTAGCTAATCTCAGTCCTCAGGACAGAAGAAAGCAGTCCTGGTAGAATCAGAACTAACAGTAGTGTTTTTTCTCTTTAAAATTCTGAAAGCGCATGTAAGCTCACTATGATTTGCACCACACAGATATTCAACAGCCCTCTGACCTTGTGAATGCATTTTCTTTTACTGTCTAACATGCTGTACATCTAACAGTTACTCTTCAGCCTTGAACATGAAAGCATTCTGTTCAGACTGTGATGTAAATTTCTGAAAAAGTATTTCATAACTCCATCAGCTTTCCTCTGATAGAAATTGAGTATCACAGGAGGCTTTGTATTTCTGTAATGAGTGTTCCAGAAGGTCATACTGGCTCCCAGCTCTAATGGAATTTTCTCAGGCTACTATTAGGTATTACGGTAGTTCTTCTTATCCAGCATTTTCATTTAATGGGGCACTGACCTGCACAGCTATCATATAAAATGTTACAACTAGAAACCTGTTTCCCAGCTCTGATAACATTAAATTTACGAATTGTAAATTTTCTTCAAGGACACCGTCTATCAGAAGTCATATAAAATAAAGAATGCCCAAAGTTACAAGAAAATAAAACAGTTGTAAAAACAAAAAAAATAACAGAATACAATACTATGGCTGTCAGTCTAGAAAATCAATCACTTTATTTCTTAAACTTCAAAGCAAACATGACAAGTAATTAAAATTCCTGCTACATAACACTTCTTTCTTCTCTAGGCGAAAAAAATCTCGGGAGCTGGTGTACTACCAAAGGCAATTTCTAAAAGAAAAGGTCAAGCACTGCAATAATGTCAGTGTAGTTAATTCTTAAAGGCCAGAAGTGTTTATATTTAATTAGAAGATCCCATTAGCAGACAGATCCTGCAGTCTTGCACTCTGCTTTGTAGGTATGTACTGCAAATGAGGAACTACTCTGTTAAATTCAGTGGCACTTTCTCTACTTGCCACACTGTCTTAGATATGAAACTTGTTCTTTAAAGTGTCCTTTTCCTATAAGACTAGTGAATCTTCATTCTGCTCTTGGATTAGTATATCTGTTTCTCTAATAAGCCTCTTACAAATATCACTAATGAATAATCTGTGGCATTTAGCTGATGTGTAATTTTGAAAATCCAAGTAGGTATATCATACTGACAAAGTTAAACAATACTAAACGAATTTCACGTACAAATAAATAAATAACTAAATTTGATTTTACAGGCTGACCTACTACTAAATGAGTAATTCTAAATTAATTGATGTGGTCATATCTGCGTCCTCTGATATATCTTTTTAAAACCTTGATCTTGCAGCATAAAAGTTATAGTACATGCATGTTCCCACACATTTCACTCTAAAAAAGTGTGGCAAATTTTATCAGTTTCCCAATAGAGAAACATAGGAATAACGTCTGATCTGTTTATGAAAGGAGTTAGGAAAAACCTACTTAGAAATGTGCACTGAAGTAACTGTCAAAATTAATTGCTTTTGTATCCAAGGATAAACCATATGCCCTCCTGCACAGTAGTGAAATCAGATTAGTTACTGCAGAAAAAGAATGGGGATAAATTTTTTTTCCCAAAACACTGTCTTGTGTTCAGAGCCAGTTTAATGCAGCAGCATGGAAAATTATCTTTTCTGAATACTCTGTTCTCTATCCTTATGTACAGTAAGCCACAAACTAAATAGCAGGGTGTAATGAAGATATTCCAACAAACAGAAACTCCTTCTTGGTCCCTCAGAGGTTACAGTCAACATTTCAGTGACAGAAAGAGGGAATTGCCATGATCCATCATCTTAACTTGTATAAAATATGTGACCATTCCAAATTCAAATTTATTATTTCTCTGAGAAATTAAATTATACTCTGTTGCTGTTGCAGAGTGGTAACTACCAGAACAGTTCCAGGTTTTATAAACTTCTTAAAACAAAGGCAGAATTTTTGCCTACTTTCTTTATAAGTCAGTAAAGACAAATTTATGTGTAGTTTTGTTCCTTTTTATCCACTGTCTCCATTTCCCACTCCTTAACTGAGTTTTACCATCATTATTTTTGTGCAGATTTGGATCATTCTCCCATGTATAGTGTATCCTAACAGTATACTCCTTACTTACAAAAATTAAGTCCATTTCTAATAGAAGCTGTTCCTCCCCCATACTTATATCACCAAACAGAATGTAAAGAGCATTAGGCTTTGTCATAACCTCATCAAATTCTGAACAATGATCACAGTTATATGCAAAATATTTCAATTCACATATAAAGCATTGAAAAAAATGAAGTATACAGGATAATTGCTTACTTTTTTAGTAGACAAATTATTTATGGAAAATGAATTATGTAGTGAAAGAAAATTAGAAAAAGGATTTCAAGAATTTCCTTACTGTGCTCAAAGGCACTGATAAAAACATGAAGAGTTCTTTACTCTGAGTTAGCTCTCACATGTACAAACTTTTCATACTGGACTCAGAACAGTGTACTACTGCATGCACACATGCAGTGAAACAGAAAGCATTATCACAAATGAGAGTCATTGTAATAGTTTTTCTTCATTCTGGTGCCAAAAACAAACAAACAGATTTTTACCTGGAATCATTGCAAGAGACTCTAACATGGTATGTACTATATTTGGCAATATATTCTAAGTTCATAATACAAATACTCAGTTCTCCACAGGCAACAAATAGCAACACTAATGTGCTAATAAAATAACAGCAGCAGTCAAATTAAAAACAAAACAAAACAAAACATTTCACTGGTTCAATTACTTTTTTTGTTACATCATTCAGCTTATGAGCTTACTTTTAACAACAGACTGTGGAACGAGTTAGAAATTTGTAGAGCAAAAATTCAAGATAAAATTCAGAATCTGCAAAATTTAAAATTTGCATGGGCAAATGGCAACTTCAGCTTTCTACTGGGACAACAATAGTTCTTTTGCTAAAATAAAATAATTCAGTGTTTGATGTTGCTATCCTGTAGAAATGAACCTGATCTGACCATTTGGATTCAGGTTGCATGGAAAGGCACCTGCAACCATTTGAATGGCTCCACTACCTGTCACCCTAATACGGCATTGAAAGTACCTCTCTTGGAGCACCTTCCTTTGGAGCATGAATTTCCCCAATATCCAATAAATGCACAAATGCAAGGCCATGAAGCTGCCTACTCATTCAACTAACCATACTAGCTCTGCGACAGTGAAGCTGTCCTGCATTCATCAATTAAATAATCCACAGGTTTTATCCTTACAATTTCTGTATTTCTGATCTCTTCACTAATATAACCTTTCTCTTTTCTTTTAAGATACTAAAAATTAAGGAATCAATCTGAGAGATGAAAGAGACTTTCTGGTTTTCATAGAATCATAGAATTTCATTTCCTTCATGTGTGAGGAGAAGCAAATCTAAATACATGGAAAAATCTGTAGCGTTTTTGCAGAGAAGGAAAAGAACCTAATCTCTCTCAAATAATTCAGATCATCTCCTAGCATATAGTTTGTCATGTCTTAATTAAAATAAAGAGACTAATCATATGGCTTCTAGGAATTCAGAAGTCAAGGATTATTTCATAACAGTGCCTTTGAACAGTACACGTACTCAGTCGTTTCTCCGTTCCTCTTGGAAATTACTGATTTTGTTAAAGGGGAAAAGAAAATATGTTGAATATGTAATCTGGTTTCACAATCTGCTTTACTGGGTTATTTTTTTCCATTCATTATTCATCATCAGCTTCATCTCTCTCATCGGTCCTTGCAGCTAGATCAGAAGAAGCAAAATTGTGTTATTACACTAGGAGAGGTGCAAGCTGTTCATCAAATGGAATAAACCAGTGGCCTAAAGTGTTCTTTACATAGCAACAAAGAAAATACTAACTGGACTCTACTTTAAAATCAAATAAATTCCTTACTGGGCATCTGAAAGTTCTCTGCTGCAACTCTTCACAGCATTTTTCAATTACAAAACCTTTTCAGGAATACTTAAGCATCCTTTTATTCAAACTTTTGAAAGAAGAAATTCCAAGTTATTTCACACATAGGCCCACAAAAAACTCTGAAGAGACTTCAAGGCTGTCCCATTTCTGTTCAGCTAGAAGCTTATCTTCCAATTCAGTAACTAGTATACACAGAACAGTCTGCATTTGATGGACTGTGGTCAGTACTGCAATAAGTTACAGAATTTACAGAAAAAACTTTAATAGTATTCAAAAAGAACACCCGAACCTACCTAGGATTTTGGAGAACATTCACAATTTTTATCTCATTATCTTTTGCTCATTAACATGTTTTGGTTTTTTTTTTCAGTCGGTTGCCCCACATGCTGTGGACCATTGCTTTGAAATTTCCACTGATTTTCAGCATGGAGCATTAGCTCATTTACTCTTAATTATTTATTGCAATTTTCAGCAGTCTTTTCTGAGGTCAGGAAGTACAAATTTTAAAGAATCCAGCATACATATTCATCTGTATGTGCTGGGTTTGCAATAAAGTATGCTTTTCTCCATAGACTGGGTATCTTAAAGACTGACTGGCAGTGAAGTTGCATGTGGAACTAAGAAACTTGGATGACGCTGCCAGTAGTACTAGGTTCTAGGAGGAGATACAATAAGATTAAAATCTCTTTATGAGTTGATTGTGTTCATCCTCCATTTCCACTGTATAGTTGACCAGTCTTCTTGGTCTTCCTCTAAGAAAACTGCCTTAGTACTTGCAGAATCCAATAAATATTTAGTGATAAATATTATGCTGCTGCATTTCTTAGGCCTAATTTACTTTATTAACAGGCAATCATTACTTTATTTCTTAAATTATAAGGTATATGTATATATCTTGTAAGATTTATATAACATATATACATATAAATTATAATAATTATAATCACTTTTCAGAGATTTTTGAGGAGTCTGATTATATTATATTATATTACATTATGTTACATAGAAGGACAGAAAAACACGAGACTCTCACAGACTCCTTTAATAATGTTTGTTAGTTTATTTTAACTTTGAGTATGATCTCTTTCACTGAAAACTTAGCCGTCTTTAAAGGTTTTACACAACATCTGCTCAGGTTATTTTCAGGTCTGTGTGGAAGAGCTTACAAAACCTTTCTGCAAGTAAATCATTGCTTGACGTAGAAAAAAGAACATTTCACCAAGTCTTGGCAATACCATTCTACAGTTATTCCTGCAGTAATAAATTTGATCCAGTAAGAGGCAACAACAAAATCTCACCTGCACTGAGGTAACTTCATGCTTGTGACATAGTTCATTTTGATTTATATGTGAATTTTATTTCTTTGATACAAGACTAAACAAAGAAAAAAATGTTAGATCATAACATTGAATCTTTTGCTAGGAATTAATATAATATTTTTATTTCAAAAATTCACTTTTATAAAGAGCCTCCATTTGAGGGTGGTTGCTTTTCTGTTTATGTTTTTAGCTTTATGAGAACATCAAACAATTAGGTAGTTCAATTGCTCAGAATTTGGACTGGGTACATTTAAGTAATGGAAGGACAATTTTCAGTTCTAACTCTTTAGCTACAAAAGTACCACCGTGATAGAAAAATCTTCCTACTTAATCTGTGTGCAAATATTGGTGACACTATGCTGACAGCTTCTTATGTGCCAGCAGCAAATACAATGGTCCCAAACCGAAAGGAACTAGACTTGAAAAAGCAAATAATGAAGCCACATTGTGGTTTTGAATATTGAGCTTAAATCATTGCAATTCAGCTACTGTAAATGAGGTTTTATGACAGAACAGTGAAAAACATTCCTCTAACTCACTTATTTTTCTCATATATCTTTTCAAAGTTACTTTGAACTTTCTGAAACAAACAAACAAACAAAAAAACTTAAATAATGAGTCCTCATTAATAAAATATATCATAGGTAACATTAACAAAATGGAAAACATCAGTGAGAAACCGAAAATAATTGCTGTTGTTCTGCCATATTAACTTACAGCCTTTTTCTTTTCTTGAATTCTATCTGTTGACCTCACTGTGCCTCCAAACACGTCTGTTCTGTGCACACTGACACAACAGAATTTATAGAAGTGGAAAGAAAATGTCATCTGTGCACAGATTTTTGATGATAATTTGAGGATATACCAAGCTAATTGACATCATTCACCAGCATTTCTGAGAGGGGAAAACGAAGCTGAATGACCCACTTATAACCTCAGTCACCAGCAGATGACAGATTTAGTTGTGTTGTTCCAGATGCTGCCATATGCGCATTTCACTGAAGCACAGGCTGACAGCAGCTACTGGAATATGTCTCCACTATGTACAGTTTCCTTCATTCATCCATTGTTTGTATTCCTTCTAAGTTTTCAAAATAAAAACAGCGTCTGAAACATTTTTCCAAGCTGCCACAGCAGAATTTCTAACATCTCATTATTTTTCAGATCTCCTGAAGGTGATGTTACACCACACACACTGCTCATATCAAGACAAGGAGCATTCTCATTCATTTTCACACACATAATCATTCCTATAATGCTTGTATAACAGTTCGTCTTATTTTCAATACATATTAATGTAATACAAATTAATCAGACTGAGAAAGGGAGAATAAAAGTCTTTCTGACATGCTTTGTTACAAACGTCTACATCTTCTATATTCCAGATTTTCTAATACTTTGTGTTAATCTGCAGCATTTGGTTGCATCTGTGGAGATGCTCCCTCAGGAGGGTATTCCTGTACTCTCATGTCTGTATGGGAACATGAGGACACTGTTGAAGTGCTTGTAGAGGTTTATAGGAGAAAGAGAGTGATTCTGCATCTTTATACACTCTAAATCTGGAACTGCAAAACCCACACTAAATACATTTTTAAAAACAGTATGTGTTTAGTCTTCATTCATAAATCTTGTATGCATTTTTTTGCATATACATGTATTAGAAGAATCCAGTGATCTCCAAGAAATCCTTACATACACCACAGAAATAAACCAGAATGCATAGGGGTAAATTTCACTAGTGCTGCCATGAAATAGAGTATTGGAACAGTTACTCCTCAGCAGCAGAGTAAATAGTTGGAGGCATGTCATAGCTCTAAAGAGGGGGAAACAGTGGTTAGGACACTTTGGTAGCCAGTCAGAGACAGCTAAGGATAATCCAACCTCAGAGCAATGTTGGGGCCACTGTTAACTACCTCAACATCTAAATAATCCCAGCAGTATTACACCTATCTTTTCCTAACTGAACCCACAAAATAAGACTACTGTTATGCTTCATATCCAGGGAGTGAAATAATCTTGAATTTTAGGGAGCCATACTGGTAATATTTTATTTCAGCCTGGAAACTTAACACCTTTTCCAGAGCAGTTTAATTGTAGTTTGGGATTGAAATATACTCAACAGAAACTGTGGATATTTCCCATGTACTTCTTAGTTTCGTGCAGTCTGTTAGCTCACACTTGTCTGTTCACAAGTTTCTCTGACAACATAAGTAGACCAGAAATCGCAGTGATCTTAACTTGTCCAATGCCTTGACTGTGAAGGTCTCTCATTGTTCTTCTTCCATAACTGGGGATCACAGAATCACAGAATTGTAGGGGTTGGAAGGGACTTTTAGAGATCATCTAGTCCAACTCCACTGCCAAAGCAGCTCCCTGGCCCAGGTTGCACAGGTCGGCGTCCAGGTGGGTCTTGAGACTTCACCACCTCTCTGGGAAAATGTCCATGTAGTCTTGATAACATCAAAGAACATTTGTTTTTGATTATTAAAAGTGAAATCTTAGATTTTGGTGCACTTATTAATAATAAAAAGAAAAAAAAAAACAAAAATCTTTGAGGCAGTTTAAAAAGTAATTTCACCCATTTTATTGGAGACAAGTGTGATATCTGGTCCTGATGTCTGAGAGCATCCCTCCACACTTTTCAGGAAAACACTTGGAAGTTTCATCACAGAAGATGAATCACACACGTTTTGTGTAGTGTATAAATTTAATTTACTGTCTGTTCATACCCTCTTTAATCAGAGTAGTCTAATACTCCTCCAAACCCTTGTTGGCTTCATAGCCTTAAGAATGCTGCACAAAGATAACATTCTGATGTATCGAGTGCAAAAAGGAACACACATTTAGTTCATTAACTCACAAATGAATGAGAAAGAAAAACTAAGAACCTGGCCAGTGAGTGAGACTAACTCAAGCTGATTTCAATAGCTGTCAATGAATTTCTTAAGTATCATCAACCAGCCTGAGAAACCTTGCTGGAGTTTAGAATTTCTTGTGGTGAATATATATCTCCATCTAAAAGTAAAACTTTGTACTACTGTCCATCTCTGGCAAACAAATACTGTGGAGAAAAAAAAGATCAATAAGAACAAAGTTTTTCACACTATGTTCTTCAATTTCCTAGTGTCACATGTTCTTACAATTGGAAGTTTGTGCAATTTTATGAGTGTTTAGTAGGAAAAGTAATTCCCACAATTTGCTAAAGATCATTAGGCAGTCACACTACCTCAAGTGCCAGGAGCCACTGCCTCCAAGTATTGTCTCCACTCCTGTGGATTTAATTCTGAGAAGGGAACAGAAAGCACCAGGTCTGAAATAAAGATCCTTGTCCTGATATCTACAGAAATATCCAACCATTGAATAAATCTTATATTTTTGCTGGTAGGAGAACATCTGAAAAAAAATTATAATTCTTACAGTACACTGGGGACTGGGAGAGGAATCTTTTCAAGCCTTCCTGAAGACAAAGACTGACAGATCCCCTTCACTCTTCAATAAACATCTGCAAGATCAGTGAGGCAGCCACATGACACATTTTAGAGTACAATGTGTTGTAACAGTAGGAACTAGAATCAGTACTGCAGTCAGCCCAATTCGGAGGGATAACTAATTCAAAGCTACTGAATAATGCAAAAGGAAACAGCTGCCCTTTGACTGTACCCTGCAAGATGCTTTCTTGTAATCCCATATCTATTGCTCTCTTCTCTCATTGCTGCTCTGACCAATGTATTTGCTACTTGATTGAAGATGACAGATTATAGAGAAATTCTGAAGGAAAATGACATTTCACATTGTTTCTGTAATTGGAGCTACTTTCTGCTGCAAATCTGCAGGCCTTCCTTATTCGTTTGTCCTTTTGCCCTTGTGTATTTCATGTGGAGAAAAATCAGCAGGGCAAATAGTAAGTGAGAGGAGGTTATTAGCAGACAGTAACACTGGTGAGCTTTTTGTGCATCTTCAGGTTTCATGGGCAGCACATGGCTGACTTTGAGCAGCTTAGGTGAGCAGCAGACCCCTGCAGCAGGCTGAAGCTCTTCCAATTGAACTGAAGGGCAGAGGAAATGGCGCAAACCACATGCAACACTGTGAGCTGTACACAGCAAGTGCAGATGGAGATAATCCAGTGCTTAATCAAACCAAGAAACTAAGGCCATGAGACTACCACATGAACATCAGGATGCCCTAGTTTCACCAGCTTAACTAAAAGGAAAAGCAGCCTATCTTAACAGTGAGTTAGCAGCTTTAGATTCAACATTTTTCTATACACAATCATGGATTATCTCAGAAGGATCATTAGCATTACTACTTTAAAGAAGTTGACCATATTTTAAGGAGTTGTTTAGCACTTAGAAGTTATTTAGAAATTCATATATTACCAGGAGGTTCCTCCAAATATCTGTTTCCAAAGTAAGTTGTTCAGGAAAATACAACCACAACCAGAAGAGACCAAACAGATCTGCACTCAGCTCTATAATGAGAAAGCCTAAGAAGCAGGAGCTTTTAAAACATGACTGCGTTTTATTCCTTTCTTGCTGGGCTTAAGGTAAATGTTAGGTCATGGCCTGAAATGATGACTGAGCACAGAGTAAAGGGATATGGCTGGGCCAGGAAGCACAGGTCAACAACTTACCTGCGCTTCCCACCACTGGGCTCATGTAAGGGCTACCCTCTGAAGGAAGAATATCTCCTAGATGAAGTTTTAGTGTGACACCTAAGCTAATGAACTCCTATCGAGCTCTCTGAGCCACAGCACTCAAGAAAACTGGGAGACCAGAAGCTTCCCAACAATTTCATTCTACAACAATGGGGGAAAGGGGTGCAAAAAAGCTTTAAGAGAGAGTTTACAGAAAGGCAAATGAAAGGGAATCTCTACTGGCTGGATACTAATTTGGGAGTGTTTCTATTTTAAAATTAAAAGTACTGAATGACTATGCCTTTCTCTGTGACAAAATTGTTGGTGATAAATATATATATATATATATGTATATAATTAAATGTTTATATAAATAAGAAAGATTGAAACTGTGCATTCTTCATTCTGGGAGAGCTGAACAACAGAATCCCTTATCAGTAAGGTCTGACTTCATGTCTTGGAACTTCCTTCCAGCTCCATGCCAGTACACTCACATCTCCACATTAAGTCAAACAGCAGCCATTGTTTGGACCCAAGGGCTGCCTAGATTGCAGCTAGAGAAAGGCACATCTCAACATTTAGGCAGTTCTGCTGTCTGAGAGTAATTTGCCATACTATGCAAAGGAAAAGGCAGCAAGCCAAAGGACTTCAGCCTGGATTTGGCCTGTAATTCACACTGATTACAGGTACAGCAATGATAACTTGTTTGATATTGATTTCTGCACCAACATTGTTGTCCTTTGCCATAGCTTTATCTTTCAGTTGAGCTGATGAGAAACCTTATCAGGCAAGATTAGCATACAGGGTAATTTTAAAAAGGAAGCAGGAAAGTTTCTTGGAATTTTTCAGTCTCCCACCACAGAAGAAAGTTGTGGCTTAACAGGAATGTAGATGCCAGCCAGAGACTTGAATGAAGCAAAGAGCATACTTCTATCAGTAAATTTCCTCATCTAAATAATGTTCAGATTCCTACTGAGTTGATGAAAGCCACACATCATTTTTACTGGCCTTTCTTAAGCACAAGAGCTGCTGCCAAGATAATCCTCCCCTCACAGCCTCCTCAATATCTATAAGCTATTTTCCGTTTAACTTCAACTATTATGCTATTACAATGAAATCAAATTAAAGAGGCATTAATTGTTTGAGATTTTTTTGTTTTGTTTTGTTTTGTTTTCCTAGTTCTTTGAACAGAATTTAATTTCATCAGTAACTTCTGCTCAGAACATAAGAATATGGAAGTGGCTTCAAGCACTCAATTTCTTCCAGCATTCCCAAATTTTCCATCAGGACTGTCAGGGTCATGTGCACTGCAAAGGAATCCACAAAGAACACCCGTAGGCTTGAAACCAATCCTTTAATCAGCCTCCTTTTGGGGAGGGGTAATATTGGGGCTTTCTTATATAAAATTAAGTTGTATTACTGATTAAGGCTCTTAGTAGCAAGCTGTATATTTTAAGTATTTGCTCTGTTCTAAATTCCCTAATTGCTACTATGTGTTTGATCCTCACATAAGGTTCACTTTGATGAAGCTTTCTTTCCCTGAAAGCGGGTTGTCATTTTTCTCAGCCTGGACACAGGAAACAGGATAACATACATTTAACCTCTGATGTCTTTACCTAGGCAGAACTGCAGTGAAAATTCACATGAAGATGTTTAGAAATGAGTGAAACAACAACAGGACTTTTCTATGGCTTGGAAGATCTACTATGTTGTACAACAGTCATTCTTCAATGTCTTTCAGGATACTCTTCTGCTGCCAGGCAACAAGCCTTGAAACTTGAAAAAGCTACATTAATATCCTCTGGTGATCTGTTTGTCTATCATACCCCTTTCTGATGCTTCTGTTGTGGAATAAATCTTCCTCAGTACATAATTCAGCACTTAAGTATCAGTACTTCCTTCCCAGTAACCTGGTTAGCATAATCCCATTTTTCACACCTTGCAGTGCATTCAAAAACAGAATTTATGTGCAAAGAAAACAATTCCAACAGATAAATAAATAACAGGATGCTGAAAGAACCATGCTGCTGTCTATTAGATATGTGAGATGAGATAAAGACAGGAAACAACAGTTGCAATTTGACCCTTAATTTCACACACATGCAGATTAAAAAAAAAAAAGTGTAACACGCATATCAACGTTAGTTGGACATTGCCTACCACTGTAGAGAGCCATAAGTTTAATTTGTGTCCTAGCCAATGACATCCATATCTTCCTAGAAGTACATATTTGATAAAATTCATAGACATAAGTTAAAGAAAATGCCAGATAAATGAATAGATCATGCCCTTCCTATTTTGGGGGGCAAGGCTATTGACCCACCCTCACCCATTCATCCTGCTAAAAATTAAAAGGAGGAAATTGGTTTATTCGTTTATTACATTTGTCGTGTTTTTGTTTTTTTTTCTCATTCATTACTAACAAAATATATTGTGATTAGGATGTTGCCTAGCAACAGCAACAAAGAGAAAAATGAACCACCAGTGCTCTGCAGCAGGTA
This sequence comes from Oreortyx pictus, assembly GCA_036925125.1. Lineage (NCBI taxonomy): Eukaryota > Metazoa > Chordata > Aves > Galliformes > Odontophoridae > Oreortyx > Oreortyx pictus. Next base: position 8,095,257 of record JAUPFR010000004.1, on the reverse strand, counting down.
CAGCCCTTTGAAGTGCTCACATTAGCATTTCAGAGAACGTGACAATGTTCCGGCACCAGACAAACTACAAGAAAAAGAACAGAAGCTAGGGGAGAGATATGCCAAAATGGAGAAAATAGAGGGAAGACTGTTTTTTTCCTCAGTGACAAATGAATTTATTTAGTCATATATTACTCATTCAGTTGTTAACATCATAATTGTTAATTATTATTATTGGAAAACAGAATGAGATGTGTTATCTTGTGAACACATCAGTCCATCTCTAATAAACACTCTTGACCAAGAGAGCTATGAACATTTATTCTACATAACAGCTGCTGCAAGTGAGCAGTGTTATTAAAATTATTAGCATTTCTAATAATAATTTTCCCACCCTCATAACTCTCTTAGTGCCCTTCAAGACTGAAACTTTCCATGCTGGGCTTCTGCATGAAGAAATCTAATTGTAAAATTTGAATTTAATCCACTGACTCAATAGTGACCTCCAAGAGAGTAATCTCTCCTTCAAAAATGTTACTCAGTTTGTTTGATGAGTTTGGGACAAATGGTTGAGATTTCTTCCAACAGAATGCCATTCTAACAGCTTAGAAGTATGTGACTGTTACCTCCCATTCCTGGTAATACAGAGAGCATAACCAATGTCATTTTCTAAAGACAGTAGCTATCATTTGTAAGTGAGCTGGTCACATTTCAACCCCTCTGTCCCGCCATCAGCATTGTGAGAGCCCCAGGCATTGTAACAGCTAGCATGCCATGACACCAGACATGGAAAGGGAAGGTGGAACAGCACATGAGACATTACCTACAATGTCAAGCAGCTGCAAGTCTCCATGGGACTCAGACTGGAACTGCTGCAGAATGGCAAACAGGAACACCTCTGAGGTCCACTGAGGGCTATGTCACTGATTTTCCTTTATGGGTATTTCTAGATCACAATCGTATGACACGCTACGTACGTTAAGATTTGACATGATCTGCAGTGTCCAGGTGATTACAACAAAGAAAGTAGCCACAGTTACACTGATTACAAAATTCTGTGCCACTGGTTATAAAATCTTGTGCTACGTTAATTACAAAATTCTCCACAGTATGTTGATTACAAAACAGCGTGAACAGAAAGCCTTGATCACATAAATGCAACTGAGTAGTGCCCTAATTCTGCCTTGGACACAAGAGAAGAACTGGTGATGCATTTTGGTATGACAGGTATAGCATTTAACCCCTTACCTAACATTTTACACTGTTGAGGCTGTCTCCTAATTTCACATGGAGAATATGGGAATGAAGAACTTCTTGGAAGAGTCCTTCTTTTTGACATTTCACCTTAGCTATGGATACCCTAAGTGTTAGGAGCAATGTAAGTGTTCACAATATAACATATACCCTTGAAATTGATTCTGATCTTATCAAAGAGCATTCTTCACGTGACAGAAGTCTGGGTGCTGAAAGAAGGGCAGCTGTTATGTTATTGCAACAAGCTTCTGTGTAACCAGACAGTGTGTGATAGATCATGAATATGACTGAAAAAGTAAGTATCATTCCTGTAGTGACTTAAAAAAGAAACACAAAAATATTCAAAACAAACAAACAAAATTAAAAATACTTCAAAAGGAAAATCTGGTCCTTCTTTTTTTTCCCCTGTTAGATGAATGCTAAGCTTTGCAAGATAATTTCTTCAAAGAAAATAATTTCCATGTTTTGAAAATCAATTTATTAATTGTGCTTTTATGGTTTTAGAAAACAAATAGTGATCAAACACATGTTTCCAGCATATGGCTTAATTAAATCAAAATTATTTGTAATCTTACAAAGACACAAAGGAGTAAAACTAGCTCCTTAGCATTTACATAGGTCATTCTTTTTTCCTCTGATTAAAACTCATAATGAAATTACAGCAGCTATGTTTTTCATCAAGGAAGTGGTTAAATTACTAATTTTATATAAATATATTACATGCTAGTCCAATAAATTAGAAAGAACAAGAATAACTTAGTTAAAATGCAATTCAGAGGAAACTGCAGTCGGATGGCTATTTACATGAGAAAGCACAGAGTTAATTAGGCTCATAAATTATTCACAGCTAACCAGCAAAATTTAAGGGACCAAATATTTTTAGAAATTAAATGAGGCCTGATGATAGAGTGATTGAATTTCTCCATTCAGAAGGAATAGAAAAATTCATTTCCAATCTCCTAATGAATCTTATTTCTGCATCTTGTCAAAATTGCATTAAAAAGGAATCACTGACATATCACAGCATCACCATTACCAGCATTCACTGTTCTGCTACAGTTCCCACATTCCAAGGCAGAGAATGCAAGATTTATTTATTTATTTATTTACTACATCTTTTGTTTCGTTTTGTGGCTAGTACTCCATTTTCTGTGTAAATTAATCTACTTAAGTGCATTTGGGCCATTTCAAAACCAAAATTCTTTTCTTACAGCTTTAGAAAACTGCTGATTGTGAAATAAATTAGAAGAGTTTGCTGAAGAGAAGACTGCTAGGTGCATCACAACACTATCCCTCTTTGGTAACAAGCTGTTTCTTCCATCTTTCTCTGTTCTGGATCTGGGTGAGCTACTGCTACACTGATGAAATGTTCCTAACTTAGGTACTATCATAAAGCACAGTAGGGCTTTTCACCTCCAGAATTCTTCTTTCTCATCTCATTATTAGGCTGTTTTTTTGCTTCCAAAGGAAGAAAGGCATGAAACTGATCCTGCTCCTTTCAGCCAGGTTAGGGTTCTTTTTCCTTCTGCCCCAACAAAAGCAATCATGTAATCCTTATTTTTCCGTATTTACTATCGAGGCTTTATTAAATTGAGTCTAGTGACTAAAATTGCAGTTGCATACAAGGAAGCATCACTGGAACCTTGGTTCTCTCCCTCCCCACCTTATTTCCTTTGAATCCTTCCCTTCTTTGTGCACACACTGTTTACAAAATCTCAGTTTTAAACAGCTGTTTAAAGGTGAGAAATATCTAAAAGGGAGAGGATTCTGCCAGCTTCTTCAATCCTGGCCCTGTAGGTGGAGAGTTTTGTGAAATCTGTGAAGTGTTATGTATGTGAAGGTATATGAAGCACATAATCCATCACAGAAGTGAAACACGGGCTGAAAAGACTTCGCCATTTTGACACAGTACTAGTCATTTAGTACTGTGCAGACACCATTTTATTCCACTAAAACATAGTAATATACCATTTACAATTGCTTCATATCATATTTTTCTTCTCTTAGTAGATAAAGAATGGACAGAGAAAAACGATTTCCTATTTCCCACATCCAACAAGTCTGGGCACCCAAAAACAAAAACAACAACGAATTTCACAAGCTTCCAAAGATTAGCGTGGAAACGCATTTTCTATGCATGTGTTTTATCTGCAAATATGGATTTAATTTACATACTTGCAGAGTGTTCTGATTTAAAATGACAATTCTAATCTGTTCCAGTGGAAAATTTAAATTCAGTGCACAAGTTAAACACAAAATTGTGAAAAGGGTGGGTTTGGGCTTTGCTTGTTTGTTTTTCAAAATAATTTTAAATGAGGCTTCTTGATGGCATCTTACCTTACTCCTACCCAGAATTTAAAAGGCTTTCCTATTTGACAGTGTTTGCTTCATTTAAACAAGATGGTACCTAGAGTTTCTAAGGGACAAAACATACATATCAAGACACTAAAGTCATTTTGTTTGTGCAAAGCCTCCAAAAAATAACCCACCTGGATGCCCAATTTGTGAAGGATTAGTGATCAATTATTATTATGTAACAGAACAAGTTCAATATTGTAATATATGGCAATGAAATTACACAGATTGCATTCAGCAATCTGTGCCAATAAGTCCTCTAGAGCCAACATCAACTCTTGAGCTCCTCTGCAGGATAGGAATAGTACACTTGGTAAATACACAATCCTACGACACCAGGCTTCTACTGGCCTATGCAGATCATGAGAGGTATTTTATCCTACAGAACTGCCATACAAGTATGTGATATTTAAATAGATATTATTTCCATATTTCACTTTCAAAATACATAATTTTTCTCTACTCCTGCACAGAAAATGACAAAAAGTTGATTTTAAAGGACTCCATTTTGCTATATCCCAAACATAAAATAATTTATCCTCTTCCATGGATGAAGAAAAAGAGGTGATGCTGCCCTAAAGAACTTGACATTGTCTTGCAATGTCCAGGTGTTTTTGAAGTCTTTTCCCATTACTCTCTAGTACTAAAATCAGCATTTGAATGCCTAACACAAAGATTATATATATATATATATTTAGCAATTTTATCATTAAGAAAGAAACCAGTAACAATTTACTAAAGAATATAGGCAAAGAAACTAAATGACAGATGGTTCTCCATGCTCTGAATCATTGGAAAGCACTACTAACAAAAGGCATGGCTGTTCCTAGTAATTTCAGTCCCACAGTTGAGCATTCACCTGTGATGTTGCTCACAGTATTAAAGCAGGATCTGTTTCAGTCTCAAAGAAGGACATTCCAAAAGATTAGTATCCTTCATAAAGGTGTAATTTTGTTCTGTTATAATTTATTATGTGTCACCTCTACATAAGCCTAACTGCTTCTAGCCACATTATCTACACCTACACAAGGCACAGAAGATTTTTAATTTCTCCAGATATGAAACTAATAACCAACATTTCTCCCAAGTTTAACAGATACATATTTTTTAAAACAAAAAGCCTAAGTAGATGTCTGTCTGTTTAGAAGCACAGACTCCAAATTCCTCTCTTTTCCAGTTAGCTGCTGCAGAGGTGAAACTAAGTTGTATGTTGTTTCCAACCTTACCAAACTGCTCCCATCTGTTTGCAAGACCTTTACCTTATTTTTTTCCTGGATGAAAAACAAGATTATACTTATAAAGGAATTGTATAAGCTGTCTACAAGGTTCCTTCAGAGCAATGGGAGTGATTTAATTTCCCCTCACCACTGCTGTAAGTCTGTATGAACTTAAAGCTGGTTCCATTTATAATTCATGAAGGGCTGACCCCAGTTTTCCAGAGAATAGTATCTGCTGAAATGGTGGCACAGTTTTTAAAGGCTGTGATTCTGCCTTAGCAAATACTGGTTCTAATTATGGCTTAGGTTATGCTATTATGAATTCAAAACAATTTAAATACCTTTGACTAATGTAAAATTCGGCCTCTAAAATGCTGCTAGCATTTATGCAGGGTATCCTTCCAACAGCATAACCATTTTGAGACATAGATTTCTCATTTAGTTAAAAGAAATCTTAGGGTATCTCAGTAAATGTCATGGTTTTATGATTTTTGGTACTGGTATTCCACATCATAACATCATGTAGTCCATTAGGAGTTAAAGAGTTAACACTCCAGCACCATGGATCATTGTTAGTTATGGGTATACCTGTCTCAAAAGAGAAGAACTACATTCCCAAGAGGACTTTGCGATGCTTTGCATTTTTATGTATTTTCTGCTCAAAGGGAAAGATAAAAACTGTCTGTGGTCACGGGACACACTCTTTTTACCTTTGGGATCACTCAGCAGTGGGTGCTCGCTGCCGTATTGCTTTCAGCGTTAGCGTAAGGCCTTCGGTTTATCGGGCACTCTCTCTTGCTCATTTTATTTGATTCATTAGCTTCAATTCCAATTATATTGTATTATATTGTGTTATTTTGCTTTCTGATATCTTATTTAGTAAATTAGCTTTCCTCCTCAGATTGTTGCCACAGTTTTGTTTCTAGGCCCATCTCCCTTTTTCCTTTTCCCTTTCCCCCTTCCCCTTTCCTGGGGCGTGGGTCTGTGGGTCCCCCACACCAATCGTCACGGAACCGGGCCGATCCAACCCGGTAAACTGTTGAAAACTGAAACTATGGATTTGTGAAGTTGCTTTATGATTTCTCATTTCAGATACTGGAATTTAAAACATATGTAGTATTTGACATCTAATAAAATAAAGGACTTTATGGTATACTGGGAAAATATGCATTTATTGTTTCATTTATTCCACAAAATATCTTTAATAATATTCTTTTTGTTAATCTATTTAGCAGTTTCAAACATTTATGTATTAATGTGGGAAAAGCATTAAATGTAGCTAAGGTTTTGTACTAAATATGTGTATGGGGAAGAAAAAATAGGTAGCTTTTATGATACAAATAATCAGCTAAACTATAAATAAACAAAAAAAAATCTGCACACAAAATTTCTACATGTGCTTTAACATCACCATCTTATCCTTCAGAGCAAAGTTTTGATATGGACATTTACTGACTTGCTATATGGAGATGATTCCTTTCCAACAACCTACACTCACGTGAAGAGAAGGCAACTGCAGCATGTCATTTGATGCCTATTCAGTAGCACTTTGACAGAAATATAAGATGAGATGACCAAAAAAAAAAAAAAAAAGAAAAAAAAGAAAACCAGCTGAAAATAATGCAACCAGTACTTCAACATGAACATTTATTTTTGAGGCCACAGCAGTTGATAAAAGGTGAAGAACAGTGAGACAGCTTGTTGAGGGATCTGGACAAGGATATCCACAATACTTTATGACACCTATTCCCCCAGCTCTAGAACACAGGGTTATCCGAAAAGCAGCAGGAGATGTCTTTGAATTTCCTCTCACTCATGGTGGCAGTCACAAGGTATCAATAAATATTTCATCACAGCCACCCACTATCAGTGTAACTATAACCCACAGCACCATATGTCCTCGTCTACTAACACCATAAATAACCATCAGTGGCACTCTAGGGAAGGTGGGCGTTTGTATTCAGTTATAACTAGGATCCATATTCAAAGCACAGATTACAGACAATTACGTGTGCACTTATCTTTATTAATTATTTATTAATAATTTTTCATTTTTATGTTCCCTGCCAGTTCAACCAGCAAATCACTATTGTTTTGAAGTCACACTCATTAGAAGATAGTCAGCAGTGTCATAAATACATATACTCCAGCTTCTAATAAACAAGCAGTAAACTTTTTGTAGAACTAAAATCTGTCCTAAGTCAAAATGTGTTCTATCTTACCAGAATTTCAATTTAAGCTTGTAAAATACAAAAAGCTGAAATGAGAATATGATAAGAGCACATGTATTTTTCTGAGATTTAATAAAACAAAACAGCAACACGCATGTATGTGCACAATAATAATAAATAAATAAATTCTTTCTATGAAGATCTGAAAGGGAGAAGCAAAGGAATTACTGGAAGTCAACAAGGTGATGGTAACAGTCCATAATTACTTTACTGAAGATAGCTGAGTTTCCTTTCTGAAATCACTGAACAGGAATGAAAAGGAAGGAATGATATAGCCTCATGGAAAGAACAAGTTTTCATAATTACTTGAAATGAGCAGTGAAAGAGAAGAGGTACTGCACATCAATCAAACACACCAGTGTGCCATGGAATCTCCACACATTCCATGCCTGGCCAGCAGCAGCTACGATGAACAGTGCCCCCAAAGTAATGCTGCATCAGCACAGAACTGAAAACTAAAACATCATTCAGCAAATCATAAACAAATGCACTGCTCTGCCATTGCTCATCAGGAGAATTGGACAAGATTTCAGTGCTAAATACCTCCCCATCAGTGAGGGCTGCTCCAAAATGAATGCCTCCTGTTTTATTATATTGGCTCTTGCTGAATATTTATGGAGACCAAACAGTGGCTGTGAGCACAGTGAGGTGGTGGGTGGTGATTCTCAGAAACAATGCCATCATTGCAGCTGTGAAACAGTGGACCTATACTCTCCAGTATCTAAATATTTTTTCATTTCTTACTTAGAGATTAACTTCTAAAACTTCTGCCCTCCATTTTTCACTGAACAGAATTTTCACTCTGATATTATTCTCATAGAGCATGTTTCTGAGTTTCTTGAAGTCACCTGTAAGCTCATAAGTGAGTACAATTGATTACAATTAGCCAAGTATTAAAATACGTATGCTCACAGGCAACTAGTTAGAGAAGTCAACTTAACCACTCAGACTGAAATCTGGGAGGGCAGCAGTATGATCCACCTTTTCCAGGATGCATATATTACAAAGGTCACCTGATGCTGCTGGGTAAGTGGCTTGAAATTTCAGGCTAATTAACCTAATTTAATTGTACTCTCTAACAAATCCACTACCAACAAACAAAGAGACCACAATCCTGGTGTGAGATTACACCCAGTCCCTTGTTTGACTATTTCTATTTTAAATTCTACCTTTCCTAGTGAGACTTTACAAAGAGGTCTGAGTCATTGCACATTTTGATGGAGACAACTGTATTGGAACCACATCAGCACGTCTCATCTACACAGCTAACAAAAACATCCATGGTAAGTAAGATGGTAAGAGCTAGCCATTTCATTATGGGGCTGCCTTTGAATCAGTCAGTATGAAGACAAAGTTTCATGAATCTTTCATTAATTCTGAATTAGAAGTGATCCTAGAATTAGCATCTTGTCATTTAATCTTTCCTCACTGAACATATTCACAAACTCTCATTGATCAATAGAATCATTTTGTATACATTGACACAACTGGAAAAAAATAACTGTGCTGTACTTCATACTGGTAAAGACTTTGAAATACAAAGAAACATAACTAGAAACAAACAAAACGTCACAAACATAATTTAACTGATTTAAAATATAAGGATTTAGACCTTAGAAATGTCCTTCCAAAGCTCAGTAAAACTGTTTTATTATTCACTGAACTTGATAATGCAGTGTTTAGACTTGTAACTCACCCACAGTGATGATGACTAGTGACATGTCAAAGTAAGCAAGTCACTGTCACATTCCCCCAGAGACTGATGGCATCTAGTTTCATGACAGAGCCTTTGGGAAGCTCCCCTGGAATAAACATTAAGCTCAGTGCTTGCCTTGTGGCAAGCAGGTGTCTGAACAATTGCTTAAGTTTTCGTCAAGAGCACTCTGTTACAACAGAAATGCTAGGCCAAGAAATGGTAAACAATGTGCAATAAAAGGAAGCTGACAGTGCTGGGTGAAAGGCCACCGGTCTTGTTTAAGCACCTGCAGGAACAACTGCAAGTATGATGGTGTTTATAAAGTAGCCTCCAGAGAATTTATTCAGATGTCAAAACTTAAGGCAGGGAGCATTTGTTTTCCCCCTTAAACCATCTGTGAGTATGTGTGAAAGGGGAGCAATCTGTCAAAGCACTCAATAACAAATTTCTTTTCTTTTAGCCTCTTACAATAAATATGAAAACAGAGGATCAAAGTCACCATGTAGACGGGGCTGACTGCTGGGTCTTCCGAAGAACAGCTCAGAGTTTGTACCAGTAATATTCAAAATTCTAAACAATCAGTATCAAAAAGGAGAAATAAGATGTTTCTCTCTTAACTACCACAGAATCTTTGCGTCCTTTTCCTGTTTATATCTTTAGCCAGATGGACATTCAGTTTATTGAAAGCGTGTCTTCATTTACTCTGAATGTGACTGAAAATATATGTAGATGTAACCTATATAGAGAGAACACCTAGTGAGCTGTACATAGATTCACTGAATGGTTTAGGATGCATCATTTAGCTCCACAGCTGCTAAGCACTAAATCAGGCACTAGATATGCAATGAGGCAAATGGGTGAGCAAATACGGATTCACTCAGACACTATATCACAAATCAAAGAAAGAGGGGCTGATTCTTCTTCTTCTTTTTTTTTTTTTCCTGACCAGAAACTGCTTTTATTACAACTTAGATATGAAATATGCATTTTGATGTAAGGTCTTGTATTCCCTGCTTAAATGAAAGTAACCTGCATTTCAAGCTGACAGTTAAAACTGTGTTCTCGTGGAAGCTTAAAACCTATCACTGCGCTTGGTTTTAAAGACTCAGATAACATTTCCACAATTATATGTAAGACAGCATATCATATGAACAGGTGGATTTCTGCTTTAACTAAGAAACAGAGTTTTCAGTCTTTTGGAAACCTGCTTCTCTGCTCATCTTCAGTGTTTCTGCTGTACGCAGCCTGATTTCATACAACTTATATTTAAAACAAAAAACAACCCAAAAAACACAGATTTGCTCTATTAGGCCCTAAGGTTTAACTCTGAAGTGGATCATTAATCAAGTGCTCTAAATGTAAAATATAATTTACAGACCTTTCTGTCCCAATTCCTTGTCAGCTAAGGTGAATGCCTTTGGCATCAAAAAGTGAAGCAGCTATTCACATGCTGCCCTTCAATAAATGTAAGCCAATACCACATCACGAAAGGTACTGCTTTATATTACTACAGTTATTGAAGCCGCAGGGAACCATTCTGATTCGTGACTTAAGTAAAAGTTGGGCTAAATAAATATTTAATATCTTTTAACTGATGATTCATGCGTTATTATAGTTACATTACTACTTACAACCGATAAAACTACTCACATAAAAATAAGCCATTTTTCCAAATTTGCATTTGATTTGACATTGTCTGTATATCTTCAGCCTAAACAATATAAATTAAAAAACTCTTACTCTGCCATCCTGTGTTAGTTATTTAAGTAATAATAACCTTGTACATAAATAACAAAGCATTACTCAGTGTAATTCATTAACAAAAGGCCATTCACATATAGGCAGGTTTGTACTTTACACAAGGTATGAAGATCCATCCTCTACATAATATCTCTTTATAATGGCTGAACATGAATGGGGCATAAATTCACAGTACATTTTCTTCAACAGTGAAGTTTACTTCAGACTCTCCCTTAGGTTATTCCTAATATAACACCACTCCCCATCGTGGAAGTGATCCAGAGCACAAAAATTAAGAAGTACTTTTGTAGGATTATGGACTTTTCAAGTTTTAAAGTCTTCAAACAGGCTGACAACTGTGGTCCCTGTTACTGCAAAGCCTCACAAACGCTGATCACGCACATCCCATGGGACACAAAACTGCATGACAGAACCCACGCAGCTGCCTGGTAGGGAGCACTCTTCTCTGGGACTGACAGCCAAATAAAAGCACACTTAACAAGAAACTGCAGGAAGATAAAGGTTTTAGAAACATGTTTTATGGCTGAAAAAATCTTTATTAGGATTACAGGAGAAATGACACTACTGCCATAATTAGTGGGTGTTTCCTACAGTGATTTCTTACTGTTATAAGCGACTGAGGAAGAGTGCACTACAGAAGAGGTTAACTGAGCGTCTTATGAGTGTCTTCCTATTATTTCTGTGCCTTACTGTAGTACAAATATTCTACACGGAAAGCTGGTCCTCCAGATGCCAGTACAACATGAACAATGATTAAAAACAAGAGCAGAAAGAACAAGAATGTACTGCTACTGTTTTTCCAAACGGTAACGCTATTCTGTTGTGTTGATTGTTTTTAAGAATTAGAATTAATTACAAAAATGACAAGCACACAACTTGTAGATGAAATTGACTACAGCTGTGAGAAACAATACAATTTTCAGAAAGAAAGAAAAAAAAAGCTTTCGTGTAAAATCTTTGTATGTAAAATCTTTGTGGTTTTTTGTTTGTTTGTTTGTTTGTTTGCTTTTTCCACAGCATGGGAGAATTTTACCTTGCTGGCTTACATAAAAGAACTAAGTGGACCAAACCAGTAAATCAGACTAACAGTGTGTTATCAGGCAAAACATTATTTGGCAGGCCTAGTCCTTTTTGTAGATTCACGAAGAGAATTACGATGTCTAAAAGTAGCAAGATTCACATTAAAGCCCTAGATGTACTGATTAAGATAAAGCAGAAGTCATCACTAGCTGGATCTCAGCAAGTAGCCCACACTATACAGTTTCACTGCTTGACCTTTGCCATTGTTAATTAATATATCAAAATACCTCTGAAATGGAAATGTTTGTTTCTCAGTGCCGTTAATGCAGTTCATGAGGCATTAAGAGAAAAACTGATGTTTAATGAAATATGAGAGTTCACAAATGTGATAATATTCTCCTTTACATAAAAGCCAAAAAATGTATTTCCTGTATCTGTAAATCACCTGGACATTCTAGAACTTTGAATACATGTACTCAGTACTGTCACACCAACATCTTTTGGAAAGATTCTTGTTTAAACTTTTCAAAATAATTAGTATCTTATACTTAATTAGTAACATTTAACTAATTAATAAAGTACTTTATCAGTCAGATTCACAGATTTAGAATCTTCTCTAGTTCTGTAAATGTTTGAGTTAAATAATCCTTGATATTTTGAGATACTAAAAAGCACCTTGAATAATCTACTCCTTCCACCACGGAACTGTATCTTGCTTCAGTTTCCAGTAATCCAGTTTGCACTGGATGGTCAGGCAGAGCAACACTGCAATATCACTTTTCTCAACTTGTAACTTTGTCAGTGCCTTAGTTTTTTTCTCTTCTTGCCAAGATCTTTCTATCAGATTTGTCTTTGTACCATGCTATCTACTTATTCTGGGGAAACCAGAATAATATGGACTTATCCTACATAAAGACATATGCTTATTTGTTTCAGATGCACATAGTAGCAGAAAAATTGTGGAAAAATTGAATTTTGAAGATAGTAATTTTTTTTTTTTTTCTGGAACATCTTAAAATAATGAGATTTGGAAATTATTGCAAAAGTTGCAACGATTAAAGCAACTAAAACCTTTCATTTCCAGCCCACTTCTTTTCAATTTTTCAATTTCGGACATTCTAAGTGAGGGATGAGAGGGGTGCAATAAACCCTAAAAGAATTACAGGAGCAGACAGGAGATAAATTAGCCCTATTGAGGATATGTTTGTATTTAGCTTGCTTCGAAATCTTTCTGTTTTCTAATTAAAGTTTGCTACAAAATAAATAAATAAATAAATACAGAAATAAATACAGAAATAACAGACTTCAAATATATCTTGGATAAACAGATAAGTAAACTGGAATATTTTAATACCATAATTAAATCCAAATGCATATTTTATTTTTTTTAATGAAAATGATTGGCAGTGAATAATTTCTGTTGCAAATAAGATTGACAACTGTGTCATACTTATTACAAGCAGTTAGACATCATGCCAAGACACAAGACTTAACTAATGATTTACTAATGGCCACATTGCAATCCTAACATTTAAATTTAGTACTTGACACATCCATTAACTTAGTGTCCACTGGCTATATAAAAAAAAAAAAATTAAAGCTCACATGAAACACTACATGTATCTGTACAATTCTTAACAAACAACAAACTCATTCCCAGTGAGCAGATTTCAAGTTAGCTACATTGTGTGTTTGTGTTTCTTGGTAGGAAATCAGTTTATCTCATGTGTACAGTGGAATTACAGCAAGGAATTACCAAATATCTAAACTGCTGTATGTCCACACGGATAAGGAAATCAAGATGAAGTGCTTGTAATTTTTATCTTATTTATAAACTTTGGTAGAATGCAATAAAGATAAGGCAGGTCTAATTTCTGTTTTCCAGACAAATAGCAGTTCTCCCTCTAATAGAATTTACACCTGGCTTAAGTCTCAGCTTAGATAAGTGTGTTTTAGAAAATCTAAAGCACTGGCCATGTAATGTTAGCAAAAGACTTTCTCAAAATTATCAACTACAGAGATCCACAGAAGCAAAGAGTAAAAAATAGAGCCTGTAGCACTTTGTTTACCCTGGGAGACCACAATCACTTTACCTAGCCTGCTGCAGCCAGAATTCCAAATGGGTCTGCAAATGTTAGGGAGAGCATTTCTGAAATCAATTCTAATAGCTTTGAATATATCTATAATCAGATTTACTCAAAAACTCTTTATTTGTACTTTGCACACTATGGCTATGGGGCATGTAAAATTGAACATTATATATAATAACGAAGAAAAAAAAAAGCATTGGCTTTTTGTTCTAGAATCTATACTCCAGGGCCTACTTTTCATTGTATATTGCTATTTTCATAAAAGCAGCTCCAAATTGTTCCAAATATTTATTTTTTTTGTCATTTTTTTTAAACAAAATCCACAAGTGCAACACTCCAGCTGTTCAGAACAAATGTTACTGGTCTATGCCCGTTTTCACAACATAGGTAATAAGGGCATGAAAAGTAATTCATTTTCCTGTTGACTACTATCTTTAAACTTAAATAGTTAAATTTAATCTACACCTGAAGGTGCAGCAAATCATCAGACTTCAAGAAGTACTGGAAATAACCAAAAGCCACACAAAATCATGTTTACCAAGCTTATGCCCAATTTTCAACCTGGAATACCATACAAAATCCAAAAGAGGTAACAAATATCTTCTCTATTATAAAATTGACAATTATGAATCAAATTAGGAAAGTAACAGATTAAGCAACGAGTAGTGAAAAGTCATAGACACACTATTTAGCATGTGTACAAACAGAAAAATATTCAATTTCACACAAGCATTTTTATCTGTATGGTATAATGATGCTTAAATTGTCATCTCAGCAATCTGATGCAAGTGGTTCAATACAGTTCTCACCAAGCTGTCTCTGACCTTATCTTTTATAAAACATCTGTTAATCTTTCATTTACAGAAACACCAAATCAGGACAACTCACTGCAGTTTTGAATGAATTCTCCAGCTATTTCTGCCAATTGCTTAGAAACAGCTATAGATGAAAGACAATTTACAACATTCACTTTCCATTAGAAGGCGAGACTGCAAAGCATAAGTTTACTGCAATTTTAAATTCATTAGTAATATTAATACACAGAATGAAGTAATAAACTGTGTTATATAAAGTTTCTGATGTACAACTAAGTGACTTTAGTTTGGATTGGATGGGACCTTAAAGAACATTTAGTTCCAACTCCCTGCCAGACCATGATATTCTCATATGAAGCCTTAATCCAGTAGTTTTGTATCATCAAGATTTACAACAATTTGCATTTTCTGCTGTTCTCTTAAAAGGTGCAGCCAGCCCAAGACCAGCTTCTTTGTAACACAGACACTAATAATCATCCTTTAGCCTAATATTTCTCCCTTCTTATTTCCCATTTTGCAATACCTTTACCAATATATTAATTAGTCTTTCAAAAGATCTTTTCCAGTTAAAGGACTGAATAACTCAGGCACTGCATCACCTGCATTCTTTATGAACAGAAGCATCACAAATAGATGCAACCCCCGTGGACTAGAAATAAGGAGTCTGAATGAAGAAAGTAACATGCTGGTTGGTTGTTTCAAGGTAGATAATGCACATTATTTCAAATGCTATGTTAGATAGATAGGGATTTTTCATAAAAAATCTGTTCAGAAAAAAAGACAAAAGCTTCCACACTGTCAAACTCATATTAATAAACAACTTTCTAGTAATTTATTCAATTTCTTTAACATGTACAGATGTTATTCTACAAACATACGACATTACTTCTCAATTAAATGTGAATATCCATTCAGATTTTAATAAATCTCCAAACTGACAGTTTATTCAGAAGCCTGGAACAATATATCACCAAAATAGGATGAATTAAAATTTTGCTTTGAGTTTTAGTATTTAATTGTTATTTTCATTTTTAAGCTATCACTAGTCCCTTCCTTGGAACTCAAAGTACTTTACTCTTAAGTAATATCTGTATTAACCTTTATCTCTATTTAATATTCCTTGAATGCAGTCCAACATTTTTCCTTACTCTTTTAAAAACTGCATGGCTAAAAAAAGCTCCTCACTGTTTGCCTTAACTTACACTGTGCTATATTTGACAACTATATTTTATCCCAACATCAAATTCTTTCATTGGTGATTGGCCTCTTCCTTCCTTCTTTCCTAATACAATTCTTTAAGTCAATATCCTTCCAGATAGATGCAGTCTTCCAACTAGCCTTTCTGGGAACAAAAACAAATTTCTACGTGGAAATTTAAGTCTTATTTTTACTTGAGTATTTGGGCTCTACAGTGTCACTGTAATTCTGAATCTTTTATTTTTCTGTGTTTACCCTTTTGAAATTAAGAGCATTAAGGATCTATTCCTGCTTATCCATTTAAGTCAAAACAAATCAATGCTGAACCATAGGATCTAAATTTATTCATTTATTTATTTTTGTAATCTCTCTCTTTATCTTGCAAATCAAGTTACTCAAAGAAAAGAAATCAATTAATGAAGACATTGTTTAAATGTCAATACTTGAGCTAACTAGCATTTTTTCCCATAGTCCATATCTACAGAGATGAAATGTTGCAAATGTCTAGAGTGAACTCAGATTTTTGTAACATACAAATGCATTATTATACTGTATGACAATGTACAGTAAAATAAAGTCAGGATCTTCATCCAGCATGGCATTGTTTACCATAAAACAAAAGGTTGCACTATAATCATTACACAAAATTTCACAGAATCACAGAATTGCAGGGGTTGGAATGCACCTCTAGAGATCATCTATGTCATTACCTTCTCTACTGTAACAGCCACCCCATGGTTACTCTTTGTAATGCTCAGACATGCATAAAACCAGGAATTTAGGAGAATCTGGGAACCTGCAGTTATTAAGTGTTATTATTAAAGTGATACTCTCTTGCGCAAAATATTATGTGAAACAGGAATAAAGCAATCACCATTTCTTCACCAGCAGCAGACTTAACACAAACAATTGGAAAAAAAAAAAAGATAATCATATGGTTATTATTGGGGTGGGGATTTTTTGTCATTCCTGATTTTTTGGGGAATACAAGGTATCTTTCATCAAATTATCACTGCATACTACCTCCATACTTAAGGATGCAAGTGGCAGTAGCAACCTATATGGTGAACATAGAGGAGGACTACATCATCTATTTGACTGCTTATTTTCAGAGCAAAGGAAAAAAAAAGGTCCTTCATATAATAAAAATTTAGTAGTTATCAGCATTCCTGTACTGACTCACTGAATTTATTCACATCCTAAGTGATGGCAGATTTTGGGATGATTCCATAAACTCTAATACCTTTTCTTCCATAAACTCTAAGATTTTACATTTGTTGTTTCAATGTTACCTGTTTCACAGACCAGCTTTGAGAGCTTAAGATAGAGATGAACAATTTCAACTTCATCCATGGTTCCAGGAAAACTTAAAATGTTTCATATTCCATTTCAAAAAGTAAACTTGCTAAGCAAGTCTTATTCTGACTTACCATTGCTTCCAGACCTACGTTATCAAACCAAGCCCTTTTTCTTGTAACAAAACAGTGTTGGAAGGTGGCAGCATGAAATCACTAGGCTATGTTAAGAAACTCTACTGAAACACTAGAGAAAGATATATTTTTTTAAGTCTGCAAAGTCAGTTATGCATCACTACAGGCAGCAGTGGTAGAGTGTGAAGTTTACACGTTACTTAGTAGATTTTGACTGTTTGATGGAAGGACATTTTAATACTTTTTTCCATTATGCTAAGAAGAAAGGTTTATTCTCTACTAACTTCAACTCATTAATAGAATTCATCAATCTTCAACATAATCTTATAGTAGTAATTTGAAACCATTATCTGATTCATTTTGTATGTCATAAAGCTTGGAAGATTTCCTGCATGGCACATGCAGCAGCAAGGAAAACAAGAAGTTCCCCAAAATTTTACAAATGTATCAAATGTATTTTGCTTTTGTAGCAGTGCAACATATTAACCAGGTTTTTAATAAAGAATGTAAAGAAAAGTACTAGAAAAACATCCCCAAAATGCAATGCAATACTAAATCCTACTGCACTAAGAAAACCACTTAGTCTACTGCTTCACAATTCAGAGATCCTACAGAAGATCCAGATTAGAATATTTGTGTACTTCTATTTTAAAACGCATGCTCTGGCAGTAAGTTTTAAATAGCTCCTCTACCTCAAAGCAAAACAAAACAAAACAAAACCTCTTCCCCAAATGAAATATGAACTATCCCAGAATGTTCTTCTAGCACACATTAAATTTAGCAAGATAGTGTTCATTAGCTGCTTTTTAGAAACATAAGCTCAACAGAACTAGCAACAATATTCATCATCAATTTATTCACATTTTTCCTCCCACCTCTTTTTTTGTAATTTTTAATCACAGAAAAGATCTATTATTATTCCCAAGAAAAGCTGATAATTCACCATGTACCTTTTGTTTAACTTTTGCTCTTTTGAATCACTGGATTAGTAAATTTAGCTGGATGTTCTAGAACATCTTCTACAGCATGAAATCAACTAAATACAACTGGAGAACATTTCATTTATGTAGACTAACATACTCTGTATAATACTCTGTATTACTTTAAAGTACTGTACAGATTTCTATTCTAATTCTACAGATTTCTATTCTAATTCTTCTACAGATGTATATTCTAATTCTTCAAAAAAAAAAATCTAGTATTTTCTAAGGATGAAAGAATATAAAAGCATAGTGAAAGCGTCAGAGATCTGACACACTGTGTTGAATTTATGAGGGAAGGCTTTGGCAGCAGGGATTCCCAGAGGTGTGAGAGATCTAGGGCTGCCCCATACTGGACGCAACTGGTGCCACAGCTGGCCAAAGCCATGGGTGAAGATAGTGGTGGCATTTAAAAGTGTAAAAACACTGTGCAAAGGACTGTGAGAGAAAAGAAGCAAGGGAAGGTATGTGTGAGAAACAACAGTGTCAAAGCTGAGACCATAGTGAGGAAGGAACAGAAGGAGGAGCTCTGGGCACCAGAGGAGAGGTTTCCTGCATACTGTGGAAACGATTAGTAAAGCAGTCAGTCCTACTGTAGCTCACAGAGGACCCTGTAGAAAGTGGATATGAATTAAAGAGAGCTGCTGCTGTCCACAAAGAAGCAGGGTTTCTTTTGGCAGGAACTGTGTCCCATGGGGAACCCACACTGTCTATGAAGGAAAAGAAAAGGGTCAAAAGGTACTACGCTGGAGCAGGTGGAAAGTGAGAAGAGAAAGAAGTTGTAGAGACAAACTGTTCTGAAGAGACTACAGCCTCCATTGCCTTCCTCATACACTGCTCAAGTACAGACTGTGTGGGAGTGGAGCTGAGCAGGGGAGAAAGTACAGGGTAAGGGGAAGCTGATTTTAGTTTTGGCTTCATTGCTAACCATACTACTTTATTTTTAATAATCAATAAATTAAATTAATTTTCCTGTTGCTGAGTCTGTTTTACCCATGTTGGAGATTGGTAGGATCTCTACATCCTTATACTAGTCCAGCAGCTTTCCCACTCTGTGTTCTGCACCACTTGGCCAGCTGAGTAAGAGAGTAACTGGGTGGGCACCTAGTAATTGCCACAGTATGCTTTAGAATGACCAAAAAAATAAAAATACATTCACACTATTGACTGAGCACATTAAAAAAAAAAAGAGAGAGAGAGAGAGAGAAAGAAAGAAAGAAAGAAAAAAGGTTGAAAAAGGAGCAATTATTCTGCCTTATTGTTATAAAGTATCAATAGCAGGTTTGAGATTCCCTTCAGCCTGTGCCATTTTGTGGTTCTATGATTTGGGTAACCCCTAGAGTCACTGCAGTATACAGACACAAGTCTAATTCCATGAAAACCATATGACAAAACAAGTTAATTTTAAAAATCATACCTAGTATCAAGAAACATATCTGTCTTTAAAGGGAAGGAATAAAAAAGAATTAAGTGCCTAAACCAATGCTCATTATTTATTAATAGCAGCACCTCACACATACTCTGAATTAATCATATTGACCACAGTTTGCATTAACAGCAAGGTTACATTTTTATAGATCACTAAAATAAAAATGTATCCTTAATGCAAGCCCAGAAGAGTAACAATTCTAAATTACTTTGCAAGTATTACATGAGTAAAAAAACACATCATGAGTTTGAACTCTTGTTAGGGAGAACAGGTCTGTTGTTTTTTTGAGCAGAATAATCAGTGTGTATAGCTTCCTTTCTACCTATACAATTGCTTTAACATTTTGTGAAGACTCAAATCTACTTCTCAGCACAAGCTAAATAGGCAATTCTTTGCCAAGATCCCTGTCCATTGTGCATTCATGAAAGCAAACATGAATGCCATTGATCCCAGCAGGAAGGCCTGCAGGCCTGACACATTCTGTGCCAAAGCAAGGGCTCTAATTAGTGATCGTTCCGGTTGGACAGTAAAGGCCTTAACCTTCCTTGGGGAATAATGAGCCAGGCAATGTCTAAAGCCCCAAAGTAAGCTTTGGAGAACAGGGAGGGTGCAAAGAACTGTGTTAAATGCACTAAACTGACAGACACAGGTGACCGAACAGTGAACTGTGCACTTGGCGATGAACAGCCAAATGTCTACTATACACAAGCATCATCCGGTCTTTGGTTCCTCCTCTTTGCCTGAATTACTAACAGAATTCTGAGGATCGTATTGGATAGCACAATTATTTAAAAGAAAGCAAAAGATTTTTTGCAATAGCATTTGTTTTGAGTATCTCCAAACTTTACTGATTGTTTTCATACAAAAGACAATGCCTGGTGACAATATATGCTACCAAATTCTATCTTGCAGAATAACCATAAAAAAAACTCACCAGTGGTAAGAGATCAAAAAATAGACACCATGTATAATTTTAATATTTTGCAACTCTTATAAAGAAAATCACTTATAACTGTATTAATATCTAAAGGAAATCTAACCAAAAGATAAACCTAAATAGAAAGACCATTAATATAATAGAGATGACTAGAACGATACCGCAAAAACTGAGCAGGCAAAAGTGCTTTTACATAAATGCAAGACATCTAAATTTCTTTCACACAAGTTACCTTACATAGCATTACATCTTTTATCACACTGCTACTTTTCAATTCTGGCAACCTCAACAATATTCAAAACCAGAGTTTAAACGCAAAAGCAGAGTCTACTGAAAACAGTGGCTGATTTAAAAATACTTTGCTTACAATCACATTAAGCACATAAGAAGCTTAGATGTTCTAAAAGTTCACAGTGTCAAGAAAACTGATAGTTGAACCTGAATCAAGTAATCATAGCTGCAAATGAGGGATTTTTACTAATCCTATTTTTAAAAGAACAAGTAAGTAATCAGTTCAGAATCTACCATGTACACAAGTGCTGGTTACTTCACTTCAGTGATCCAACTGCAAGATATGCGCACACATTCACATGTCATCTCTCTACTAAAAAAAAGTACAGAGACACAAAGTACTGAAGTTCAGCAAGCCTCAGTATTTTTATTAAAAGTAGACTTGATCAGGACAAGGAAGCCAAAATATACTCCACAAGAAAGGTACTGTAATAAGGAATAGAGCTCCAGTGCTCACTTATGGAGAGATTTCATGAAACAAATGACTTCCACCCACTCTTTTCTCCCTCAAGCAGAAAACACTCCTTCCCTCATCCCCTGCTAGGCTGCACAGCCTTAACTCTCCTTCATGGCTGTTGTTGTTTCCTGGTGCTAAATAGCTTGCAAAGAGATCCATTTCTTCCTGTTGACTCAGTTTTGCATCAAAACCAAGAGTCAAACTGCCTCATCAAGGGGACAGAGACTACTGGTAAAACCATGCCATCAAGAGGAACTACATTACCAGTGACAGTGAATCATGTGATTAGTATTATTGTATTTTGAATCTTCACTCCCTTAAAAACAAAATTAAATAACAGAAGATAATAAACCACAGTGATGTGGCAGAATTGAGAATCTCAAGCTATGACAAGCAGGAACAAAATAGCCATCAAGTCTCAAAAGCTTCACAGAACCTTCCTATTCTTCCATATTGTGCATATATCTGGAAATCCTAAGAAGCACCATTACGCTTCAGTTAAGAAAAAAGAACACAAAAAACTGGTGCAATTCAAAAGAGAGAAGGATCCTGCAAACTCAAAGATCAACTTCAATATGCAAGAATGGTCCGTATGATTTTAAATAGGTAGCTTGCTTATCAGTGTCAGTGCCAAAACAAATTCCAGCAAAATTTATGAAAAAATTTCCTAAATATGAATTACAAGGTGTAGTATGACTATGCTAGTTTACAGGTAATAAAACGTGGAAAACAGAAGACAAGGCTTTCAGGATGTTCCATCTTTTCTCTTCAGTCAAACACAACATTAAGCAACAGTCTGTCCTTTGGCAAGAGAAGACACTGGGGCAGTAAGAAATTTTTGAAGTAAAAATGCAGAAGTAAAGATACAGGGGACTACAATATACTAACAAGTATAATTTCATTGGTTTGTTTTCTTCCACCTTACTACCACTTGCTCTCTTTTTTCAGTAACTATTTTCGGAAGCTCTAAATGCCTAGAGGAAAAGGAAGAAAAGCAGAGTTTTAAAGGACAATATAAAATACCAGTAATAATCAATAACATGAATATTTCTGATAACTTGCATCTACAGTATGCAAAGAATATAGCAGAATCTTAAAGAATTACTTAGAAGTATATCATATTCTATATGAACCCATCAGTTTGCATAGCTAATTAAAAAAAAAAGTATATTTCTTCCTAAGTGGAGCCGTCTGAAGTATCATTTAAGTTACATTTTGGTTTGTCCATATCAAGGAATATAGCCAAATGTGATTAAAGAGAACTACACCTACAAGAGAAAGAAGCAGCAAGAACTCTGTGGAGGAGGCATACAGTGTGACCTATTCAACCTATATCAACAGACAGAACATTAAACACACTATGTCCCTTTAGAATACTGTTTTAGCCATGACACCAGTTCCTGTAAACCAAATCATACCATATCATGTTCAACCACAATAAAAACTATGAGGGAATAAAACGTTTCCTGTGCTACCTCAAAATAGGTCCATCTTAGAAAAGCAACCAACAGAGTGGACTGGATTAACATTTGTAAAAAAACCTGGGACTTCTGATGTAAACAGCAGCAGAAAAGTGCCAAAACTAGCTCTAGCCTCCAAATGAACCCAAATGTACAGATCTCTACACGCACTCATCTCTTCAAGACAGGAGCAAGGAGGAGAGATCAGATAAAGGCCATGACCAACACAGTTACAATTTCTCCTTGAACTATTTCAGGAGATGTTTATATTGAGCATTAGAACAAATTTCTTCACAGAAAGCATGGTCATTCATTGAAACAGACTGCCCAATGAAATGTTGGAGTCCCCATCCTTGAAAGTACATAACAGATGTGTAGACATAGCACTAAGAAACATGGTTCAGTGGTGGAACTCTGAAGGTTATGTTGATGATTGGACTTGGTGATCCTGAAGTTCTTTCCAAGCTAGATGATTCTATGATTCTGTTTACTTACAGCTGTGAGCAGCAGGTATCTAAAAATGGTAAATTATCCCAGGCAGATGTAGACTTAAAATAATGTCTAATTAGGATAAATGTTGGTTTTTGGAAGTTCATAGGCATCTGGCTTCTAAAAAGCTCTCAAACGTTAAGTACAGGTACCACAAAAGCACTACTGAAGAAACACACCACTAAAAACAAACCTTTACAATCCTTCAAGAGAAAAGAGAAGCACTGCCATCTAGAGGAGATTTCTTATTTTCTGGAACTGCGTGTTACAGCAAAATCAGGCTAAGAGATTTTTCTCAATTCTGTCTTCAGTTAATTATTGTAAGAAATACAAAAATCACCATTCAAGACCTTCCCATTTCTACACTTCTCTTTGTCACACAAAAAGAAGTGGAACATACATATGAAAGGTTACTCCACTCTCTAACTTGTCAAGTACAACATGCATTGTTTCATTGATTGGCTTTACAGGTTATTTTGATGTGCTTTAATATACTTAATGTATCACTCACAGTTGAGTTGAAAGGCTCATGAGAACTGGATAAGAAGTAACCTTTTTTTTTTTCCTGCATAAAATCTGAGGTGTTTAGATGACCAAAAGGGTAATATGCAACACTGCAGAACTTCATCACGATAATGCTGTTACAGAATGAATCCAAGTCATAAACCAGGATCAAAAAATCTCCTGACCAATCAGTGGACTGTCAGAAGTGAATGGAAAAAACACAGTTTCAAAATATATCTGTATCTATAAATATATATATTTAGAAATATATTTGCATTTATAAAATATGTATTTATATTTTATAAAATATATATATATATATTTATATTCTTAATAGAATATGGCACATTTTTTTTCCTTATTGTCTGTCTGACCTAAGGACCTCAAGTTCCTGTGTATCATATTCTCAATGGTAAAAGCTATCCTGATTTCCTACATGGATACAGGAAGAACAGAAGTGCATGTGTGACAAAGCATCAATGCAAAGTTGGGTGAGAAAAGATATAAAAAGTAAAATAAATCTAAACAATTGACTAACACAAAATTCAACACAGCTTTTCTCAGCTTGCTAGCAAGTATTACAGGACTGTTCTAGAACTGCTTCCCATTAGAGTATTTCTGCCTCACATAAGACCTCTGACATACGGGTTTGACATATACTGGGGAAAAAAAAAGGGCATGAATCTATTATTCCAATCATAGATGTGTCTGTAAAGTACACTTGCATTTGCTACTCAAACTTACCAGTTAAGTAGAAAAGCAGTAAGAGATTTGCAGTTTTGCTGAATAACTTTCTTATTTCTCTTCCAAGAAAATAAAGTGAGGGAAATTATACAGGCACAGGCTGTAACCTGATCTCTTCTTCAGTTAAGCAGTAAAGAATACCACTTCCCTATTTAAGGAAGACAGTCAGCTACTAACACATACAGCAAATCTTACTGAGGAATCTGCTTAGAAAGTCACATCACTTTCCTGCATAGCAAAAATAATTAAAAAATTATATTGATATAAAAATAACAATTGTCTCAGAAGTGATAAGCTTTCAAACTTGAAAATTAAGCCTTTCTTTTTAATATGAAAATTAATCTGCATATAAAGTCACTACTAATGTCAGTTTAAACATCTGCATATGGCTGTACACTTCTGACCGAACCATTAGTAAATAGTAAATCAAAGTGTAGCATTTATTAACCATACTGTTCCTGATACGATTAAAGGAAGCCCTACTTGCAAGCAATCCAACCCAAATATTTTAGTGTTAAAGTGCTCCCATATCACTTCTCTCAAATACCTTAAAGTCGTGAGCAACTAATAGACTGAAGTAAAATGTCTGCTATTTTAAACAAAAGTTCTTACTGACTGCAGTATAGTTTGAACAAAACAAAACAAAACAAAAATATGTTTAAACTGCACAACCATAACCTTCAGTAACAAAACTGGTAACAAAACTTGCTGTTTTGGAAAACATACTGCCCTCTACTGATCCGTGTAAAACACAACCACTAGTAAACCATAAACAATCAGAGGAATATTGCACCTTCCTCTGTCAAACTAGTTATGCTTCCTTTCTCTAACTGAACTTACCTTCCTGAAGGTCATAGAAAATTGCTGCTGACCATAAACCTTCCAAATTAGGGGAGTAACTGTTAATAAATCAGAAGCCACTTAAAGGAATCAGTCGCAGGAAAATTAATTTCCCAAGCTTCTACCTGCAACTTATTCTAGCTTTTTGGCTCCTTCATAATAAATAGGATTATGGTCAGGCAACAACACTAATCAAGAGTCATTCACAGAGTAATGCAAACTAGTGCATAGTCTTAATTCTCATTTTTCTTATAATAAACTAACCAAGGTCAGTCTCCAAAGTGAAGAGTTTTTTGAACCAGTGACTAAGATGGATAAAGAACTTTCTAAAAGAATTCAAAAATGCTTTAAGCAAAACTTTCTGGTTAAAAATAATACCAGATCCCAATGGTACTTAATCAGTTGAATTTACAAACTGATATGGAAAGTCATTCTATTCATTTAAACATAAGTTTTACTGACAGCAAGTTAAAACAAAACAACAACAACAACAACAAAAACCTTGTGCACAGTGACTTCAATATCTGCAAGTTATTACAGACATAACAGAATTTCAGAAAGACTCTGAGTCTCTCCACATAGTATTTAAAAAAAAAAAAAAAGATACTCTTCCAATCTTCTTGAAAAGATCACAGGCAAGTCAAATGGTTTCCAAATTATTTGCATCACAAAACAGAGTATTGTTAATTAAGAATATTGTTTAAGAAGGTAATTAATCTCTTAACCACTTGCTGCCCCCAAAAAAGGTAAGTCAGTAATGACCACTATCTCACTTAAAGTAACAAACATCACATGGCAGAGAAACACGATACTGACAAAAAATTTAAAATAAGTGGTGTCATAACAAATTTTAATCAGGGATCTTAAACAGTAAATGCAATCAGTTGCATCTGAAATAAGCATTAGCATGGGTTCCAGCAGAAGCAACTAATTTCATTCTTAACTCCTTGCAAAATTAACTTGCCCCCAGTTTGCTCCAAGAACCTAGGGAAATAACCAAAGCTCCAAACTGATCCTGTCTTTGTAATCAGGACAGAACTGAACTGTAAAGGCAGAGACTGGAGGAAAACCATCTAGAGAAGATCAAGTAAATGCATACTATGAATAGGAATTACCCCCAAAACATTAACTTTATCAAACAGGCTGATTCTGCACGCAGGAAAGGACAAACTCTGGTATTTGGTTAGTACAAAGAAGATTTTCTCTTTAAACTGTTAGAGGGAAAACAAATAAAATTCGTCCTCGAACTTGAGTAGGGGAGAGCTCTTAATTGTTCTGCTTCACCTGTTAGAAAGCTCCCTCTCATTAAAAGAAAGCAAAAAAGCAAAACAAAGCAAAACGAAACACAACAGATTATATTCAAGGAAAAGGTCTTGGGCTGCTGCCACATTACAGTCAGCAGTCCTGAATTCACAGAGCTACAAAGGCATGGCCAAGGACTATTTTACAACAGTGCAAAGTTTTAGCACGTGCTTTATTGCTAGCTAGCAAAAAGCCTTCAGCTTGCCATCTTCCCCACTCACCCACCTAACACAAAAGTGCAGCAATTTAAAAACAGCTGAAATTATTAAACTGTATTATTTTCAGACCCAAAAGTAATTCCATTCAAGCAAGAGAAATAAGAACTCTGAAACAAAGGAGATTTCTTCCAGCAACTCTGTGCACCTAGCAGAAAGCACTGTCCACCGCTCTGCAGCCTCTACTGCTATCTGAAAACAAACAGCGGAGAACAAGTAGTGAAGAAAATGGAGTTTAAAAAACAAAAAGAGAAAAAAGGCACACTATGGGTAAAAAGTTCAAAAACTTCATGAACAACAGAAGTAAGGCAGAGGCAAGGTCTGAAAGTCTAAGGAGCAAACTTGTAGTCTGGAGCATAGTGCCTTACATACATGCCTTATACAAAACTATTCTTTTATTAAATCAGAGGACAGTGCTCAGTAGATTTCCTTCCAGTGAAAGGATTAATACATGACTAGCTGGCCAGAACACAGAATACACCAGAGCCAGAAAAAATATTCCTGTGTTTATGCACAGAACCACTGGAATGTCTTATTTGTATTGTGCCCAGATTCACAGAATTTATTAAATACATTTCCAATCTCTCCCAGTGAGGAATACTTTTCTATTTGGTTTGTATCAGTTCTTCATTCAAATATCACAAGCCTATAATTATTTTAGATAGTTACATGGTTCAACTTCCCTCAGAGTACAAGGACACTTAACTTCTGATACAAACAGATCTAAAAACTAGGCCAAAAATTATCTACTTCTGCTTCTAATGAAGCACACTTAAAACAGTAAAATGTGACGAGATGAACTGAATAAGTGTATAGCTTGTACACTGCCCAAAAATCATATGCCTAACTATAAAAAATGCTTCCTCTTATGTCCAACAAGCAAGCCCTTATATTCTTATTTTAATTTCCAATAGTTGGACAAATTGAGGTACAGTAACTTAGGCACTTGTGCATGGACTCAAGACATTTCAAAAGATTTCTGAAATTGATTTTTAAAAGATATATAGCTATATAGCTAGTATTTAGCTCAACAGTTGCAATATTTCCAGGGGAACCTCATGACGTTCAGTAAAGTTAAGTGCATGGTTTGCACCTGGGTCCTGGCAACATCTGCAATAAGTACAAGCTGGGGGATCTAAGAATGGAGCATAGCTGTATTGAAAAGGACCTGGGGGTACTAGTGGATGGCAGCTGGACATGAGCTAGCAAAGTACCCACAGAGCCCAGAAAGACAACCGTATCCACAGGTGTATCAGAAGGACTGTGGCCAGAAGTCTGAGGGAGGTTATCCTGTCCATCTGCTCGGCACTGGTGAGACCTCACCTCCAGTACTGCATCCAGATGTAGAGTCCTAAGCACAGGGGAGACATGGACCTGTTGGAATGTGTTCAAAGGGGGCCACTAAAATGATCCAAGGAGTGGAACACCGCTTCTGTAAGGAGAGGCTGAGAGCTGGAGAAGAGAAGGCTCTGGGTAGATCTGATAGCGGCCTTTCACCATCAAAAGGGGAGCTATAAGAAGGAAGGGGACAAAGATGTTAGCAGGGCCTGTTGTAACAGGACAAATGGAAATAGTTTCAAACTAAAAGAGGGGAAATTTTGATTGGCTATAAGGAAGAAGTCTTTTACAGTAAGGGTGGAAAGCATTGGCACAGGTTGCCCAGAGAGGTGGTGGGTGCCCCATCCATGGAGACATTCACGGTCAGGCTGGATGGGTTTCTGAACACCTAATCAAGCTGTAGGTGCCCTTGTTCATCACAGGTGAGTTGGACTAGATCACATTTCAGGGCCTCTTCCAACTCAAACGATTCTATGCTTCTATGCAAATGTCTAATTTAGCATTTCTGTAGCAAGATCACTTATTTTTTATCTGATCTTTTTAAAGAACATAGTGTACTTGTGAAGTTAAGCTTCCCGTGAGGTTATATACCTTCAAATAAGAAACTTAATCCAGCCTTTCATTTTTAATGGGAAGACAAACTACTTTCAAAAGGTTTGAATTCCAGTATTAATTCTTCCTTGTGTATACACATTCCTAGGTGGCTATGAACTCAAAACCTAACTTACATAATTCAGAACATTCCAGAAGCTGTCTATTATAGAATGTACAATCACTTCAATCCTTTTCTTTCTGCTTAGTATTATTTACTTAGTTGATTTATTTCCTTTCAATCAGTAAATAAAGTATATATGTGAGCTGTCATGCAGCATATGAACCATGTACCAACTGCAATACCTCTCATAAGAAATTTTAAAGGTGTTAAGTGAAGGAATCATACAATCAGCAAGGTCAGAAAAGAGTTCCAAGGTCATCTAGTCCAACCATCCACCTGCCACCAGTATCTCCCCACCAAACCACATCCCTTACAACTGCATCTAAATGTTTTTCAAACACTTCCAAGGACAGTGATTCCACCACCTCCCTGGGCAGCCCCTTTCAGCACCTGACCATTCAACTACCTAGAACTGTCCACAATTGACTTTATAGAAAATTAGCTAAAAATAAATGAATATGACAGCCTGTAGTCATATTTGGATCATACTGGCATCATAGAATGACTTGGTTTGGAAGTCATCTTAAAGACCATCCAGTTCCAAGCCACCTGCCATGGGCAGTGTTGCCACTCACTGGATCAGAATTTCCTTCTAATATCTAAACTATATCTCCACTCTTTTAGTTTAAAATGGTTTCCCCCTTGTCTCATCACTATGTCCATGTAAAAATCTGGTCTCCCTCCTGTTGATATGGTTTGACAAGTTGACCGTGGAGGCCTTTTCCAACCTTGGTGATTCTGTACCTTTCTGCTGAACAACGGTGGAAACATTGGAATACTGCAAAATCTGCATAGTTTTTCCTTGATAACTGGAGATGTCATGAACCTACCAAGTTAGAAATAATTCACCCACTACCTAATAATTCACCCAAACCTACCTGAACCATTTCAGTCTTCTAGTGTCCCCATCCACCTGCTGATTGTTTTCATGGTCTTCAATGGCTCAACTCTCAGGTATATGGGCATCTTCAAAATGTACTTGTATAACTAAATTTCTACTACAAGGAGGAAAGGACAAGGAAAAGTGGATCTGATGGAAACCCTAAAATGTGTAGTTTTAATGTCAGGATACATTCAAATCAATCAGGGCAGAGAGTGGTACAGTTAGTTTAAGAAAATGTCTGTTTCTTTCTGTGACAGGAACTCAGGAGAGGAAGGAAGAAAACAAAAAGGCAGAACCTAGGCTTCTCACTAAGCACCAGAATAACTCACATTTTGAAAACGGTGATTTCTGATGTCTAGGGTTTTCACAATCTCACGCAAACTGTAATACTGTATTTCAAAAAGATTAATACCAGAGAGCAGAAATGAAAAACAACTGAAGGCCCACATAACTCATTTATTAAAGGTCAAAGGAAGATGAGTATTCAATAGAAGTAATATGAAATAAAACATGTAATTAAAAGGAATAAAATAACGTCCAAATACCTTAATACAAAACAGAAACTCCTAAAATCTTGTTAAGACAAGGGAAAAAGGAGTACAAATTATTCTAGCCACTCATGACTACAGGGCTGCAAGCAAACAATGCTCTTACTCTTCCACTAAAGCCCTCAGCGCAAGTGTTCTTAAAAGGTTTTTCACATGCATTACAACAGAATTGTACCCTACTCCAGAGTTTAAATGCTTAACCTTTGCTTTCACAAGCATCAGCTTATTTGAATACTACAGTTAGAAGTTATAGTTCGGGCCTTGTACACTGATGCAATGTAATGTTCACCTATACAAATACTTTTCACTTTGAAATAATTTGCATAGTAACTCTGATAGACGCACACAGTTTGGGAACATTTTACTGAGGAATCTCTGAAGATATTTACAGAACAAAAACTTCCATGGACAGTATTTTGAGGAAAAACAATAAAAACAAACAAACAAAAAAATCAATTCAGCAGATGACAACAATTATTAGGAAAACTAAATATGTCTGAGCTTTTAAAGCAATCTTCAGATATTTGCCTATCACTTCATCTTTTAATATAAAGCCTTCTGGCATTCTGAACATTCTGTACATCATGGAAAGCAGAGAAAATAAGAATGGCAGGTACCCGAAACCTCCAAAAATATTGATAGCAAAGCACTAAGGTAAACAAGATGCAGAACACCAACAAAATTAAAATTGGTATCACAGCTCCACAAAACAAATTATTCTGCAAACACAAACAGAACACTTTTTGCCTCAAAGTTGGGGAAGCAGTAACAGTAACAAAGCTCTGGTCTCTGAAGACAACACACTATTATTGCACAGCTATGTCGAGATCGTCATTGCACTCAGTTGAAAAAAAAAAAACAAGTAAAAGGTTTTACTCTTGCACAGTACATTCCACAGTATTGAATAAGAGTTGAAAAGTTCCCATATTATCAACCGTGAAAGCATCCAGTACTCTGATTTAATAGCCTTTCAGTAGGCTGTGTTCAGCCAAATGAGGGAACGGACCCTAGGTAGACCTCACAAGTATTGGACAGGCTACAACTCTGATGGAAAGCGAGCTGTCTGACCACCAACTAAGGTTCATGAAGTGACCAAACATTTCCTTGAGAAGTGCCAAATGCTGGCCTGAAATTCCAGGTATAAACATGGAGGTAGCATACAGCCACCACTGTGGGCTCCTTCTGCACACAGCAATCACTTTTTCTACTAATTCACACACCTTAGCAGTATCCTAAACTAGAAACTGTAACATTACCACAACCTGCTCCCTAAGGAGCTCTTACTAATTTTTATTTGAAATAAGATATCTGCAGCAACAAAATCACTAAGCATTCATATTTATCTTGAGAACAGTAGTTTCCTAAAACTGCAATGAATGAGCCCACTGTATGAACTGCACTGCTCAAACCTTACATTGAACTAAAGCTTTGGGGGATTTATAAGACTATCCTTAGAAGGGAAGGTGCAGCATCTGTACACTGGGCATATATACTCTACTATTCATTAGAAAGGTTTTACAAACACCAAGCTCCTTCTGTTCCCACACTGATCATTCACATACTTTACACACATACACACACACATACACATATAAAATTGGTGAAAGCTGTAGTGCTTAAAAATATAAAAAATATAATGTTGCTGTATATATTCTTTGTAATGCCAACCACAACCTTAGAAGTATACTTTCCAGTCATATGCAATCCTACTTTTAATTTATTTTAATTTTTTACAGCGCTTTTTAACAGTTACTTAAGTGAGAAGTTTATTTTGAAACTCCTTCCAGAGAGGGTTCATGGTTTATCTTCTGACTTTATGATCAGAAGGAGTTTCATGAAAGTTATGAAAGATTCCTTTTTTAACGGTTCATGCTGAAAAATTAACAGTTTACAAGCTCAATTTTCAAGCTGTATGCATGGAAGTTCCTAATACAGTTGTATGGAACACAAAATTATGTTGAGAGCATAACGGAAGATCTGCTGCAGTTGGAATCCTATATAAGGCTGCAGTAGCTCATACCTGAGACAGACTCACTTAAGGTAAACAAGATGCAGATTGACTTATTAAGAGTCAAGAATTACAAATTCAGTCCTACTATAAGAGTATATTCAAACAGCCACTCTCCTATTCAGTTAATTGTACAATGTCCTCTTTTTTTCCACTGTGATATGACTTACTTGGATATTCTCATGGTCGTGTGTTCCTGGTGTTTCAAAGATCTGACTGAACTACTTCACCTTTCGAGGTTGTTTGCTCAAGATACACCAGAGAACAATTAAGGATGCACCATTCTTCATAACATATGAGACCATGGGCAAACTAAAAATCTAGCCAAAATAAACATGTCAAATTTATGAATGTAAGTCATGTGCATTACTCGCATACATTAACTGGCTAATAAATATTTCACCTTTTTTGTTATCTGTTTTAATGCTTTCTTGAAAATGCACTACAATTACTGATGAAACAAATGCAGTTAAATGACTCCTAACCACATTCTGTTTTCAAAGAGCAATAGCTCAGAGCAATGAGATTGATTAGAATAATGAGATGTTCCACACACATATTATATTACTCCTGTTTATTTCTAATCCTTATAGCAGGAGAACAAAGCATATGGATTACCAGCTAGCAACTGCTTTTCAATGTCTGAGCACTGTGAGGCACGAAGAACCTTTTAGTTGGAAGTTCTGTCCATCTTCACGCTAGTCAAGACTTGCAGCTAGGCAGCACGACAAAGTGACAAGCAACATGGATCTAACAGGGAGCAAAAAGTCTCTGGGGTCAACACAGGTACAGAACAAAGGCTGATCAACTACAGTTGTTTCATAGAAGTACAGCATGGACTGAGTTGGAAGGGACCCTTAAAGCTCATCTAGTCCAAGCCCTGTGCTGTGGGAAAGGACATCTTCCACTACATCAGTTTGCTCAAAACCCTGCCCAACTTGACTTTCAAAAGCAGAGCAGCCACAACTTCCCTGGGCAACCTACTCCAGTGCCTCACCACCCTCATCGTAAAAAAGTTCTTACTTATATCCAGTTTAAATGTACTCTATTTTAGTTTAAAACCATTGCTTCAGTCACATTCCTATTAGAAGAATTTCAGATAGGACATTTTTCTATACTGGAAGGCAGAAATAATTTCATTATGTACTTACCAATGTCCTATTATAAAAACAATGAAAGGATGACCCCCTGTGATCCCAGCAGAGACAGTCAGAGACCTGCTCCTCCATCTGAACTGCCACAAGTCCATGGGGCCAGATGGGATCCACCCAAGGGTGCTGAGGGAGCTGGCAGAGGTGATAGCCAAGCCGCTTTCTGCCATCTATCAGCATTCCTGGTCATCTGGAGAGGTCCCACAAGATTGGAGGCTTGCCGATGTGACTCCCATCTACAAGAAAGGCCGTAAGGAAGATCCGGGGAACTACAGGCCTGTCAGCCTGACCTCGGTATCAGGGAAAGTTATGGAGCAATTGAACTTGAGGGAGATCACACGGCACATGCATGGCAATCAGGGGATCAGACCCAGCCAGCACGGGTTCACAAAGGGCAGGTCGTGCTTGTCCAACCTCATCTCCTTCTACAACTGGGTGACCAGACTGGTAGATGAGGGAAAGGCTGCTGATGGAGTCTGCCTGGACTTCAGCAAAGCCTTTGACACGGTCTCCCACAGTATTCTCCTGGGGAAACTGGCAGCCCGTGGTGTGGACAGGTTCACTCTTCACTGGGTTGAGAATTGGCTAGAGGGCCGTGCCCAGCAGGTAGTGGTTAATGGAGTTAAGTCCAGCTGGTGTCCTGTCACGAGTGGTGTCCCCCAGGGGTCGGTATTGGGGCCCATCTTGTTTAATATCTTTATTGATGACCTGGATGAGGGGATTGAGTGTACCCTCAGTAAGTTTGCGGATGACACCAAGTTGGGAGGATGTGTCGATCTGCCTGAGGGTGGGGAGGCCCTTCAGCGGGATCTGGATAGGCTGGACAGTTGGGCTGAGATCCATGGGATGAGGTTCAATAAGGCCAAGTGCTGGGTCCTGCACTTTGGCCACAATAACCCCATGCAGTGCTATAGGCTTGGGGCAGAATGGCTTGAGGAGTGTATAGAGGAAAAGGACCTGGGGGTGTTGGTTGATGCTCGGCTCAACATGAGCCGGCAGTGTGCCCAGGTGGCCAAGAAGGCCAATGGCATCCTGGCCTGTATCAGGAATAGTGTGGCCAGCAGGAGCAGGGAGGTGATCATCCCCCTGTACTCAGCTCTGGTGCAGCCGCACCTCGAGTACTGTGTTCAGTTTTGGGCCCCTCACTACAAGAAAGACATCGAAGCCCTGGAGCATGTTCAAAGAAGGGCAACAAAACTGGTGAGGGTCTGGACCACAAGTCTTACGAGGAGTGGCTGAGGGAGCTGGGATTGTTTAGTCTGGAGAAAAGGAGGCTCAGAGGAGACCTCATCACACTCTACCACTTCCTGAAGGGAGGCTGCGGTGTGGAGGGGGTCGGCCTCTTCTCCCAGATAATTAATGACAGGACAAGAGGGAATGGCCACAAGTTGCGCCGGGGAAGATTTAGATTAGATTTGAGGAAAAATTTTTTCTCTGAGAGAGTGGTCAGGCACTGGAATGGCCTGCCTAGGGAGGTGGTTGAGGCACCGTCCCTAGCGCTGTTCAAGAAGCGTTTAGATGAGGTGCTAAGGGATTTGATTTAGTAGCTTGGTGGGTAGGGATGGTGGTGGGAGGATGGTTGGACTAGATGATCTTGTAGGTCCTTTCCAACCTAATGAATCTATGAATCTATGACTAATTTTTCATAAATTTTACTGAATAAACTAAGCACTTATCATTGCAAGATAGTACACAACACAGAACAGTGCTATGAGAGTAGTAAAACATTTCTCATTTAGTAAAAGCAAGTTTAAAATACCAGCTCTCCTCTGAAGTGTTTGGAGGGGAAAAAACACTCTGACATTCCCAGCAATCAGTTGTTCTGACGTTTTGCTTTTAAAAAATCTTTACAAAATAATTTGAGGTGGCTATTACCTACAGACTGATTGACCTTTAGGAGACTTAAGGATTCACAGAGTATTTAATCTACCAGCACCCATTGCAACAGATTTTAAGGGATCACAC
Organism: Oreortyx pictus; assembly: GCA_036925125.1. Taxonomy (NCBI): domain Eukaryota; kingdom Metazoa; phylum Chordata; class Aves; order Galliformes; family Odontophoridae; genus Oreortyx; species Oreortyx pictus. Next base: position 8,059,956 of record JAUPFR010000004.1, on the reverse strand, counting down.
ATCGCTGCATTTTCAGCATCTAGGTTGTTAACAGCAGGTTTAGTCCTTCTTGCGGTGTTCCCCAATGGCTCCTTACTGTTACTTGAAAACAGACATAGCCCTTATGATCTGAAAGCAATGGGATGTCAAATCGCTGTCTGCTACCCACGGAGACCACAAACACTCCGAGGAATGGGCAGGATGAGGCCCTCCACCTGTCCCCAGCAGCTGCAGGTTCATCCTGAAGGGAACACAGAAAGCAAGGATGGAACGGTGCCTGCAAAAGAAGTGCAGGTCCTTCAGTTCTAAGTACTGCCCCCTACCAGCAAGCGGCAGGAATCACACCCTCACGCACTTCCATCTCTTGTAGCCCTCTCGGGGCAATCGAAAGAACCGACAGGCACAGCCGCCATTCACCACCACAAACGCCGCGCGCGGGGCTCGAACCTGCGGTCCTGAGAGCGCGCCGCGCAGGCGCACTGGAAGACCCTCCGCCGACTTCCGGTTCACGGGCAGTCCCCCGACGGGCTCAGCGCGCCACGCGCAGGTGCAGTTGGAGCCGGGATTGTCTGGGCAGATACACGTGCGACCGAATTAACTCTTGTACGACATGAAAAGCGCTCGAGCCAGCCTCGAAGCTGAGGCTTTCTCTGTCCTGATTTTTAACCTGATCGCGACTCAGCGGCCAGCAGAGCGCACACGGATTCGGCTGAGGGCGCGAGTGTCTATGCAGCTGCCAGGACCCGGGCAAACCGGACCTCCGCGCGGGCGGTGCTCGGGGCTCCGCGCATGCGCAGCGGGGGCCGCGGCGTGCTGCTGCTGCGCGGGCCGCCATGGGGAAGCTGAACGTGGTGATGCTGCGGTACCTCTCCAAGGAGCACTTCCGAGTCCTGACAGCGGTGAGCGGGGCAGGCGGGCGGCAGGCGGGGAGGTCTCGGCGGCCTGGTGCTGCCTGGCGCCTTGCCTGCCCGGGGAGTGCGGGAGGGAGCGTTCCGAGCGGCTCCACCGCGTCCCTGGGACCGGAGCCAGCAGTGCCTGTCTGGTGGTCGGCACTGTACGGGCTTCAGGGACAGCAGTGTCCAGGCATAGTGCATGCATGTGAGAAGGGTTAATTAAGTCACTCATCCCGAGGAAGATCTGATGCTGTTCAGCTGCTGAACACTGGCTAATAGATCCACTTGTTATTTGCCGTTTTAGGTGGAAATGGGAATGAAGAACCATGAAATAGTTCCTGGCAGCTTAATTGCTTCTATTGCAAGCCTGAAGCACGGTGGCTGTAACAAAATTTTGAGGGAGCTGGGGAAACACAGGCTCCTGGCTTATGAACGTACTAAAAGTGAGTTTGGTTTATGTGTTGGGTTCCTTCTCTCATTGCTTGGCACACTCAGGCATCTGGAGCTCTTGCTACGCTCAGCTTCTCTGGGGTCTGGCCTGGGAATGTGGATTCGTTCAGCAACAAATGGTTTTGCTGAACTGCCAATTCCAATAGATCTGATAGGCAGAAAAGAGAAGAAAAGAAAGCAGTTAAATCTCCTTGGCTCCTTTACAGAATTCATGGAAGTATGAAATAATGTCAGCTCAGCTAATATTCAAATGCATACAGAAATAAATCCAAATGTGTTACGGTTTTATCGTGGTGCACGAACTGGAAAAGACTGCAAAAATCATATGACTTTCACCTCAGCAGAAGCAGTTACTAAAGTAGTTTTTATTCCTTTCCATATGACAAGTAGTCATGTAACAGGCCTTTGCCCGTTTCCTTCAACCTTGTAGTTACATCACGGAGACTCAAAGCAAGAAGTTCCTTCCCTTTTTGTCTCCATTCATCAGAGTTTTAAGGATTTAAAGATCCTTACACCAAACCTAAATCTCTGATGTGTCTCCGAGATAACTGTCTTCCAAAGTAATGCCAGTTCTGTGCCATTTAGAGCATCATAATTGCTTGTGCTGTTGAGGAGCTGATAACATGTCAATCTGTTATCCAGTTAATTTTTCTGAGACTTGCAGGAATTCAAACATTCCATCAAATTTGGTTGATACCAGCCAACAGGAAATACAGTACTTGAGTGCTTTGTACCATATAATTGAACAAGAAACTAGACTAAAACTAGGTTTTGGTGTTTTGTTTTTTTTTTAATGAATGTAACATATCCATAATAAGGAATGAAATGTTTTGTAATTTATTTTTATTTTAGCTGTCCAGGGCTATCGGTTAACTAACGCAGGATATGATTACCTTGCTTTGAAAACTCTGTCTTCCCGGCAAGTCATCAATTCTGTTGGAAACCAGATGGGTGTTGGCAAAGAATCAGGTAATTCAAAAAACTTTTTTTATTTTTTTTTTTTAAGGAAATGCATCAGTATTTTTGCTCGCATTTTGCTAGAAATGTGGTAAATTTATCTCTGCGTAGTCATCCCAATTAAACTGTCAAACACCAAGATCTGTGACTCACTTCATGAGGCCTTTGATTTCTTTTTTGTATGAGTGCTGTTCGACCATTTTGTCCAATTTTTGATTCTTCACTTAAAAGGAGTTTTGCTGACAGATGCCAAATACCTGATGCTTTGTGAAGAATTTTGAACCAAAAAGATAATTTATCAATCAAAAAGATAATTTCAGCTTTTTTTGCCCTACCTGAAAAATAATATATGTAAAATACAATCAAAACTATTGAAATACTATCTTGATTTCTCTTACATGTAGGTTGTAATTTGGCACAGCATGTCTCTCACATTGTTAAGGAAAGAGGGTTGTTGTAGACAAGTGGTAGAAAAGAAATAGAAGCTAATTGTTAAATTGAGAGGTTGGTCTCTTGGGATTTACCTCCAGTCAGTAGAAAGAAGGGAGCCTTTCCAGTGTGCTGTTAAGAACACTAGTGTTTTGGATCTGATCTCGATTTCCCTATTTGGGAAACTTATAGTACCAGTCTATCCTGATGGCAGGAACCTGAAGGCAGAGAGACTGAATTGTCTCAGTTCCTCATTCCAGTTATTTTTACCTCCAGTCTAAAAAATGTTTCACATAACATCAGTGTTTCTACTAATGGAGCATCATAATCTCTTCAACAGTAATTTCTTCCAGCTCAGATCACTAACAGACAGTATATAAATGCAGCTCTCTTCACTGCTGGAATAAGTGTGGTAGACCTTGTTATGCTGGAAACAGTGATTCTGAAAAGTGAACTGACACGTTTTCCACTGTACTTTTTCATTATAGATTTGTCAGGTACCATTTATTTCAGAGATCTGTGCTGCTCTTTCTCTTCTAGATATTTATATTGTCGCAAATGAAGATGAGCAGCAGTTTGCAATGAAATTGCATAGGCTTGGAAGAACTTCCTTTCGCAGCCTGAAAAATAAACGTGACTACCATAAGCACAGGCATAAAATGTCATGGCTGTACTTATCCCGGCTAGCAGCAATGAAGGAGTTTGCCTACATGAAGGTAAGTCGCCATTTGCACAGCGTCAGCAATGGTGTAATGGACTGGAAGATAGTTCTTATTATCTTCTCATAGCTTTGTGTTTTCAGTACTGATAGAATTTACGCTTATTTTCCTCGTTTACTTAAATTATGCATTTCAGAGAACATCAGTGCTATAATTCCAGTGATAAAATGAAGCCTTGCAATGAAAGTCATAAAAAAAACTGGAGCAAGTTTTCTCAGAGGGTTTCAGTTGAATGTTGGTATTTTTTGACAGATAACATAAAGCTGTCCAGTGATCTGAATCTTAATGAAGGCATTTGAGTAATATGTAGTATGCCACTTCCACCCTAACATTCTGTGCGTATCTTGGATTGGAGTTTGTCATACCTGTAATGTTTTTATAACCATTTTCTTCTAATTTTTCAATGTGTTGACTCTTTCCAGGCTTTGTATGACAGAAAATTTCCTGTTCCAAAGCCTATAGACTACAACAGACATGCAGTTATTATGGAGCTTCTTGATGGCTATCCTTTGTAAGTACTGAAGCTTGAATTCTCTGTTTCACAGAAGCCCTAACAACTATAAGTTCAGAAAGGCAGCAGGGATTGTGCATTTGTTTATCATGTGAGTGAATTCTGACCATAGTAAAGCTGCTTGGCCTACAACGGCTACAGTCCTGGTCAGAGAAATAAGACTATAACTAAACAGTTTATCTGAATAAAAATGTATTGTTTGTTTAAAGAAACTAGTGAAGTAGACCTGATTTTTTGAAGTATGCAGTACACTGAAAGAGCAGTGTGATGCAGGTGTTAGTGGTACAACTGATTTCTATATTCTGTTATATTCAGTATTGAGTTGTATATCCTCCACGTTCTGAGATCAGATTCATGATGCATGCTGTGGCAAGTTAGGTAAGATTACAAAACTCCAATCCAGAGCTTGTGTTTAAAAATAAAAGGGTGTGGGTGAGGGAGGGAATGAGGAGGGTTGCTCTGTTTACATTTATACTCTTTACCGAATCATGTATTCTCCCTTTTAAGGTGGATTGGTTTTCTTGAATTGTTCAAAATCTTAGCAGTGATTTTATGAAAATTGTGTGTCAATGAGTGGTTTGGTTTCTTTGCATAGCAGAATGTACTTGATCCTCTATAAAATGTTAAAAAGCATAAGTGCTTATGCAGAGATTTAATATCGTGTTAACAATATTATATAGAAACGCAGACTATAATGAATATCTAAAATAGTTTAATCAAAAAGTGATTATCCCAAAGGATAACAGTTGAAAAGAAACATAGAATAAATGCCCTTCAAGACTGCAGTGTATTCTGAGTCCCCTTTGTTAAATAATTCCACATCCATCCTTCTGAAGAACTGATGAGAGGTCAAGAGACAGTTGGTATAAGTTGAGAAGCCTAAGTATATGGAGAAACTTTCTCCTCTTGAAGGTGGTGAGTCAGTGTGGCGCAGGTTAGTTAGGTAGGTTGCAGCTTTTCTCCATCCCTGGAAGTTTTTGACCCCTGTCTGGGGAATTCCTGATGGGTCTTGTCTGTACTCATTGCTGAGCCAGGTTTGAGGAGGGTATTGGATTAGAGACCTCTGGAGCTCCCTTCTGACTTTAAATTACTATGGACTTCTTTGAGATTTAATTGGTACTTACCCGTGTCTTAACTTACCTGTGTATACTAATTAAGTACTTCAGGATTCATCATATTTTATTTGAACTTTCCAGGTGCCAGGTGCATCAACTAGAAGATCCTGCCTCTGTCTACAGTGAATTAATGGATCTAATTGTAAAACTTGCCAATCACGGTTTGATTCATGGGGATTTCAATGAGTTCAATCTCATATTGGATAACGATGACCATGTGACTATGATTGATTTTCCACAGATGATATCAACGTCACATCCAAATGCTGAATGGTAGGTGAAAAGTTAATGGCATTTTCAAAATAGGTAAGTTAAATTCTGATAAAAGTGGTCAGCTATGTTTTATTTTTTAACCTGCTTCTACTTCTACCATTTTTAGTAAGTATCCCAAATAACATAAAAAATGCAATTTGATTTATGAACGATTGGAAATATCTTGGATTAATTTATAATTAATTGCTTCTCAAAGAAAATGATTTATTTTGGTTAAGGTATGCACTTCAAACTAAACTGTATTCTGTTTAGCTTTTTCTTTAGGTGTTTTTAAGTTATTAATTTTCAAATAAAATGAGTTGAAAATGATAAAATACACAATAAAATTTTGTCATTGTGATAGATTTAATTACCTTGATTCTTGTTTTTATACATTTGTCTTTTTTACAGGTATTTTGACAGAGATGTTAACTGTATTAAGGAGTTCTTTAAGAAACGCTTCAACTATGAGAGTGAGCTCTTCCCAGAATTCAAAGATATCAGGTAGAAGATAAATCTAAGCCAGCAAAATCTGAGTTCCCCCAGATTTGGTGTTTGGTGTGGCCTTATAAAAAGAACTGATGCCTGTTTTGATGATGTTTGAGATGCTTACAGGAGAACTGTAGAGGGGAGAAAAGCCAAACTACATGATTTGAAATACTTTTGTTATTCTTACAGTAAGAAGGTTCCCTGTTTTCTTCACTGACAGTTACTAAAATGGTATTCAAAAGCTAATGAATTCCTTAAAAAATGGTTTTCCTTCTCCTCTGCCTTTCCACTTGCTACCAAGGGAAAGAGATCAATGCAAAACATTAATCCAAAAAGTAAATACATAGGAAATGTTACGGGGATGCAAAACCAGCTTCTCCCAGTCTTAAAAGCCTTAAGAGTTATGGCATACTGAGTATTAATTTAGGTTTCAATTTTAACTTTACTTTCCAGAATGGTAGTAAATCTGGTGAGTACCTCTTCAAATATTATCTTCAAAGTTGAAACATAAGGAAAAAAATCTTTTATAGTGAGAGTGGTGAGGCACTGGAACAGGTTGGCTAGTGCTGTGGTGGATGCCCCATCCCTGGAGACTTTCCAAGGGGAGGCTGGCTGAGGACGTGGGCAACCTGATGTAGCTGAGGCCTCCCTGCTCATTGGAGGGGGGTTGGACTAGATGGCCCTCAGAGGTCCCTTCCAACCTAAGGATTCTAGGATTCAATGAAGCTTTATTCATAATATTGTTTGTTTCTTTGGAAAAGTAAACTAATTTTTGATGTGTTTTGAAACTGTTGCAATGAGTAGGATTTTATGTCATTCTGACCTCTTGCTCAAAGTGCACTTTATATCAGTGTGTGTTAGTGCACCCTTTATTTTTCCGTTTGCACAAGTATAATTTAAAGCCAAGTTATGTTTCTGTTAAAATGAAATAATTTAAGTAAATAGATACTGATCTTGGAGATGGAGTCATCTTATGTAGCAGTTCACTACTGTTAGGCCACCTTCTGCTAAGTACTCAAAGTTCTGCATTATCTTGTATGTTTCAACAGAGAAGCTCTTTTTTAGTAGTATGGTAATTACAATTTATATTATTTTATGTTTATGCCTATAACATGATGACTTAACATATTAAACCTACCTTTACTGCTCTCTTTCAGAAGAGAGAGTTCTCTTGACATAGAGATTGCTGCCAGTGGGTATACAAAAGAAATGCAGGAAGATGATGAACTGCTTCGCCCATCGGGCTCTGATGAGGGTAATCATACAGCAGAGGTGTCAGACTTTGAAGAATTTGCTGAGAGTAACCTCAAATTCTTCAGAAGTGATCAGGAAGATAATGCAGAGTTCATACATGAGGAGGATTTTGAAAGCAGGACCTCTGAAGATGCAGTGTATCGCAGTGAAGAGGCTGACAATGAAAGTAGTGAATGCCTACAAAAACTGAGTATGTCAGAGTTGAGTTCTGCCTTAGATAAGGTTGAAGGGCAGACTTTGCACTGTAAGTCCAGTGAAGATGCAGAGAGTTGTGCAACCGATTTTTCTGAGCATGGGAGGATGCTTGAAGATACCTCAGAAAATCAGACAACTAAAGGAGAGCACTGCACTGATAATGACAACGAAGATGATGAATGCCCTGATCTGATCGACTTGTCAACGTTGAACAAGAACTTGAAGCCTTATGGGTAAATATTGATATCTGCTGTCTAAGAGTGTGTTTCCTGAACTGCCTCCCAGTAAATGAAAATATTTCAGGTAGTTCAAAAATGACTGCTCTTCAGCCACAGTAGTTCAAAGTGCAAACTAAAATTTTTTTTTTTTTCTTAAAACACTGCATTAATGTATTTCCTGAAGATTGGTACTGTATGTGTAATACTTCATATGTATGATACAGCAGTTGTCCTGACCTCTAGTAGTAACGGATTACTTTTCATGTGTGCAGTACACAAGTGGCTATTCTGCAGCAGTTCTTCCTGTCATAAACTGCCTGTGTTGAACAGTTAGTGTTAATGTTTCAAATGGAAGTGTTCCATAGTACTTTGATATTCTGCTAGCAGTTTTCAAATTATATCTCAAAAATATTATGACTAAAATGTGATGGTCATAAACACAAAGGGTGTTGATTTTGATAGGTGGAATGAAAGTTTACTTTATGTATTTTAGAAATGATGATAACAGATCTCATGTTGGTGAGAACAAGGCAAGAACAAGGACCACATCAGTCAGCAGTCTTGGGAGCTGTTCAACGATTCCACCGGTAATTATTACTGTTGTTATTACATTATTATAATCTAGTTAACTCTGAGACTGTCTTAAATTTCATATAGCTGTTAGTAGGCATTTGTAAAAATACCCTCTAGAATTATTTGGTTTTCAGTGATTACCACCATGTACCTCTCTGGTTTGCAGTTCTGTGGTCGTAGACAATGGAACTGATAATTGTGTAAATAACTTTAATTTGACCAGTAGCAGGCATATGTCATACAATCTGCTCATTCATTTCTCTTACTAGAAATGAACTCTGTTCCATAATTAATGTTTTTGTACTTCAGAAATGAAGACTTAACCTGCTCTATTTAGAGATTTATTCATGTTTTTATGAAACGTTTATATCGACTCTTTTTAGTAGTAGTTTCTCCAGTAGTTTGAATTAACTTTCAGCATTATATAAATCAGGAGGTTTTCCAGCAGAATTTAGTGTTTTTTATTCAACCAGTCTGTACATTAGTCAGTATGGCTACCTCTGTTACATTTTAAGAAGTACATTTTAGTTTTGAAGGGAAGAAAGGACAGTTATATGTGTAAATAAATATGTCAAGAAATGACATGCTTGAAATTTGTGAAGTCCTGTGCAAATGTCTTGAGACGTTTGTTAGTCATCCAAGTTCTTACTGTAGGGGATGGCCTTGTATCTTCCTAAGGAGGCAAAGAATTGGATTTGATTTATGAAATTGGGTAAAGAAGAGCCAGGATGACCTGCCAGGAGTTGTTTAATCTCTGATGCATGCAGTCTGATGTGTTTTTTCAGCTGCTGGATTTTTGTGGGTTATTTTTTTTCCCCTCAGTTTGCTAACTAAATTATGCAGAATTTCTTTGAAATATCTATAGGGATTACTTGAAATTATACTTTTGTGCACCATTAGGTGGTAGCAGTAGTAATGATGTAGCTCTAGAAACCTTGCTGAGTGTTTAGAAGGTGCATGTTTATTCTGTATGCAGACACATAAAACTTGTTAGAAAATATTCAGGTGGCATGTAAGTACCTAATATTCTCTTTTAAAAGAAACACAAAAGCACTTTGGCAGAAGGGGTTTTCAAGAGATGCAGCCACGTAAACATCCTGTCTATCCAGATTACCTTGCATAACGATTCCATTTGCACGCTCATGTTCAGTCAAAAGATGCTTCTGCCCATTGATAAATATTATTTGAAAGTTTGAATGCTAGAAGTAAATACTAGAACTAAAGGGAGAACATGTGTATGAGCTAACTGTAACATAAGGACATGATTACTAAACTAAAATGAACAAAGGCACTGCAGTAAGACCCCCTGTTACTGCTGCTAGTACTTCTCTATTGTTTATACAGCTTTCTCCATGGAGAAACATACTAAAACAGATTTTCACATTTCAGAGAAGGAATTCGTATGGACATACATAAACAATAGCAGTTATAGCAGTAGGTACAGTCATAACTTGGAGTATGCCAAAACCAACGCAGTATGAGTTAAAGAAAGTAAGATATTCCAGACAAATAAAGTGGCTGTCTGTGCTTGCAGAAATCTTCTAGGGACTCCTCACATTTAATTAAAGGAAATAATATGAACTATCAAAAAACTTAAATAGTAAAATGTACATTCATTTACTCTGCAATTTTTCTCAGTTTCTGCTTATAGTTAAGTTTAAGATGATGGAAAGACAAGTGAGACTTGTGTGCTGTGGTTGAGCAGTAGAATTCTGCAAATTTACAGAATGGTTACGTATCAGAAATACCTGGTATTTGTGTTGTAAAATTTCTTTCTAACTTTGAAGAAAGTCATCGGCTCACTATAGTGGGAGAAGTAGAAAAGCCTTCTTTCAGAGCTCCACCCAAGAAGAGCAGAGAATAACAGTTCTTTTCCTGACAGAAGGAAAACATTAGTGGACCAGTTTTAAGTAATTATGATAAGATTTTTTTCAGGAATTCTCAAGGAATATTTTTAAAGAGAAACAGTTAATTTCCGAAGACCTCATTGTTAAATTCTGAGGCGAAACAGACACAACATAAAGGAGATTAATGCATTTTATTTGTTATTGGTAACAGTAAAGAGCAATGACTTACTAAGAGCAAACTAAAACCAGCTTTCCCCCACTCAGTCTCCCTCCACGTTCTCCCCTTGGACAGCACATGTGAAAATGCACCCTGTGTTCTCGGGTCAGGATCCCCACTGCGTGTCCCTGTTAGCAGTGAAAGTACAGGATCACTGTGCCGTGTCTTAGCGTTAAGTGATTTTCCAAGAGTTCTGGTACTGAATTGTTTCCTTATTTGTAGGAACTGGTGAAAAAGAAGATAAAACGTCAGCTGACAAAACAACAGAAGTCTGCTCTGAGACAACGACTGCAGAAAGGAGAGGCAAACATTTATACCAAACAGCGTCGAGAAAATATGTACAACATTAAGTCAAGCTTGGATGCAGCTAGTTTCTGGGGATAATTTATTAAATCTACTGTAAACATCAGAAAACAGGTAGCATATACAGTTGAAAGAATTTCACTCTGGAACAACAGATGTTCTGTATGCTGCTTTTCTAGAAGCTAATAAATGTCGTTCTCGTCCTCGTGGTTTTGTTTGGAGCTCGTACCTCACAGACAGCCTCATAATGCCGCCACGGCCTTACCTGTGGAAGCGCGCCGTCTGGTTGGCTGCCAGACGAACTGCTCCCGCCCTCTCCGCGCGATCATTGGCTGGTGAGCTGCCACTCAAGCAGGAAGGAGCGTTCCGTGTGGTTCAGCGGAAGGGGCGGGGTTTGTTGTGGAGCTTGGCAGGCCGGCGGCGCCATTTGCGGAGTGTGAGTGAGGCGGGCGTTGCTTCCCGCGCAGGCAGCGCTCGGGCGGCCGCCCTGTGCGGGCGGACGTTTTGGCTTAATTAAAAATCACGAGGAAAAACGAACCCGTAGCCTTGCTTTTCTTCTCCGTAAGATTTTTTTCTGCTCTCCAACAGATCTTTTGTGGACCTGTACGAATACTGTCCAACAGTATAACATAGGCGTTTTCTGATCCTACCAATTGTACTTCTTTTTAAACCTTCAAGTAATCTGACGTAAAAATTTTGTCCAGGAGGAAATGTTATAAGTAGTGCTGTACAGATACAGCAGTCACTTGGGTTTGGGATGTAGCTGTGCAGTTAGCAATAAGTTTAATTCCTTTAGTAACTAAGATACAGCAGTGAGAACTGTGAACTCTGCTCAGAAGTACTGCCAGTCTTTTATTGTGTTGTATCCTGGGGCACTGAAGACCTTGAAAATCAAATGCTTTGATGTATCTGCACTTGGGCTGTGAGGTAGGGCCTTCCTGCAGAAGGATAACTTGGTAAAGCTTATCCGTGGGTAGTTTCCAACATCTTACATCTCTGTTTGCCTGGGGAAATCAGGAAATCACATCATAACAACATGTAGTGCATTATGTATCAAGCATGATGTAATGATGTGGAATACCAATACCAGCAATCATAAAACCATGACAAAATCAAATGATACTTTTGATGTTATGCGCACGCACTGATGCTGTCTGTTCTGCTTTGCCCCTTCTGCCTGATTCGCAGCTTGTAGTTTACTGGGAAGTACAAGCTGTGTGCTGTCCTGAAGCATGCTCTTGATTTGAAAGTTTCTAGCTTTCGTCTTGCTGCTACAATACAAAAGGCAGTATTGCCAGCATCTGTACATGTCCTTAAAACCGAGGCAGGCCAGTGATGAGATGCAACAGATAGATGTTACTCACAGCATCACAGCTGTGGGAAAGCGTGGTGACAGAAGGAAGTCCAATTAAATCTTAGATGTAAGTGATTGCAATCAAGATATGCAAGCCTATTTCCTGATGCTGATAGAGCTCATTTTATCTGGAGCAGAAAAGTGACCTAAGTTAATTTAATTACATTTCCATTTTAAACATCAAGGGGGAAAAAAACCACAAACATCCTTTTATGTTTCTAGGTGGTTGTCTGTTAAGAGGTTTATTCAGTTGCAGTCCTTTCCATTAAATGTCCGTGCACTTTTTGGCTTCTAAGTTTGAACTTTTCACTGAAGGAGTTTTTTCTGGTGTGTGACCTTAAGTCTGTGGTAGTAATGGGTTCCTAAAATATACAAAGGCTCTCCCGTTTGATTCAGCTCCATGGAAATCTTCTCTGTTTATTTGAAAAGGTTCCTTTAAAATATCCATTAACTGTTTTAAAGGTACTCTAATGGATGGCTGTAAGTTATCATTTTCACTTACTTTGCCAGACGAGACTGTTCTGAGACTGGAGTTAGTGACGGAGGAACAGCCATATGGTTACAGCTTAATATATCTTCAGTAAGCCTTTTTTTTCTTTCCTTTTTTCTTCCCGGGCTAGGGTGCCTACTTTGGCAGGGAGTTGGTCTCAATGATCTCTAGAGGTCCCTTCCAACCCCTACAATTCTGTGATTCTGTGACCTTTTCCGTCCCCTTTCTTCCCCTCCTTTTTTAAAGCAGCAGAATTTCTGAGGAACTTCTACACACAGAGTGAACTTCAGAGTGCTATTTAGAGCTAATTTAAGGAAATGCAGTAGTTGACTGGAAATTCAGCAGCAAGGAATGTGTGTGTGGTTTATAAATCTGCATGATGTATTTTAGTAGACATAAAGCTGGTTAATTCTCTGGAAAGCAAAATTTGAAATGCATAGTCTTATGCACCTGTTACACGCAGTGGTACGTGTTAAAACTTGAGAGTGATGGAGGTACAAGCTTGTGTTGCAGTTTTCCAACCTAAAAAAGATAAAAAATGATTGGGAACAGAGAAGGACCATATAGTAATTAAACAACGCTTTTTCTTTCTTACAGCTTTTTCCAAATCAGGAATACTTTACAGGAATACTTTACAGGAACTGCAATAGGAGTGTTCTGTACCAGCAGCACAGCTCTGATGGGTGCAGCTCGTGGCTGTTAAACAAATGTGGGGGCAGCAGCATGTGTGAGGCGTTTTTAATACACACTGTATATATATGGAGCGAGGAAAACAGATTCAAATTCAGTTAACCTAATACAAGTTCAATTTCACTGTTTCAATTTAATTTCCTCTTACCATTAATATCAAAGTCCCATTCCTGCTACAGAACTAAAGATCACAGTCCCCGTATACTGCTTTTATTTTTTAGCAGGAGCCTGCACGCTGCTTCCACGACGCCGTGTTTGGAGCAGCTTTACAACTTAATGAAACGTTGTATTTTCAGTCCTTTCCTACAGTTTGAGAGGTTTGGGGAATGAAGGAGTTTCTTCATTCATTTCACACAACCCAGAGTGGTCTTTGCTCCAGCACACCATCCACGCCCTGGTGAAACAGCCGTCTCTCTCCGCAGCCTGTCGGTGGCTGTGTTCGCAGGAGGAAGCAGCGCGCTGAGCCTGCCAGCCTGCTCTGCAGCTCCGGGGAGGTGGACCCTTGGAGTGCGAAGCGGTGCCTGACTGCGAGACGAGGGGAAATGAGGTGCTGCAGGGAGGCAGTGCAGGGCTCCGCTCACTCGGGCACGAGGACAGCTGGTGGCTGCTGACTGGCAAGGCAGGACGGAGATGGACAGAACCCTGGAGGCTTTGCAGCTGGTGATTGCCCGAATTCTGCCTCACAGAGATCCTGCCTTGGTGTTTAAAGACTGTAAGTACTACAAAACTGTTTGGCTTCCCTAACAGTGAGTTCCTTATAGCCAAGATAGCATGAGATAGAAATAATCTGCTTGCATCTGCGCGTGAAGCACAAGCTGTAGTTTAGTTTCTGCCTATCACAAGCAGTGTTGCTGCTTGTTTTTGGAGTTTGCCTTTTGCAGAATTGATTCAGAACCTTCTCATAGGATACTTAATAGCATGCCAGCAACTACTCCTGCTAAAAACTTTTCTTACGATCCTAGGAAGCTTTTTGTCAGCTCCCTTCCTCGGTGACAGTTAGTTTGACCTACTAAACAGCATTTCTTTTTAACTACTGATTCTGTGAACTCAAAATAAAATAAAATAAAATAAAAATTAAAAAATAAAATCACACAGTGCTGGGGTATAAGTCTCCATCAGATGGAGCAAGTAATAGCTTAAGATCATTGTTTTTACAGTTTTCTCCAGAGGTGAATGAGATCTCTTGGTTTTGTACCCACAAATGCACCCCTACATTAGTTTTGTGACTGATTAATTGGGAGTTTGCTGCGTGCCATTTCAATCATGCAGGAGAAATCGACTTTTTACAAGGCTATACAGTATAGGATAAAGGAGAATGGTTTTAAGCTCCAGGAAGGAAGGTATATATTGGATGTGAGGGGAAGTTCTTCACAGAGTGAGTGGTGAGGGGCTGGAACAGGCTGCCCAGAGAGGCTGTGGATTCTCAGTCCCTGGAGGTGTTGAGGACCAGGTTGGGTGGGACCCTGGGCATCCTGGTCTACTGCCAGATCTGGAGGTTGGTGGCCCTGCCTGTGGCAGCAGGGGTGGAACTTGATGATCCCTGGGGTCCCTTCCATTCTGTGATTCTATGGTCTGCACCAGTCAATCATGTAATGCACAGCCAATGCGGGGATCATGTTTATTGTTTAAGAGGTTTTTTTCCTTAGCACTCAAGTCTGATTGTCATTTGCTCTGACCTAAGGTGCACTGCAGAGGCATTTATTTAATCTCCATTTGTCGACAGCTGTGTTAGAGTTATTAAATTCAATCTCATACAATTGGCTGTTACCTTCTCCCTTGCCATGGAAGGGTTTAAGACCTCAAGTACATAGCTAGCAATAGACCCGGGGGAAAAGCTGATGTACTTCTGCACTAAATTCTCTACATGCCAGATTCCATCCTCAGATGCACAGAAAAATGAAGCTGTGTAGTTCCCTGGGGAGAGTAGGAGTAGAAGGATGCTGCTTTCCTACAACTGTGGCGAAAGGATCCATCCCCAGACTTCAGCATTCACCATTAGTGTCTCATGCCTCCCCGCAGGAGGTTTATGTGCTGCTGGGTAGGATTGCATAACTGCTGCAGCTTCAGGACCTCACAGCGCAGGCTGTGTGAGTGCACGTGTCACAGGAACAAAGAATTCGGTGGGGGGTTGGTGGTGGGCTGCAGGAAAAAGGGCATTCCCTTTCACAAGTTACCGCGGGTAACCGGCTCCAGCAGATCTACCGGCAAGGATTTGATTGAAAGTGCGTGTAGGAGCTGCTTGGACAGCTCATTGCGACCACCCACAAACTGAAGGCAGGGAGAGATGATTAAAGCAACACAAAACTGCAAGTGGTTCACAGTACTATTTTTCTTTAGATTTTGTGAAGTATGAAAAGAATTCTGAAGGCGTTCTGATATAGGTTTAATCTACGAGGGCTGCTCCGAAAGTAATGCCTCCTATTTAATGTGTTGCCCACCAGTTTCGGAGGTGGATTTTGGCGGTACAGCTGTAGAGGTTGAAGCTTCCCACCAGCATCCCACTACACATTGTTGCTGTGTGACAGATGGCAGCAGAGGGGCACTCTATCAGAGTGGTGTCTGACATGGAAGCATGCTTGGAGGAAAGGTGCATCATTGAATTCGTCCATGTGAAAAAAATGGCACTCACATTCATCAACACATGCTGAATGTTTACGTTGATCAAACAGTGTAAGCACAGTGAGGTGATGGATGGTGAATTTCAGCAGTGGCAACAGTGACAGTGGGTCACCTCTGCTGGTGCGGATTGTTATGAGCAAGCTGAGCATGCAGGCTCTTGTTCATTGCTGATGGAAATGCAGAGCAAATGGTGGTACCTACGTTGAAAAATAGTTGTACTGTAGTTGAGAATTTGCTCTATCAAACAGTGTTACTGTGCTCTTTGTAGCTGCTGTATTTTCCATGGAAATAAATAGGAGGCATTATTTTCAGAACAGTCTACTTACGTAGACTTGAAGTTGCTGTGAGTGTATGCTGACAGCGTGCTGACTGGTGACAGACATGGCAGACACTCACAGTGCTTTGCTAGTAAGTAGGATGGCAATTTATATGTGTTCTCCTTATCCCATCAAGTCTAAAAAAAATTAACTGGTGTCCATCTCTGATTTTTAATGGGACTTAAATGAAGCAGGATAATGTTTTACATTTCCCCATGAGAGCAAGTCCACAGTTCTTACAAACGTGTTGCTTTCAACTTTCATTGGACCAGGTAAGAATGAATGATCCAGCACCTGCTTTGCTACAGCGGCTCTTGTGTTTTTCTCAGTGTGGGCTGACTCAGTATGTAGAGGGGACTGAGTTTTGCTGGGTGGGGAAGAATGTGCATCCCGGAACAAGTCTGCTGCTGCCTGCCCTGGCAGCCCAGGAGCTTCGCTTATGCTGGCCAAAGGGTGGGGTCTATGAGGGATGCCCCACAGAAAGCTGTACTTCACATGTATCACTAGAGGCAATCTTGCAAAAAAAAAAAAATGTGGGAGGAGAGAAATATGAGTGGCACTGGCACTCACTGGCACGCTCTGTGTCAGAGCCATCAGCCCTATCACATTTTCCCTATCACATTTTCAAAATGAGTCATCAGCAAATGAAAGATGGGAGAGGAGTCAGAAAGAGCGACGCCTATGCATCACAAACTAAGCCACAAATGTGAGGTAATATTCCTGTAAACACTTCAAGCAGCCATTAATCTGTTCCCGCATTTTGTAAAGCCCTCCCACGTTTTTCACCATGTTTTAAGCCTAAATTTGTTGAATGCCAGTTATAATCACTGTATTTTTTATGTCTTCGTTTCTGCATCCAATTTTTGCTGGCAGTGACAAACTGTGTTTCATTTGCACATTCTACCAGGAAAGTTTTCAGGTCAGTGTAGATGTTTGAAAAGTATGTTAAGGATTATGATCAGATCCCTGTGAGATCTCAGTAGACTCAGCCCAGCTCACTTATCTGTTCATTAAACACTGAACAAGATTTGTCAGTGATTACCCTACATCTCTGTGGTGTAAGCCTTTGAATGCAGCATAGCCAGGGTAAGTCATCTGCCTTAGGAAAACATTACAAGATTAAGTTTTATTAAACAAACCATCTTTTCCTTTCTAGACGGTCATTATTGTTGTACTATTCCTGTGGTCAGGAATGTCTTAGATAATTTTTAGGAGACAGGATTTCTGGTGAAGAAACTTCTAATTCACACTTACAGTGGTGAACATCCTGCCAACAGGAGCACACCAATGGGAACAATATTGCAGCTTTTATACCTTGTCTCCCCCATGCTCACCCCATCTCCTGTTTTCCCGTTGGCTGGGTACTCCAGGTTCACAATGCTACTGAAGGTTTACATTTGTTAATTACATCCTGACACTTGTTAATTGGCACTCTGTCTTGTCACTAGCTGGTCGCCATCCTGCTGTTTCCAAGATGCTTCAGTACTCTTCATACTGACAGTGGTCATTCTGTCCAAAGGAAACTTCTTTCGTTGAACAAAAAGCACAGGGGTTGTGTCAGGTCTTCCTGATGCCTCTTCAGACAGGCAAGTTCCAACTTGCCCTCACTTCCTTGGGCATGTCATGCAACAGAATATTACATATATATTCATGCTGGCTAAACATAAATTGTTACTAGTTATATCTGCGTATTACTAATTATTTTGCAGTCTTTATTTCTGATTTCTGTGATGCTAGATTGCAGCAGAAACCACCTTGTTCTCATGCAGAAACAACATTCTATTCCCAGACTTTGGAAACCAGCTGTACTTCGTATTATCATAACAGATTAACAGTTTTACAGTTCTATATAGCTATTTTCAGATACTGAAATTGTACCAGAATTCTTTCCATTTTTGCCATGTAATGCTAAATAAGAAAATACCCCTCATGCAGAGCAGCTTGGCAGTGATTAATCAACACTACCATGTTGAAAATGTCTAGTTTTATCAAGTCCCCTTATTCTGTTCCAGATTATAACCTTTTACTCAGCTCATAGCACTTCAGGTACCCACACCTCGCTTCATCCCAAAAGTGACACCAGTGAAACCCTCCCAGTCGGTACCCTTCAGTTCCTCTGGTTGCATCTAACTCTGCTGTGGCAAGGGGCAAAGCTAGCCACCTCTGAAGCAGCTAGTAAACCTGCACCATTCTCTGAGCTGCTTTCCTCCAACAGTGTCTTCCCCTATTTGACAACAACTTGAAAATGACTCTTGAGGGGACTGTCCATGATTTATTTCATTTTGTTCTTTTCCCAAGTCTTTAAAGTCTTCTATGAACTGCCAGTGAGTGATGGGTTTAAAGTATTCATTGTCAGCAGGTGCTGTTGCTTTCTCACCCAGCAAAACAATCTTTTCCTGAAACTATTTCTTGTTTTTTTTTTTTTTGTTTTTTTTTTACTTAGCAGTTCACAGCTATGTCAGTCCACTCACCTAGCACCCAAGTCCCTCATGGAGAAGGAAAATGTTCCCTAAAAGCTCCTCAGCATATTGTTAGTGTCCCAGTACTTGCTATGTGATGATAATTTTGTAACAATATGCCTGGTTTTATTCTGTTTTAGTAGGCTTACTCTCTTTATTCTACATCAGTATAGGATGGAATAGAAGCAGAAATAACAGCATTGGAATCAGTATATCCTAAAGAAATCACTGCTAACTTGGTAATGCGTAACAGCTGATAAATGCACAACATAATGGAAAATCTAATTGATGTTGCCTAATCAAATTTGCAACATTATTTCCCCCCCAAAGCTATCCGAGCATTAATACAAAAATGTGCAAAGTGAATCAAAAGAGAAGCAACAAAACCTTCCATCAAAAAACATCTGGCTCCCACTTCAGTTGCTGTATTTGTTTCTGTAGATTTAAACAGTATTGTTTGCTAGCCTGAGCCCAATTTAACAGCTTCCCTAAGAAGTGTGCATTAAGTTACAAGCCATAATAAGCTGCAGCTGCAGAAGGGTGCACTTGTAACTTATGAACTTTGTTTAAATGATACAGTTTCACTGATTGTGTGCCACAGCTTGATTTAAGACATATAAGACAACTTTACTAGCCCCTCACTAAGAATCTTCTTTAATAGATTTCATATTACATATTTCTTTTATTCAGAAAGCTTATGTTTTTCCTTTGCATTCACATATTGAATTAAATCCACAAGGGCAGTTAAAAGGACTCTTAGAAACAGCCGTTTTAAGTTTTAAAATGATGAATTAGGTTGTTATCTTGTGTGCATTCTTTATATTCCACTCTCTCAGCAGCAAAATGCTGTCAAGTCTATAAGTCCATTCTGTGTTAGTGGCAGAGGAGCTGGGCTCCTACCCTCCCAGTCATGGCAGCATGCTGTTTATTGTGTGCTTATGCCACTGAGGAAAGTGTGTAGCCAGTATTTTTAGAAACAAATCATAGAAGATTGGAATAAATAAATAAATATTTATTTATTTAGGCATCAGTTTGATGTAGGCATACCAGTGTAATTCATATCCATTCCCACTTAATTGGGAATTTGACCCACAAACTTCCATGAGCAGAAGCAAGACATTTCCTACTCAGTGAGAAATCATGTGCAAAAAAAATAGTGCTATGTTGTAAGATATGTGTTATTATTTAATCCTCTTCCAAATCTGGTTCACATAAAACAATATTTCTGATAAGTGGAAAAGGCTCAGAGTTCATTTAGGGTGAATGCAGCAAAGCAACCCGCGTATTTCTGCAGAATCAGAGCCTCCAAGTAGCCTGTTCCAAAAAAACCCCTACCTTTGCAGTCTAGGAAAATTTCAAGCAAACTACCAAGATTTGCACTATAAAACAGCTTCAGCTGCCACTATGCCCAGCCCCTGGACAAGAAGATTTCCATATGTTTAGTAAGCACAGAAGAGGAAAAGAACGATCTTCTCAATTCATAGCTGCCACATGAGTCAGCATCAAATAGACTGCTGTGAAACTCTTCATAATTCACAGACAGGAGAGAACTAAAGGAAGATAGGACCACTAAGATGATCAGAGGACTGTAGCACCTCCTATGAAGAATGGTTGAGGGAACTTTATCTTGAAGAAGAGAAAGCTCCACAGAGACCTCATTGTGACCTTACAGTACTTTAAAGGAGCATATGAACAGGAGGGGGAACGACTGTTTACATGGATTGATAGTGACAGGACAAAGGGGAACGGTTTTAAACTAAGGCAGGGGAGATTTAGGTTAGAGATTAGGAGGAAGTTTTTCACTCAGAGAGTGGTGATGCACTGGAACATGTTGCCCTCAGAGGTTGTAGATGCCCCATACCTGGGGGCATTCAAAACCAGACTGGATGTGGCTCTGGGCCCTGGTCTAGTGGTTGGTGACCCTACCCATGACAGGGGGCTTGAAACTAGACTATTTTTCAGGTCCTTTTCAACCCCAGACATTCTGTGATCCTGTGATTCTAATATTTATGATTTTATACATGAAATTCTTGTCCGTGAACCCAGAGATACATGAATTACTGTAAACCCCTAATTAGGAAAGATCAGGTGGGTGGGGATAAAATGGATTAAATATTGCCTGCTTGTATGGGGGACTTGGCTTTGCATTCAATTCAGTCTGTAATGTTAAGTAATTCAGAAAATGACAATGCACAAAGTAAGAGCTTTTAAGGCATTAATAATTTAATCCCAAAAAAAGTTGGTTATCAAAGCATTTTAATAATATTAATCTTAAAAACTCATTTAATTTCATACTTGTCTTTCAAAGTTCAAGAGCCAAATACAGGAATGAAAATGATCTTTCACAATGAGTTATAAATTCCTGTGTTGTGTTTCATTAAGCCCACCCATGCTCAGAGTGTGCTGCATGCACATCCTCACCTCCTGAGTGCAGCAGGGAGAAGGAAGCTGGTGATCCCCACGCTCTGTGCCTCTGCCCTTCTCCTGGCCTAGGACAGCTCTACTGCACATCAGAACAGTGCTGCTGACAAGCACAGAAACAGGCAACAACAGAATTGGAGATCACAACTCATCGTGCAGGAAAGAGAGCAGTGCTCCATCTGTAGATTGCATGGGAACTGCCACCAGGGTGATACTGTCTCAAAACGGTTGTCTCTTCCATTTTTTCCACCACCAGCAAGCTCAGGCTGGATGCAGAAAGGGGAAGACTGAGGAGGAAGATTCTTTCTGCCCTCACTTGTCTTCTGAATGCCACTGATTCCTGTATGACCCGTTAACACCTGATGTTATGGTAACAATTACAATACTAAACCAGTTGCTTGCCTTGGGTAACCACGTGGGATCTTTTTGAGAATGGGAAAAAAGAAATCAGAGTATAACATCTTCTGTGTGAAAGTGAACAGCTCCATTCCTGCTGTGGAATCAGTTCCAACTCACTGTCAGAAAAAACAACAATGCTGCTGACTTGGCACGAATGTCTGAGCAGCCTGTAATCCCTGAAGGTCCTCAGGCTATGACTCCGAAACAGTCACAATACCATGCCAGCATAAAACGACTGTAAAAGTTTTAATATTGAGAATGATTTATTAAGTTTCAAGTTCATAAACCTGCATTTCTTGTGTAACACAGAAAACACTAAGGATCAAGAACTTGTGTTGCATCTTACATTCAGATTTTTCCGTCTTTGGCAGTGAATGCTGTAGCAATGCTGCAGGAGTTCTGGGAAAGTAAACAGAAGGAGAAGGCCGTATTCCCAAGTGAAGGTGTCATTGTATATGAGTCAGTGAACAGCCTGGGCCCACCATTTGTGAGCTATGTTACCTTGCCTGGAGGAAGCTGTTTTGGTAATTTTCAGGTAAGTGTCAACTTCCAATCTTTGTCAGTGGATATTTTTTTCTGAAAAGAGTTCTGCTATAGAATATACAGGGCAACTGCGTCTGTAACGTTGCAGTTCCACACTTCACTTCTCCAGCCTAATACTGTCCCAACTCTCAGTGATTTCAGAGAGACAAACAACCTGAAAGACAATAACACAGTTCTGGGAATTAATGGAGCATGGAATGGTTTTACCAGCCTCATTTACATTTTCCAGCATTATTATAAAAAAACAGATTATGAGTAATTCAAGCATTGTTCAGTTAAATCTAAGATCAGAATTTGCCTTCTTTCCTTCAGAAAACAGTCAAATCTGTTATGAAGGAGAAATAGCTTTGTATTTAATTTTTTTTATTTAATGTGAAGGTGTTTCTCACTGTAGCAGCATGTCCCCACAATATGCACCATACCCAACTCATACTAGTGCTGTGCGAACGCATAAAGGACACAGATCAAAATTAACACAAGCCAGACCAGGTTTCCTTTTCAGTGGAACTAGATTTGATGTCTCCAGTCTCCAGAAAGAGAAAGGCTGCCTTGTAAAGCACTCTATCCTGTACCTTCCTTCCAATAAATAACAGCAGCTTAAGCTTGAACTCCATAGGCACTGACACTGTCAATCAGCTACTTTTAGGACATGGGAGTTGGGCCTACACAGAAGTTTTCAGAACAACTGTAAAGATTGATCTTGAGATCCTCAACAATCAAATGATTGAGACAGAATTCGTCTCAGTGTATCAGTTGCAATTCTAGTTTAGTCCTTCCAAACACTCCCCCTTTTTCAGTAGATGTATCTGGAATATATTTCAAATATGTTTTTTTTTTTGGGGGGGGGGGTTGTTTTGTTTTTGTTTTTTTAGATAGGCAAGGAGGAAGTCATTAAAAAATGACTGCAAAGACAGTGCTGTTATTGTGTGGCCAGACTGTGCACAGATCCCTGGTAACCTTCTGATGCCTACCACCAATCTGTTCTCTCTGTAAGGGCCAGTACAAAAGTTTTTTTTGCTCATACAGGCACCTAAGTATCACTAAATGGTTGTTCAATGGCGTTTAATATCTACATGTGACCATTAGGATCTAGAACCAGACAGAACTGCTGTTAATTGAAGTATTTGAACCAACTTGAGTACTGTGCACATCTTTCAGATTACAGTACTTCAGCCTCTCTGCTGAACAGAGCCAAATAAGTTTGGAAGCTGAATGTTGCATTGTGTGCTTTTGGGAATGTATTCTCACTCATAATGAAAAAAAAGCCATGTGCCATTAAAAGTTCTTTCATTTCACAATAGGAGAATAAGGACCTCAGCTGGGAAAGGAACTGCACAAGATATTATGATTTACAGCAGCTTTGTCGTTATGTACATAGGGTAGCAAAAGTGCTTGTTCCAAAAGAAAGCTTTATTTTCTTAGCTTAAAAAAAAAAACTTTTTAAAAATCCAGGCAATTTAGTTAGCGTTGCTTTCATCTCCCACCTCTATCTGCCAAGAAAACACAACAACCTAATTCATCAGTCTCTAAATTTGTAGTGAGTTCAGGTTAGGAATCTTTCTGACTGAGATTCACATTTGCATGTGTTGGTTATGAAGGCAGACTTGAATTCCAGATGCATCAAGAACTGAAAGAAGTGGAGTCCAATTCTACTGAAGTACTAACACTAATGTTCTTAAATGGAGTCTCCTTCTCTATTAAATTGCAGAATCTAAGGAGTAAAAACAGAAAGAGGCATAGTATTTCAGAAAAGACAATCTTCTGCAGAAACTCTGTGCATCTAACATTTATAATGTCTTTTTGTGAAGGAAGGCTGAAATGAAGCTGAGATGAAAATGATACGCTTACATACATCAGCTGATGATTCTCAACAGCCAATGAATTAATAAACTTTTAAAGCTTCAGTAAACTAGATTTATAAAATTAAATTATTCCCAAGGGAGTTATGAGTAAGTAAGTAGAGACCTTATTGTATGAACGGTAAGTTTGTAATTTGGCCTGAATATTATTAAATAATTTTCTTATAAATAAATTGGTTGGACTAGATGATCTTGTAGGTCCTTTCCAACCTAATGAATCTATAAATCTATGAAATTATGAATTCATACTAATTTTAAACTAAACTATACTAATTTTAAACATTCTTAACACCTTTCTTGCAAAACCTGAGGAGGTTTTGTCTTTAATAAGGGGCGTATTTAAATTACTGCCTGCTTATGGCAAAATTAATGTAATGCTTGTTATTTCCACTTGGATATATGAGAAAAGAAGGAACAAAGGGTGTTTTCTTTAACCTCACTTGGTGTATTCTATGAACTCCCTGAACTAAAATAATCTGAAAAATAACACACTCTACTAGAATTCCTAATGGCACATACCCTAATTAACAATTTAAAAGTGCACATACACACACAAAGTAACTGAAAAAAAAAACCAAAAAACTAAACTAGCAAACCAGTAAACAGCCCCTCTACCCAAAGAAATACATCTTTCATCAAAGGATAGGTTATTTACTTCAATATCCAGCTCTCAATACCCAGCACAAGTCTGGCTGACTCTTCACCATGAGGCATGGTGAGCTATGGGAATATTGCTTCTTGGTATAATGACAGAGGACATGAAAAAAAGCTGGGTAACAGAAAGGCTTGGTAATTGCATAAGGCATCAGCTTCCTGCCCTAGCTCCAGGCTTCTTTAAAATACACATTTATAAAAGTGTGAATAATTAATTATAAATGTTTCTCGGTTTTTTTTCTTCACTGATGTCACTGTCTTAAAGACTCAGTTCAGTCCTTGTTAAGCATTTTCACAAGGGCCAGAAATCAACAGTTTAAAATCAACAAGTACTGTCTCCCTGATGTTCTAGGTTTGAATAATTCCTTAGATGTTTGTAGATCTTATATGGTTGTGTATAAGACAGTTAACATGGAGCAGGAGGAAGCAGTTTATAAGAAGTTCCTCCACAGCTTTCTTGTAGGTCCCCTTCAGAAGGCTGCTACAGTGTCCCCCTGTAGCCTTTTCTCCATGCTGAGCAGCCCCAGCTCTCAGCCTGTTCCTCGTAGGAGGGGTGCTCCAGCTCTCTGATGGTCTTTGTGGCCCTCCTCTGCACCCACTCCAACAGCTCCATGTTCATGTGTTGAGGGCCCCGGACCTGGATGCAGTATTCCAGGTGGGGTCTCACAGAGCAGAAGTGAGGGGCAGAATCAGCCGCGCTCCTCTTGATGCAACCCAGGATGCAGTCGTCCTCCTGGGCTGCAAGCACACATTGCTGGCTCATGCTGAATCTTTCATCAACCAACACCCACAAATCCTTCTCCTCAGGGTTGCTTTGAAGGCATTCTCTACCAGTAGAAACAGATTATAGTGAAGCGTCCATGTTTTTTTGATATTTTCACCTGCTGAGAACAAAAAATTATCACATTTAAGCTAAAGAGCTAAAGGCTACCTTCCCTGTTTCCAGCATGTCTGAAAAAAACAGGAGGAAACTGCTTTGTTTTATCTTGGGTCAACATCTCCTCTTTCCTCTGGGGACCAAGACTATAGCTTTGTTATGCTTTTTCAGCTACAAACATCAAAACTGCTAAAACACAGCATGTTGAGGAGTGGACATAGCTACCAGTATTCCACTGTATGTTATACCACTACAATGCAGCAGACATTGCCCTCTGTCCCAGTCTCATCTGATGGCTGTCAGAGACCTCTTTTGCACTTCCCACCACAAACTCAGCCTCATTATATGAGCCTTTCTGTATACTTGAGGCAAAGATCCTACGCTAATACCTTTGCCTTCTGAGAAACTACATTAAAATTGTACCATTTTAGTCATTTTTCCAGGACTGAGAGGAAAAAAAAAAAAAAACTAAAGGGAAAAAAAAACACAGAGGAAAGTCATACGTAATCACTTTAAAATATAATCTCCATTTCTGTTTAAATTTTTATGTCTTCCATTATATTTAGTTAAATGTTAAGGATCTTTCCCTTCTTCCAGATTTGAAAATCTCTTGATGTTTCCAAACTAACCATTTGCTTATAAATATATAAAGACTCTTTGATCTGTTCCTTTGCTGGTATTACTTAAAAATGAATAGTTTTCTTTTATCTGTCATTTTAACTAGATTTCATCTGCACAAAGATGGTTTAAATCCAAATTATTTGGCTCAGTTTATATTATAACATTTATTATTGAAAGCACATAGAAGTTCTTAGAATTTTACAAAACAGAATCACATGCAACTTGCAGAAGAATCTTTAAACATACTGAAAGAAAAATATACAGTGTGGAAACATTTGACCTGAGCAGCTTGAAAAGGATATAAAAGGGTTAGATATTTTACACATCCAGGAAGACCTCAGCTTCTGAGAGAGCGTGACACAAAAAATTGAAACAAGATACCTTTGTATAATATTAAAATAATTTTGTCCTAAAAATCGCACTTTTGTTGAAAAAAGAAAAAGAAGTTTAAAATGATATTTTAAAAGGTAAAGTAAAATTGTCTTTAAAATGAAAAAATCTTCTACCTGATAAAAAGATAAGCATTTACTGATTTATTTACTTATTTAAAGAAACCATTACTTGTTTCAGAGAACTATGCTTCCATTTTCACTGCATGTAAAAGATCAGCAGTTTTCTTGGTCACAACCAGTTATTGCATTATTTAGAAGAACTGTGAGTACACTGCGTTGTTTTCTGACTATCAGAACCTGTCCAGCAGAAGAAGAGAGAACACCCTGAACGAAGACAATAGATACGAAAACAAGTTACTCTTTTAATATACAGTTCTTTTCAAATGCATAGAAACAGCCCGGCAATGTTAAGCAATTGTGCCAGAATCTGAATACCTTTAGGCCTGGAGAAGGAAATAAAAAAGACCGTGGAAGAATCTGTGGATGAAAAAGTATTAATTTCACAGAGTCACAGAATGACAGGGTTCATTGAAAGGGACCTCAAGAGATCATTTTATCGTACCAGACATTGCAAATTAGAATGGATGACTGGCTAATGTACTCGTTAAAGTAAAATGAAGTCCTCAAGTACAGCACAGCTTACTGGCCATGAAGAAAATTAAATGTTGAAATTCTAAAGGTGTTAACATTTCTTGCTATCTGAAATGTATTCAGGTGATTTTAACAGTTTGTCTTCCTTCATGTCTAGTAGAACTTCATTCAGCAAGTCTCTATTAAGATGGCTTTGTTCCCAATAATCCAGGTCAGCTTCTGACCTCCCTGTTATTCCACGCTGTTCAAAATGTAGGAGAACACAGTGATGCATTGACTTGATTGTATTCATAACAGTTCATCTTTGTATTAATACAGCAGAAAACAAACATCAACTATATGTTTAGAAAGACTAGGTTTTTTTTGTTATTATTACAATGAAATATTATTCTCATCCTATTCCAAAATCTGTATGTGTGGAGCTGTGGGGTGCATGGGCAGCAGCTGGAAGAATGGACCAATCAAAGTTTCAGGATGACTGCTTTTCATTGCAGCGTCAGAGAAAGGCCATGGCTGATTCAGCAGCTAGTGCAGACTGTCTGTACTCTGCTCTCTATCTTGATTGCCATGCTGTTAGCCAGATTTGAGATTTGAAAAGAGTTTCACCTGTTAGTCAGGTTGGCATAAATCTTTCAATGCATTTTTAAGCCTGCCTGAAAGCTCGGGGTACAATTAATCTTCTAAGTTCATATGGATTTAATTCATATGATCCATTCCCTGTAGTTGTTGAGGCTCAGGCATGGCTGGTGCTTTAGTCTGTGGCACACAGACTTTGTCTTGTAAAAGCTGTGATAAAATTAAAATTTAGAGCTTGATGTGCGGAATGTGGGTGAGCTCAGTGACATATGTAACACAGGAGGCAAGATGAGGTGGGGAAGTTTCCTGAGCAGAGACAAAACCGGGAGCATTGCATTTTGTCCAGCTCACCCCACAGAGCTAATGCTAACGAATCCCCATTACCTCCTAAGTGACAGAAATGCCAATTTTATTACAATTATGAGAGTGTTGTTCGCTTGTTGAGAGCTAAGAAATTTTCCGACTCTACTTCAAAGCCAGAGAGAGCAGTCTTGAACTGAAACTTCCAAACTCTTGAGTAATCCCTCTGTAAGCTGTGTGCGGACAGCAGGTGTCAGCAGCAAGGTGGGGTGAACAACAGGGGGGTGACAGCCTTTTTTTCAAGTTCCCCCTTTCCACTGTCCAGAATATCTTCAAAATTCATAGAATATTTGGTTTGAAAGCAGCAAAGGATGGCATCAATGAGAAAGAAGAGGTATCATTCTACTTTATGGATGTTAAAATTATGGCTGATTTTGAAGGAGAAAAAAAACAAAACATTTAAGGTACATTTTCACTGGAAAATATTTTGCAAACTTAATTCACTCTCAACTTGGGTGTAGTTACAAAGTATGGTAAGCAGCAAATTAATATTTGCAGTAAGGATTAAAGAATCCAATTGAGGGTTACAAAAATTAAAGAGTTTTGATAAGTTAATTATCATTTTTATGAAGATTTCTAGCAAAGCTACTTCTCAATTAAGATGGTGGTTCTCGGACATCAGATATGAGAAAAGCAGTTATTAATAATATAAACAATATATTTTAACTCTACTTTGAGAGGCAAGAACACACATAAGAAACACAGTGGTAAATACAGGTTTACTCTGAGATTTGTAAAATTACTTATGTGCTTTTACAGAGCTGCTTAAGCAGAGCAGAGGCAAGGCGAGATGCTGCAAAAGTGGCTCTGATCAACTCTCTCTTCAACGAATTGCCCTGTCGCAGAATCACAAAGGAATTCATCATGGAAAGTGTTCAGGAGGCTGTTTCCTCAACGAGTGTAAGTGCAAAAAATAATGGGGGAAAAAAATCATGCGATCCTATAGGTAAAAATCAAAGCTTCCCATTGTGTACTATGTGTTCCCTACTGGTGAGCAAAAAGATAGCACATGTGAATGGTGTTAATGAACAGAACATACATGATAATTATTCTCCACTGGTATTCACCAGCTAACAAAAGTCAAGGTCTTTGTTTTTTTTTCACCTTTGCAGTAGTAAATAAAATTGCCTATCAATTTCATGTTTAATACAGTGGTATTAAAGCACCATTTTTTTAAAGCCGTGTCAGTCCTTAAAAGTTGTTCAGATTGTTTTTTTAAATTATTTTGTTTGTTTCTTTTTTTATTATTATTTTATTTTTATTTTGGAGTTTATATATAACTAGATAAAATATTTATAGTCCAGAGCACTGTCACAAATATAATCTCAGGGTGTTCTGAATTCATAGGAATTAAAGTGTTAATTTGCTAGAAGGCATGTATTGTGGATAAAGGAAAGTTTAACTGAATTTCTTTTCTGCTTGTAGAAGACATTTCTGATACTAAGTGCTGAAGATATTTTTAAAATTCTAGAAATAATCACTGTCTTCTTGAATTTTTTGTGATTATCTGTGGTGCTCACCTTCTGAGTACAAACCCTCAGGATATATTTGGGAAAGGATGTGGAAACAGACGAGTATAAGGAGGCCTGGTCTGTATCTGTTTTACAGATAAAAGAATGGTTTTCTTTTAAAGTACTGAGAACTTTATAGAGGTACACAAAAACATAAAAGTTAGGAAAAATAGAATGTGATTCACTTGTGTATGAAATCTAAAGGGATTTTTTTGCTTATGTAATTTATCATTTTTTATGGAAATTTTTGAGCTAAAAGGTTATAGGCTTCACAGAGTTCTGCCTGGATTTCCTTTGGGATATTTAAAAGCTGTCATAAATATCTCAGCAGCAGTGTGTTAATGCTACACAGCATTCAAAAGCCATAAATTTTCTTTCAGTTCAGTGGAACCATATTGGGTAGAAATCTGTTTCACTTTCTGAAGAGGTCATTGAGATGGTTATGCAAAGGAATCTGTCCAAAATTATCTCACATCCCTTTTTCTAGACTTTCCCCTTCAAAGGGATGAAACTCAGCCCCTTCCCGTAGCTGGATCATTAATGCAGCTTTTGAATTCTACTGAAAATGTGAACGTAAAACTATGGGTCATATTATCAGTATGCTCATAGTTGCACTTAATTGAATGTACTCATTACTGTAGGTGTGAGATGCAAAACCTGCATAGTCAGCATTTCTTAAGCACCTGGAACCAGGCAGAACTGATTTAACTGAAGGGACATTCCGTTGGTTCATCTCAAACAGTTGTGACTTCAGATGGATGAACACTGCACAGAGATCAGTAAATCCTGAAGCCAGAAGGTAGAGCCTCCCATTAATAGAGCACTGGGACAGCGAAGATCAGCTAAAGAGAAGCAGGGCTTGACAGAAAATGATTACATACTGCCACTGTCAGTTTATAATAGAATTGCTCAGAGGGATGCTGCTGTGGTTCACAGAAAAAGCCAAGACCTGCTTCAAAACTCTGGTCGGCCATTATAGTCCCATTACAGTCAATTTATGTTGAAGCTGTCAAAGCAAGAGAGTATTGCATCTTTTTATCTAAAAAGAAATAAACTAGTCTGGGCAGACAGTAACAAATTGCTTTCCCTTCTTGTCTGCATCTCCTCCATCCTCAGGTCATATTTCCTTCTATTTTTACATCTGGGAGAAGATTTTCTCAAGAGTTCCAGAATGATCATATAGCTTTGCTGACATTATTTTCCTTTTTATAAAGGAATTGATAATTCCAGATTGCATTTTTCTCCCATAACTGCATGTCTTCTTTAGTTTGTTTTTAGGGGGTTAGAAAATGCCTCAAAACATTTAATGAATGCTGTGTGTCATTTTCCTGGAGCCTTCTCCTTTTCTGTTGTCTCTTATAAATCATTGTTGGGATCTCATGAGTATGCGAGGGTCTTACTTCCACCGCGTAACAGTGTTGAGATATTTCGCAGAGTATCTGAGCTATAGCAAGGACCAAGATAAAAAAGCTGCCCACAGTTCATTGGCTTCTCAAGTGAATACAAATAATCAGTCTGGTAGCAGTCTGGATAGACAGAAAAGAAGGAACTCTTAAGAAAGCAGTGTGAAAATCACACTTACAAGGAAGGGTGTGGTACTCCAGATAAACTGCCTAAAAGTACATCAGCAGGAGAGTGACTTGAGAAGTGTCAGTAGGAGCTTCATGGGGAGGGCTTAGCTGGACAAGCCTCTTGAGTACTAACTGCTCACTGCAAAGCAAATGCTAAAGCACTCCTAGTTAATCCCACGTGTTTCCCCCTTTCCAGTAATCTAGGTGTCACTAAGCACTTCAGCACTCTCATTTCTCATTCTAGGAAGACAGGAAAAAAATAAAGGCTTTGAAGTCTCCAAACCTAGACTGGTCAGTGTTCAAGGAGAGAGGAACCAGCATTACCAGTTGTCAGAGTCATTTCACAGTCATCTGGTGCACTAAGTGTTGATAAAATGATTAGTTTCCGGGGTAACTGTGATTGGCAGAAACAAGCTCCCAGGCTGTTTGCTGGGGAAAGAAATGGAGGGCCATTAATAATGTCTCAGGTCAGCAGTATTAAGATGTTAGTAAATATAAAATATACAACCATAAAACAACCGCTCCCGTTCTAATCACATTCTCTCATTTCTTCCCAAAGGGCAACCTAAAGGATGCTGATGACCCCAGCACTAGTATTGGAGCTTATCATTACATGCTGGAGTCAAACATTGGAAAGACAATGCTGGAATTTCAGGTATAAGGATAGCAGTGAGACTCCTACATCATTCACATCTGAGTGAAGCAACTTAATGACTAGTTTCACATAGAGTTCACGGCACCTGAGGCATGCTGAGGTCATACAGAATGAGAGAAAATTGGATGTAGGTCAAGTCTGAATGTCTGAAGGCCAACAGCGTCCAAACTGCACTATAGTAAGTGCCAACAGCAAATGTCTGCAGTGTTAGCAAAGAGTAGTGTCCCTTTCAGGTGATTACATGCACTCAGACATCATCTGCACAGTGCCTTACCTAAAATTAACGTATGATAAAATGGCCTTTTTGATTCCATATAGTATTAAAAAGTATCAAGCTAAATCTGCATTACTGGAAAGAATATTAAGAACACTGATCTTACACTGGGTTGGTACATCCTCACAAGTGAGCACTTGACTTCCTGCACTGGTATTTGAAAGAAAATCTGCCAAGTACTGTACTGAACATGGGTGAATGAGTTGCCATGTGCTGTCCAATGTAATATGCTGAAGGGCAAGAATTTCAGAAATGCCTAAAAAAGTCAGGCTTTGAGAGGAACACTCAAACTGCAAAAACATTTGATAGAGTAAGACGCTGTGGCCTACAGGTGGAGATTTGTAAAGCATTTTTGAATCCGAATCCTCAAATATCCCAGTTATTTACTTATTTATATCTGAGTCCATGACAGGGACACACTAAACTAACAAACAAATCAATCAATGAACCAAGGGGGAAGCACCACTGGTCTCTGGCCAGGAGATGCACCCCTCTTCCTCTGCCTGCCAGAACATTAACTCTTCCAAAAATCACAAAACCACAACAGTCGTTAATGAACCAAATTAAATCTTGTTTTCCAAGGAGTACTGGGATGTGAGACAATGAAGGTTAGAAAGTAAGTCAATTAAACTGCCGACAGCAGAGAATGATATACTCAGCCTGGTGATCGGCAGTTTGCCATGTTTTTAATGCTAGAGTCTGACTGCTAAAAAGCTCTAAATATGCCAGCACTATGACTATAAACAATGTTGTAGTGATCACCTAAAAGTAAGCAAAAGCTCCTATAGAGGCATTTACGATACCAACATTTTCCAGTACTCTCTTCACTTGCAAAGAGGAAATACCAGCTCTTCACTACCTGGCTATAGGCCATTATAATTCCTAATACAACTTGGATTAATTTTCCTTTATGTCATCACTTTTAAACGCCAAATCTGCTCTATTTTTTTCCTTATTAAGTGATGTTTTTTTTTTTTAATATTTCAATTTACAATCACATTTTGCAGGAGCTGATGATTGTCTTTCAGCTTCTGCATTGGAATGGAAGTCTTAAGGCACTGCGTGAAACAAAGTGCTCCCAGCAGGTAGGACAAACCATTTAAAAGTTGACCAAGTGGTTAACTGTGTCAGGTTAAAATACGCAAACAATAATTATTATCTTTTCATTTCTGAATTAATATATTTGTCCTTTATTATGATTTATACAGGGCTTCAGAAGAGTTAAGATTTTAGAACACTTTGTTATTTTCCATATTTGTCCCTTGGACAGATAGCCCTGGACTATTGCACGCTTTTATCTATCAATAGGCGAGACAGTTCACTTGAGAAAAACTGCAGTCCTAGCGGGTTTTATCTTCCATTTTGGGAAAACACTTGGAAATGCAATAGGTTGAAAAATTTCAAAATATTTTTAACTCATGAAATTAAGTTATGTTGCAATTTATGGAAAAATTATACAAGAAAATAACTTTTGTTATTTAAAATGTTAACTCTCTTCAAGAGAAATAAAAATAGGTAGGTTTAGTTCTGTCTTTTAGTGATCAGCTTTTGAAAGTAAGAATGTTACAGAGAACTCCTGTGTAATTTTTGCCCAAAGCTGAATGATTCTCGTTGTTTGTCTGTGTAAAGTAGATCTGTTTCTGAGTTCCATGTCTGTTGTTATTTCCCTGAATAACAGGAAGTGATTTCTTACTACTCTCAGTGCTCCTTAGATGAAAAGATGAGAAGTTACATGGCCCTGGACTGGATTATGAAGGAGGAAGAATCTCCAGGAATTATTTCCCAAGAGCTGCAAGTGGCACTGAGGGAATTGGAAGAAGTCAGGAAAGCTGGGCATGAACTGAGGTTCTACAAAGAAAAGAAAGAAATACTAAGCTTAGCGCTGAGTCAGATCTACAGTGAACAAGTTACCACCTCCTCATGGGACAATCAAATGAGCTTGGCCCTGCGTGGCTACCACTAACTTTGAAGAAGGCATTTTAACATTCCAACTGAGGTTAAAAATACTCACAGTGTAAATTGTTAACATTCTTTTCCATAGATGTTTTAATTTCTGTATCTGAAAGTCTTTTGTTGTTGTTGTTGTTAGAATTCTTATTTCAGTGGCTAGAAATTTTCTTCAGGTCAAGCTAAAGCTGCCATGCTACATTTGATGTAGCACTGGTAGTAAGTTACGTGTAAACCAAAATGGAGACAAAGCAGAGGAAACACCAACTGCCATGGAACCGGACCATTGACAGGCAGGAAGGACAATGGCAAAATATAAACATGGGGAGGCATGTCAGGTTGATTATATCATCTTGCCACGAACTCACGATGGTAAGCGTTACGTGCTCACCATGGTGGAGGCAGCCAGTGGGTTGCTTGAAATATGCAGTACCCCATGCTACCACTCGAAACACCATCTTAGGTCTCAAGAAACAAGTCGTGTGGTGACACGGCACTCCAGAAAGAACTGAGACAGATAATGGGACTAATTTCAAAAAGGCTCTTGAAAATACTTGGGCCAGAGATTATGGCACTAAGTGGATTTATCATATTCCCTATCACAAACTGGCTTCTGGTAAAATTGAAAGCTACAATGGGTTGTTAAAAACCATGTTGAAGGCAGTGGGTGACAGAACGTTTAAGCAGCAGGAGGAGCATTTGGCAGAAGCCAATGGAGCCCAATGCAGCTCCCTAACTACTGTAGAGGGAGATAAGGTCCCTTCAGTGGATCAAGTGTACCACAAGGGAATTTGATGTTGGGGGAGTGCAGGCAGTAATTCCATGTTTGTATGTATAGAGATGTGTGTGTGTGTGTGTAATGCAAGTTCATTACTGTTTGTTTGCATATATATATTAAGCATGATGTAGTAATGTGGAATAAGTGGTGAAATGTTTTGGTTTTATTATTTTTGTTATTGGTATTCCACATCATAGCATCATATAGTGCATTAGGAGTAAAAGAGTTAATGCTCCAGTGCTGTGGATCATCGATAGTTCTGAGTATACCTGTCTCAGAAGAGAACAACTACAGACCGCAGAGGACTTTGCATTGCTTTGCGGTTTTTTCTATTTTCCGCTCAGGGGGAAAGATAAAAACAGTTCACATGTCATGAGACACAGGTTATTTCCCTTTCGGATCAACCCAGCAGCAGGTGCGCCCTACCCAGCTCACCTTCAGCACTAGAGTAATGCCTTCGGATTTCAGACACTCTCTCATTTTATTTGATTGATTAGCTTCAATTCCAATCATATTGTATTATACTGTGTTGTTTTGCATTCCGATATATTATCTAGTAAATTAGCTTTCCTCTTCAGATTGTTCCCTTTTCCTTTTCTCCCTCTTCCCCTTCCCCTTTCATGGGCATAGGTCCGTGGGTCCCCCTGCCCCAATCATCACGGAACTGGGCTGTACCAGCCCATAAAGCCTTGACAGCTGCAAATAAGCACACTGCCACAGGGGTCAGGAGTAGGGGGTACCAGTTTGTGGGAATACCGCCTTGCGGCTCAGCAAATTTCATAGCTAGTGAGAACATGGGACTTCTGACCACGAAGCCCTGGGAGATGCGAAAACAGAGGATGTGGTGAAAGGTCATCAGGCACTGTTTTGTTATGCATGTACTGATAAGGACTCACAAAACACTTGCCGTTGTTGAGCAGAGTAGTTGACCAACGAGCTGCAGTCTTGTCTGGGAGCACAAGGCTATGAGAACGGATCCTGTTCACAATAAAAAACCCGTTTCTCTCTTTCTCTGTAACTGAACCTTTTGTCAGTGTGGTTACCCCACCACGTGTGGTTACTGTCCTTCTTAGTGAGCTTCTTAAAACTGTGTGCAGTGTCATTTCTTCTTGCCAGTGGGGACATGGACATCCTGACTGCCATTACTTTACAAGTCCTATAGAGAGCAGTTTATCAGCTCCTGCCAATTCCTTGAGGACTCTGCAGTGAATCTCCTCAGGTCCCAGAAAGGTATCCCAGGCTCCTTGGGTGGCCTCAGTCTTGACCTTCCGTTATGACGAGAGGCACTCTGTTCCCTCAGTGACTGCCATTGTAATTTGGTCGCCTCAGTGTGAGGGATGAGCCCAAGTGACTGTTCTGCAAGCGCTGACAATAATACCCCGAGAGACTCTAAAGCTATGGGAGAGTGCCTGGTGTCAGGTCCCTTGATGTGACAGGTGTCTCAGCCAGTCCTGGAATGGGGACAAGAGAAGACTCTAAAAGTCCAGGCACTGGTACTTACAGACAAGGACACGTACACATCTATGGGGGGCCCATTCTCTCCACACCTGACACTCCCTTAAGCCATCCCAAGGGAATCCACAGGTAGAATGCAGCACTCAGAAAGAAAGATATTCACAAATTGATCACAGAATTTCAGAAAAGCAACAGGATAATGCTGACAGAAGAGGACTAATGGAAAGATCGACTTGGAATTCCTGAAGCAAGAAGAGGAGAAACATCAAACTCAACTTCTGCATAACACACAAGTGAAAGATCTACAGTGTGCTGGGGATAAATCAGATTAAACATATAAATAATTACAGATGTTTTAATCAGAGAAGAAGGAAGGCCTTGAAGTTAAAAGTTTGCAGTTTCACCTAAAATCACCAGTGCCATGAGTTAAGTCACTTGGATTTCCCATAAAGCTGCACAGCTTGGAAAGATACACTTGGGAGAGGGCCAACACCTATGGGATAGCTGTTGTACATAGATTTCCCGTTACACTCGATGTTTATGGGCGTAATAAAAATGGACATGAGTAATGTCGATGACATCCCTCAGCAGTAGACTGTGACATCACCGGGAGACGGATTGTGACTGCTTAGCCCTCGCAGCTCCTCTCCCGGGGCGCTGGCGGAACCCGGCTCATTCTGGCTCGTTCCTGGACCCTGCTGAGCGGTTGTGCGAGGCTTGGTGGTCGAGGAAGGATTTGGCTGTGCTGTGCTGTGCTGGGTCGTGCCTGGGGCTGCTTGCAGCATCTCAGTGCCCGAGCCCAGAGCATTGCTCGTTTCCCCGGCCCTGCCTAGTGCAGGCAACCGGGGCGCTACAGAGCGCACCCGCAGCAGCGGAGGTGAGTGGTGCGGGGACACCTGGGTCCCGCAGGGCAGCCGTGGGTTAGGGTAGGGTGCACGAGATAAACCAGTCCGGGGCTTGGGAAGGCTTCCCGCTGAGGAAGGGACTGCTGAAGGACGTTCAGACGTTGGGGCAGAGAGTGACCGTGACCCTCTTCCTCTCTTGCAGTGTGACAGCGCCGCTGCAGCTCTGGTGAAGAACAACTTGTCATCTGCAGTTCTCCCAGCCCGCTGCAGCTAGAAGACCATGGCTGCGAAAGAGCCGTGGACATGTCCCATCTGCGGCGACGTGCGACAGGACGTTACAAGTGTGATTCCATGTAAGCACACGTTTTGCCTTGGCTGTATCCATCGGTGGGCGAGGCTGAAAGACACCTGCCCGCTGTGCAGGACGGCCATGAAGAGCGTCCGGGTCTCCACGTGGGGAAACATGTACCTGGAATGCATGGTGTGCCCACCCGCACTGCCAGTGCCCATCA
The DNA here is from genome assembly GCA_036925125.1 of Oreortyx pictus. Lineage (NCBI taxonomy): Eukaryota > Metazoa > Chordata > Aves > Galliformes > Odontophoridae > Oreortyx > Oreortyx pictus. The sequence continues at coordinate 8,022,785 of JAUPFR010000004.1, read as the reverse complement.
GCTTCGGCACCACCACCGGCCCCAGCGGCACCGCGGCAGCTGCTGAACACAGCCGTGTGGAAGCAGAGAGAGTGGGCGGCCTCCTGCCGGAGCAGTGGGCAGCACTCTTCAGGGAGAGACGCGACCTCCTGTGGCCGGTGCTGCCCTGGCTGGAGGAAATACTCTCCGTCATCCAGGGGATTCGCCCCTGGCAGATCTTTACAACGGTGAACGCAATTCAGGCACTGCTGTGCCAGGTGGGCCTGGACAGGGCCGCCCTGGTGCAGCACACCCGTGACATCCTGGGAGTGGACACCGCACTGCTGACGGAAAGGCTCTTTGAAGTCATCGTGATGCTGTGCGGCCCGGAGGCCCGGAGGCTGCTGGGCCTCCCAGAGCCCAACAACGCCCAGCAGCACGAGGACGGCCGCGAAGAGCCCGGCGTGGCCCAGCAGCGCTATGAGGACGGCCCCGCGGCCCCGTCCGGTCCCGCCGCCTCCCCGCAGGGGACCGTCGCCCCCAGCGCCGCGCCCTACGGGAGCTCCTCGGGTCCCGAAGCGGAGGAGCTCCCCGGCACGTCCGGCGGGGCCCTGGGCGGGGGTGCCGCCGAGCTCCCCGCCGCACCCAGCCCCGGGCAGCGGGAGCGGCCCGGCGACGAGCCGGGTCCCGAGGCGGCCGGTCCCTCCGAGCAGGGACGCAGGCGCGGCCCCTCCGCTCGCGGCCGGGGCGGGAAGCGCTCGGCCGGTGGGCCCCGGCGCCCCACGAAGAGGAGGGCCGCCAGCGCCCAGCGCGCTCCTGCGCCCCGCAAGAGGCGGCCTCCCCGACGCCCCGAGCCGTAACGAACACGCGTGTCCGATACGAGTTAGCGTTTTTACAATAAAAGAAGTGTAGAATCACGCATTTCTCGAGACGGTTCGCCCTTCACGAGCACCTCTTACGCGCGCTGTGCCGTAGGACCCGTGCCCATTGAGCAGGGCCAACTGATGATTCATATTAAAACTAATGCCACCAAAAAAAAGCAAAGAGTCGTACTAATTGGGGATTCCAGTTAGTGCTCGGAGACTCTGAGGCCCCCATTTGCTGCGCAGAGAACCCCTCTGGAGAGGATTTTTCTGGGGTGAGCAGTTATCAGGGAAGAGCGAGGCAAAAAGTGTGTGAAGTCCCTCAGCCTTCTCCTTGTCTCTTGATAGCAGCCTGCTTGTGTCACTCACTAAGGGTTGCCAGTTGGGAGGACAGAGAACGCTGCTTGCACAGCCAGTCCCTTTAGCATGCTTCCAAGGGATGTAAAGTCCCTTTAAATGTTTTGTACTTTCTCTGGTTCAGTGTCCTGACACCCTTCTGGAATGACAGTGAGCTGGTAGGCGTCGTCTTAGCAGACGTGGTAGAGCCTTCCTGAAGTCTCTGACACGTGACCCCAGAAAAATTATTTTTCCTCAGTCCGATGGGATACCGGCTGCCTTGTGTTTTGTGGTTTTGCCTTTGAAATAACCTATCTGTGCACAGGTTATCTGTAGTTTCCACACTCCTTGTTTTTGTCCCTCGTCGCGCTTTGTTTATATTTCATCCTATCGCCCTGACAGCCACCGGTTAGTGGCTCAGTGTCTGGATGGAGATCAGTGACAAGCAATGTCCCCCAGAGAACTTTTTGTTCTCTTCATCAGTGACGCTGACAGTGGGATCAAGCGCACCCTCAGCGAGTTTGCTGACGATGCCAAGCTGTGGGGTGCAGTTGTCACACCAAAGGGCTGGGATGCCATCCAGGGAGACCTAAATAGGCTTGAGCAGAGGTCTCAGGTGAATATCCCAAGGTTCAGCAAATCGAAGTGCAAGGTCTCGCACCTGGGTCAAGGCAACCCTGACTATCAATTCAAGCTGGGGAATGAAAGGATTTTGCACAGCCTTGCAAAAAAGACCTGAGGGCGGTGGTGGATGGGAAGGCAGACAAGAGCCAGCAATGCAATGAATGCTAACAATGAGGAGGGAAATTTTCAGCTTGAAACACTTCAGATATGAAATGCTATGGCTCCAGATATGATATGGCATGATATGAAGCAAAACTGTTCAGATGGGAAATATGAAATTTCATCAGATGTGTAGCTTGTACATCAGTAATAAGTTGAGTGATGCATCATGTTTAATACCGTTCTTCATTTATTCTAAAGTGAGGGCTTCTGATTTTTTGTTTGTTTGTTTGTTTTGTTTTGTTTTGTTTTTCCGGATGAAATGCTCCTTTTATCCTACATTTCCTGCGCAACAATTGAAGTGAAGATATTTTTACAGAGTGGGAATTATTTTTTTTTTTCAGAATTTCTTATTATATCTACACGTCCACGGTGGCCTGGCCTACCAGCTGCAGTTTGCAAGATTTTAACAGAAACAACCTTGTATATTGTTGCTTCTTACAATGTTTCAGTCATAGTTTTTAAAGGGGTTAATATTCTACGCCAGTGACTTGAGAACCAAAGCACGGACATGTATGTGTACGTACTTCTATCTGTATATTTCTTAGATATGTAATATGCATTTCAATGAAAGAACTGTAAAAGACAAAGGAATTTCCCTTGGAAGTACCTTGAAGAGTTTCAAATTCCATACGTAAGATACTGGTGATCAAAGCTCTGTTTACCCATAAAAGTGAGCATTGCTTTCTTACTTCTAAAAGAGGAAAATAGGTTGTTTGGGTGATACTTGATGCAAAGTCAAGACTCGGAGATTCAGGTATCCAATAGACAAGATGCAGTCACTGGAAGTTCACGTTCTCTCAGTCTCTATGTGCTTCGATGCACGCGAAAAATCTTTTGGTTTATTTTTGGCACTCTGGGCTTTTTCCCTTAGAATTCTTCCAGTAAATCAGTATTGTGAGTTTCAAGGAGAGAGACGTACAACAACCCTTTTTTGTTTAATTTCTGCACTGTTCCAAATAGATCACCTTGTTCATGTATTACAGTAGATGAGTGAGAATTCTTAAAAGCATGGGTGATTGAACCAGGTAAAATTTTCGTCATGGATGTTTCATGTGCACATTTTCCAACACAAGCAAAAATTGAAGAGGGCTCTAAAGGCCTAAAGTTTTCCAGAACAGATGCAAGAAAATCCACTTTTTCTCTCCTAAACAGTGAAGAATATGGCCCTAAACCTGAATGTTCATAAAGTAGTATGAGATTCAACTTGAAGTTAAAAGTTTGCAGTTTCACCTAAAATCACCAGTGCCATGAGTTGAGTCACTTGGATTTCCCATAAAGCTGCACAGCTTGGGAAGATACACTTGGGAGAGGGCCAACACCTATGGGATAGCTGTTGTACATAGATTTCCCGTTACACTCGATGTTTATGGGCGTAATAAAAATGGACATGAGTAATGTCGATGACATCCCTCAGCAGTAGACTGTGACATCGCCGGGAGACGGATTGTGACTGCTTAGCCCTCGCAGCTCCTCTCCCGGGGCGCTGGCGGAACCCGGCTCATTCTGGCTCGTTCCTGGACCCTGCTGAGCGGTTGTGCGAGGCTTGGTGGTCGAGGAAGGATTTGGCTGTGCTGTGCTGTGCTGGGTCGTGCCTGGGGCTGCTTGCAGCATCTCAGTGCCCGAGCCCAGAGCATTGCTCGTTTCCCCGGCCCTGCCTAGTGCAGGCAACCGGGGCGCTACAGAGCGCACCCGCAGCAGCGGAGGTGAGTGGTGCGGGGACACCTGGGTCCCGCAGGGCAGCCGTGGGTTAGGGTAGGGTGCACGAGATAAACCAGTCCGGGGCTTGGGAAGGCTTCCCGCTGAGGAAGGGACTGCTGAAGGACGTTCAGACGTTGGGGCAGAGAGTGACCGTGACCCTCTTCCTCTCTTGCAGTGTGACAGCGCCGCTGCAGCTCTGGTGAAGAACAACTTGTCATCTGCAGTTCTCCCAGCCCGCTGCAGCTAGAAGACCATGGCTGCGAAAGAGCCGTGGACATGTCCCATCTGCGGCGACGTGCGACAGGACGTTACAAGTGTGATTCCATGTAAGCACACGTTTTGCCTTGGCTGTATCCATCGGTGGGCGAGGCTGAAAGACACCTGCCCGCTGTGCAGGACGGCCATGAAGAGCGTCCGGGTCTCCACGTGGGGAAACATGTACCTGGAATGCATGGTGTGCCCACCCGCACTGCCAGTGCCCATCAGCTTCGGCACCACCACCGGCCCCAGCGGCACCGCGGCAGCTGCTGAACACAGCCGTGTGGAAGCAGAGAGAGTGGGCGGCCTCCTGCCGGAGCAGTGGGCAGCACTCTTCAGGGAGAGACGCGACCTCCTGTGGCCGGTGCTGCCCTGGCTGGAGGAAATACTCTCCGTCATCCAGGGGATTCGCCCCTGGCAGATCTTTACAACGGTGAACGCAATTCAGGCACTGCTGTGCCAGGTGGGCCTGGACAGGGCCGCCCTGGTGCAGCACACCCGTGACATCCTGGGAGTCGACACCGCACTGCTGACGGAAAGGCTCTTTGAAGTCATCGTGATGCTGTGCGGCCCGGAGGCCCGGAGGCTGCTGGGCCTCCCAGAGCCCAACAACGCCCAGCAGCACGAGGACGGCCGCGAAGAGCCCGGCGTGGCCCAGCAGCGCTATGAGGACGGCCCCGCGGCCCCGTCCGGTCCCGCCGCCTCCCCGCAGGGGACCGTCGCCCCCAGCGCCGCGCCCTACGGGAGCTCCTCGGGTCCCGAAGCGGAGGAGCTCCCCGGCACGTCCGGCGGGGCCCTGGGCGGGGGTGCCGCCGAGCTCCCCGCCGCACCCAGCCCCGGGCAGCGGGAGCGGCCCGGCGACGAGCCGGGTCCCGAGGCGGCCGGTCCCTCCGAGCAGGGACGCAGGCGCGGCCCCTCCGCTCGCGGCCGGGGCGGGAAGCGCTCGGCCGGTGGGCCCCGGCGCCCCACGAAGAGGAGGGCCGCCAGCGCCCAGCGCGCTCCTGCGCCCCGCAAGAGGCGGCCTCCCCGACGCCCCGAGCCGTAACGAACACGCGTGTCCGATACGAGTTAGCGTTTTTACAATAAAAGAAGTGTAGAATCACGCATTTCTCGAGACGGTTCGCCCTTCACGAGCACCTCTTACGCGCGCTGTGCCGTAGGACCCGTGCCCATTGAGCAGGGCCAACTGATGATTCATATTAAAACTAATGCCACCAAAAAAAAGCAAAGAGTCGTACTAATTGGGGATTCCAGTTAGTGCTCGGAGACTCTGAGGCCCCCATTTGCTGCGCAGAGAACCCCTCTGGAGAGGATTTTTCTGGGGTGAGCAGTTATCAGGGAAGAGCGAGGCAAAAAGTGTGTGAAGTCCCTCAGCCTTCTCCTTGTCTCTTGATAGCAGCCTGCTTGTGTCACTCACTAAGGGTTGCCAGTTGGGAGGACAGAGAACGCTGCTTGCACAGCCAGTCCCTTTAGCATGCTTCCAAGGGATGTAAAGTCCCTTTAAATGTTTTGTACTTTCTCTGGTTCAGTGTCCTGACACCCTTCTGGAATGACAGTGAGCTGGTAGGCGTCGTCTTAGCAGACGTGGTAGAGCCTTCCTGAAGTCTCTGACACGTGACCCCAGAAAAATTATTTTTCCTCAGTCCGATGGGATACCGGCTGCCTTGTGTTTTGTGGTTTTGCCTTTGAAATAACCTATCTGTGCACAGGTTATCTGTAGTTTCCACACTCCTTGTTTTTGTCCCTCGTCGCGCTTTGTTTATATTTCATCCTATCGCCCTGACAGCCACCGGTTAGTGGCTCAGTGTCTGGATGGAGATCAGTGACAAGCAATGTCCCCCAGAGAACTTTTTGTTCTCTTCATCAGTGACGCTGACAGTGGGATCAAGCGCACCCTCAGCGAGTTTGCTGACGATGCCAAGCTGTGGGGTGCAGTTGTCACACCAAAGGGCTGGGATGCCATCCAGGGAGACCTAAATAGGCTTGAGCAGAGGTCTCAGGTGAATATCCCAAGGTTCAGCAAATCGAAGTGCAAGGTCTCGCACCTGGGTCAAGGCAACCCTGACTATCAATTCAAGCTGGGGAATGAAAGGATTTTGCACAGCCTTGCAAAAAAGACCTGAGGGCGGTGGTGGATGGGAAGGCAGACAAGAGCCAGCAATGCAATGAATGCTAACAATGAGGAGGGAAATTTTCAGCTTGAAACACTTCAGATATGAAATGCTATGGCTCCAGATATGATATGGCATGATATGAAGCAAAACTGTTCAGATGGGAAATATGAAATTTCATCAGATGTGTAGCTTGTACATCAGTAATAAGTTGAGTGATGCATCATGTTTAATACCGTTCTTCATTTATTCTAAAGTGAGGGCTTCTGATTTTTTGTTTGTTTGTTTGTTTTGTTTTGTTTTATTTTTCCGGATGAAATGCTCCTTTTATCCTACATTTCCTGTGCAACAATTGAAGTGAAGATATTTTTACAGAGTGGGAATTATTTTTTTTTTTTCAGAATTTCTTATTATATCTACACGTCCACGGTGGCCTGGCCTACCAGCTGCAGTTTGCAAGATTTTAACAGAAACAACCTTGTATATTGTTGCTTCTTACAATGTTTCAGTCATAGTTTTTAAAGGGGTTAATATTCTACGCCAGTGACTTGAGAACCAAAGCACGGACATGTATGTGTACGTACTTCTATCTGTATATTTCTTAGATATGTAATATGCATTTCAATGAAAGAACTGTAAAAGACAAAGGAATTTCCCTTGGAAGTACCTTGAAGAGTTTCAAATTCCATACGTAAGATACTGGTGATCAAAGCTCTGTTTACCCATAAAAGTGAGCATTGCTTTCTTACTTCTAAAAGAGGAAAATAGGTTGTTTGAGTGATACTTGATGCAAAGTCAAGACTCGGAGATTCAGGTATCCAATAGACAAGATGCAGTCACTGGAAGTTCACGTTCTCTCAGTCTCTATGTGCTTCGATGCACGCGAAAAATCTTTTGGTTTATTTTTGGCACTCTGGGCTTTTTCCCTTAGAATTCTTCCAGTAAATCAGTATTGTGAGTTTCAAGGAGAGAGACGTGCAACAACCCTTTTTTGTTTAATTTCTGCACTGTTCCAAATAGATCACCTTGTTCATGTATTACAGTAGATGAGTGAGAATTCTTAAAAGCATGGGTGATTGAACCAGGTAAAATTTTCGTCATGGATGTTTCATGTGCACATTTTCCAACACAAGCAAAAATTGAAGAGGGCTCTAAAGGCCTAAAGTTTTCCAGAACAGATGCAAGAAAATCCACTTTTTCTCTCCTAAACAGTGAAGAATATGGCCCTAAACCTGAATGTTCATAAAGTAGTATGAGATTCAACTTGAAGTTAAAAGTTTGCAGTTTCACCTAAAATCACCAGTGCCATGAGTTGAGTCACTTGGATTTCCCATAAAGCTGCACAGCTTGGGAAGATACACTTGGGAGAGGGCCAACACCTATGGGATAGCTGTTGTACATAGATTTCCCGTTACACTCGATGTTTATGGGCGTAATAAAAATGGACATGAGTAATGTCGATGACATCCCTCAGCAGTAGACTGTGACATCGCCGGGAGACGGATTGTGACTGCTTAGCCCTCGCAGCTCCTCTCCCGGGGCGCTGGCGGAACCCGGCTCATTCTGGCTCGTTCCTGGACCCTGCTGAGCGGTTGTGCGAGGCTTGGTGGTCGAGGAAGGATTTGGCTGTGCTGTGCTGTGCTGGGTCGTGCCTGGGGCTGCTTGCAGCATCTCAGTGCCCGAGCCCAGAGCATTGCTCGTTTCCCCGGCCCTGCCTAGTGCAGGCAACCGGGGCGCTACAGAGCGCACCCGCAGCAGCGGAGGTGAGTGGTGCGGGGACACCTGGGTCCCGCAGGGCAGCCGTGGGTTAGGGTAGGGTGCACGAGATAAACCAGTCCGGGGCTTGGGAAGGCTTCCCGCTGAGGAAGGGACTGCTGAAGGACGTTCAGACGTTGGGGCAGAGAGTGACCGTGACCCTCTTCCTCTCTTGCAGTGTGACAGCGCCGCTGCAGCTCTGGTGAAGAACAACTTGTCATCTGCAGTTCTCCCAGCCCGCTGCAGCTAGAAGACCATGGCTGCGAAAGAGCCGTGGACATGTCCCATCTGCGGCGACGTGCGACAGGACGTTACAAGTGTGATTCCATGTAAGCACACGTTTTGCCTTGGCTGTATCCATCGGTGGGCGAGGCTGAAAGACACCTGCCCGCTGTGCAGGACGGCCATGAAGAGCGTCCGGGTCTCCACGTGGGGAAACATGTACCTGGAATGCATGGTGTGCCCACCCGCACTGCCAGTGCCCATCAGCTTCGGCACCACCACCGGCCCCAGCGGCACCGCGGCAGCTGCTGAACACAGCCGTGTGGAAGCAGAGAGAGTGGGCGGCCTCCTGCCGGAGCAGTGGGCAGCACTCTTCAGGGAGAGACGCGACCTCCTGTGGCCGGTGCTGCCCTGGCTGGAGGAAATACTCTCCGTCATCCAGGGGATTCGCCCCTGGCAGATCTTTACAACGGTGAACGCAATTCAGGCACTGCTGTGCCAGGTGGGCCTGGACAGGGCCGCCCTGGTGCAGCACACCCGTGACATCCTGGGAGTGGACACCGCACTGCTGACGGAAAGGCTCTTTGAAGTCATCGTGATGCTGTGCGGCCCGGAGGCCCGGAGGCTGCTGGGCCTCCCAGAGCCCAACAACGCCCAGCAGCACGAGGACGGCCGCGAAGAGCCCGGCGTGGCCCAGCAGCGCTATGAGGACGGCCCCGCGGCCCCGTCCGGTCCCGCCGCCTCCCCGCAGGGGACCGTCGCCCCCAGCGCCGCGCCCTACGGGAGCTCCTCGGGTCCCGAAGCGGAGGAGCTCCCCGGCACGTCCGGCGGGGCCCTGGGCGGGGGTGCCGCCGAGCTCCCCGCCGCACCCAGCCCCGGGCAGCGGGAGCGGCCCGGCGACGAGCCGGGTCCCGAGGCGGCCGGTCCCTCCGAGCAGGGACGCAGGCGCGGCCCCTCCGCTCGCGGCCGGGGCGGGAAGCGCTCGGCCGGTGGGCCCCGGCGCCCCACGAAGAGGAGGGCCGCCAGCGCCCAGCGCGCTCCTGCGCCCCGCAAGAGGCGGCCTCCCCGACGCCCCGAGCCGTAACGAACACGCGTGTCCGATACGAGTTAGCGTTTTTACAATAAAAGAAGTGTAGAATCACGCATTTCTCGAGACGGTTCGCCCTTCACGAGCACCTCTTACGCGCGCTGTGCCGTAGGACCCGTGCCCATTGAGCAGGGCCAACTGATGATTCATATTAAAACTAATGCCACCAAAAAAAAGCAAAGAGTCGTACTAATTGGGGATTCCAGTTAGTGCTCGGAGACTCTGAGGCCCCCATTTGCTGCGCAGAGAACCCCTCTGGAGAGGATTTTTCTGGGGTGAGCAGTTATCAGGGAAGAGCGAGGCAAAAAGTGTGTGAAGTCCCTCAGCCTTCTCCTTGTCTCTTGATAGCAGCCTGCTTGTGTCACTCACTAAGGGTTGCCAGTTGGGAGGACAGAGAACGCTGCTTGCACAGCCAGTCCCTTTAGCATGCTTCCAAGGGATGTAAAGTCCCTTTAAATGTTTTGTACTTTCTCTGGTTCAGTGTCCTGACACCCTTCTGGAATGACAGTGAGCTGGTAGGCGTCGTCTTAGCAGACGTGGTAGAGCCTTCCTGAAGTCTCTGACACGTGACCCCAGAAAAATTATTTTTCCTCAGTCCGATGGGATACCGGCTGCCTTGTGTTTTGTGGTTTTGCCTTTGAAATAACCTATCTGTGCACAGGTTATCTGTAGTTTCCACACTCCTTGTTTTTGTCCCTCGTCGCGCTTTGTTTATATTTCATCCTATCGCCCTGACAGCCACCGGTTAGTGGCTCAGTGTCTGGATGGAGATCAGTGACAAGCAATGTCCCCCAGAGAACTTTTTGTTCTCTTCATCAGTGACGCTGACAGTGGGATCAAGCGCACCCTCAGCGAGTTTGCTGACGATGCCAAGCTGTGGGGTGCAGTTGTCACACCAAAGGGCTGGGATGCCATCCAGGGAGACCTAAATAGGCTTGAGCAGAGGTCTCAGGTGAATATCCCAAGGTTCAGCAAATCGAAGTGCAAGGTCTCGCACCTGGGTCAAGGCAACCCTGACTATCAATTCAAGCTGGGGAATGAAAGGATTTTGCACAGCCTTGCAAAAAAGACCTGAGGGCGGTGGTGGATGGGAAGGCAGACAAGAGCCAGCAATGCAATGAATGCTAACAATGAGGAGGGAAATTTTCAGCTTGAAACACTTCAGATATGAAATGCTATGGCTCCAGATATGATATGGCATGATATGAAGCAAAACTGTTCAGATGGGAAATATGAAATTTCATCAGATGTGTAGCTTGTACATCAGTAATAAGTTGAGTGATGCATCATGTTTAATACCGTTCTTCATTTATTCTAAAGTGAGGGCTTCTGATTTTTTGTTTGTTTGTTTGTTTTGTTTTGTTTTGTTTTTCCGGATGAAATGCTCCTTTTATCCTACATTTCCTGCGCAACAATTGAAGTGAAGATATTTTTACAGAGTGGGAATTATTTTTTTTTTTCAGAATTTCTTATTATATCTACACGTCCACGGTGGCCTGGCCTACCAGCTGCAGTTTGCAAGATTTTAACAGAAACAACCTTGTATATTGTTGCTTCTTACAGTGTTTCAGTCATAGTTTTTAAAGGGGTTAATATTCTATGCCAGTGACTTGAGAACCAAAGCACAAACTTGTATGTGTACGTATTTCTATCTGTATATTTCTTAGATATATAATATGCATTTCAATGAAAACTGTAAAAGACAAAGGAATTTCCCTTGGAAGTACCTTGAAGAGTTTCAAATTCCATACGTAAGATACTGGTGATCAAAGCTCTGTTTACCCATAAAAGTGAGCATTGCTTTCTTACGTCTAAAAGAGGAAAATAGGTTGTTTGGGTGATACTTGATGCAAAGTCAAGACTCGGAGATTCAGGTATCCAATAGACAAGATGCAGTCACTGGAAGTTCACGTTCTCTCAGTCTCTATGTGCTTCGATGCACGCGAAAAATCTTTTGGTTTATTTTTGGCACTCTGGGCTTTTTCCCTTAGAATTCTTCCAGTAAATCAGTATTGTGAGTTTCAAGGAGAGAGACGTACAACAACCCTTTTTTGTTTAATTTCTGCACTGTTCCAAATAGATCACCTTGTTCATGTATTACAGTAGATGAGTGAGAATTCTTAAAAGCATGGGTGATTGAACCAGGTAAAATTTTCGTCATGGATGTTTCATGTGCACATTTTCCAACACAAGCAAAAATTGAAGAGGGCTCTAAAGGCCTAAAGTTTTCCAGAACAGATGCAAGAAAATCCACTTTTTCTCTCCTAAACAGTGAAGAATATGGCCCTAAACCTGAATGTTCATAAAGTAGTATGAGATTCAACTTGAAGTTAAAAGTTTGCAGTTTCACCTAAAATCACCAGTGCCATGAGTTGAGTCACTTGGATTTCCCATAAAGCTGCACAGCTTGGGAAGATACACTTGGGAGAGGGCCAACACCTATGGGATAGCTGTTGTACATAGATTTCCCGTTACGCTCGATGTTTATGGGCGTAATAAAAATGGACATGAGTAATGTCGATGACATCCCTCAGCAGTAGACTGTGACATCACCAGGAGACGGATTGTGACTGCTTAGCCCTCGCAGCTCCTCTCCCGGGGCGCTGGCGGAACCCGGCTCATTCTGGCTCGTTCCTGGACCCTGCTGAGCGGTTGTGCGAGGCTTGGTGGTCGAGGAAGGATTTGGCTGTGCTGTGCTGTGCTGGGTCGTGCCTGGGGCTGCTTGCAGCATCTCAGTGCCCGAGCCCAGAGCATTGCTCGTTTCCCCGGCCCTGCCTAGTGCAGGCAACCGGGGCGCTACAGAGCGCACCCGCAGCAGCGGAGGTGAGTGGTGCGGGGACACCTGGGTCCCGCAGGGCAGCCGTGGGTTAGGGTAGGGTGCACGAGATAAACCAGTCCGGGGCTTGGGAAGGCTTCCCGCTGAGGAAGGGACTGCTGAAGGACGTTCAGACGTTGGGGCAGAGAGTGACCGTGACCCTCTTCCTCTCTTGCAGTGTGACAGCGCCGCTGCAGCTCTGGTGAAGAACAACTTGTCATCTGCAGTTCTCCCAGCCCGCTGCAGCTAGAAGACCATGGCTGCGAAAGAGCCGTGGACATGTCCCATCTGCGGCGACGTGCGACAGGACGTTACAAGTGTGATTCCATGTAAGCACACGTTTTGCCTTGGCTGTATCCATCGGTGGGCGAGGCTGAAAGACACCTGCCCGCTGTGCAGGACGGCCATGAAGAGCGTCCGGGTCTCCACGTGGGGAAACATGTACCTGGAATGCATGGTGTGCCCACCCGCACTGCCAGTGCCCATCAGCTTCGGCACCACCACCGGCCCCAGCGGCACCGCGGCAGCTGCTGAACACAGCCGTGTGGAAGCAGAGAGAGTGGGCGGCCTCCTGCCGGAGCAGTGGGCAGCACTCTTCAGGGAGAGACGCGACCTCCTGTGGCCGGTGCTGCCCTGGCTGGAGGAAATACTCTCCGTCATCCAGGGGATTCGCCCCTGGCAGATCTTTACAACGGTGAACGCAATTCAGGCACTGCTGTGCCAGGTGGGCCTGGACAGGGCCGCCCTGGTGCAGCACACCCGTGACATCCTGGGAGTGGACACCGCACTGCTGACGGAAAGGCTCTTTGAAGTCATCGTGATGCTGTGCGGCCCGGAGGCCCGGAGGCTGCTGGGCCTCCCAGAGCCCAACAACGCCCAGCAGCACGAGGACGGCCGCGAAGAGCCCGGCGTGGCCCAGCAGCGCTATGAGGACGGCCCCGCGGCCCCGTCCGGTCCCGCCGCCTCCCCGCAGGGGACCGTCGCCCCCAGCGCCGCGCCCTACGGGAGCTCCTCGGGTCCCGAAGCGGAGGAGCTCCCCGGCACGTCCGGCGGGGCCCTGGGCGGGGGTGCCGCCGAGCTCCCCGCCGCACCCAGCCCCGGGCAGCGGGAGCGGCCCGGCGACGAGCCGGGTCCCGAGGCGGCCGGTCCCTCCGAGCAGGGACGCAGGCGCGGCCCCTCCGCTCGCGGCCGGGGCGGGAAGCGCTCGGCCGGTGGGCCCCGGCGCCCCACGAAGAGGAGGGCCGCCAGCGCCCAGCGCGCTCCTGCGCCCCGCAAGAGGCGGCCTCCCCGACGCCCCGAGCCGTAACGAACACGCGTGTCCGATACGAGTTAGCGTTTTTACAATAAAAGAAGTGTAGAATCACGCATTTCTCGAGATGGTTCGCCCTTCACGAGCACCTCTTACGCGCGCTGTGCCGTAGGACCCGTGCCCATTGAGCAGGGCCAACTGATGATTCATATTAAAACTAATGCCACCAAAAAAAAGCAAAGAGTCGTACTAATTGGGGATTCCAGTTAGTGCTCGGAGACTCTGAGGCCCCCATTTGCTGCGCAGAGAACCCCTCTGGAGAGGATTTTTCTGGGGTGAGCAGTTATCAGGGAAGAGCGAGGCAAAAAGTGTGCCAAGTCCCTCAGCCTTCTCCTTGTCTCTTGATAGCAGCCTGCTTGTGTCACTCACTAAGGGTTGCCAGTTGGGAGGACAGAGAACGCTGCTTGCACAGCCAGTCCCTTTAGCATGCTTCCAAGGGATGTAAAGTCCCTTTAAATGTTTTGTACTTTCTCTGGTTCAGTGTCCTGACACCCTTCTGGAATGACAGTGAGCTGGCAGGCGTCGTCTTAGCAGACGTGGTAGAGCCTTCCTGAAGTCTCTGACACGTGACCCCAGAAAAATTATTTTTCCTTAGTCTGATGGGATACCGGCTGCCTTGTGTTTTGTGGTTTTGCCTTTGAAATAACCTATCTGTGCACAGGTTATCTGTAGTTTCCACACTCCTTGTTTTTGTCCCTCGTCGCGCTTTGTTTATATTTCGTCCTATCGCCCTGACAGCCACCGGTTAGTGGCTCAGTGTCTGGATGGAGATCAGTGACAAGCAATGTCCCCCAGAGAACTTTTTGTTCTCTTCATCAGTGACGCTGACAGTGGGATCAAGCGCACCCTCAGCGAGTTTGCTGACGATGCCAAGCTGTGGGGTGCAGTTGTCACACCAAAGGGCTGGGATGCCATCCAGGGAGACCTAAATAGGCTTGAGCAGAGGTCTCAGGTGAATATCCCAAGGTTCAGCAAATCGAAGTGCAAGGTCTTGCACCTGGGTCAAGGCAACCCTGACTATCAATTCGAGCTGGGGAATGAAAGGATTTTGCACAGCCTTGCAAAAAAGACCTGAGGGCGGTGGTGGATGGGAAGGCAGACAAGAGCCAGCAATGCAATGAATGCTAACAATGAGGAGGGAAATTTTCAGCTTGAAACACTTCAGATATGAAATGCTATGGCTCCAGATATGATATGGCATGATATGAAGCAAAACTGTTCAGATGGGAAATATGAAATTTCATCAGATGTGTAGCTTGTACATCAGTAATAAGTTGAGTGATGCATCATGTTTAATACCGTTCTTCATTTATTCTAAAGTGAGGGCTTCTGATTTTTTGTTTGTTTGTTTGTTTTGTTTTGTCTTGTTTTTCCGGATGAAATGCTCCTTTTATCCTACATTTCCTGTGCAACAATTGAAGTGAAGATATTTTTACAGAGTGGGAATTATTTTTTTTTTTTTCAGAATTTCTTATTATATCTACACGTCCACGGTGGCCTGGCCTACCAGCTGCAGTTTGCAAGATTTTAACAGAAACAACCTTGTATATTGTTGCTTCTTACAATGTTTCAGTCATAGTTTTTAAAGGGGTTAATATTCTATGCCAGTGACTTGAGAACCAAAGCACGGACATGTATGTGTACGTATTTCTATCTGTATATTTCTTAGATATATAATATGCATTTCAATGAAAACTGTAAAAGACAAAGGAATTTCCCTTGGAAGTACCTTGAAGAGTTTCAAATTCCATACGTAAGATACTGGTGATCAAAGCTCTGTTTACCCATAAAAGTGAGCATTGCTTTCTTACTTCTAAAAGAGGAAAATAGGTTGTTTGGGTGATACTTGATGCAAAGTCAAGACTCGGAGATTCAGGTATCCAGTAGACAAGATGCAGTCACTGGAAGTTCACGTTCTCTCAGTCTCTATGTGCTTCGATGCACGCGAAAAATCTTTTGGTTTATTTTTGGCACTCTGGGCTTTTTCCCTTAGAATTCTTCCAGTAAATCAGTATTGTGAGTTTCAAGGAGAGAGACGTACAACAACCCTTTTTTGTTTAATTTCTGCACTGTTCCAAATAGATCACCTTGTTCATGTATTACAGTAGATGAGTGAGAATTCTTAAAAGCATGGGTGATTGAACCAGGTAAAATTTTCGTCATGGATGTTTCATGTGCACATTTTCCAACACAAGCAAAAATTGAAGAGGGCTCTAAAGGCCTAAAGTTTTCCAGAACAGATGCAAGAAAATCCACTTTTTCTCTCCTAAACAGTGAAGAATATGGCCCTAAACCTGAATGTTCATAAAGTAGTATGAGATTCAACTTGAAGTTAAAAGTTTGCAGTTTCACCTAAAATCACCAGTGCCATGAGTTAAGTCACTTGGATTTCCCATAAAGCTGCACAGCTTGGGAAGATACACTTGGGAGAGGGCCAACACCTATGGGATAGCTGTTGTACATAGATTTCCCGTTACACTCGATGTTTATGGGCGTAATAAAAATGGACATGAGTAATGTCGATGACATCCCTCAGCAGTAGACTGTGACATCACCGGGAGACGGATTGTGACTGCTTAGCCCTCGCAGCTCCTCTCCCGGGGCGCTGGCGGAACCCGGCTCATTCTGGCTCGTTCCTGGACCCTGCTGAGCGGTTGTGCGAGGCTTGGTGGTCGAGGAAGGATTTGGCTGTGCTGTGCTGTGCTGGGTCGTGCCTGGGGCTGCTTGCAGCATCTCAGTGCCCGAGCCCAGAGCATTGCTCGTTTCCCCGGCCCTGCCTAGTGCAGGCAACCGGGGCGCTACAGAGCGCACCCGCAGCAGCGGAGGTGAGTGGTGCGGGGACACCTGGGTCCCGCAGGGCAGCCGTGGGTTAGGGTAGGGTGCACGAGATAAACCAGTCCGGGGCTTGGGAAGGCTTCCCGCTGAGGAAGGGACTGCTGAAGGACGTTCAGACGTTGGGGCAGAGAGTGACCGTGACCCTCTTCCTCTCTTGCAGTGTGACACCGCCGCTGCAGCTCTGGTGAAGAACAACTTGTCATCTGCAGTTCTCCCAGCCCGCTGCAGCTAGAAGACCATGGCTGCGAAAGAGCCGTGGACATGTCCCATCTGCGGCGACGTGCGACAGGACGTTACAAGTGTGATTCCATGTAAGCACACGTTTTGCCTTGGCTGTATCCATCGGTGGGCGAGGCTGAAAGACACCTGCCCGCTGTGCAGGACGGCCATGAAGAGCGTCCGGGTCTCCACGTGGGGAAACATGTACCTGGAATGCATGGTGTGCCCACCCGCACTGCCAGTGCCCATCAGCTTCGGCACCACCACCGGCCCCAGCGGCACCGCGGCAGCTGCTGAACACAGCCGTGTGGAAGCAGAGAGAGTGGGCGGCCTCCTGCCGGAGCAGTGGGCAGCACTCTTCAGGGAGAGACGCGACCTCCTGTGGCCGGTGCTGCCCTGGCTGGAGGAAATACTCTCCGTCATCCAGGGGATTCGCCCCTGGCAGATCTTTACAACGGTGAACGCAATTCAGGCACTGCTGTGCCAGGTGGGCCTGGACAGGGCCGCCCTGGTGCAGCACACCCGTGACATCCTGGGAGTCGACACCGCACTGCTGACGGAAAGGCTCTTTGAAGTCATCGTGATGCTGTGCGGCCCGGAGGCCCGGAGGCTGCTGGGCCTCCCAGAGCCCAACAACGCCCAGCAGCACGAGGACGGCCGCGAAGAGCCCGGCGTGGCCCAGCAGCGCTATGAGGACGGCCCCGCGGCCCCGTCCGGTCCCGCCGCCTCCCCGCAGGGGACCGTCGCCCCCAGCGCCGCGCCCTACGGGAGCTCCTCGGGTCCCGAAGCGGAGGAGCTCCCCGGCACGTCCGGCGGGGCCCTGGGCGGGGGTGCCGCCGAGCTCCCCGCCGCACCCAGCCCCGGGCAGCGGGAGCGGCCCGGCGACGAGCCGGGTCCCGAGGCGGCCGGTCCCTCCGAGCAGGGACGCAGGCGCGGCCCCTCCGCTCGCGGCCGGGGCGGGAAGCGCTCGGCCGGTGGGCCCCGGCGCCCCACGAAGAGGAGGGCCGCCAGCGCCCAGCGCGCTCCTGCGCCCCGCAAGAGGCGGCCTCCCCGACGCCCCGAGCCGTAACGAACACGCGTGTCCGATACGAGTTAGCGTTTTTACAATAAAAGAAGTGTAGAATCACGCATTTCTCGAGATGGTTCGCCCTTCACGAGCACCTCTTACGCGCGCTGTGCCGTAGGACCCGTGCCCATTGAGCAGGGCCAACTGATGATTCATATTAAAACTAATGCCACCAAAAAAAAGCAAAGAGTCGTACTAATTGGGGATTCCAGTTAGTGCTCGGAGACTCTGAGGCCCCCATTTGCTGCGCAGAGAACCCCTCTGGAGAGGATTTTTCTGGGGTGAGCAGTTATCAGGGAAGAGCGAGGCAAAAAGTGTGCCAAGTCCCTCAGCCTTCTCCTTGTCTCTTGATAGCAGCCTGCTTGTGTCACTCACTAAGGGTTGCCAGTTGGGAGGACAGAGAACGCTGCTTGCACAGCCAGTCCCTTTAGCATGCTTCCAAGGGATGTAAAGTCCCTTTAAATGTTTTGTACTTTCTCTGGTTCAGTGTCCTGACACCCTTCTGGAATGACAGTGAGCTGGCAGGCGTCGTCTTAGCAGACGTGGTAGAGCCTTCCTGAAGTCTCTGACACGTGACCCCAGAAAAATTATTTTTCCTTAGTCTGATGGGATACCGGCTGCCTTGTGTTTTGTGGTTTTGCCTTTGAAATAACCTATCTGTGCACAGGTTATCTGTAGTTTCCACACTCCTTGTTTTTGTCCCTCGTCGCGCTTTGTTTATATTTCATCCTATCGCCCTGACAGCCACCGGTTAGTGGCTCAGTGTCTGGATGGAGATCAGTGACAAGCAATGTCCCCCAGAGAACTTTTTGTTCTCTTCATCAGTGACGCTGACAGTGGGATCAAGCGCACCCTCAGCGAGTTTGCTGACGATGCCAAGCTGTGGGGTGCAGTTGTCACACCAAAGGGCTGGGATGCCATCCAGGGAGACCTAAATAGGCTTGAGCAGAGGTCTCAGGTGAATATCCCAAGGTTCAGCAAATCGAAGTGCAAGGTCTCGCACCTGGGTCAAGGCAACCCTGACTATCAATTCAAGCTGGGGAATGAAAGGATTTTGCACAGCCTTGCAAAAAAGACCTGAGGGCGGTGGTGGATGGGAAGGCAGACAAGAGCCAGCAATGCAATGAATGCTAACAATGAGGAGGGAAATTTTCAGCTTGAAACACTTCAGATATGAAATGCTATGGCTCCAGATATGATATGGCATGATATGAAGCAAAACTGTTCAGATGGGAAATATGAAATTTCATCAGATGTGTAGCTTGTACATCAGTAATAAGTTGAGTGATGCATCATGTTTAATACCGTTCTTCATTTATTCTAAAGTGAGGGCTTCTGATTTTTTGTTTGTTTGTTTGTTTTGTTTTGTTTTGTTTTTCCGGATGAAATGCTCCTTTTATCCTACATTTCCTGCGCAACAATTGAAGTGAAGATATTTTTACAGAGTGGGAATTATTTTTTTTTTTCAGAATTTCTTATTATATCTACACGTCCACGGTGGCCTGGCCTACCAGCTGCAGTTTGCAAGATTTTAACAGAAACAACCTTGTATATTGTTGCTTCTTACAATGTTTCAGTCATAGTTTTTAAAGGGGTTAATATTCTACGCCAGTGACTTGAGAACCAAAGCACGGACATGTATGTGTACGTACTTCTATCTGTATATTTCTTAGATATATAATATGCATTTCAATGAAAGAACTGTAAAAGACAAAGGAATTTCCCTTGGAAGTACCTTGAAGAGTTTCAAATTCCATACGTAAGATACTGGTGATCAAAGCTCTGTTTACCCATAAAAGTGAGCATTGCTTTCTTACTTCTAAAAGAGGAAAATAGGTTGTTTGGGTGATACTTGATGCAAAGTCAAGACTCGGAGATTCAGGTATCCAATAGACAAGATGCAGTCACTGGAAGTTCACGTTCTCTCAGTCTCTATGTGCTTCGATGCACGCGAAAAATCTTTTGGTTTATTTTTGGCACTCTGGGCTTTTTCCCTTAGAATTCTTCCAGTAAATCAGTATTGTGAGTTTCAAGGAGAGAGACGTACAACAACCCTTTTTTGTTTAATTTCTGCACTGTTCCAAATAGATCACCTTGTTCATGTATTACAGTAGATGAGTGAGAATTCTTAAAAGCATGGGTGATTGAACCAGGTAAAATTTTCGTCATGGATGTTTCATGTGCACATTTTCCAACACAAGCAAAAATTGAAGAGGGCTCTAAAGGCCTAAAGTTTTCCAGAACAGATGCAAGAAAATCCACTTTTTCTCTCCTAAACAGTGAAGAATATGGCCCTAAACCTGAATGTTCATAAAGTAGTATGAGATTCAACTTGAAGTTAAAAGTTTGCAGTTTCACCTAAAATCACCAGTGCCATGAGTTGAGTCACTTGGATTTCCCATAAAGCTGCACAGCTTGGGAAGATACACTTGGGAGAGGGCCAACACCTATGGGATAGCTGTTGTACATAGATTTCCCGTTACGCTCGATGTTTATGGGCGTAATAAAAATGGACATGAGTAATGTCGATGACATCCCTCAGCAGTAGACTGTGACATCACCGGGAGACAGATTGTGACTGCTTAGCCCTCGCAGCTCCTCTCCCGGGGCGCTGGCGGAACCCGGCTCATTCTGGCTCGTTCCTGGACCCTGCTGAGCGGTTGTGCGAGGCTTGGTGGTCGAGGAAGGATTTGGCTGTGCTGTGCTGTGCTGGGTCGTGCCTGGGGCTGCTTGCAGCATCTCAGTGCCCGAGCCCAGAGCATTGCTCGTTTCCCCGGCCCTGCCTAGTGCAGGCAACCGGGGCGCTACAGAGCGCACCCGCAGCAGCGGAGGTGAGTGGTGCGGGGACACCTGGGTCCCGCAGGGCAGCCGTGGGTTAGGGTAGGGTGCACGAGATAAACCAGTCCGGGGCTTGGGAAGGCTTCCCGCTGAGGAAGGGACTGCTGAAGGACGTTCAGACGTTGGGGCAGAGAGTGACCGTGACCCTCTTCCTCTCTTGCAGTGTGACAGCGCCGCTGCAGCTCTGGTGAAGAACAACTTGTCATCTGCAGTTCTCCCAGCCCGCTGCAGCTAGAAGACCATGGCTGCGAAAGAGCCGTGGACGTGTCCCATCTGCGGCGACGTGCGACAGGACGTTACAAGTGTGATTCCATGTAAGCACACGTTTTGCCTTGGCTGTATCCATCGGTGGGCGAGGCTGAAAGACACCTGCCCGCTGTGCAGGACGGCCATGAAGAGCGTCCGGGTCTCCACGTGGGGAAACATGTACCTGGAATGCATGGTGTGCCCACCCGCACTGCCAGTGCCCATCAGCTTCGGCACCACCACCGGCCCCAGCGGCACCGCGGCAGCTGCTGAACACAGCCGTGTGGAAGCAGAGAGAGTGGGCGGCCTCCTGCCGGAGCAGTGGGCAGCACTCTTCAGGGAGAGACGCGACCTCCTGTGGCCGGTGCTGCCCTGGCTGGAGGAAATACTCTCCGTCATCCAGGGGATTCGCCCCTGGCAGATCTTTACAACGGTGAACGCAATTCAGGCACTGCTGTGCCAGGTGGGCCTGGACAGGGCCGCCCTGGTGCAGCACACCCGTGACATCCTGGGAGTCGACACCGCACTGCTGACGGAAAGGCTCTTTGAAGTCATCGTGATGCTGTGCGGCCCGGAGGCCCGGAGGCTGCTGGGCCTCCCAGAGCCCAACAACGCCCAGCAGCACGAGGACGGCCGCGAAGAGCCCGGCGTGGCCCAGCAGCGCTATGAGGACGGCCCCGCGGCCCCGTCCGGTCCCGCCGCCTCCCCGCAGGGGACCGTCGCCCCCAGCGCCGCGCCCTACGGGAGCTCCTCGGGTCCCGAAGCGGAGGAGCTCCCCGGCACGTCCGGCGGGGCCCTGGGCGGGGGTGCCGCCGAGCTCCCCGCCGCACCCAGCCCCGGGCAGCGGGAGCGGCCCGGCGACGAGCCGGGTCCCGAGGCGGCCGGTCCCTCCGAGCAGGGACGCAGGCGCGGCCCCTCCGCTCGCGGCCGGGGCGGGAAGCGCTCGGCCGGTGGGCCCCGGCGCCCCACGAAGAGGAGGGCCGCCAGCGCCCAGCGCGCTCCTGCGCCCCGCAAGAGGCGGCCTCCCCGACGCCCCGAGCCGTAACGAACACGCGTGTCCGATACGAGTTAGCGTTTTTACAATAAAAGAAGTGTAGAATCACGCATTTCTCGAGATGGTTCGCCCTTCACGAGCACCTCTTACGCGCGCTGTGCCGTAGGACCCGTGCCCATTGAGCAGGGCCAACTGATGATTCATATTAAAACTAATGCCACCAAAAAAAAGCAAAGAGTCGTACTAATTGGGGATTCCAGTTAGTGCTCGGAGACTCTGAGGCCCCCATTTGCTGCGCAGAGAACCCCTCTGGAGAGGATTTTTCTGGGGTGAGCAGTTATCAGGGAAGAGCGAGGCAAAAAGTGTGCCAAGTCCCTCAGCCTTCTCCTTGTCTCTTGATAGCAGCCTGCTTGTGTCACTCACTAAGGGTTGCCAGTTGGGAGGACAGAGAACGCTGCTTGCACAGCCAGTCCCTTTAGCATGCTTCCAAGGGATGTAAAGTCCCTTTAAATGTTTTGTACTTTCTCTGGTTCAGTGTCCTGACACCCTTCTGGAATGACAGTGAGCTGGCAGGCGTCGTCTTAGCAGACGTGGTAGAGCCTTCCTGAAGTCTCTGACACGTGACCCCAGAAAAATTATTTTTCCTTAGTCTGATGGGATACCGGCTGCCTTGTGTTTTGTGGTTTTGCCTTTGAAATAACCTATCTGTGCACAGGTTATCTGTAGTTTCCACACTCCTTGTTTTTGTCCCTCGTCGCGCTTTGTTTATATTTCATCCTATCGCCCTGACAGCCACCGGTTAGTGGCTCAGTGTCTGGATGGAGATCAGTGACAAGCAATGTCCCCCAGAGAACTTTTTGTTCTCTTCATCAGTGACGCTGACAGTGGGATCAAGCGCACCCTCAGCGAGTTTGCTGACGATGCCAAGCTGTGGGGTGCAGTTGTCACACCAAAGGGCTGGGATGCCATCCAGGGAGACCTAAATAGGCTTGAGCAGAGGTCTCAGGTGAATATCCCAAGGTTCAGCAAATCGAAGTGCAAGGTCTCGCACCTGGGTCAAGGCAACCCTGACTATCAATTCAAGCTGGGGAATGAAAGGATTTTGCACAGCCTTGCAAAAAAGACCTGAGGGCGGTGGTGGATGGGAAGGCAGACAAGAGCCAGCAATGCAATGAATGCTAACAATGAGGAGGGAAATTTTCAGCTTGAAACACTTCAGATATGAAATGCTATGGCTCCAGATATGATATGGCATGATATGAAGCAAAACTGTTCAGATGGGAAATATGAAATTTCATCAGATGTGTAGCTTGTACATCAGTAATAAGTTGAGTGATGCATCATGTTTAATACCGTTCTTCATTTATTCTAAAGTGAGGGCTTCTGATTTTTTGTTTGTTTGTTTGTTTTGTT
Organism: Oreortyx pictus; assembly: GCA_036925125.1. NCBI lineage: Eukaryota > Metazoa > Chordata > Aves > Galliformes > Odontophoridae > Oreortyx > Oreortyx pictus. The sequence goes on along the minus strand of JAUPFR010000004.1, from coordinate 7,999,976 downwards.
TTGTTTTGTTTTTCCGGATGAAATGCTCCTTTTATCCTACATTTCCTGCGCAACAATTGAAGTGAAGATATTTTTACAGAGTGGGAATTATTTTTTTTTTTCAGAATTTCTTATTATATCTACACGTCCACGGTGGCCTGGCCTACCAGCTGCAGTTTGCAAGATTTTAACAGAAACAACCTTGTATATTGTTGCTTCTTACAATGTTTCAGTCATAGTTTTTAAAGGGGTTAATATTCTACGCCAGTGACTTGAGAACCAAAGCACGGACATGTATGTGTACGTACTTCTATCTGTATATTTCTTAGATATATAATATGCATTTCAATGAAAGAACTGTAAAAGACAAAGGAATTTCCCTTGGAAGTACCTTGAAGAGTTTCAAATTCCATACGTAAGATACTGGTGATCAAAGCTCTGTTTACCCATAAAAGTGAGCATTGCTTTCTTACTTCTAAAAGAGGAAAATAGGTTGTTTGGGTGATACTTGATGCAAAGTCAAGACTCGGAGATTCAGGTATCCAATAGACAAGATGCAGTCACTGGAAGTTCACGTTCTCTCAGTCTCTATGTGCTTCGATGCACGCGAAAAATCTTTTGGTTTATTTTTGGCACTCTGGGCTTTTTCCCTTAGAATTCTTCCAGTAAATCAGTATTGTGAGTTTCAAGGAGAGAGACGTACAACAACCCTTTTTTGTTTAATTTCTGCACTGTTCCAAATAGATCACCTTGTTCATGTATTACAGTAGATGAGTGAGAATTCTTAAAAGCATGGGTGATTGAACCAGGTAAAATTTTCGTCATGGATGTTTCATGTGCACATTTTCCAACACAAGCAAAAATTGAAGAGGGCTCTAAAGGCCTAAAGTTTTCCAGAACAGATGCAAGAAAATCCACTTTTTCTCTCCTAAACAGTGAAGAATATGGCCCTAAACCTGAATGTTCATAAAGTAGTATGAGATTCAACTTGAAGTTAAAAGTTTGCAGTTTCACCTAAAATCACCAGTGCCATGAGTTGAGTCACTTGGATTTCCCATAAAGCTGCACAGCTTGGGAAGATACACTTGGGAGAGGGCCAACACCTATGGGATAGCTGTTGTACATAGATTTCCCGTTACGCTCGATGTTTATGGGCGTAATAAAAATGGACATGAGTAATGTCGATGACATCCCTCAGCAGTAGACTGTGACATCACCGGGAGACAGATTGTGACTGCTTAGCCCTCGCAGCTCCTCTCCCGGGGCGCTGGCGGAACCCGGCTCATTCTGGCTCGTTCCTGGACCCTGCTGAGCGGTTGTGCGAGGCTTGGTGGTCGAGGAAGGATTTGGCTGTGCTGTGCTGTGCTGGGTCGTGCCTGGGGCTGCTTGCAGCATCTCAGTGCCCGAGCCCAGAGCATTGCTCGTTTCCCCGGCCCTGCCTAGTGCAGGCAACCGGGGCGCTACAGAGCGCACCCGCAGCAGCGGAGGTGAGTGGTGCGGGGACACCTGGGTCCCGCAGGGCAGCCGTGGGTTAGGGTAGGGTGCACGAGATAAACCAGTCCGGGGCTTGGGAAGGCTTCCCGCTGAGGAAGGGACTGCTGAAGGACGTTCAGACGTTGGGGCAGAGAGTGACCGTGACCCTCTTCCTCTCTTGCAGTGTGACAGCGCCGCTGCAGCTCTGGTGAAGAACAACTTGTCATCTGCAGTTCTCCCAGCCCGCTGCAGCTAGAAGACCATGGCTGCGAAAGAGCCGTGGACGTGTCCCATCTGCGGCGACGTGCGACAGGACGTTACAAGTGTGATTCCATGTAAGCACACGTTTTGCCTTGGCTGTATCCATCGGTGGGCGAGGCTGAAAGACACCTGCCCGCTGTGCAGGACGGCCATGAAGAGCGTCCGGGTCTCCACGTGGGGAAACATGTACCTGGAATGCATGGTGTGCCCACCCGCACTGCCAGTGCCCATCAGCTTCGGCACCACCACCGGCCCCAGCGGCACCGCGGCAGCTGCTGAACACAGCCGTGTGGAAGCAGAGAGAGTGGGCGGCCTCCTGCCGGAGCAGTGGGCAGCACTCTTCAGGGAGAGACGCGACCTCCTGTGGCCGGTGCTGCCCTGGCTGGAGGAAATACTCTCCGTCATCCAGGGGATTCGCCCCTGGCAGATCTTTACAACGGTGAACGCAATTCAGGCACTGCTGTGCCAGGTGGGCCTGGACAGGGCCGCCCTGGTGCAGCACACCCGTGACATCCTGGGAGTCGACACCGCACTGCTGACGGAAAGGCTCTTTGAAGTCATCGTGATGCTGTGCGGCCCGGAGGCCCGGAGGCTGCTGGGCCTCCCAGAGCCCAACAACGCCCAGCAGCACGAGGACGGCCGCGAAGAGCCCGGCGTGGCCCAGCAGCGCTATGAGGACGGCCCCGCGGCCCCGTCCGGTCCCGCCGCCTCCCCGCAGGGGACCGTCGCCCCCAGCGCCGCGCCCTACGGGAGCTCCTCGGGTCCCGAAGCGGAGGAGCTCCCCGGCACGTCCGGCGGGGCCCTGGGCGGGGGTGCCGCCGAGCTCCCCGCCGCACCCAGCCCCGGGCAGCGGGAGCGGCCCGGCGACGAGCCGGGTCCCGAGGCGGCCGGTCCCTCCGAGCAGGGACGCAGGCGCGGCCCCTCCGCTCGCGGCCGGGGCGGGAAGCGCTCGGCCGGTGGGCCCCGGCGCCCCACGAAGAGGAGGGCCGCCAGCGCCCAGCGCGCTCCTGCGCCCCGCAAGAGGCGGCCTCCCCGACGCCCCGAGCCGTAACGAACACGCGTGTCCGATACGAGTTAGCGTTTTTACAATAAAAGAAGTGTAGAATCACGCATTTCTCGAGACGGTTCGCCCTTCACGAGCACCTCTTACGCGCGCTGTGCCGTAGGACCCGTGCCCATTGAGCAGGGCCAACTGATGATTCATATTAAAACTAATGCCACCAAAAAAAAGCAAAGAGTCGTACTAATTGGGGATTCCAGTTAGTGCTCGGAGACTCTGAGGCCCCCATTTGCTGCGCAGAGAACCCCTCTGGAGAGGATTTTTCTGGGGTGAGCAGTTATCAGGGAAGAGCGAGGCAAAAAGTGTGTGAAGTCCCTCAGCCTTCTCCTTGTCTCTTGATAGCAGCCTGCTTGTGTCACTCACTAAGGGTTGCCAGTTGGGAGGACAGAGAACGCTGCTTGCACAGCCAGTCCCTTTAGCATGCTTCCAAGGGATGTAAAGTCCCTTTAAATGTTTTGTACTTTCTCTGGTTCAGTGTCCTGACACCCTTCTGGAATGACAGTGAGCTGGTAGGCGTCGTCTTAGCAGACGTGGTAGAGCCTTCCTGAAGTCTCTGACACGTGACCCCAGAAAAATTATTTTTCCTCAGTCCGATGGGATACCGGCTGCCTTGTGTTTTGTGGTTTTGCCTTTGAAATAACCTATCTGTGCACAGGTTATCTGTAGTTTCCACACTCCTTGTTTTTGTCCCTCGTCGCGCTTTGTTTATATTTCATCCTATCGCCCTGACAGCCACCGGTTAGTGGCTCAGTGTCTGGATGGAGATCAGTGACAAGCAATGTCCCCCAGAGAACTTTTTGTTCTCTTCATCAGTGACGCTGACAGTGGGATCAAGCGCACCCTCAGCGAGTTTGCTGACGATGCCAAGCTGTGGGGTGCAGTTGTCACACCAAAGGGCTGGGATGCCATCCAGGGAGACCTAAATAGGCTTGAGCAGAGGTCTCAGGTGAATATCCCAAGGTTCAGCAAATCGAAGTGCAAGGTCTCGCACCTGGGTCAAGGCAACCCTGACTATCAATTCAAGCTGGGGAATGAAAGGATTTTGCACAGCCTTGCAAAAAAGACCTGAGGGCGGTGGTGGATGGGAAGGCAGACAAGAGCCAGCAATGCAATGAATGCTAACAATGAGGAGGGAAATTTTCAGCTTGAAACACTTCAGATATGAAATGCTATGGCTCCAGATATGATATGGCATGATATGAAGCAAAACTGTTCAGATGGGAAATATGAAATTTCATCAGATGTGTAGCTTGTACATCAGTAATAAGTTGAGTGATGCATCATGTTTAATACCGTTCTTCATTTATTCTAAAGTGAGGGCTTCTGATTTTTTGTTTGTTTGTTTGTTTTGTTTTGTTTTGTTTTTCCGGATGAAATGCTCCTTTTATCCTACATTTCCTGCGCAACAATTGAAGTGAAGATATTTTTACAGAGTGGGAATTATTTTTTTTTTTCAGAATTTCTTATTATATCTACACGTCCACGGTGGCCTGGCCTACCAGCTGCAGTTTGCAAGATTTTAACAGAAACAACCTTGTATATTGTTGCTTCTTACAATGTTTCAGTCATAGTTTTTAAAGGGGTTAATATTCTACGCCAGTGACTTGAGAACCAAAGCACGGACATGTATGTGTACGTACTTCTATCTGTATATTTCTTAGATATGTAATATGCATTTCAATGAAAGAACTGTAAAAGACAAAGGAATTTCCCTTGGAAGTACCTTGAAGAGTTTCAAATTCCATACGTAAGATACTGGTGATCAAAGCTCTGTTTACCCATAAAAGTGAGCATTGCTTTCTTACTTCTAAAAGAGGAAAATAGGTTGTTTGGGTGATACTTGATGCAAAGTCAAGACTCGGAGATTCAGGTATCCAATAGACAAGATGCAGTCACTGGAAGTTCACGTTCTCTCAGTCTCTATGTGCTTCGATGCACGCGAAAAATCTTTTGGTTTATTTTTGGCACTCTGGGCTTTTTCCCTTAGAATTCTTCCAGTAAATCAGTATTGTGAGTTTCAAGGAGAGAGACGTACAACAACCCTTTTTTGTTTAATTTCTGCACTGTTCCAAATAGATCACCTTGTTCATGTATTACAGTAGATGAGTGAGAATTCTTAAAAGCATGGGTGATTGAACCAGGTAAAATTTTCGTCATGGATGTTTCATGTGCACATTTTCCAACACAAGCAAAAATTGAAGAGGGCTCTAAAGGCCTAAAGTTTTCCAGAACAGATGCAAGAAAATCCACTTTTTCTCTCCTAAACAGTGAAGAATATGGCCCTAAACCTGAATGTTCATAAAGTAGTATGAGATTCAACTTGAAGTTAAAAGTTTGCAGTTTCACCTAAAATCACCAGTGCCATGAGTTGAGTCACTTGGATTTCCCATAAAGCTGCACAGCTTGGGAAGATACACTTGGGAGAGGGCCAACACCTATGGGATAGCTGTTGTACATAGATTTCCCGTTACGCTCGATGTTTATGGGCGTAATAAAAATGGACATGAGTAATGTCGATGACATCCCTCAGCAGTAGACTGTGACATCACCGGGAGACGGATTGTGACTGCTTAGCCCTCGCAGCTCCTCTCCCGGGGCGCTGGCGGAACCCGGCTCATTCTGGCTCGTTCCTGGACCCTGCTGAGCGGTTGTGCGAGGCTTGGTGGTCGAAGAAGGATTTGGCTGTGCTGTGCTGTGCTGGGTCGTGCCTGGGGCTGCTTGCAGCATCTCAGTGCCCGAGCCCAGAGCATTGCTCGTTTCCCCGGCCCTGCCTAGTGCAGGCAACCGGGGCGCTACAGAGCGCACCCGCAGCAGCGGAGGTGAGTGGTGCGGGGACACCTGGGTCCCGCAGGGCAGCCGTGGGTTAGGGTAGGGTGCACGAGATAAACCAGTCCGGGGCTTGGGAAGGCTTCCCGCTGAGGAAGGGACTGCTGAAGGACGTTCAGACGTTGGGGCAGAGAGTGACCGTGACCCTCTTCCTCTCTTGCAGTGTGACAGCGCCGCTGCAGCTCTGGTGAAGAACAACTTGTCATCTGCAGTTCTCCCAGCCCGCTGCAGCTAGAAGACCATGGCTGCGAAAGAGCCGTGGACATGTCCCATCTGCGGCAACGTGCGACAGGACGTTACAAGTGTGATTCCATGTAAGCACACGTTTTGCCTTGGCTGTATCCATCGGTGGGCGAGGCTGAAAGACACCTGCCCGCTGTGCAGGACGGCCATGAAGAGCGTCCGGGTCTCCACGTGGGGAAACATGTACCTGGAATGCATGGTGTGCCCACCCGCACTGCCAGTGCCCATCAGCTTCGGCACCACCACCGGCCCCAGCGGCACCGCGGCAGCTGCTGAACACAGCCGTGTGGAAGCAGAGAGAGTGGGCGGCCTCCTGCCGGAGCAGTGGGCAGCACTCTTCAGGGAGAGACGCGACCTCCTGTGGCCGGTGCTGCCCTGGCTGGAGGAAATACTCTCCGTCATCCAGGGGATTCGCCCCTGGCAGATCTTTACAACGGTGAACGCAATTCAGGCACTGCTGTGCCAGGTGGGCCTGGACAGGGCCGCCCTGGTGCAGCACACCCGTGACATCCTGGGAGTCGACACCGCACTGCTGACGGAAAGGCTCTTTGAAGTCATCGTGATGCTGTGCGGCCCGGAGGCCCGGAGGCTGCTGGGCCTCCCAGAGCCCAACAACGCCCAGCAGCACGAGGACGGCCGCGAAGAGCCCGGCGTGGCCCAGCAGCGCTATGAGGACGGCCCCGCGGCCCCGTCCGGTCCCGCCGCCTCCCCGCAGGGGACCGTCGCCCCCAGCGCCGCGCCCTACGGGAGCTCCTCGGGTCCCGAAGCGGAGGAGCTCCCCGGCACGTCCGGCGGGGCCCTGGGCGGGGGTGCCGCCGAGCTCCCCGCCGCACCCAGCCCCGGGCAGCGGGAGCGGCCCGGCGACGAGCCGGGTCCCGAGGCGGCCGGTCCCTCCGAGCAGGGACGCAGGCGCGGCCCCTCCGCTCGCGGCCGGGGCGGGAAGCGCTCGGCCGGTGGGCCCCGGCGCCCCACGAAGAGGAGGGCCGCCAGCGCCCAGCGCGCTCCTGCGCCCCGCAAGAGGCGGCCTCCCCGACGCCCCGAGCCGTAACGAACACGCGTGTCCGATACGAGTTAGCGTTTTTACAATAAAAGAAGTGTAGAATCACGCATTTCTCGAGACGGTTCGCCCTTCACGAGCACCTCTTACGCGCGCTGTGCCGTAGGACCCGTGCCCATTGAGCAGGGCCAACTGATGATTCATATTAAAACTAATGCCACCAAAAAAAAGCAAAGAGTCGTACTAATTGGGGATTCCAGTTAGTGCTCGGAGACTCTGAGGCCCCCATTTGCTGCGCAGAGAACCCCTCTGGAGAGGATTTTTCTGGGGTGAGCAGTTATCAGGGAAGAGCGAGGCAAAAAGTGTGTGAAGTCCCTCAGCCTTCTCCTTGTCTCTTGATAGCAGCCTGCTTGTGTCACTCACTAAGGGTTGCCAGTTGGGAGGACAGAGAACGCTGCTTGCACAGCCAGTCCCTTTAGCATGCTTCCAAGGGATGTAAAGTCCCTTTAAATGTTTTGTACTTTCTCTGGTTCAGTGTCCTGACACCCTTCTGGAATGACAGTGAGCTGGTAGGCGTCGTCTTAGCAGACGTGGTAGAGCCTTCCTGAAGTCTCTGACACGTGACCCCAGAAAAATTATTTTTCCTCAGTCCGATGGGATACCGGCTGCCTTGTGTTTTGTGGTTTTGCCTTTGAAATAACCTATCTGTGCACAGGTTATCTGTAGTTTCCACACTCCTTGTTTTTGTCCCTCGTCGCGCTTTGTTTATATTTCATCCTATCGCCCTGACAGCCACCGGTTAGTGGCTCAGTGTCTGGATGGAGATCAGTGACAAGCAATGTCCCCCAGAGAACTTTTTGTTCTCTTCATCAGTGACGCTGACAGTGGGATCAAGCGCACCCTCAGCGAGTTTGCTGACGATGCCAAGCTGTGGGGTGCAGTTGTCACACCAAAGGGCTGGGATGCCATCCAGGGAGACCTAAATAGGCTTGAGCAGAGGTCTCAGGTGAATATCCCAAGGTTCAGCAAATCGAAGTGCAAGGTCTCGCACCTGGGTCAAGGCAACCCTGACTATCAATTCAAGCTGGGGAATGAAAGGATTTTGCACAGCCTTGCAAAAAAGACCTGAGGGCGGTGGTGGATGGGAAGGCAGACAAGAGCCAGCAATGCAATGAATGCTAACAATGAGGAGGGAAATTTTCAGCTTGAAACACTTCAGATATGAAATGCTATGGCTCCAGATATGATATGGCATGATATGAAGCAAAACTGTTCAGATGGGAAATATGAAATTTCATCAGATGTGTAGCTTGTACATCAGTAATAAGTTGAGTGATGCATCATGTTTAATACCGTTCTTCATTTATTCTAAAGTGAGGGCTTCTGATTTTTTGTTTGTTTGTTTGTTTTGTTTTGTTTTATTTTTCCGGATGAAATGCTCCTTTTATCCTACATTTCCTGTGCAACAATTGAAGTGAAGATATTTTTACAGAGTGGGAATTATTTTTTTTTTTTCAGAATTTCTTATTATATCTACACGTCCACGGTGGCCTGGCCTACCAGCTGCAGTTTGCAAGATTTTAACAGAAACAACCTTGTATATTGTTGCTTCTTACAATGTTTCAGTCATAGTTTTTAAAGGGGTTAATATTCTACGCCAGTGACTTGAGAACCAAAGCACGGACATGTATGTGTACGTACTTCTATCTGTATATTTCTTAGATATGTAATATGCATTTCAATGAAAGAACTGTAAAAGACAAAGGAATTTCCCTTGGAAGTACCTTGAAGAGTTTCAAATTCCATACGTAAGATACTGGTGATCAAAGCTCTGTTTACCCATAAAAGTGAGCATTGCTTTCTTACTTCTAAAAGAGGAAAATAGGTTGTTTGGGTGATACTTGATGCAAAGTCAAGACTCGGAGATTCAGGTATCCAATAGACAAGATGCAGTCACTGGAAGTTCACGTTCTCTCAGTCTCTATGTGCTTCGATGCACGCGAAAAATCTTTTGGTTTATTTTTGGCACTCTGGGCTTTTTCCCTTAGAATTCTTCCAGTAAATCAGTATTGTGAGTTTCAAGGAGAGAGACGTGCAACAACCCTTTTTTGTTTAATTTCTGCACTGTTCCAAATAGATCACCTTGTTCATGTATTACAGTAGATGAGTGAGAATTCTTAAAAGCATGGGTGATTGAACCAGGTAAAATTTTCGTCATGGATGTTTCATGTGCACATTTTCCAACACAAGCAAAAATTGAAGAGGGCTCTAAAGGCCTAAAGTTTTCCAGAACAGATGCAAGAAAATCCACTTTTTCTCTCCTAAACAGTGAAGAATATGGCCCTAAACCTGAATGTTCATAAAGTAGTATGAGATTCAACTTGAAGTTAAAAGTTTGCAGTTTCACCTAAAATCACCAGTGCCATGAGTTGAGTCACTTGGATTTCCCATAAAGCTGCACAGCTTGGGAAGATACACTTGGGAGAGGGCCAACACCTATGGGATAGCTGTTGTACATAGATTTCCCGTTACACTCGATGTTTATGGGCGTAATAAAAATGGACATGAGTAATGTCGATGACATCCCTCAGCAGTAGACTGTGACATCGCCGGGAGACGGATTGTGACTGCTTAGCCCTCGCAGCTCCTCTCCCGGGGCGCTGGCGGAACCCGGCTCATTCTGGCTCGTTCCTGGACCCTGCTGAGCGGTTGTGCGAGGCTTGGTGGTCGAGGAAGGATTTGGCTGTGCTGTGCTGTGCTGGGTCGTGCCTGGGGCTGCTTGCAGCATCTCAGTGCCCGAGCCCAGAGCATTGCTCGTTTCCCCGGCCCTGCCTAGTGCAGGCAACCGGGGCGCTACAGAGCGCACCCGCAGCAGCGGAGGTGAGTGGTGCGGGGACACCTGGGTCCCGCAGGGCAGCCGTGGGTTAGGGTAGGGTGCACGAGATAAACCAGTCCGGGGCTTGGGAAGGCTTCCCGCTGAGGAAGGGACTGCTGAAGGACGTTCAGACGTTGGGGCAGAGAGTGACCGTGACCCTCTTCCTCTCTTGCAGTGTGACAGCGCCGCTGCAGCTCTGGTGAAGAACAACTTGTCATCTGCAGTTCTCCCAGCCCGCTGCAGCTAGAAGACCATGGCTGCGAAAGAGCCGTGGACATGTCCCATCTGCGGCGACGTGCGACAGGACGTTACAAGTGTGATTCCATGTAAGCACACGTTTTGCCTTGGCTGTA